>JAZDUA010000004.1:654166-1308333 GCA_038098605.1 Gryllus longicercus
TTTTTGACAGTGATTTGCCGTATTTATAAATTATGTATCGTGTCATTCAAAGCATTTCCACAATTTCCTAGAAGTGTGGGATTCTTACAGAATATATGAAAATGTCCAGTTTGTGTTTTCTTATTTTTAATTTGTATCTTAGGTATGTTGTTAAGTAACATGTTTCGATTCAAAATAAATTCCAGTAACTTGGTATAGTTTATCAAACTTATAGAACGCTTATAATTTAAATTTGTCAAATGTAATAATGAAATATAGCAAACATCAATGCTTTTAACATTAATTTAAGAAACATTGGATCTAAGACATTAATAACACCTACGTTCCAAATATGTTTCTACATTGCGCTTTGAAGATATGAAATACTCCTAGCCCCTTCTTTTCAAGATAAAAAAATCAAAACATTTATCTTCTTTTTATATTATTATACTAATTTATATATATTATGTAGGAAAATTGCCGGAAAAATGTCTTCAAGGATGATTTTTTATATGCAGTTAGAAAACTGTAGTAACTATACACAATAACTTTACTTTAGATGCTTTTTTACATTGTTACGAGTATTCAATATTCATCACTTTATGATATTTGGAGGAGATGATCATTTCGTTTCTCTTCAGTTGGCTTTCTATTTTCGGAGAGATTGTATAATAATTTCATAAGAAACAAAAATCTATTTATTCCATGTAATGAATGTCGAGCGCAGCTTTACTTTGAAATGACTTTATTCGTATCATTTATGCCACAATTTTTTAATTATTATTTTTTAATTAACGCCAAAAATAATTGAGTCAACACTGAAAAAGAAAGTTTACTTACCACCCGTGTCATTCTGTTGATGGTGCCAAGATAATAATGGTTTCAAAAGTTTCTTCCGGTGAACTTTACTCTTCATTGCGTGGCCGGAGTGCCTAATGTCCTGGGCGTGGCTGAGTTGGGTGTGACATAACAAATGGACACAGCGAGTCATGCAACGCTGTTTAGTTCATCAGAAGGACTGAGTTACGACATCTTTGATCTTCTTCAACTTCACAGACAGAATCGTATTTATCCCGGTGGGTTTGATGCAGGGAACGATTGCGTCAGCGTGTTCGTCTGATTTGCGGCCGATAGAGAGAGTAGGGATTCTTCTCTAGACATTCATATACGTTTCTCTTTGAATAAACCGGTTCTTGATTGCGATATACATTGCATTTCTGTTTAGTTATGGAATGTAGAGCGCATTAAGCGGGTAGCGCTTGAATTATGCAGCTCTTTCAATACATAAGCGCTGTGTACACATCATTAAATCTCACAATCGCCTCTCAATAACGAGTATTCAGAAAGTAAAACCAAACTATAAATGACATAAAATCGATATTCCACATTCTTTCATAAAAGACATCAGTTTCTTTATATTTGGATGAAAATCTTGGCATAAAACGAAACATATTGTGTTCTTTAAATGACTTACAACTCAAAAAATAAGACTTCATAGGTGGAAAATAAATACACAATGCTAATCCGAAAATTAATAATAATCCAAAGTGAAGCCGTGTGTAGCCTACGAGAATATCTACAAGGTTACTGTACTGTTGACTGGCATTTCCGTCATCTATAATCTACCATTCTCTACTCTATTCTACAATCTGAACTGATCTTATTTGAACGAGTTCTCGAATGAGGGTAAAGAACGTGCACAACAAAAAATAATAATGTTATATTTAAATACAATATTAAAACTGTGAGAATCTCACTCAATCCCGTATGCCACAAAAGGAAAGAAGAAGAAGAATAGTGTCACTCTCAGAGAAATAACCCTGTGTAGCGGAAAAATCTGGTACCATACTGCGTAGGTAGTGCAATGTCAAGTATATAAGCGAATCGTAGCCAAATAGCTACATCTCAATTATAATACTGCCTACAAATTTATTCGAAATCGTCGGATCTGAAGTGGATTCCTTACATCGAATCTTGATGGATGCCAGAACAGTATCTTCAAACAACGGGATAAAAAACGCATGCGTTCCTTCCTTTCTTCCTTCCTTCTTCTTCCTCTTCTTCATTTCTTATTGTTTGCATTCCCCCTTGGGACGATTAGCTAATCGCGCATTCCTGTATAGCCCACACTCCATGCTCTAGAAAGTATCTAAAAGACCTTAGAGATTCAGGATTTGGGGATAGCTGTGTTGCCCCCGAAAGAAGGACAACCTTATTTTCCAAAACGTATCGCCTATTGAGGCAAATAATGATCGCGGATGGTCATTGGTTCTTCGTTTCAGCTACTACTCACTACTACGCAGCAGGCTGGAATTGATGGGAAGAAACCGCAGAAACGACAGGTTACAGTAGTTAGAGGAGACCAATGAAGGGTTACCTCTCTGAAGACCAGATTAAAAAATACGTAGAAATCTGGGCGGAGAGTTTTGGCATGGTTGTTGTCACATTGTTTTAAAAAGGTTCAAGTTTTTCATTCTGGGAATATTTTCTTGAATTAAATAACATTTAATACAGATAACTACACTAAGTACAAGTTGAAGTATTGTCTTTGGTTATTAAGGAAAATGTATAACATAGCTGATGGGTTAATGTTGAAGTTGCGATTTTTGAATGTCTAAGTAGATGAGTTAAAACGCTCAGAAACTATTAACACACAAAAGTCCTCAGTAAAATGAATTCACAAATCAGTCGATATATACACGTGTTATATGTATTTGACATTGAAAGGTCGGATTAATTTGACTTTTGCCAGCTAGCGCTGGGCCATGTTTTAATTTATTATATATTCTCAAGGAAGAATTGTTATAAAAAACGTTAAAGTACGTGAATCTGCTGTTATCTAATTTTGATTTGATGATTCTTTGGACGGTGTGTAGAGGAGAACGGTCATTTGACGTATTGCTTGAAGTAAATGGCCTCGTGCAAGGAATGCACGATTTTTGAAGGTTTGATACTAATGTATAAATTGTTCACGCTAAGACGTCAGCAGAAATCGTATGACGAGAATTTTTGTTAAAAACTTGTCGAAATTTAAACCAGTTGCTTTTACCTTTGCGATGCACATAGATACAATGAATAGATTGTTAAAAAGTTATGATAATTTGGGAGTGGTTCCACTCAAGTGCTGAAATCACATAATGAAATAATTTTTGGTTACTTATATGATAAAGGGATGTCGTTTGAATTATATGGATAATGTGATGGTTCAATATGTTAAAACATTTTGAATATTTCCAGATGAAAAGTAAATTTTTACTTTGCAAATGTGGGTCGCAACCCATTTAAGTATGCTTTTATTTAGATCACCAACAAGCTATGTGTGAAAATAGTTGCCAAACATTCCAGAATAATGTGTTAATTTTAAATTAATATGCATAGTCTCTTGACTTTTTTAAACAGACATATTTATAATATTTTTCAGTGTTTAATTTAACGTTTCGACTCTTTTATGAGTGTGGCCGAAACTTCAGTACAATTGACTGAGAAGCGGCTCATCCCGGATAGCCAAGAATGCATTGACTCCGGCCGCGGAAGCCTACGAACGCAAGGAAGAGGAAGGGTAGGACAAGGAAGAGATCGCACACGGCCCGTTTGTTAAGGTACTGCTACCGCATTCGCCTGGTGTTGATCGGAGAAACCACGGAAAACTAAGAGCCGCCGGCCGCTAGAATTCTCCTCCAGGCAGCGTCTGAATTCGCTACATCGGCCAGCCCCGTGTTGACATATCTCGCCTGGAAACAATATGGTGGCGGGGCGCGGCTAGCTACGCGCCCGGGGTTTCATTGTTCTGAGCGTCCCGCGGGACCTTCTACGCCAGCCTGCCTCCCCGCGACGCGGCCCGCGTGGGCCGCCGGGTAATTTACAGAGGGCGTTGAATCCGCGGGCGGGGAGGCTGGCAGGGCCCCACGTGCAAATACCGTGCCGCCGCGCCGCACCGCACCGCCCCGCGCCGCGCCTCACCTCGCTCCGTTGTGGCCACGAAAGGTTACTCAAGGTCAGCAGCGCCTGCTCCTGGGTCGGGCGCGATTTGGCGGCTGTGAGTCAGCCTGTGGGGAGGGGGGAGGCGGTGCCATACACGGGCGCAGCGCCGAGGATACGGACTCCGCGGATGTGGAAGGACGCGCCGTCGCCGTCGCGAGAAGGAGGCGCCGCGGCTGCCCTTGGGCCACATGAGGAACCTTGCGGGACGCCGCGCGGCCTGGACCGCGAATGGGCAAACCCGGGTGCGTCCACACGCGGCCAGTTGCGTCAACGCGCGTGACAGGTCACCGGACGTTCGAGGTTTCCACGCCGCGGTGCCAGGACCATTGGCAGACGTTTCCATAATGTACAGGCTGAGGCGAAGACTTGTTCTCGGAAGCCCCGTGTAGAATGTCTAAACGGGGCCTCTCATTGCCATTGCGTTGGTGGACTGATGTCCTCTTTCGATTGATTAGTGATTTGTGGTGCGTCTGTTGCTAAGGTCATTAGTCCCGTAAGTGTAATGCATTTGTTATCGCGGGAGGTAGCGGTGATATTTTTCTCGCTGGATGATATTTTCCCAACCAGGTATCTCTCACCACCATGACACTTCCCCCTGCTGGAACATGCTCTAAGCTTCCGACTGGTCTCCCGACAAGTGTAGTAGTGTGGTGCATTTGAGTGTGTGTGTGTGTGTGTAAGTAAGGGGTGAGGTGAGGATAAGACAAGGAAGAGAAAGAAAAGATCGCTCCCAGTCTGTAGCCCGTTTGATAGGATACCACCCCGACATTCGCCTTGTATGGATCGGAGAAACCACGGAAAACTGCCGATCACAGCCAGTCGCTAAAATCTTCGCTTCGGACAGCGGCTGAATTTGACCTATCCAGTGTCGAAACTCTGTCACCTTCGGGACTCGAACACTGGGACCTTCTGATCAGAGGTACTTCAGTAACATTATTTCATGCTCTGAGCCATCTTTGCCGGTCCTCATTCGCGGCACAGGATTTCACAGGCCCCCGCAGCCGCGCTTCGTTGGCACCAACATAGTTACGCCCCTTTGTACAGATGATTCAAAACTGCCGTCAAGACTCAAAATTGATGCGTCGCGGCGCGATCGATTGTACGAAACATCGAAAGTTGATATATCTTACGAAATTATAATCCCATTTCCACCAGCGAACCAAACTAACGAGCTCCATGGTGATAAACCTTTCGATATTCACGTCCAGAAACCGTCAGATCGACACTACAAATAGACCGCATCAAAACGATGACCCTGTGATAACGGCAAATGTGATGTTCTTAGCGATGTGACGGTGCGGAACCAAGAATTCAATAATTGCATCCGCATTATCATATTCTTGGCCTCTAAAGCGTCACACCTTGTTCTTAATACATATAGAATCAGGTGGCAACATTTCAGCATGTTGACGTGGACAATGTATTCTGTCATGTGGAAATGTTTCACCATTCTTTGTCTGTTCTTACTGCGAAAATAATTTTTCTTTAATAATTTCGACTCTACAGCCATTTTAAATTATTTTCGCAGAAATATCAACATTAATAACAGTCGTCCTATATTACCGCTCCCGATGCAATTTACAATATCCCTTAAAACAGTTACAATTGCAAAAAGAATATTCATTATACGCAAAAGAGATGTTGGTAACATACTTCGTGTGGAAATAGATGACGCGCTTAATATTTTAACAAGCCTATGATACCATAGATTAGATCTGATAATATAAAGATAACATTGCTCGTGAGGTGCAATAGTGACACATCTCAAAAAATTCGAATTTTTAATTAATGCACTCCCCAAAAGTATACATTGGTCTACCTTCCAGCAACAACAGCAGCATATCTTACAGTAAAGTATTCCACCAACAAATGGCAGAAGTTCAAATGCTATATTGATACATTTCTATGCACAAGGTAAAACTTCAAACTCATTTATGTCAACGCTTGATATTTTGAGTTGTGCCACTATTAAAGCTCACGAACTATATGTTTTGCAATCTTATACGCCGTTTATGACTTCTTGAACCATACTGGTATCAATACTTTTAAGTAAAAGATTTGCTCTTAGTAAGGCTGTTGAAAGATAAGCATCTTGATCGCCGGACGCTAGTTCTGATGTTTAGTTTTAAATTCAGTAATTTTTAAATTTAGGAAAATTGTAGTTACTGCTATCACGATGACCTCGCTACAGTGTTTGTGTGACTTACGACCCTGCTTAGTGATAAAAATCGTGCAAATTACTTCTAAACGTATTTGTTTATCACATCCTGACTTTGATGACGAGGTTCTACCAATTGTGGAAGTTCCGTGCAATATCAGTGACTATTACACTCGTGAAATTGAAACATTCCACTCATGAAATTACCACCATCTTTGTTCAGAAATACAAGAATGTTTTAATGGTGCTCAGATGATTACCTTACCCCAAAGCATTTTATTTACAATGTCATCTTTCTATAACGGAAGTTTTAACAGTCATACGTGATATTTTCCAGCTTTCTGTGTTCATGTACACGAGCTCATTTCTCCTCTTGTTAGTCAGGCATTAACAACACATTCAACTTTCTTTTCTGTAAGCCACGTGTTAACATTGGATTTCTTATATCAGATCACGAACTATAATGAAAATGTTCTTCTAAACGTCTATCTACATATGTCAAGAGTTATAAAACAGTTACTGGTTGCATAATTTGAAGAATTATTAATTGTAATACGCGAAGGTTGTACAACAAAATCGGTATTTTACATATACTCCTATATATTTCTACATATTTTAATTTTAAACTATGAAATTCATGTGGTTGCTGATCATCAACAATAGCTCAAGACTAACAACACATCTGCTTCTACATTTTTTTAAATTTTGTTGTTGAATGCAGTTTTCAATAAATTAATTTGATGGGGTTTAGCGAACTTGACTGAACACGAACGCAACTGTGTTTGTGGTTAACAAATAAAAATTGAAACATTAAAATATTATTTGTATTCTCATGTTGACAACAAAATATTTATAAATTGTTGAATCATGGATCATGTGTTCTTAATATTTTTGCGTGCATTATTTTCTGACTACTATAGATCGAATGTGTTTATAAGAATTAATTATAAAAATAGTTACAGACCATTGAATAATTAATCGCCCTGCCTTTTATACTGACACAAATACATTTGCTGTCGCAAACTCAGTTGTCAGAGCACATGTCCCACGCACTGCAGGCAACATAACAGGGCATGCGCCTCAGTGCTCCATTGCAAGCGCTACGTCCCACGGCACCATCCTCCATGACTCCACTCACGGCGCACGTCACTATGTTTCGGCGGGGAGGTTGCTCACGGCTGCACCAATCCGAGTGACCATGCCTTGCGCGTCTTTCGACGGAATAGCGTTCACACGATCCTTGGCGTACCTAAAGAAGAAATCCAGGGGCGTCAGGTCGGGCGATGCTGTTCACCAGTGAATGAGACCGCACCGGCAAATTCTGCCATCCGCGAAGTATTACGTGTCGAGGTGAGCTAAGGGAACGCCCAGGAAAGGCAGTGTTTCATTATCGTGGCAACAACTTCAATTCCATAATTAGTGAGATGCCACTAGTTTAGTGGAATCCACTCAAAAGATGCTATTAGTATCTCGCGGGAATGTAAAAAAACAGACCAAATCATTCACCGCACGTCAGTAAGCAAGGTAGTTCGGTTTTGGTGAATGTTGCGTATACATTTTTCATTCGTAGTGCTATACAAACCCACTTTAATGAAGTGTTCAAGTTGACAAACTTTATTGAAGTGTTCACACAAATTTCACATTTGGTAGATTGCTGCCGATACGTTGGCTACTACTGCCATATAATGACGAAGAGACACTAATCTCTTCAAACATTTTTTTTTGAAACATTTCTCCCCGAGTGAGTATTATTTGATATATTGTGTGCGTCAACTTCATGGGACATTATTTCCGAAACTGTAGTGCTCTTTACATTCCGAGAGGTACCAAGGACAATGATGAGTGAAAAAAGATCGCGCGGAGTTAGTGACCCATTTGTTAGGATACCGCTTTGGCATTCGCCTACTATTGATCGGTAAAAGTACGGCAAATTACCGATCAGAGCAGAGGATCTCTGAAATTCTGCTCCAGACTCTCACTGAAATCTACGTATCAATATCAATGACGAAAATTCGCCCCGTTGGGATCTAAACCCTATAACGTTCTAGCCAACGATTCTCCAGAGACAACTTTGAAATTAAGCATCAAAGGTCTTGTTGCGTTAGTGGTTATATAGTTGCTTGACTACCACTTACGCTGCATAATCCGCAACCTCAGAGATTCAATTGCTAAATACATGCAACAGATTACTCTTTTAGCAAAGCTGGATCAAACGAAGCCACTGTTTACCTTATAAACAAGATGTTCTCAAAGCTCCTTAGGTATACGCGATATGCGAACAAACTAAATCAGAAATAAGAGAACCAACGGTTATCGGACGGTTCTGTGCTAGTATCAAATGTTATTTTACGAATATGTCGAGTTTATTACATTAAAATTACCGCACAATCCCGTTAAACAAATTTTATTAAACTGAAAAAGTTGATACAAAAAGCTAACTCGTCGTTGAAAGAAATTTGAGTTTGCGAAACCTTTTCTTTCGTAGAATAAAGGAATAGTGGTAGACTATAAAACTTTCTCATACCTTAGTAAATTTGTAACTACTTATAATGTATCTTCATTAAGTGATCAAGATTAATGTAAGAAGAATAACGAGTACAACGAAAATTACTCCCAAAATCTATAGCAGCAAGGTATTTTATATTACAATTTTCAGTGCACGAGTGGAATATCTATAAGAAAATTATATAATAAATACAATTTACCTGCTAGCAATTTCTGCAGCTGATGCTTGTCCAAATCGCTCCTCGTGGCTTCTAAATTGTTCCCTTGTAGCGGCCATTGCTTGTTTACCTGGTGAAGAAACAACTGCACGTCGAAGCGATGCAAACAGCGATAATTCTCCAGCGATAAAAGCCGTGGGAATTTTGTTTCTGCTTGATTCACAGAGGAAGCATTTTAAAATCATATTGATTTACATTTCATGAGTAGAATAGTTTTTGAGATATTAGGTAAACAATAAAAACTAGTTACTAGTAGTGTGCCACAGCACAAACTTTCATTATTTAAAAATTTGCAATTTTCGAAAATTCAGAGAGTTCGACGTAAATAAGACCCGCGTCATTCTGTTACCCCCGTCCCTTTTTCTACACGTGGAAAAAATTTAAAATTTTGGAGCAGATTTCGAGAATCTTTTTGTAAACTGCGATCATTTCACATAAATTACGGAAAAACTGCTCGTTTCTTAAAAAATTGAACCTGATCTTATATAAAGAGCTGATTTTCTACAACATACTTTGTCTAAGGAAGAAATTACTATCTTCAATTTTGTAGTTTTTGAAATGTCAATTTTTGCAATTTTTGAAAATGCAATGCTATCCGAAAATGAGACTTGCACCATTTTTAGCGTCTTTTGATACATACATGAACAAAACAAATTGGAGCCGTTTTCGAGGAAAAAGTTTTAAAATTGCTTATATTTTATGCATAATTAAGTGCACACTACTCATATTTTCGAAAACTTGTTCATTATCTTATTTCAAGACTTGGCTCTAAAGAACATTTCATTCGAAAAAAATATCTATCTTCAATAGTGTAGTTGTAAAAAGACATCTATTCCATTGACTGTTCCTTGGACTCAGGAGTCACGTGAAATATCCAAGCCTCATCTCCTGTAAAGATGAGCTACAAAAGTACATCTCCCTCCTACTCGTATCGAGTCAAAAACGGGTAAGCATGGCACATTCATTTTGGTTTCTGAACTGAAAAAAAGAAGACTTGGAATCTTCCAACAACACAATTTTCGAAATTTCAGTTTCTGCAAAATAATGATGAACAAGGCACACTTTGGAACCTGTGGAAAATTTTTAGAATCACAGAAGGTTGGCCAGAGAGTGGCTCATCATGCACATTAACCTGTACTTCCTTGAACATTTTTACCCGGTTTCGAAATTTACTGTCATTCACAGCACTATCACCGAACACTTCACAAATATGCTAGTAAATTTCGTCGCTGCCAAGTTCTTTGTACTCACGAATCGAATTACATATCGTATCTCATAGTTGGTAATCGAATCAATTTTATTAAACATGAACTTCTGTAACTCCTCACACATATAGAAAATACGGTTGCAAATAGATTTAAACGAGAGCAAAGAATGCTGGGAGGTGACGCGCATCTGCACTGCAGCCATCGCATGGCATTTTCACTTTCATTCACAATCAGACCTTATTTAAAAATAACCTTTCGATAACATTGTGTTTTACCAAATTTAAAAATCTCATTTAAATAACATATTTCATGAAGAAAAAATCTCACATTATCATAAGAATGGTCCAGCATTTATTTATAGACAGTCAGTTCTGTTTATATTGTAACATTTATTGAATATTATGTACATTTAAACGAAATGTTGGTCAATAAATGTGACAATAAAACAGAACTGACAGTCTGTAAATAAATTCTAAACCATTTTCCCGATTAACTTATGTTAAATAGACAGTCTAGGATACTAAAAAGAATAAACCTCTCTTCAATATTAGTGTCGGAAGGCGTGCAAAAAATTTTAATTTTTGAAATTTTAAAAAAAATCCTATTTTAACGAAATTTGGTCCTTCCACATGTTCTTTGCTCTCTCAGTAAAAAATTTTAAAAAAATAGTTCCATTTCTATATCATTTTGAAAATGTCATTGAAGCTTTTTGAAAAGTATCTCCAAACCACATAATATCCATTGCAAATTCAAGGAGCTGTGAGATAAACGAGATCGATCGGAAAATATCAATTTTGGTGATTATCCTGCGTACGGTATAGCCGCTTTTATTGTTCACAGAAGTATCAAGTGATTGATTGATTAGTTATTCCGGGCATGTCAATTGCTAAGGTTTGGTACTGTAAGTGTAGTGCATGCTTTTATCGGGGGAGGTGGCGATCTTCCCCAGCTGGCTGGCGTGATATGGCGACGACCTTTGTCAGCTTAGTTTTTGAAGCCTATAACTCTAAAATTGTTAATTTTAGAACAATATCTTATAGGAACGTTTTGTAGAAACTTGTAACTATTTTAATTTTGTACAGAACATAATTTTCTGTGAGATTGTTATGGAGATATATTCAAAAAACATCTGAAAAGCACCTTCTAACGGCGGTCCCGCCCCCGGCTCACCCCCCACCTTTCTGGATTTTTAGTATGTTGTGCAGTAGGTACCAACAAATAATCACACCAAGTTTCGAAACTCCAGATTCACTCGTTTTGCCTAATTTGACCGGGCCATTGTGTGACAATGGAGAGAGGAAATTGAGGAGAGAAATCGAGAGAGGAAGAACAAGAAGAACGTGGGATTAGGGATGAGAAAGTAGTAAGTTTAAAGATGATTTAGTTTAATAAGGAGAAGTCGAGAATAGGGAAATAGGGAAAGGTGAGAAGATGTAAGAGATGTGGATGTGAACGGGGTGAACTAAGAAGGAAATCTGAGGAAATAAAGTAAGAGCAATGTATGAGGAAGGGGTGAAGATTTTAAGAAGATTTTTTATAATGATGTCTGTGATTATGAAATCATTTGTAGTATGAAAGAAAGGTGAATAAATGAGTGATGATTACTCACTACGTTGATTTCTTCGGACGGGAGTCTTCAATTTTCTACTGTCACGCTACCTATTGACTTCTAAAATACTGCATATATTCATTTATCAAATCAACACCTGACCTGAACGTCTTTAACTCACGTTCATGTGGCCCTGGACCAGAAGATCTTAGAAATATAGTTTGTAAATAGTAGGTAGGAAGGTGTAACAAAGTGAAACTGTGAGGCAAAGTGGAATTTGAATTTAAAACCAACAGGATTGGAGTCTTTCAGTTCCAGAAAAAAATATTTTGTCGAGACGTGCATCGGCACTACTGTGCGAACGCGCCATGCGGCTAGCATATCAGAAGAACGAAATATTTGTTTTTCTGATTTTCCTCTGTGTCTTACAAAAATGTAAGTAATATAGAACATTGTCTTTGGCATAACAATGCACAAGTACGAAAATATTTGTATTTATACCTTAGTTTTATACGTTTATGATAACACACCCGTTATATTATTTCAGGGGCAGAATTTCTGATATTTTCTCCTGAAGAAATTATACCTGTACAAAAAACAGGACCAAATGCAAGTAAGTCTACTCGCAGAACCGAAAAAACATCCATCATAACAACAGCACCTTGTTTGAGAGATCTTAAATATTCTGCTAAGGGACTCATTTCAAAAAACAAAACGGTAAAAAAAGCTTTGTACGTAGTGTAACACCACCGGGCATCTCGTTAGAGAATGCACGGTTAGCGGCCCGGTTGTAGCTCAGTCGGTGATGGAAGGAATTGTTAATCAGATACAATGGAAGTACGAAATAAACACTTTGATCACTGGTAGAAAAAATACTTTTATTCCTGGGCAAGAAAAAAAATGCACCAGGGAAGTTACATTTGGAAACTAAATAAAAGAAGAGATTAAATGAAAAGAAAAGAAAAAATTAAAGATCAGAATTAACAGTAAAGCTTATAACTAGGAAGAGTACAAAATTGTTATAACTAAAATTACAATGGTAAAAAACTTGACAATTCGACGTGCCTTGGCGCGGCATCGCGTTACAAAGTTACACAGGGGTGAATGCCCTGAGTTATACTGCCTGGGAAAGTTCTTTGTGTGCCCGGGACGTGCGCGGCGACGGTCGAAGGGGCGGTTGCGACCCTCACTGGAGGTCGGCAGGGGCCTATGACCCACTTTGTCGACAGCTGATCGGCCGTCTGGTGACGTCAGTATGGGAGCAGCTGGCGTCTGGCGGCGCCTAACGGCGTCTGGCGGTGTCTGGTAGAACTCGTAGATCGCCGGGATTTTCTCCCGATCTCAGGAGCGGAGTAATCAACCATGCGTCCCTCTGATTCTCATGACAATTGTTCTCAAGCACGACTTCAGAAAATTGAGAAATCCTTCAGAGACACATTCGCCTCTCTCCGCGACTAATTCCCACTCCAGAGAAGTTTCTCTGCCCGCTCTACTCAGCCCTTTACACTAGCCCACACTGAAATTTTATAAGTCCTTCAGAGACGCACTCGCCTCTCTCCGACGAATAGTTTCCCCCCAGAGAAGTTTCTCTGCCTCCTGCAGTCAGCCGAATGTTCAGAGGCACACACACGCCTCTCCCCGACGAATAGCTCCCCCCAGAGAAGTTTCTCTCCCTGCTGCCAAGCCCCTTCTGAAATTTTGTAAATCGAAAACGTAGCAAGTAAACTTTTACCCCCACCCTTTTTCTCATGTGCTCCAGTTCCTTATAATGGTCGCGTCGCTATTGGCCAAAGGTAATGGCGTAGTACACTATTTTCGACCAATAGCGACGGGGGAAGCAAAGGAAATTTCCACACTCTGTGCCTCTGTGAGGGTACAGTGTTTTTCTTGTTCCTTCTGGAACATAGGCCATGCCTGCGAAAGGGAGCGCTGTCCGGTGAAAGAATTATCGTTCTGGGTTTCCCCGAATACGAGCAGGCGTTCTAGAGATTTCCCAGTTGTGCCTGCGTCCGAGCGCTTTCCAGTTAATCTTTTGACACCAGCCCTCATAAGATTTTCGTAATGGGCCGGGGGCGCAAGTGGCTGTCACTAAAAGAGGGGTTGCGCCCGTGTCGCCATCTGTTTATTCTCCCAGTAAGTTTCCTTTGGTCCGGTTTATTTTATTTAATTTGTACGAGGAAATCTGTATCGCTACAGTAGAGATACAATAAATCTTCATTACACTAGTACATACTTTTTAAAATTTTGATTTACATTATTATTTGCA
This sequence comes from Gryllus longicercus, assembly GCA_038098605.1. Lineage (NCBI taxonomy): Eukaryota > Metazoa > Arthropoda > Insecta > Orthoptera > Gryllidae > Gryllus > Gryllus longicercus. The sequence continues at coordinate 668,031 of JAZDUA010000004.1, forward strand.
TAGTTTATACTGATTTAGCATTAACTAAATAATTATAAATAAATTACCTCAATTTTATATACTTACGACAAAATTAAATCATTACACCATCTCTAGTTATACCAAGAATTATTTTTGTGTAAAAAAATACTACTAACTACTCTCAAGTTTGACTTTTTCATACATAAGTCTCCCTATGCCAGTATATACTCGTGTGTACCTCGTTCAACGCGTATATCAATCAACGCATAAACACGTCCGCCCCTCTCATACATCTCTGATCTTTCGCAAAGCGCTGTGGGGAGACACCTATTCCACGCATCTTGAATCCATCCCATCCACCTCCACATTGCCTCATGTCCTTACAGCTGTACGGTCGGCTGCTGGGACGCAAGAGGCAAGATATTTTTTTATTAGAGGCAAGAAGTTTATTTATAGTCTCACTAACGACAATTGTTATTAGAGACTATTGAAATTTTACATGTGGTTACAGTAGATATTTAAGTTTCAGTTATAACAATATTATATTTACAATAATATTTATAGTATTGGCATTTAGGGTAAAAGCAATTTTTAGTGTACAAGGCATAGGATAACAATACGTATGTGGGCCACAATTATGAAAATTTAAACAGTTACATTTATTACATAATAATCTTAGTCTTAAGAACAGAAATTTTATATTAGAGATGCACAAAGAAAATCATTAACTATTTCAGATTCTTTACAAAATTATATGCGTTTCACCTGGTATTCAGGGGATTCTAAAATTTATTCTAATACTTCCTTCTGAGGAAACTTTATTTTATGTAAAGTACTCTAATGTGGACAACGGATGATTATATGGTTCTCGTTAGTATAGTGGAGTTTTTACAATATTTGCAAATGAAGGGGGCTTTTGTTAAATGTATCACTCAATTTCAGTCGCCAGTTCTAAGTCTAGAAATTATTACTTGTTCTTTTCTATTTATTTTAGCATTTGTTTTGATTTAAAGACATTTCTTTTGTATTTCACTTCAACTTTGAGCGTGGACCAATTATTGTTCCACCGTTTTTCATTAAGATATCGATATGTCTCCCATGTTTCCATTCAACAATATGGTAGCACAGCGTGGTTAGTGAAGTTGAAAGTTTTTTGAATTATTTAATTGTAAGATAATACAGAAGTGAATTAAAACAATGGCAGTATTTTCTTCTTATTTAAGACGTGTTTATTAAGTAAAATTAGTGATCTTTCATCAAAAGAAACATTTTATTTCATCTTCGAATCAATTCAATACATATTACACAATTTCACTGTACCGTAGCAACTATTGTTCTCGTTTCCTCCGTCTTCTATTATCTGTTGTACATAAAAAATAATTACTAATAAATATTATTAGAACAAATACGAGTACAATTTTAACAGGTTTCAATAACTCCATTGGTGTTTTCTGCAGAAGTCGATTATGGAACGCATTTTGCAACGGAAAAAATTGTTTTCCGTCGCCGCTGAAGACGTGGCTGTCCGAAGAGAAGCGGCCGACGGCTGCGGGCAGGACCGCTCGGTGTTCTGCGGCCCAAATCAGGTGCTGCGGGGAGGCCGGCGCGCGCGACCGCGAAAATTTCGCCGCAGCATACACACAAACCTGTCTGTTTACATGCACTGGCACTGTGTGCAAATGATATGTAGTTATTTCTGGCTAGGAAAGAGGCTGAGAGTTGCTTTACAACGGATGTTCTAGTCGCTGTGCGAAGATGTGGGATAGACAAAATATTGACACACTTTTCACGAAGTGATTCACTTGATTTGAACACACTTGTTATAAAGTATTGTGTGATTGAAATTATTTTAAGTTTGAACACTTTTGCAATGGGTACGGGAACAAAACTATAGGAAGAAACCAGTAAAAAATACATAAGAGAACAAATAGGTGTATTTCCGCTGATAGTATTTTTACTCTTGAGACTACAGTTGTTGGGCACCGGACGAATACAGAAATTAGGAAATGCAGGTAGCTCCTTAGGAGTTGACAAAGTAGACAGTGCCATATGAATATGTACTAGTTTAATACAATTCAAACGTTTTACATATTAAATTACTATTGCAATTTGTGTATTTTGATATATTTAATGAAAAAAAAATCAGGAATTTTAATACAAGTGCTCCTACATACACATGTTTTTAAAATGATTTGCTGCATTCTGGAAACCGACCTGAAATCCTGAAACAATTGAGTAGAGGAGGAATGCTTGGAGAATATACGTGGGCGGGAAGTAGGGGAAAGAGTCGGAATAGAAGGCCAATTAAAAAAATAACACCAAAAAGGAAAGAGAAATTCTGAATGCACCATCAGGGCCTGAGTGCAGAAAAGTTTCAAACTGAGGTGGTGTTTGGAGAACTTACACATTTTTCTTTCAAATAAGATTACCTCTAGGACAGTAAGTAAGTTTGAGAAAATTTATTTCATGGGATAAAATATTGTATTTATCAAATTGGAATACTTTGGAATACAACTGTGAGTGTATTAAGCTTTTGTTCCACTATGCTTTGACTGCCTTAAGGTTTTTAATTAGATTTCCTTGTCCCGTTTTATTTTGGACTGTCTAATATCATACAATTGAAAACTAAAGGTTAATAAAAAGTCATATTTTGGATTTGGAAATTTATTGAAATGTGTTTTTAAAACTTTCTGAATCATTAATATCTTTGAGAGACAGTAATTATTCAGAAAGTTTTAATGACAGTAATCTTTCAGAAATCTTTCAGTCATCTTTCTTTCACATTTTAATAAATTTCCAAATCTAAAATACGGCTTTTTATTAACTCTTTTGACTTTAAAACGTATGATATTAGGCTGTGTAAAATAAAACTTGAAAAAGAATCCTTATTAAGCTTTTGGTAATAAAGTTATTATCTTTAAAGTTTTCAGAATTTGTTATTTTTGGTTTTAACATAAAAATTTACAAATTCAAATTTGAAATAGTGTAACTTGTAGAACTACAATTTTATCATAATTTTAGTGCCTCAATACATGTCTGGTGACAGTTTATCTTTGTAGAAATGAATTCTTCAAATACATTATAAGTACTGTACTTGCTTGTACGAGTGCTGTACTAGTATGTACTTGCATGTTCGTAGTGTGAGCAACCAACGTCGATTCTTTTTTATTGTTTTATCTACATGTACGTACTGCTTTCAATCTATCTATTCAGGTCTATCTGTTCAGGTAACATGTAGCCTGCCCGAATTACACAATTCGTTCACAACAACAGCAGAACAATATGAAATAATCATATTGTATGAATTATGGGGTTAATTGAATCTAGTAGCTTTTTAGCTAAAACAATCGTTGACATTTTCAAGCAGCGGGAATGCCGGTTAATATTTTTTCTACGAATTTTAGAAATAAAGCTTTTTGTTTTACAATGAAACAGTTTTTTCATTATATTTTCAAAAACATATTCAATTGTCTTGATATTAGGTAAATACTACTGAATGATGAAGCCAGAAATAATAATTTATGGCCCCACCCTAAACGGTGACTGAAATTTATCAACAATACGACATCCCCTATTCTCCACAATCTGACGCCGCCAAGGCGTCCCCTTGGTCACCGTGACGCATTCCAGGAAGAGACCGGCTCCCAGTGGTGCAGGGTTCTTGAGGGAGGGGCGTGGAAAGGGGTTGAGGACGGAGGGTCGCGCGGATGGCGTGACGGACGCCGTCTTCGCCGCTTCGTCCTCTGATCCCCCGCCCCTCCCCCTGCAGCCTTCTGCGCGTCGCTGCAGCGCCGTTAATTGCCGCGTGCGCCTTTGAAGCCGCCTCCGGGCGCCGCATGAATAAGCGAACGCGGCCGCGCCCGAGGTCGCTCGTCTTTTTTTTTCTTTTTTTTTCTTCCTCTTTCCGATCGCGACTTCGTTCGTCCTGCATTACTTATGGGGAGTTCTAAAGAGTACAGAAGAAGTGCGGGGTTTTTATTTATGAATAACTGCGTACGAATTTATGCTGTGTGATCAATGTGACTACTAATATATTCACGTTTTCTTGAAAGAACGAATGAGTGAGCGGCGTTTCTTTGTTTGAGACATGCCTTTTTTTCGCCTTTGTCTTTTCGAAGGACAGTAATTATTCGTGAGGTGCATAGGTTAAATGTAGAAAATGCGTAAATTGATGAAGCTGCTTCTTTTTCTTTGTTTTCTTTCTCTTCAACGGTCAGATTATTCGTTGACACCATTTAGCACTGTGAAAAATGTGTAGGAAATTCGCAGAATCTGGAAGAAAAAAGAAAAAAATATGAAAGAAATTTCAACATAAGTACTTGTTTTAAACAATCATTTATACAATTCACAGCGTCCACATAGACAAGGTTTATTTTCTTTGAAGGTGTCTGTTCTCAATATTCGTAAGGGTACATTGTCACATGCGGATGACAAACAATTTGTATTACGTTTACGTTAAAAAAATGTTGATATTCACATGATATGTGTAAGTTTTAATTTTCATAATTTTACTAATTGATGTTTCCATTAGATAATCGCAAATGGTAGAAATTCATTAATTTTAACTTTAAAATTTCAGCCAATGATGTATTCAGGCAATCATACACGCGGATGTAATTTTCACTATGTACTGAATATATTTTTTTTAATTTTTACGAGAGTCGAAAGATCGTAAATCGTAACGTAAGCAGTTTTGGAAAATAACTTCAACCACCATCCAAGTTTCATATTTTTAGATATCATTTACATTAGAAAAAATGACACTCAATGCATATTAGAATAAATAATAAAACAGTTACTTTTATACTACTTGTTTGTTTCCTATTTTATTAAACCAGAAGGAAAAATAATTATAAGCGATTACATTGGCGATAGAATTTTGTTCTTGTAAAGGGGAGATGGGAAGAAAAAGAGTAAGTAAGTTAGTGAGTTTTGATTACCGGTGCTTCTACTATGTCATTTGTCCCTCAGGTGTTGTACATTCTGGGAGGTTAATACTCAGGTGCTGCGTACAGGAAAAGATCTCGAATCCGTTAGTTTGAAAATTACAGTTATCTTATATATTCAACTGGTAGTCTTATAATCTTATAGTGATCTTATACAAGTCTTATTTAAGACTACCATGAGATTCAAACTAACGGATTAGAAATGTTTTACTGTATTAAAAACCTTGATATCAACAATGGATTCAAGAGTTTCAACGATGTTGATTCTCCCGCACTGGAACACGAGATCCGGCGCTGAGCAACATGTCAGCTCGCGGGTTATTTCCCCTCAAAATACTTTCCTCAACGAGGCACGCTCAAAGACGAGTGGAGCTCCAAGCTTAAACTGACCTCCGACTTTTATGTAGTGTAGTGTATATAAATGAGAACACGCTAAGGAACTGGAGGGGATATGGATAAGGAAGGCAAGATTGCGCGCTGTTCCCCTTGGTTACGGTTCTGCTCCGGCATTCGCCTGGTACTGCCCAGAGCAACCATGAAAATATATCGATCAGAGTAGCCGGCCGCTAGAATTCTCCTCTAAATGATGATAGAATTCGAAGCAGCTATGTAGCTAGTGCCAAAAATCCACCAGCGTCGGAATTTCAACCCTTGAACACCCCGGTCAACTGTTAGCCAGTGACAAGCTATCACAACCGGGAAGGTAAAGCTGTGAAGAACGCTCACCCCGGCCAGCGACTCGAGGGAGAGGTCTGCGAACTTGCCGTAGGTGAGCACGCAGGGCCGGCGGCTGCGCACCATGACGAGGGTGACGCTGCGGCGGTAGCTGAGCGAGCTGTGGAACCACTCGCTGCAGTAGGCGGAGTAGCCCACGCCCTGGCTCTGCAACACGCGGCCCCGCCCCGCGCCTTTAGGGGCCGCTCGCTGGCGCGCGACGGTCACCGCCGACGACCACCAGCTCACGAGGGAATCACCCGACTGCATCCCGCGATCAGTTTTCCCTTACCCCCGTTTCCCTGCTAATCCTCTTCCTCTTTTCGTTACGTTACGCATAGCCCAGCTGCATTCTGCGGTCAGTTTTCTCTCATCTCCCGCTTCCCTGCTAATATTACTCGTTTCGTTATTTGGTAAGACATAGCCCGACAGCAACCAAATGCCAATTTTCCCTCACCCCCCACTATCATGCTAATCCTCTTTCTTTTTTAGTTACCAGAGAAAGCATAGCCCGATTACATAACCTTTCGATTAGCTAATCTTTCGCTTTTCGTTATCTGATAAGTCATAGCCCGACTGCATCCAGCAGTCAGTTTTCCCTCACCCTCGCTTCCAATCTAATCTCCTTTCATAGAAGTCAGAGCCCGACTACATCCCATTTTGTTTGTCCTGTGTTGCGGAAAGAGTAAACAGTTTTGTTAAGTAGCGCAAAAAGACGTTATCGCACCAGTCCAGAGAAAATCTCTTACGCGGGTGAACATTACAGAAACGTTGAAATTGTGTTAGTTGAGACAGCAAGATAAGAATGTGCTCCTATACGAGGTTTCAAGTTTTGTTTTCACAAACTTTTAAGTGTGGTTTTCAACGTTGGTGGCAGTGCTCTGAAAGGACATAAAAATGTCTTTTGAGAACAGAAGTGCATCTATTATAATCGATCGATATAAATCTAAGCAGACCACGGTAAACGTAGTAATCCTTATACTGAGGAGGAAAACGGCCCGAGATGCAGTCAAGCTATACATTTTTGGGGAGGTATGCAAACGGCTTTAGAAAAGTTGACGGCGGGGTACAGTCGGTATACTCCGGCGGCGGAGGACTTGGTCCTTAGGGTAATGAAGTGTCCGTAACGTCAATAGTGGCCAATTAAAAATCAATATTTGCAAAATTAAAAGCAAAAGCTTTCAACATGCAGTACGCGGAATTTGCCTCCTAGTGGTTAAATTTAGAACGCAGATAAGTTATTGCTTTCTCTCATTTTATATTTGAAGAGAAAGCTGAAAAAATCATATTAACATTGGAATTGCAATAATGGACACGTAATATTTGTACAGGTAGTTTATTAAGTTTTTAATCTCAAAGACAGGAGGTAGAATATCAATTGTCTATTACTCAGTTGAGTGTCTGACCACTTCCAATTTTTTTAAAGTATTAATTAAAACTAATAATTTTAAGCTCACGTGATTCAACCAAGTTACGTCTACTTGGACATACTACATGAACGTTATTTCAGCAAATCACAAGCAATAAACGCAAGTCTTCGTTATTCCATTTAAACAATCTTCTAGGTAATTCTTCGTAGCTATTGCGGCTTCAGAATCTGATCCAGTAAAATATGTCACTTACCTCCTCAATTAGGGCATTTGCAAAATAAGAGAACATGGAAAGTTCATAAAGAGCAGCTATTAGCGTATACGCCATACCAAAACTTTTCGCTGCCCCATTACTGTCCTGAAATAAAAAAACAAACAATGGAAATATTTTTTTGTGAATGTTAACCGAAAGAACACAAAGGGGGACCATTGTATTTGTAACATGAAAAATACCATTGTAATTTGAAAGGCAGATGTGCACAATATTACTGTAGTACAGAAAAACTGGTTCAAAAACACCATGTTTGTCATGTTTTCAATGTCACGAACGAACCTGAAAACAAAATCCAGAGGTATCATTACTAATCTTATCAACACATAATATTCTTAAATTTGTAATACAGCGCAGAGCATCGGTTAATGTTATTTATTTGATCTCAAAAGATTTTTGGATCATCTTGCGGGTACAGTAGGAACTCGTTTTGACTGACGCAACCAACTTTCGACGTATTATCTGCGGTGCCCACGTAAGTTGTTGAAGAATACACGCAAAGCGATGGAGTATTCGACACGCTTGAACACAGTCCTTATCCTTTATTTAATTTTAAACAACATTAACCTTCACAAGTTTCCTTGAAGATTTAGAATACAGTGTTATTTTAGACAATTTTTTATTGTAATAAAATAATAATAATAATAATAATAATAATAATAATAATAATAATAATAATAATAATACCGAGCGAAGTGGCTCAGTGCGTAGCGCACTGACTTCGTAATCGGGAGGTCCGGGTTCGATTCCCGGGCCGGCCATCCTGACCGGGGTTTTCGTGGTTTCCCTCGGTCATAAAGGCGAATGCTGGGATGGTTCCAAAAGTCCACGATCACCTATCACCTCCAAATCCATTCCTATCATCTTATAATTCACACTTCAAGGCGTAACAACCTTGTCGTAATCCAAGGATACAGCTGAAAAAGCTGATCCTGGAAGAATTACACGCACGTTAATCGTGTGTAGCGTGGTCAGTAATGGCCTATACGCCAATAATAATAATAATAATAATAATAATAATAATAATAATACATTTTCTAAACACTCAACATATTCAAATTAGATTATTCTGCTGGAAATTACTTTACACGTACAACACTACTTAGAAATTGCCTGAAGATAGTAACCAAACTGCTCTTAGAAAAAAGTCGTGATGTGAAGAAGTAAAAATTTATATATAATATAAATATAATGAGTGTTTTAAAAAACGTATTTTTCATCTTTTATTACAATAAAAAGACTAAAGTAATGGAGTCTTCTAAATCTTAAAGGAACATTTTCCCTTGTCGTACTCCACGTGAAGGAGTCGACTGGCTTCCGCAAGAACACGGCTGGTGATAACACGAACCCCCAAATGAAAGAGCGTTGTTGGTAAACTAGCGCTATTAAGGCGCAGTTGGCGCTTTGTTACGCGTATCGAGGATGGCGAGGCTCCGGCCTTCACTACTCGTGATTAATATAGAACATCATTCAGCTTATTCAACGCGTAATTTCCAATGCGTTGTTTAAAATACTTCGTTAGAAAAAGCAGAAAATGAATTCAAAAAAATTATATAAAAAGATAGAGCCGAGGAGGTATATCTTAAGTAATTACATATAAGATAGCTTTAAAATATTATTTTTGCAATTTCTTTGAGTTTTCACGCTATAAAATATATATGCCAAACAGAAAGACTACCATGGTCATTTGAAATACGAAACACAATGCTCTCGTTCCTGCAAGTTCACCACTCTTGTTCTTCACGGATATCACATCTTCGGCGGTCACATCGTGAATGTGAGAAAGATAAAGGATTAAAATCCTGAACAGTCTTTCAAAACAATCGCCCTCTGGCTTGAACCGAGAACCCATTTTGGGGCACTACATTGAAAGGTCTACCAACCGATGCAAATAAATTTTCTTTAACTCGGAAACGCAAATTTCTAGTTTTTCAAATGTTGTCAACCTCGCTGTGTTTATTTCGTTATTCATAATTCAACTATGAGTAATAAAATGAGGGGAAGAGATTCTAGAGCTCAGGAAAACGTGTGCATAATATACACCATGGAGAGTTTTTACTATTTTTTAAAGAAAATAAGTAAAATAAATCAGATTTTACTTGAGCAGCGTCTCGTGGAAGTCGACGAACTCTCCCACGCTGCGCTGCATCTCCGCCTCGAGGGCCGGGTCTGCCTCCGTGTCCTCCTCCTCCCCCTGGCCGAGGAGCAACAGCGTGCAGTCCTTCCAGCGCTGCTGCTTCTGCACTCGCTCCCTACAACCCACACCGCAACGACGGCGCTCCCAACATCTCCGTCCACTCAAGGGGTATTATGAACTACGTGTACAGTTAGAGTGGATTCTCGTTGTTTGCTCTGAGACGTCATGGAGTGCACATCGCGCTCAGTTTTTTTTTTATCGGCCGAAATAAATCGGTCAACAAAGACGCTGAGAAACTAATTTCCATAATTTATGAATGAGGAGCTTTGTGAAAGACCTGAGATTCGAGATTTCACCAAATGGACATCAAAAAATTATGACATGAAATTTCAGAAGAGCTATTGGAATGGATTTCTGCTAATTTCTGCAAAACACAAACCTAACGCCACTAATACGTTCGAAATGTAATGTTATTTTTTAAATACACGTCTCATATCATGTGGAACGAAGATCCACTCTCACCGCACCATTCTTACAGACAGGAAGCGGCGCTGCAGGATGTGCAAGTAGCACTGTCAACCCACGCCTCACCCCGCTGCTTATGTGGGCTCAAAGCTGTACATTATTTTGATATTGTCCTCGCTCCTTATCTGATTGTACCACTACAGTGTGATGGGCCCACTCTCCGTTGTCTTTGCAAAGTTAACTTTCTTTGCGGAGGAAAGTTTGAGAAGATAACACCTAGATGAAGGCTCAATAAAGGGCCAAAACTTTGACTTTTAGCGTGTTAACGCATTTACTTAAACTGAAGAAATGTGCTAATAGTGTTTAAATAGTTCAAGAAAAATTAATGTTCAATACTATTAAAATAGTGTTTACCCTTTTCTTGAACAAATATAAATTGTGTAACTAATTGATTTTTGAAGTGTAGCATACTCACTTTGCATCTCTCCGAATGTTCAACAGTGAATTCTGCAAGGTGGCAAACTGTCCACAAGTGTAATTCACAAGTGCAATAAGTAAGTTATCGTAGGCTGGTATCATAAACAACTGCAGCGCCGCCATGAACACGTGAAAAGTATACACTAAGATGTAAGGGAATCCTGTCAAATTGTCAAAAGGTGTCCATGTCCTGTGCAAAAAAGAGTTGTACACGATATATTAGTAGTTTAACAACTCAGTTAATTGTATCAGAACAATCACTTAGTATGTAGAGGATCAGTTAGAGACGTAAAATGAGAAATGTTATGTAGTCAAAAAAACACAACTTTAATATAAGGCGTTGTTCGACAGAACAGATCATATATTCTAATGTGAAATAATATGGGAGTTAATGTACTTGGCTCGTGCATTTGCTTGTAAGGCAAGGTTGACAGCAGGACTGGATTAATGAATAAGTATGTGAATCACCTACTTAAGGCTTCAGTTGGATAGCTGCTCTCCTCCCAAAAAACAACATATCTTTTATTCATTAAGTCATAAAAATATATTAATTCTGCATTTTTTAATTTGCAAATATTAAAATTAATTTTCACATTAATTTACACTACATATGTTCATTATTTTAACTTTATTTGATATTTCCATAGTTTTGTCTTGCAAAGGCTTCTCAAATTATAATAGAATTCTGAAGAAGACTTGAAACTCATCCTGATGAGAGGTAATTCGATTTGTTTGAGTAGTGACATTAAAATTTTAGTAGGTAGAGTATTTTACACATATTTTTGGATCAGATCACTGTTAGCCTCAGAACATTTATGGTGGCCTACTCTACCCAACATCTCGCTTGCTTCCTATTTCAAAGGTTCACAAAATAGTAAGCCTTCTTCTTTTCCGTCCCGATTTAATGTCTCTCTGGTGTTCTCCTTTTCGGAAGTAGTCCTTAGGCCTGAGTAAGACCTGAAGGATTTCCTCAGAGATTTGTCGCGCTACACCAAACTTTAGCGGAATGACATTTATTGAAATGTTTCACTGGACAATACAGAGCTTCAAAGAGCTAATAAAAAACAAAAAGGGTGCGAAATATTGTACAAGAAGTATCGTGGGATGAATTTGGACCACAGGAATGAAAAATTCGCATCATATCAAAGATAGATCGAGAAACGCGTACTAAGTAGAGTTATGTCCTAATATCAAGATAGAATATATGATCATACACAAATGGTCTACGGGCAGAAAGTAATACGTTTTTGAACATACGCAGTTTAGTGTATACCTGGGATCCAAACGAGCTCCATGGTTACACAGATGTGTTAAATAAGAGATAAGCATTTATTTTTATGTGAGTAGTGACATTGCAATTTTTGTAGGGGTTCCTGCGTTTTCGTGTCGGTGAGTGAAAGCGAAAATGTGATGTGGATTACAAAATTATTGTGTAGTGATTTGAACAGAATGACGGTCCCTCAAATGGTGATAACGCAAGCCTGAAGTAGGTTAAGCGAGAAATGTTTAATTAATACAGTAATATATCTGCAATTGAACTTAAATCAAATTTTAACTTTTAATGGTGATTAATTTAAATTATTTTTATTTACAAATATTAATAAAAAGTCAAATGGACGGAAGCTACTTCAAGGTAGGCAAATTTCGCCAAACAATGGCGCCGAAAGTGACACGCACCTTAGATTCAGAGAGTAGCGGATTCCTCTGATCGCCTATTCCACCATTTTATTTCCAGTTTTCAGGAGGGTTAGAATTTTGCAATACAGTGTGTGTTAGGAGCCATGATTTTATCTAAAATGAGCATTAAGTAACTAGAAAATGTTTATATTGCTTTCAATTATGATAATTTCTTATCAACTACTGAATTCTGCTTGGCGAGGCTACCTACTCAGTTGATATTAAATGGCGGCTACACTATTCTCTGTATCTACGGACTCTAATACGCAAAATGAGTGAGTTAAACCAGTGCCAAATTATCATTCCATCTACATTCATCACAAAGGCAAAAGAAACTGTTTCAAATTTCGGTTGATTGATTCATTCATTACTGATTTCTGATGTGTCAACTTCTGCCATTAGTTCCGTAAGTGTAGAACATGCTTTTATTGCAGGAGGCAGCGATGATCTTTCTACCATTGTATGGCAAAATCCAGCGCCGACCTGCCCGTTGGCTTGTCGGTTTTTCCCCCAACCAAGTATCTCTCGCCATCTAGGCACCGTCCCTGACGGGACAAGCTTTAAGGTCATCCAACATGTCTGGTAGTCTAGTGTACGTACGTGTAAGTACGGAGAAACATTATAACAACGAAGAAGGAAAGATCATGCGTGGTCCGCAGCCCGTTTGTTAGAGTAGTGCTCTGGCGTTGCCTGGCGTTCATCGGATAAACCACGGTAAACTACCAGTCAGGGCAGGGCGCTAGAATTATCATCCAGTCAGTGGTTGAATTTGACCTAACTAGTGTCGTAAATCCTGCCACCATCAGGCCTCGAACCCCAAGAACCTCCCGGTCGGAGGCACTGCAGTGACCTTAATTGATTCCCTGAGCCACCGAAGCCGGGCAAATTTCGACAATAAATTGAAAATGACAATTTTTTCTCGTCATACTCCCGTTTTCTGTACCTGAAGGGGATCCTCCAGAGACTGGGCGACTGGTCGTCGGCGCCCGTGGGGGCCGTGCTGTTGGCCTCCGTAGGGCTGCCACCACCTCGCTGGGAGAGGGCCTCGCCCAGAGGAATGAGACCGATGCTGATGATGGCTCCCGACAGCAGCGACGTCCACACCAGGTAGCTCAGCCGCGTCTCGCGCACGCGCTTCTTCATCACGGCCAGCTGCGCCGGCGTCGCCTTCTGCAGCGGCCTGCGACACACGCCACGCCCACCTTTCACGCGGCCCTTCGTAGGCGCACCCTTCTAAGCAAGGTCTATTCAGGGTGCGTTTTCAGTGGGGTATTCGGAGTATCTATTCAGGATGCTCCAGAGTGCTATTCAGATCCAGAGTGCGTATTCAGGGTTCGCATTCACTGTCTATTCAGGGTGCATATTCAAGGTGTGTGCGTATTCTTATCCTTTTGATCCATTTCTGTTCTCAGAGATTTTTTCTCGTGGCCCGTAGATGGTGGGTCACCTGTATATATTTAATTCATTTCAAGCAAAAATTTCAGGGTGCTGTATTGGGGTTGCTCTATTCAATGTGATCTAATCAGGGTACTGCTCAGTTCATAGTGACAAGGCTTACGCGCACCAGAAAACTGTATGAATCATCTGATGACCAACAAGTATTTTTAAAATGTTTGTCCAAAAGATTTATCGTAACCTAGAAAACATTACTGTCTGCCAAGAAAAAAATGTACACATTCTTTGACCAGAGTTGTAACATGCTTTGTGCGCAACTCTAATATGTAGTATGGGTAGAGACATTCACGCTAATCGCTGCATATTACGCTGCACAGTTACGCGGTCTCTGCTTTTATCGACGAAATCTTTGAGTACTTATCTTTACAAATCGATGGATAAAAAAATGTGTAACTTTTAATCCAGCGCTTTAGATTTTAAAACCTTTGGTGAAGACGTTCTTTGCAAATATCACAATTCGTAGTTTCCTTTTTGTGCGTGTTTAGACTGGACACCCTGTTTTCTTAATCGAAAAATGCTGTTTCGGCCACATTATCGTTAGATTTACGAATGTTAATGTGTTAACTCTTTATTTTACTTGAAATTCAAACAGTTTTTAAAAATTATTCATTAATTATTTCTTGTTTTAGAACACACAATGTAAATAACAAAATACAAAATTGTTGATATTTAATCCTTAGCGTCTTCACAAGTGCCTTTATAAAACGTTTTTTTTTTCGTTAATCGGTCGACTAGGACCACGCATGCAAGCATCCTGCATTTACCGTGGCTCAGTTTTTATTTATTATCGCGGTGGCAGATGCTTGCAACAACTTTTTGGGGGACCAGCATTTTTAGCTGGATCCGATTTTTATCCCCCACGGTTGTTAGCCCTGGGGGTATGGAAGATGAAATGATGATAGGATGATAATGGGGGTGAAAGGACAACACATACAGACATACACAAATACATCCACGCCCGAGGCGGGACTCGAACCCGCGATCTTCTGGTCCGAAACCACTCCGGCACTACTGCCTTAGCGATCTCGGCCATCTGATCGGCAAAACGTTATTTATACTTGTAAAAATATTATTACAGTTATTAAGCGTATTTAAATGTGAAAATAGACAAATAAATGAAGGATAACTACTAGAATATCAATTATTCCAACCAAGAGGCAACCAACTTTATACTTTATATTCATTTGAAATATGGATTAATAAGGATACCTGTTAAAATTGCTTTCCACTTGACGAACAATCCTTCTCCACTCCCTTTCACTCCACATGAGATTGACGTACTTGTGGCACGTGACCGAGTAAATCAGTGCCATGTCCATCGTTTCTGTCATTGTACTCAAATCGCCCCAGTCGTGATACAACTCCAGAAACGAAATGCCAAACCAGAAAGCGTAAGTCGCGACTATAACGATGAAGATGAAGGAGCATTTTCGATCTTCAGTTGCTCTTGACCACAGACCAGTTGCAAAGAGCCAACGGGTGTACGACTTCATGTAGATCTTACCGTCAAGAAGAGCTGCTTCCGGAGAAGCGCTTGGCTCGTCATTCTTGCCACTAGACGGATCGTCATCTGGAAATAATTTCTAATATAGGATATTATCAAAGGGTTTTCAGAATACAAAACCTTACTTTTTTTAAATTTTCTCCTACAAACGTCTCCCTAAATACTTACACAATATTGTTTTTACATTTATATATTTGTTTGTTATTTTTTAATTTTAGAAAGTATGTTAAACTTTCATGAATTCATTTTCTTACCAAATTACAGTTTCTCTAAAAGAGGCAAACATTTAAAAGAAACAATCAGAAATGGGTTTAAAATGAAATTTCAGCACACCATTAACGTATAACACTAAAACGAAGAAAGACATTTTGAACTCAAATTGTTTATTTTCTTTGATTTTACTTTCCCGCGCTTAAGAAGGAACTTCTTAAGAAGAGAAAGTTATGAAATTTTGTGCGAATGTGAATTTACGGCAGAAAAACTCTTATTACAGGGCCCAGTTAACGAAGAAGTTGATAAATTCAGAGGCTAAATGTAGAAACAAAATCCTCTAACACGTGTAGCCAGAATCCCTGATTGTGGGTACTTGACCGAAAAATAGTTTGATGGCAAAACGTCTGTCCGCCTGTCTATCTGTGAACACAGCTAGCGGCTAAATCGTTCAGCTGATCCAAATTTTTTTCGGCGTCTTCCTACAACTAAAATATTAAAGATAGAGATTTTTTCCTGAATAAAATCTGTTCCATAAAGGTAGATTTTGAAATAAAGCCACGTACACTTTTTCGCAAATTAGAGTATTTTTTGCGTAATGTAGACAAAATACGTAAAAATGAAATATAGGCAATTTTTGACTTTAGTTTAAACATTTTCCCTCAAAATTGGCTCCATTGTCTTTGATGAAGTTTTGTTGATAAATAGTCTAAAGAACACTTAAGATAATGGCGAAGATCTCATTTTGGTTAAAAGCCCTAATTTTTTGACAAGTGAAAAAATTCAAAATTTTTTCGACGTCTTCTTACAACTATAATTATGAAGATACATTTTTTTCTTGACGGCTTCCAATCCCGGACAATGACATGTGAAAATTGTTTCAAGAAAACCAGTTTGACTTCTTCGCAAGTTCTAGTCCAACCCTTGTGAAGTGTCCTAAACCGTACCCTAATCCTAATTCCTTCCCAATTCTTGACGCTGAGTAGTGACACGGGCGCATTGCATTAATTGAAGACGTAACAATTTTTTAAAAATTCAAATAAATATTAAATAAAGATTGCTTACCTTCAGTCGCTCGCTCCCAATTTTTGCAGTTGAATGTTACGTTACGTTAAACTTTATATGGTATTTCATATTTCATTTTAATATTATTATTTATATATTTATTTTACTTCATTTTAAATTGCGTCCATTAATTGTGTTAAATGTGAAAACGATTAGATGAGCGGTCATTGTTGGTTGTTGTTACCCATTGTTGAAACGTCGCACAGATGACAAGAACGGCTGCTTTTCATTAGAAATAAATAAAAATAAATACACTTATGGGCAGAAATTAATAAAAAAACTTTTATACATTTGTAGAATGTTACAATATCTTAGTGTTTAATAATTACTATTATATATCTTTCGATCTATTTGTTTTGCAGCTCTCTCAATATCCTATTATTTATTAACTTTTAAATAATTAACTTTCTTGCATTCTGCTTATTTCTTGTACCAAGTGTTCTACGATTTTAAAAGATTTTTGCAGAAAAAAGTTCGGAGAGTAATTCTGGTGTAAATTGTATTACATAACCATTACTAACGGCGAGAAAGTGCATGCTGTTTTAGCACCACTAGTTTGTAACTAGATGAGACCAATGTATATTTGACGGGACTTGAAACTTAAGAAGTTATGCACACACTGAATTTCTTAAAATTTATATATAAAAACTTTCAGTCTCCAAAAATCTTATTGAAATAGCAGATCTCTCTTGAAATGAGACGTAGCTATTTGGTAGGACTATATCTATTATCAACACTTTTTGGGCATACCCCCTGAAGAAATTATATACCTCGATGTCACTACACACACTATTGTTGCAATCAATTATTTTCTACATCTTCTCAGGAAGTTTTAATCCATTCGCCAAGTAATAAATCATGTCTACAACGTCGGTTTATGTTTATGCTAGAAGTCTCTTAGCGCTCATAAATGTCACTACATTTTTCGTTCCCGAGTCAACGTTTAAATCTGCGACAGGAACAGTAACATTTTCGGAGACCAATAACAATTGCCTTTCCACCAGTATCTCTTCTTTATGCATTAGTTAAGTTTCTTATATAACATCGTTTAAAGTTTACACATTTAATTTATATTAAGATTTTTTGACTCTAATAAAGAGATCTCCCTAATAAAATTATGCAAATCATAGCAGAGAGAGATGAGGATTTCTGTATTGAACCCGCTTGTAATGAATATAAAATTATATTAAGAATGCTTTAATGTCCAATATTTTACAATTTCTGAAGATTCAATTTTCTTTCGAATTTTGAAAAAGATATATCAGGCAACTAGGAATAATTGACTTCTAAACAAAAAGATAATGCCTGATCGTTTATGTTTAAAAGTAAATAAATTTCAAAACGTTTAGAATTTCTCAAACAACGAACTTATTATGATTAAACTTTCAATTGCACAGATGGTCATTGTTCTCGTCTTCTTATCTGTATAATGTCAAACAAATATTAAAATTGTGTTCGGAAATCTGGAAGAACTTGAATCTTACAAATTGCAATTTAAATTATTAGTGCACATATCAGAAGTGTTTATGCAAAAGTAAATTCCGAAGTTATATGTACGCATTAAGTTTGCAAAACAAGTATTCTCAGCAAACGCAATAATCTTCATTTTGTTGCTTGAGTATTTCTGGATGAGAAAAAACTCATTGATTATATATTATTATTATTTTCCTTCGACGATTTACTTTTAAATATTATCTTTCATTTAACAAATTAGCAGTGAAAATTATCTTCAAATAATGGTTTTAACTTTTGTGAACGTTTCAATAATATTTTATGTTAATAACTCACTTCTAAAGACAATTTCCGAATATTTTGGGATTACATCGCTGGTGACTCTATCTTCTAGAGTAAAAGCACACTATAATACTATTAAATGCATTGAATATTTTCAAAACAAATCGAGGAATATGTTTTAATTTTTGGGGGCAGATGTTACATTTATTTGATTTTTGTTAAAATTAGAAATAAATATCGTCTCCTTGATAAGTGATAATTCAGTATTTTCTTTGTGCAGATATTTGAAATTTACGTGTTCAGGCATTTCCTATAATCGTACACAAAATATGTTACATGCTCTGGACAGAAGTCTTACCTTCTATAACCGCTGACGCTAAGTGGCTCAAGGATGAAGAGAAGTGATTTGTTTGACATTTGAATTCCATTTAAGGGTCTTGTCGGAACCAAAACCACGTTCTTTTACACCTGTATGAGTCCAGATCAACGCAATCTCTGCTCTGGTAGCTTCTACGCTTTGCTTATTATTCAGTGATTGCGGACATAATGACTTTCTCATTATTGACTCTGCTCTCCCACTTTTGCATTGACTTTTAACGAGCAGCGATGAGGATTTTAGCAAGAAAGACATTTGCTTACTATTGACCGAATGAATGGATTTTTCGAATTATTCAATAATCCATATAGAAATCTAAATTCGAAAATTTTGTTTAAACTTTTTTATTTTATTTACACTTCGAAGTAATTGTGCACCATTTTATTTGAAAACATTGGATAAATTGTTTGAAAAATCAATTGATAATTATTTTTTTAATTATTAGGATAAATAATTCGTAAACATGAATTTACGAAAGTTATAAACATTTTTGTAGAGATGTAAAAACCCAAAACTAAACGATGTTTCTTTATCATAGATGCACTTCTAAGAAATATTTTCTTGTATTCAACTTAAGAAAAGTTTGAATGACGATTAGATTAAGGTAAATTGTTTACACACACACACACATGTTATCAAGATCAGATTTTCTATAAATGCGTCGTAATAAAACAATTATTGAAAATGTAAGAAAAGACATAAAAATAAAGATACAATTTATTCGATCATTGTATTGGGTTAATTTGTACGTAATGTTGTAATGTTCTTTTGTAATTTAATAATTTCTGTTTAAATAATGTTCTTTTCTATAGACACAAAACTACATGGTTTTGGAAAAAGTAAGAATAAAAATAGTTTAAATAGCGTATTAAAAGATGAGGATAGGAGATAGGTAAGCAACAATCTATGAAATCCTCTTGCTACACCTTCACTAAAATAAGTGGAATATAATGAAAATATATAATACATTAAAGATATACAACTTCACTTTCAATTTCAAATATTTATTATGTTTGAAAATATTATTGCTAAGATATTTATTCCACACAATTTACAATGTGAATATCTCCTTTCTTGTCAATAAAATAAATATTGAGAAATATTATGCAATTGCTCTCCAGATGATTATTATTTATCGTGTACAGTCCTCATAAAATTGCTTTACTGATTGCTGTCAAGTTTTGATAATGTAAAGTGGAGTTTCCTTGGTATATTTCGAAACGTTGCTCTTCCTTTCTATTTATTCGTTCATTCCATTCAACACCGTGAAGTAAGTGTACGATATTCGAAGTATCTGAAATACATGTACAATAAAATCATTTTATTTTTGTCCATTAGTAAATACTTTTAATTAAACTTCTAGCGCATGGGAATTAGAAAATAGGGTTTGATGGGATATTAGTGTATGTGAACGTATAAAGTGCGAATCTAGCCGAAGAATTACCGAATTTGACGGTTCATGTTCACATTTTTTTAAATGGGTAGATGAAGTACGAGATAAGAACAGCTTCAAGGTATGCTTTGGACATTAGCCGCGTGATTTTGGCATGACAAAACACGGGATGGAACGTGCAGTACGCACATTGCAAATTGCAGATATGCATTTAACAGGAATCAGACTTCTGATAGAACGTTACTGAGGCTAGAAAGAGTCCAGGTGCATAGACAAGTATCGAGAGCCACTGTGTGAGGCTTACATCTCTATTCATACAAAACCACAGCACCTACATCATTATAACTCAGTTGACGCTTCACTATGCATTTTCGAGCTGTGCAACTAATACCTTGAGAATTTTTGTGTTCAAATACCTCTTGATGAAACGTACACTTTCCTTCACTCGCGGACAGACACCTTATTTCAGCCAGTGCCCGGCAGCTGATACCAACATTAACTGAATGAAGTTCGTGATAATTAGTTTTTCTTTATTCATACAGATGTATTAGCTTGTTTGAGTAGTGATTCGACCGAGTACTCCTACCATCACCTATTTTCCGATCTTTATCCGTTACATACACTTTAGTTAATATCCGAAAAACATTACATTGGAGTTATACGAATTTTTAATCTATGTATTATTTGAAGTATTTTATAACGTGTTTTCAAAAAAAAGTGTATTCTATTGGTGTAAAACTACAGTAATCTTTCTCTTCAAAATGTTTACGAAAACATAATTGGCGATCTGGGTTCAGGAAAATTAGTACATATGACAGTATAGCGGCGTGAAAACTACCACTGAACAAATAAACAATGTTTGGATAGTGTTTATTGCTCAAAAACATGGAATATAAAATAATTATGATTTTTTTATGTTGATGATGCAACTGCTGTGCGCTTAGCTATGTAATTCGTTTAGCGCATGTGTAAACCCTCAGAATTAATAGATTTCCATTTGAGCCACTTTTTTTAAGATCTTGTCTGTGTTAGCTTAATGCGGATGAAAAAACGAATTTTTTAAATCGATACATTTTAATTTTCCTTAACATTTGTCATTCACATTTTTTTCAATTGCGTACAATAGATTAGTAAGAGAATGAAAATTAGTTTGCATATGTAGGGTATTTTCATTTCTTGCACTGATCCTAATAGACACATCAGGGCAATCTTTTACTTGTAGAATTTATACAACATCGCGAACTCGAATTTTCGCTCTGTCGTAGTATTTATACCTATAAAATCTGAATCATGAAGTCAGTGGTCTTAAGAAAAAACAGCCGATAAGATTCTGAACAGAGATATTTCCCTTGTGGTCTCAGATATCACAGTATTGTAGTCACTTTTGCGGAAGGCTTTCAAGAATATTCAGATTAGACTTCATTTACAACGTCACATCGCGCAGTAAATGAACACACATCAAAAAACGTAAACGAAAATTAAATCGATCACTGTGCTGTAATCAAATTTTCACCTTAGAGGAGAACATAAAAGGCTCGTCAAAATCTACGAACAATAAAAAAAGGACATTTCTAAAGAACATGGCATTCTAGTAAGCAATACTGAAAAGCCGAGAGAATACTTCAATCAAAGGAGAATAATCAAATACAATCAAATCACCGAAGATCATTCCGATAATGCTGACAAATACTCAGAAACATTCGCACTCCATTGAATGAAGAGCAATGAAATTTCACATCAGTAACAAAATAATTCCAGTTGAACAAATTTATGACTCCACAGAAATTCTGAATAATCAAGTCCTGAAAATAACCACATACATTTTCATCGCAGATTGCAAAATATGTGGTGAGAATAGCTAAAGAGGGTAAAATGGGAATAGGTTAGTATTGCTTTATATTAGTTATTTACGATCGTTAGCCAGACGACAATCTGTGACAAGTCGTAAATTCCGCCAATCGACAAGTACTTCGCTAAATTAATTTCCAATCATTCTGATAATTTGTCCATATGGTTATTTGGGTAATGAAACACCGAATTCAGTGAGGCTGACAATTTGACGATCGTGTCGTGGTGTTTCTCAGAGTTGAAGTACCCCAAAATGGTTGGCGCTCGAGGTTATCGACAAGCGACCTGTAGGTCGTGATTGGCAGCCAATGAGATAATAATCGCGATGTGATGGCCAAACCGTCGGAACACGGCCTTCGATATTGCACCATCCAGGTAGCCTTTCGCATCAATGGCACGAGAATCTAACATCATTCTGATGCGTTGTGAAATGATGTGAAGATACAATGGAAAACCATTTTATCTTCAGTTCCATGAAATTTTCTAAAAGAAGTCGCCAAGATTTATTGAAAATATGAATATTTGACGAAAGATGAGGTTGGATTATTTTTGTCGGTATTATTTCTTTAAGAGATTACAATAATTGTTTGAAGTAGTATGCAAATATGTTAATGAAATTCCTGAAATAAATCATTAGGAACCTGAAACCCTACGGATGGTACAAACCATCGTTCTCTTTTATTTCCAACATGCATCATGTGCAATGTGTAGTGCATGCCAGCCAAAGTCGCGGGCATGGCAAATAGCTTACTAGAGTTTTCGGCTCTGCTCCCAGAACAATTGTCACGAAAGGGTAACCCCGTCACGAAAGCGTAACGCCGATTAAGATGGTAAAAAGTTCCCCTCAATCAAATGACATATGAGCAGTTACACTATGACAAACATAAAAATAATATTTTTGAAAGGCTTCTTAGTCACCGTCCCACCACTCACACCCCTCTATTGCGAAAAACATATTTTTTATTTTATTTTTTTCGTCAACTAAACACTATTTTATGATTGAAAAAATGAAAAATAAGAAAATAATTATTACTGTCATAAAACAAAAAATTCAAACGTTTCGCTCAAAACACAACGTGTTGTGGATTTTTTTTCATATTTTGTTGACAGCTGGGCTGCAGTTAAAAAAATACATTTTTACCATTTCTCGCCTTCTAGTCTCTTGTATATCATTTGTTAAGGAAAGGCGATAGTTTTCGGCAGTTTGTAAAAAACTATCGATACAAAACTTTGCGTGATACTGGCGGATAGAGGAAAACACCCCAGTTCTACTGAAAACGGATTTCAAAAGAAATCTATGACGTCAGTCTCCTAAACTGACGCTAGACATTCCTTTCTCTATATTGATTATTCGTGTTTCCAAGCGCGTCAACTGCTATGGTAGTTAATTTCGTACGTGCAGCGCAAGTTTTTTATCACGGGGTTTGTGGTGTTCATTCCCCTCTAGATGGTGAGATCAGGCGCCGACCTACACGTAGCCTTGCGTGATTTTTCCCAACCACGTCTCTCCCACCAGAAGAGCATCGCCCGAGTCGGGACAAGATTTATGTTCCCGACATGTGTGGTAGTGTAGTTTATGAAAGTAAGGAATGAGGATAGGACAAGGAAGAGGAAGCAAAGATTGCGCCTTGTCCGTGACGCGTTTGCTAGGGTACTCCTTCGGCATTCGTCTGTTATTTACCAGAGAAACCACGGAAAATTACTGATCAGAGCGTCTAGCCGCTAGAATTTTCCCCCAGGCGGCGACTGAACACGACGTAGCCAACAAGCTAGTGTCGAACTGTGTACCACCCTCGGGATTCGAACCCTAGAGCCTCCCGGTCAGAGGTACTGCAGTGCTATCAGTTGATATCCTGAGCCAACTCATCCCGTCAAGTACCTCATGAAGGCGTAGTTTGACATGCATGGTGTGGAATGGGATACACATGAGCCTCTCTCTGTACCATTATCAAACACTCAGCGGCATGAACAAGCGCGGCATTACCCCGGCGTAGGTCTCCATGGAGAGCGCCGTGAAGCGCCCGAAGGTGATGTAGCTTGCGCGCCGAGCCCTCGACATGATTAGCGACGCGCTGCGCCGGAACCTCAGGGAGCTGTGAAACCATTCGCAGCAGTACGTGGCGTAGCCCACCAGGGTGCTCTGCGCAGCAACACGGAACGATTGCTTTGAAACGGGCCCTCTCAAGCCTTCACATTATAAAGCCTTCATTCTTAAAACATGCCTCGTTTGGTATTATTGGTAACTCTTAGACTATTGGTTATGAAAATAACAAAAAAATGAACCATACGAAATTATTTAGCCAATAAATTTCTGCGCAACAGATCTTTACAAATGTTCCGAAAAAATAATAAAATATTAATTTATTTCCATATACATGAAGCGTCCTGGACAGAAAGTATTTTAATGGGGTAGTGAAGGCTACTTATTATGATTGATGGTACTAATCCTGTCCACGTTATACAACCTTTGAACTGTAAACGAAAGCAATGCATATTTCAATTTGGAATCGCAGCCACAGTTGCAGCGTCTTAATATTATTAAATATGCCCGATAAGAACAATATATTATCAAGAAAGTTCCTTCAAATCTGTTTGATCTCCAGAAAAAACGAGGTGACTGAGGTCACGATTTTCGAAGAGAATATATTCCTGTTGTCATTCACTAGTCACAAAAGAATTTCGACATCGAATATAATAGGTAAATTTTGTATTATTCTTTCGTCATCGAAGCAACACGTGGCGTAGCCACCGCGCAGCACGCGACATGATCAGGGGTGGGTAAATGAAGGCGGTTTGAGAGAATCTACATCACTTTGTACTCTCGATCTGCGAGACATTTTCTTCTCTGTAATTATTTGTTTTAAACAGTGACCTCAATGAACGTATTTGTTTTAGGCCACGAAAGAAGCGTAAGTAAGCATGAATGTAGACTGTAACAAAGAGAACTTATAGATACAGTTACGATTTCTCTATTATTTTCGAACCCGAGGAATCTACTTCTTTCGAATTCACATGTGGTGTAAATTTGGCTTGATCTTTTTTCATACATTATTACACACTTTGAAGATACTGGATAAATTAAGTACCTGTTAAATTAATTAGTGTATTGGAACATATAATATATTAGAATGATAACGATAAGTAATGACATCTAGATTTTTATGAGATGCTTTCTAGTGTCACAAAAAATATGGAACTATTTCCGTTCAGTTAGACCGGAGGAAAATAATGGCAATGTAACAACTAACGATTCTTGTGATTGTTATATCATAAATGTTTTTTGGTAAATGTTGCAGTAACGGGATTTATAATTTTAAAAAATGTAACTGTTCGTGGCAAGCAAATATTATGCACCTATTAAATACGTTTGTTCTCGTCTTTTGAATTCAATAATTATGTACCCTTAATTTTTTAAATTAAAAATGTTTACGCCATAAATGATTGTAAATACTAAGTAAAATAATATTTTACGTGCAATTAACATTAATAATAAGAAAATAAAAAAGTATTTTTTGAGAAAATACCTCTTCTAATGCAGTACATAAACATGAAATTAATCATTTTTAAGACTATCTTTAATATAACTAACGATAAATTCACGTTTTTCATATCTCTCTTAAATTTTACTTATGATTTTTAATACGACTCATGTTAAATTTAAAGACGAATTATGTTAAGTTCAAAATTTACTGATTTGTTATTATTTTAAAGTTGTACACTATATCAAAAATACATCTATGTATCCAAAAACAATGCCCATTCAGAACAAGTAGCGGTTACTCTACCAACCAATCTTGAATTAGGAATTTATGTTTGTCGTCTATAATCTTTGTGGTATCATAAATTAGTTTAAAAATTGTTTAAAGCAAGTTAAAGAAATATACTTCGTCAATTAGAAGATTGGAATAGTAGCAAAACATTCCCATCTCGAACAGTGCTGCTATCAAGAGTTCTCCCATGGAAATTAATTTCACAGTTCCTGTATTTCCCTGAAAGCAAAGAAAAACTAGTCATTCATGGTAACAAAATCCGTAATTTTTTTTGTATTACAGTACGCACCACTGTTAGTTGAAAAGCGGAAGTGCAAATAATAACTGAACTACAGAAAAACTGGTTCAGAAGTACTTTGTTGACCATATCTTCGATATCTTGAACAAACCTGAAAAATAAAACAAATTTTCACACACTTCGCTAACGAAGTAAAATAAAAAAACAAAACAAAGAAACTTGAAGGTGAACAATCAGGCTAACATATCTTGAATAAATTTATTACTTGAAATACATGATCGATTATGACAGTGACTTTTGTGTTCACAGGTGTTGGAATCATTTTGAGAGATGTGGGAGTTACTTGAGCAAAGTCTCGTGGTGGTCCACGTAGTCCCGGACGCGCCATTGCATTTCCTCGTCCAGCGCAGAGCTGACTTCGGTGTCCTCCGCCTCCAAAGAGAACGCCCCTGGGAGCAGAATGTAGCTGGATTGCGCTGCCTCCGGACCTTTCGTCTCTTCGATATGAGCCCTGCACAGGGGCACACTGACACATTAAAGGAATTCGCCCAGATGTAAATGCAATATTGTGAGTGACATCGGACACAAAGAACGGGTGCAAGCTGATTTGTTGTGTGAAAAACTGAAAATAAATACTTTTGTACAGAAGTGTGTAATGATTTTGCCTGAAAATGTGTACATAATTACTAGTATTGAATGAGTAAAGTAATTTTTTGAAACGTTTCAAATTGCAGATTAAGCTCTTGCTTTGAAAATATGATCAGCGAGGTACCAATTAATTATTCTTCGGGATGTAAGACGAATAACAGCAGCTGAATTTTTCAATTTATGAGGAATTCCTGAAATATTGTAAGTAAACCGAGCAAATCCGAGGAACTCTTAAGAAATCTCCTCTCAATAAAATAATTTCATAAATATTAATTAGTAAAATCCATATTTTCAGTTTTGCAATTTTTACAATGTTTTAGTTTTTGTCAATTTGGAAACCGACTAAAATCATTCGAAAAGTTATGGAAAACAAAGTAAACAATGGCAGAGGTTTATCCAGATCCTCCTAACCTTAACCATTAACCTTAATGTGTTAAAGTTTTTTATTTTTGTTTTATTTTTTCAATTTCAAGCAATCTATTATTGACATAATGATACATTATATTAGTATTACTTACTTTGCATCACTTCTCACATTCAGCAACGATTTCTGCAGAATTCTGAATTGACCGCAGGTGTAATTCAAGAGAGCAATAAGAAACATATCAAAGCCAGGAACCACGAAAATTTGAAGGGATGCGATGAACAAGTGCAGAACGTACACAAAAACGTATGGGACGCCAGTCCAATTGTCGAAAGGAGTCCAAGTGCTAGAAAAGAAGATACATTTTCTTTTAAGAGCCTTAAGTCATCTTGCAAAATACATTTTTGTCACAATATAAAAAAACAATATTCCAACACGAAAATAATTCCTTTGCAAGTTCACTTGACATATAATGTTTATATCGTAACCCTGTTTCTTATTTGTGGCCCTAATATTTGTTTCTAACTATTGATCAATGTACCTTGCGTGTACGAAGAAATGATGTTGCAAACAGATAAAAACAATATTCTATGGATATTTAATTCAGGGGAGCAGTACGTCACGTGAATGTGAATAATCGACTTAGTCCGCAGCAGTTTAATTTGCTCATAACATTTGTTGTACAAAATCTATGAAATATTTAGAATGATCGTTCGGTTATATTGCGTTTTCGATTATAAAATTAGAGTAATCACTAATCATTAAAGTGGTGAAATATACATTATTTTATACGCGGAACTTCGGCAACCTACCTGCATCTATATGCGCTTTCATGGGCAATGCAAACTGTATGACTCTAATAAATTTAGTTTCCTCAATTAATATAGATAAAATATTTGGAAGTCACATTAAGGAGTGTGTGACATTTATATAAAGTTTCGAAAATGATTGGCCATACTGGTAAATAAAACTATGTGTGTTACATGGTGTGTGTGTGTGGGTGTGAATTTTAACATTGAAATTCGTGTCAGTTTTTAATTACAGGAAAACATATTTATTAAAATGAGTTTGTCATGAAAATACTTTAAATAGTTTATAAGTATAAATAATAAAGTAAATTCTTTAATTTTAGTGTCAAAAAATTTTAAAAATTCAAAGAGTCTGTTTAAATATTACAAGAAATTGTTTTTAGTATAACTAGAAGTGTTACAAATAATTATACAACTTTTGGAATTATTTTTTATTTTTATTATATATCAATTTTGTAATTAATTTTTTTCTTTAATTATACATATTTTTTGTAATTATTTTTAATTTTCATTATTTATAACTTTTGTAATTGTTTCTAAAATTTCGTGGACTTCAACGAAAATTAGGTGTGCACCAATCTTTTAAGAGTTCCTTGTTCTATCCACGAAAAAAAGTAAAGAAAAAATTGGAAAAACCTTTTTATTCGTGCGTTAGCCACTACATCGCGAGTCCCCGCGGCCCCGCGGGCGGCGTGTCACGCAGGCTCACCGGTAGGGGATGCTCCACAGGTAGGGCGGCGGCTCGGGCTGCGCTGCTTGGGTGTCGTTGGCGTCGGGCGCGGGCGCGGGGCCGGAGGCGGCCAGGTGGCGCAGGAAGAGGCTCTGCCCCAGCGGCATGAGCGTGAGGCTGATGAGCGTGGCCGACACCAGCACGTTCCACACCAGGCTCAGGAAGCGCCCGCTGCGCACGCTGTCGTCCATGATGGCGCGGTGCTGCGCGTTCAGACGCTGCTGGGGCCTGTGTCAAATCCCAGCGATTTTTGGAATAGCTCATGTTTTTCGCAAGTGGTCGTCGAAACGTGTGAAGAAAAAGTTGCAAATATAATCTTTTCCGAATTTTATCTCTTTTATTTCTCTTTGATAGATGGAAAACCAGTGTATTCCATTCATAAAAGATACTGATAAAACACTAAACATAAATAATGGGATACATAAATCATTGGACATTCATGTTTACGCTCATCACACTTCATCTAAACGTTTTGGATATCCTCCAATCTATAGAATGATTCTTGGTATGATTTTCTAAGTTCATGTCAAGTTAACGTGCGACTTTGTAAAGACTAGAATTGCCGTCTAGGTGATGAAATATTTTACTTCTTAGGTTTCTAGTTCTAATTTTCTTTGTATTTCTTAAGTTTTGGGCAAATTTTGAAAGATACCTAAGTGATACGAGGATTTTACCCAAACATTCTAAAGATAGTAACAAATAAGTGGCATCTCCTCAGTTTCTGATGCAGTTCATCATACGTTGCTGAAATGTTTATTATGAAAAAGAGATATATTTCACAAATTTCACAAACTAGCGCATGGCATTATTTAACAAAATTCATCTCTTAACATTTCTATTTTGAATTCAAGGAGATGTTCATAACCTACTTATAGAATATATTCCAATTCAGCTTATAAATTATTCCAGCTTATTATTCAATCCTCTTAAAATGTTTAGAAAAATTACGCCATTTCAATGCTATTGCTTATGAGTGTGAGAAGATAATTGTTCCTTCTGTAAAATCACCTCAAATGAGTTGCTTTTATTTCAAACGCATCGTCCGTACGGTGGATTTCTCAATGGCAAATGAAAATATGCTGTAAGTGTCGGATATTGCAGTTGCAGCTGATAAGATGCGGGATAACAGAGAGATACAATGTGACTGGTGGATGATATATCGAAAAATAATTCAAAATAACTTAGGAAAATGATGCTGGAAATTTCCGAATGATAAGTTCCTGTTGGTGGGATACGTGTTAATGGTGAAATGTATATCTGATGAGTAGAATCAGAATTTCCATAAACTATCATGTTCTAAAATAAGCATGTAAACATACATTCTCAAATAGCCACACATGTTCGATTTAAGGTGAAAATAAATTGTATATGCACTAACCAATATTGGCATTTATTTATTATTTATTATTTTTTCTTTTATTGCCTTTTGTGGAAAATTTAACAGTTTTATCAATTTTTTCTTTGGTCTCTGTCATACGTTTGTCTCGTAAAAGTTTTTGAAAGTTGAAAATCATATTCTTCGACATGAGATCTAATAAGAGCCTGTATAAAGAAATAACTTCACACTTCGAAAGCCATCCTTAATGCATCCACGTGGAATGTTTTCTCTGCAAACGGCTTTCCCTTTTACTAGTTAAGTGATGTCTATCGATGTCATGGGATTTTCCCGTGATTGCACAGAGTGTCAGTGAACGCTGCAGTGGCTGGGCACTTCACACACGCTATCGCGGAAGCGTGTACCCAGCTTCTCTATCTTCTTGTTTGTGGTCGGCCGACGGTCACGCAGTTTCCCGCCAAGATCCTTTCACTTTCCACTGTGCAACCGCAGAGCAATCGACGTAATTGAAATACTTTAATTGTCTCTCTCATTTCTCATATTTTAATTGTCTAAATCTCAAGCCGGTCAATCGCTTTTGCAGTTGTTTCTTCCAAATTTTCCTACGAAAGAACCAAAAACGAAGCCTTCGTGTTGTTCTGTTCATATTTATGCATCCTCCTATCTGATATTTATGAAACTTAAATAATATTTATCTATAACTTAATTTAATTTTAATGTCAATATTAGTTTGCAAAATCCCTCTTGCAATAATCACAAAAAAACGTATAAACTGGATTAAGTCTGAATTTCTTCACACTATCACCAAAACAAGTGAACAATGAACAACAGCAGAAAAAACGTATTTTAAATGAAAATACCATGGAATATCTATTTAGAAT
Organism: Gryllus longicercus; assembly: GCA_038098605.1. Classification (NCBI taxonomy): domain Eukaryota; kingdom Metazoa; phylum Arthropoda; class Insecta; order Orthoptera; family Gryllidae; genus Gryllus; species Gryllus longicercus. The sequence goes on from JAZDUA010000004.1 coordinate 698,410, forward strand.
GTTAGAAAGCTAGAGAGTGAGTATTGGTTTCGGGAGCGTCAACTATTCAAACCATTACTCCCACACGCATAGTGCATGTGGTATCCCGGAAGAGGGAGGTGTTACTCTGCACTGAAATGTGAGAAACGGCGACGACTTTCACGGCGGTTTGCCGATTTTCCTTACCAGGTATCTCCTACAAGGTACCGTCTCAGCCGGGACAAGCTCAAAGCTCACAAATGGTCCCCTAATATGAGTGGTAGCGAGAAAATGTGTGTGTAACGGAAGAGATGAGGACAAAGACGGACGAAAATTATCCGTTCGTTTGGGTACGACTCTGGCATTTGACTGATCAAAAAACCATAGAATACTACCTATAGCGGTAGCCAATTGCTTGAAAATGCCTTCAAATACCCAGCTAGGACGACTAGCTATATTGACGATTCGTCACTATTGAATATTACTATACATTCGTAGCGATAACGGTATCAACAATTCGTCCAGGATTCGAGTAGTGTATTAATTATACAGCGAAAAGAACGATATCGAAGCTGGGCTAGAACAGACTGTGGCTTTCCCGAAAACAGTATATGTAATTAAAACATTCTAATAGGTTGGGATTGATTGACTATTTCGTGTTTTCGGGCGTATCAACTCCTAAGGTCAATAGTCCGGTAATTATAGTGCATGTATCTCCCCCAGTGGGGTTCCGCCCCAATCAGGACGAGCTCTAATCTCCCAACATATGCGATAGTGTAGGGCACGTAAGCGTAAGTGTGTGTATGTAAGAGATGGGGATAGAACGTGGAAGAGAAAGATAAGATCGCGCGCAGTATGTGACGCGTTTGTTAGGGTACTGCTAAAGCATTTGCCTAGTATTGTTCGGAGAAACAACGGAAAACCACCGATCAGAGCAGCGGCTGACCTTGCTATCGAGCAGTGTCGATAATCCTGCCACGGCGAGACTTGAACCTTAGAGCCTATCGGTTCAAGGCACTTGAATGACGTCAGTTGGAGCCCTGAGCCCCCTAAGCAGGTATAGATTAGGGCAGGGATGAGACACAAAGCAAATCTGCAGAGCATCGCTAGCCACCCACCTGTTGAAGTTGTTCTCGACGAGGCGCACGAGCCGCTTCCACTGGCGCTCGCCCCACATGAGGTTGACGCTCTTGTGGCCCGTCACCGCGAAGATGAGCGTCATGTCGAGCGTCTCCGTCATGGAGCCCAGGTCGCCCCAGTTGTGCGACATCTCCAGCAGCGAGATGACGAAGAAGAAGGCGTACGCCGGCACCACCAGGTAGAAGAGCAGCGACAGCCGGTCGCCCTCCGGGCGGCCCGTCCACAGGCCCGTGTAGAACAGGAAGCGCGTGTACGCGCCCATGTAGCTCTTCTGTTGCGGCGGCGACTCCGCCACTTCCGTCGCGCTCCCGCCTGCTCCGTCACCTTCGACATATCAACGCGCAACGCGCATCGTTGTTGTTTCTTTTTTCATTAATTTAGTATTGTGTCTGGATGCGTCAGCTACTAAGATCGTTGGTCCAGTAACTGTAGTACATGTTTTATAACGTTTGTGACTGTTATGGACAGTCCCTACGCCGACCTATACGGCAACTTGCAGGGTTTTCCCCAACCAAGTATCTTCCACTAGCGGAGGGCGCCCCAACCGGGACAAGCTCTAAGCTCCCAACTGGACTGTGTAGCGTGTCTAAGTGTGAGGATAAGACAAGGTAGAGAAGGGAAAATTCACTTGTTGTCCGTGGCCCGTTTGTAAGGTACTGCACAGGCACTGCCTGGCCTTGTTCGGAGTAACAACGGAACACTACCGATCAGAGCTGCCGGATGCTAGAATTCCCTTTCAGGTAGTGGATGAATTTGACTTAGCTATATAGAAAACCCTGCCACCGTCGGTTTTCGAACTCAAGGATTTCCTGGTCAGAGTTACTGTACTAACATAAATGAATGCCCTGTCCCACCTAAGCCGGTCATTTGTTTCTTCGTTGTTTTAATGGTAACTGGCGTACCCGTGCGAGAACTCTCGTAGAATTCCACCCTATTCCCTATCGTTTCTTTTCTTTATTAAGAGGAGAAGTTGTTAATGAAAAGTGATTATTTGTTTAAAAAACTAAAAAAGCTAACTTCCAATTTACCAATAGAATTTAAAATAAAAACAAAGAACATTGCAATTGACGTTTGAAACAAATTTTGAATAAAGATTTACTCAGTATTAAAGACATGTTCTTGGAACAATTCACAACACTTCCTTAAAAACAGCGTATGAAGTACAATCTTCCTTGACAATTAGCTTTTCGCATTCCTTGATAGTCACAAAAATTTTACAAAAGCTTTTTACTCTCGAGAAAGCTACTTAAAGTTGTCCATGCGAAAATACAGAATCGGAAAAGCATAATCCTACTATTTGGAATATTATTTAACTTTATTATCAAACTGAGAGATACACCTGGGCAATTCAATCGCCTAGAATATCAAGTAATTATTTAATTTCACTTACATATTCATATTCTGTGAATACTGTAGGTTATAACACACACATATCACAGAAACAAGAATGTCAATACTTACATTAAATAAATGAACGGTTGCACTTTGTACACATAAAAAGGAATTTTCATCAGTAGCAAGCAACTATTAATCCTTCTAATTGTTGCTGCGAGAGAATTGAGGTTTATTTGAATTATCTTCTTATAATGAATTTGCAAATAAACCTCATCAGTCGGCGTAAATCACGATGAACACAGAAAGTATATAAGTTGGAGAAATCTAATGCTTCAAAGCGTGACGTCATAAAAAATTTCAGCAGCGAGTACTATAGTTAGTATTGAATAATATTTGTAAGCACCGGACTTCCAAAAATGCAATAGAATGTCTAAGAATATCGTATTCTGTAGATTACGATATGTGGGACGTTTCTTTGGGACCTCAAAATTTCACGTTTTCACGCCTTATAATGGCTTGTTTAGGAGTTATTTAACTATGTAGATTTTGAATACTGTCGAGCGTTGCGGGTTGGAATTGAAATGAATATTTAGATACCTTTTTTGAACAAAACCTTCACATTTGTAAAGTGAAAATGCTATTCGTCACGTCTCCGAGAATTTCTCTTTCTTTGAACACTTCATTTATAAAGATTGGTTGCCTGTGAAACCCACAAAAGGTATCTATGCTACTGAAATGATATTGGAGACGATGAAAGAAGTGACTGGAATGATCTCAGACCGGTTTTGAAATCGATTTGTGGTAGTAGCTGTGTATTATATTTAGAAATGCATTTTCGTATGTATATCGCTGGCTTAATGCTCACGTATTGTATGCTCACAATTGTATGCTTCCTGCTTTCGATAAAATCAAGCTTAAAAGTTTTTCAAAGGTGCAGTTACTTATGGAGCGACATTGTTTGATTGCTGGGAAAAAGCCTGTAAACATTATTTGTAGTCTAGGTAGATATGGACGAGAGGCCTCCAAAACTGATATTTACACAAAAATGTCTATGGGTGACATACAATGTTTGTGCACTTTGCCATCGTATAAAAAGAGAAATGTTCTTTCTTTAAACATGTAACCTCTTTTCCCCGTTAAGAAGCATGATTCCTTCTCTATCCTATAATTATTCCGTGCGGTTTGTTCTTGTATTTGGAACTCTTGTTTAATGGCATTGTTCTTGTATTCTGTGGCAATGAGATTTATTCGTGATTACTCATCTCAACTACGTAATAACGAAATATTTTACTTTAGGAATTTTCAGTATATGAAATTGTGTGCAATAACTCTATGATATAATCTTCATGGCCAAACAGACGCTCACAATTATAAATATAAAATTAAGTTCAATTATAAGGGATCTCTTTTATACTGGTCTCATTGTAAAACTTTCTTAATTTGTTGTACGTAATATCCAATATGTCCCTCCATCTTCCATGCAGCTGGTTAACATATAAAAATTAATCATATATTATTATGAATTCTCATGGAGAAGGAAGAAAGGAAACTTGTTTATCTGTGAGTAAATTTTTAATGAACTAAATTTATATTCTATATTTAAAATTCTTAGCAAATTGTTGCACTAGTTACCAGAATTCCATTGTAATAAGGTGCAATATTTAAAAATATATAATTTGATTCAACTTACAGGCAACGCATATGATAGACAATTAAAAATAATGTAGGCGTTTACTTCATTTTATTTGTTTATTCGAATTATTTTAAACCTGAAACACAGTAACAACTGGATGTGACGTGCAAGGGGAGTCCAACAGCAGTTTTCATCTCTCCACTGTCTTTCAGTGTTTAATTATGAAGAAAGGAAACCATGAGATTTCTTGCCAATATTAGATACCAAAAACGGTTCTCCCCGAAAGAAAAGTACGAAGATATTATAATTAATGTGTAATTTAACTAGTGAGTCTCTGGATATATGATTGTGTAAATATGAGACCGAGCTAATAAGGATATGATTTCCCACCTCTCGGACGTGTAAAACAGGGGTTGATGTTTTTTATTGTAATATATATAAATTTCCACAAATGTCTATCTAAGATCATAAATACAAATGAAAGATAATTTTCAAAAGCCTCAAAGTAGCAATGAAATTACACATTTCAAGAAAGTAATAAGAACTCAGGGATACAAAACCACATTATTTACCTAATTTGAAAGGTCGTGATACACTTAAACTCTTATAACTCTCGTGGTAAAATTTACTTCAAAGTAATATACACCACATTTGTATTACACTCATAACATAAGACTTAATATTTGTCTTATTTATAATTACTAGTTTCTTTGAATTTCTGTTGAAACAAAATTTCGAGATTCACACCTTTATTTGATAGTGACTTTATCACGAGTTAAATCTACGGGTAATGCCCAATCCCTAAAACATTATTCAGTAAAGCGGTTTGCAAACTAAATGTTTTCAAAATTAACATTTCCCTATTGAATTAATTTTTGTTTCGCATGGGGTAAAAATGTTGTGCTATTTAGAAAATATACTTCGTTTTTTTGCACGTCCATATTACATGACGAAAGATTTTTTATCTTTTGTGTGAGGACTAAAACGCATCAGCGTAAGCGGAATGTATTTCCTGATCTTAAGAATCTATTCAAATGGATTCAGATATATTTTGAATGTTTGTGGAACTTTATGTAGCATTACATTGATGTACACATCAGTATTGCTGACATTCTGCAATGCATAACTAATTTTAGGACTTCTAGGACGCTAAACCTAATATAAAACCACTTTTTTTACCTGAAAGTTTGAAATACACAGTTTAATCAATCTTTTGATAAATTTATACCTGTTTGGAAATGTTCTATCTGTAAATATTCGCTTACCCTGGATATCTTCGTTCTGTTTCTTTGCCATGATCCGTCCAGCCGTTTCTGTTGTTCTTCTGAAAAAAAAAGTAGCTGCTGTTTCACGAACGCTCCCCCTCTCCTTATTTGGATAATAGTTCTCATTAATATGACGCCTCCACTTTCAAGGCAATTAGCTTCTACTCATTTATTCTTCCCCTCCCTGGCGCTTCTTGGAATGTTAAATTGATGTCTATCTGCTCTTTTTTCTTTGCAGTTGAACCACTTGGCGTGTCACATGCCAAAACTAAAATGACTGTCAATAGTAAAGGGAAATAATTTTCAATGCTAGTAGGTGACAACTCATTTAAAATTATGTTCTTTACCAGTAAAACATAATTTATTTATTTCAACGTTATTAAGTACGGACTGTTAAATAATATGAAACAATAGAGACGTATTTATTCTACAAAAATGTACAAAATAATGAACGTGGACTGCATTTTCTTTAAAAGATCTGCATTCTCTCTTCCATTTTTGTGTACTTTAAAGATTTGTTACGAATTTCGTGAAGAGTAGTGTATACATTACTTTTACTTTACTCTAAAGATAGTTCTGAGTTTTAGAGTTAGGATGCATTCAGTATTTCCTTTGAAGTATGTTGTGGTCAATATACAGTTTGCAATACATTATTAACACTATATAAAATAATTTATATTTGAGTAATTTACGTTGTCACTAGAAATTCATTATTAGGTAAATATAAAGATCAAACTCTTGAAATTTCTGACAATATCATACAATGATTGCGGAACTCCAGGAAGTTGGACCAAAGGGAAGGTGCTGAATGACGATATTGATGATACGATGAATTCGAAATTGAGTCACAGGTACGATTCATGAAGGGACAATTTATTCTTTATGTCTTTTTTAAAATTTATTTATTTACGTCAAAAAAAGTTAAAAACTGTATGTGACGTGCTATAGGGAGAAGTTCATTTGAATTTACATTTATGTCTAGAAACAAAACAAGGGACCATCTCAGCATTAGATCAACGATCAGAGAATCTGGACGAAAACCAGATCGAGATGGGGTGTATGAGATGTCTGAAATCGAGATGTGGTGATCGAAAACCTCATCGAGATGTCTCATATTTAGATATGTCAACACACAGTTTAAGTACTACACATCATTTGAAAAAAAATGTTGTGTTTTGACGAAGAACTCAAAATGTTTCCCCAGAACAAAGCAAATTCCCTTTTGCTGACTCCTTTTAACAAAAGTCTGGGTTACACGCGAGGGTGTATTTAAGACGGTCTTCAATTTTACAGCTATTTTACTGTAGATTCGATTACACATTTTATTTTGCCTTTTACTAGCGTTATGTGTTGTATGTTTTAACTTCGGTCAGTAACTTACGCGGCATAAAATTACTTTCAACCACTAATGTCTCTTGTCATGTAATTTAAATTTGTTGACATTTCTAAAGTCAATTTGTTTGTCTGTTGACAATAGGCTATGCCATAGAAAATAATATTCCACACACAAAATAATTATAAATATTTCACAATATTATGTATGTAAATAGTATTTATAATTGTTCACAAGTGTCTCAATACAAATTTTTAACACCATTTAATATATAAAAATTAATTTCAGTTGTGAGGAATATTCTACTGAAAATAAAATTGCGGAAACCCAAAAGTATTTTTCAAGAACCGTTCTCTTTCAAAGAACAAGCAATATGTAAATTGACGCTGAAACACTAGACCTAACTGAAACACGTATATAAGATAAGGAATACGGGTCATAATTGGTTGCAAATGAAACACTTATCTCTAGATAGCATTTAGCAAAGGATAGCGTATGCACGAATTACCTTAAAACTGCGAGTACATCTTTTAAAATCGATCATTATTCTTGGAACAGAATGAACCTGAGATAAAAGTGCAAATATCTAGTGTGAAGGTAAGGATCTGCGTAATATTAAACAATATAATATCTCGCAAGAGACGAAATTTCATTCCTTGAGAACACAGTATTTGGCAACAGGTTTTTTTATGTACCTACTGACTTGTTTAGCAACATAAAATATGCACTTGTTAAGATGTCTCGTAAAAGTAATAAAATGTGGACAAGTGTGCATGTGATAAATGACGAAGCTCACAAATATCCATGATTTTTCAATTTTTTGTTTGAATTCCATTTCAACTTTCGAAGATATTCCTTAATTAATTTGCATTCACCAGAAATTTTTATTCGTTCATTCCGTTAAGAACGGAGAAATATCCAAACGAAATTCGAAGTATCTGTAAAATGGAAAAAAGTAATGAGTTAGGTAAAATTTTCTGTTAACTGTAATAAAATTCTCATGTAATTATCAGACAGTAATCAGTGCGTGTAAACTTTTAATAATCCCCATCAACTAAAAGTGTCAAGATCACACTACAAGCTATCTACTGTTATACTAAGACTACATTTGTTTATAACGTTTGAATTATAATGAATACACGTACAATAATTGTAATGTGCCAACTTTAAATAGCACACGTATCAATCAGTTTTGTGTAAACGTTTGTGTGTTTTTACCTTAATTATTTTCATTATATTTTGTTTGTATGCTTTATGTCAAATGAATCCCTGAAAGTTAATAAACCTTCTGTAAAATTAATTGTATTCAGTGAAATCTATATTAACACCTGTATTACCATAAACGTTTTGTAACGAAACCTATTTCAGAGTTAACTGTCTCCTGCACGAAATGTTTAATAGGTGAATCATGTAAGTAAATAAAATTGAATTTAATTGAATAGAGTTGACAAAAAAATCACATAATTTGGAATGTTAGAGAAGCTTCATTTGTTCTGAATTCGCAATTTCCAAAGACAAAAATCGGTTTCATCATTGATACTGTAAATTTTCTGATATTTTCCTCTATAACAAAGTATATTTGAAGGATCACTTAAAATTCACCGACATGTAACAATTTAATTATATCTGTAAAAAGTAACTTTTACAGTTATTGGAAATTCTTGGCTCGGCTAATTAGACTTTTTCGCTGGCTCATTGCTCAGATAACGGTGCACTCAGAAACCTGTTACAAAATGGAAAGGTACTTTTTGCTTCATACAATACAGCAAAAATAACACTAATTTGAAAAACCTCGTAAATAGATGTTTGTTAATTGTTTAATTTCCTCGATAAGACATTTCATTTTATTTTGAATATGCAGCAATTGCTTTTACTGCTGTCACTCTCATATTCGTTTTTTAAATATATACCAGTAACTACTTTAATGTTATCACGAAATATCCGTATTACAAGCCAGATTCAAATTTGTCGCCGGTAACTTTGACGCGAGCATTTTTTAGAGAGACTAACGAAGCTATATACGTTACTTTATTTAGAACTAGTAGTGCTAAAACAGCACGTACTAATCGCCCGTACTTTCACGCAAAATACGCAAAAAGTACTCAAATTTGCGAAAAATTGTACATAAGCTTATTTAAAAAACTATCTTAAAAGAACATATTTCATTAAGGGAAAATCTCTATATTCGTAAATGTAGTTGTTGGAGGACGGCGAAAAAATTTGACTTTTTGTAATTTTCAAAAAATTAGAGTTATTAACGAACATGAGACCTGAACCATTCTCTTAAATATTTTTTATGTTATCCAAATACAAAATTTAATAAAAAACAATAGTGCCATTTTTAAAATTTTGAAAATGTCCAAAGGAACTCATGTTAAGTACCCCTCAAAATCAAAAAAATAATTTTAAATTCAAGAGACCGTGACATAAGCCAGATTGATGGGGTAATATCAATTTTGGAAAAATGTCGGCTGAACAGTTTAGCCGCTAGAATTGTGCACAGATGGATAGACGGACGGTCGGACGAACATACGCTTTGCCGTCATTCGATTTTTTAGGATCAACAAGTTGCTAAACATGGATTATATCTACACCACGTGTTATAGGATATTTTTAAATTTAGTAACAGGATTGATCCATTTTTTAGTTACCAGATCCGTATAATAAGAGTTTTAATGCCGAAAATTCGCCGTTTTTTCGCGCGGCATTATATAACTTTCTACTACTTAAGAAAATAAAAATCCAAAGAAGTGTCTACACGTTCTGTAATGTCGAAATATACGTTTGTGTGTGTGTTTGTGAGGAGGGCTGTTGCTCGACTCACCCCGGCGTACGTCTCGAGGGAGAGCTCGGTGAAGCGGCCAAAGGTAAGATAGCAGGGGCGCAGAGCGCGGGACATGATAATAGAAACACTGCGGCGAAACTTGAGCGAGCTGTGGTACCAATCACTGCAATACACCGCATACCCCACCGCCGTACTCTGAAACCATATATGATATATATAAAATATGAATATGAAACAATATTTAATCAAAACGCGTAAAAATTTTTAATAACTGACACTAAATTGGCTTAATGGCCAAAATCTCATCTTAACTGTCATAAACGCTTAATTGACACAAACATTCTTGTCAATCGTACAAAGTCTTGGGGGAACTCAGACATAAATAAATAGAAGGACAAGAATCAATGAACAAACAAAAGATAACTAGAAATTACGTACGCAGAAGACATTGTTAGGGGTAAGCTTAATACGCAGTAAAAAAAGATAAAGAGAGGAAATAAAACAATGTTAGAAAAATATGCAATATAAAAAGGAAAATGCTTTTAAGTCAGCCTTAATGATGAGTATCTGTCGATAGCAAGCATAACCTAGCACTTAAAGTAGTTTAACATAAATATGCCAAGTAACAAAATTACCTCTCGTATAAGGCGATCACAAAAGAAGCAAAACATGCCCATCTCGAAATTAGCGCAGCATAATAGTTCGGCATAAGCAGCAAGTTTAGTTATTCCTCCTTGTCTCTGAAACAGGAAGACAAAATATATATTATGTATTCTATATGTGTATTTAATTATTAATACAAGTCGTATTGTTTTAAAACACTTACATCTGCCAGCTGGAAAGCGGATGTGCATACAATGACTGAAGTACAAAAGAAATGAGAGAGCAGTTGTCTGTTGCACACTGATTCGAGTTCAATGCAAAATCTATAATAAAAATGTGTACAAATTATTTCTTTAAGAGCAAAAAAAGAGTATTTTAGGTTAAACTAATGTAGAATATTTTATTTCCACTGCAATTCACAGTTACTTTCTTTCAGAGTTTTACATTAAGAAAAGCCATCGAAATAATATAAAATAACATTTCTTTGTTGCAGAGAAAGCAAATTAATAGTATCTTAAAAGAATCATGAACAAAGGTACCTAATTAATGATATCTTCTCGCTCTACACGTTTAATTTTAATTAAAGTCTTGTAAAACAATTTCCAAGTGTTCTTCTACAGAGATTAGAAAAAACAGTGTATCAATGACTTAGTAGCTCTTCTAATTAATTTGAGTATAAAAATTCACTCATTTCCGATTCTCATTATTAAATTGTATCAAACTGTCAAATACGTAACGCATACACACTAATTGTGTTTCACAATATCAGCAACGTGGCGATAGAAAGAAAACACTATAGTTGCATATTTAAACACTTTTAGCTCGAGAATTGCGGCCCAAGTAATTTATGAAGTAAATCATCAATGTATCGTAACGCAAATGTAACGTAATGCAAATGAAACGTAACGTAACGTAACGTAAACGTAATCGTAACGTAAAGTAACGTAAAAGTTGTGTAAACGTAAGGTAAATTCCATGTAAATTTCATCAAATGAAAAAATCATCAAACAATGATTGTCAATTTTACATTGCTTCCGAATGTACGTTTGAAGTGCAGAATTTTTTAGTGTGCCGTGTGGTCGGGAGAGTGCGCGGGCGCGGCCTCACTTGAGCAGCGTCTCGTGGTGCTCCACGTAGTCGCGGATGCGCGTGTGCATCTCGTCGTCCAGCGCGGCGCTCGCCTCCGTGTCCTCCGCCTCCAGCGCCCCCAGCAGCACCGCCGCCGCCGGCCGCCCCGCCTTCTCCTCCAAGTGCGCCCTACGCACACGCAACCGACACAACTCAGCACACAAGACAGCTCCTCGTAAACTCTGACCTCGTGCAACACAAATTGTAACAACTTTCTTTCACACACACATTACATATCCACATGACTCCACACACAATTCAACATTACACAATTCTCCTTCCTGTACAGTACAACTCCACATAATGTCCCGCGCACAACAAGGCTACACATGAACGTCTCTCGCATACAACACAAATACACCCAACTCAGTATGACACCACATAACCCTCCCTCCACACACACACAGAGAGGCAGCACAAATCTACATAACCATCCCCCTTACTTAGCACATAAACTTCCTCCTCTTAAAACAGATTGCATAATCGACCTACCTACACAGCATAACTCCACACAATCAATACCCTCGCACCACATAAACGCCTCACAAACTTCCTACAGTAGAACTCTATAAAACCCTTACCCTTCCTTTCAGCATAACTACATTTCACAACACTCCTCCCTCTGCACCATTCCACATAAGTCACCCTTCTCAGATAAATTTCACATAACTCTCCTCCCTAAATTAAATAACTCCAACATAACTACCCACTGCAGCATAACTTCATATAACTCCCCCTGATAAAACACAACACAATATAAAACTATCCACCCATATACAGCACAACGCTTCATAATTATTTCCCCACATAGTAAAACTTCATCTACTTTCCCTCAATTACATCATTATGTTTTATACACGTCTCACAGACCAACTTTACAAAGTCTTTCCCATCCTATATAGCCCAACTTCCAATAACCTTCCCATCTCAGCCCAATTACACCTAGCCTCAGCACAATTTCACAATCTTCCCCTATGCACAGGACGTTGCATACTCCTGATTTCACATCCAAAAATTATATACATAGCTCTATTGTAAATAAATTAAGAGTCAATAACCAAAAGAATTTATGAGCTGATAGTTAACACATCTTTAAATCTTTAATCATAAATCCGAGATTAGTTAATTTTACCTTATGTCTTCAAATGAAAATATTAGAATTAATGTTTATTTAACATGTAAAATAAAGAAATAGATTTTTTGTTTTTATTGCTTTCACAATCTGTAATTTTCCCAAGCGAACAAAGTTTATGAAGATATTGCTTTATATGACGTCTCAAAAATATTATTAAATGAAAAGATAAAATCCTATTTATCAGACTGGTCACTCTTTTCCTGGGACTTTCATCAGTTTTTCAGAACATTAAAAAGATTTCTCTGACAAAATTTGTAGAGAATTGAATAGCCTAATTGTAGAAATATTAAATAAATGGTATAATTAGTTTGATATCAAAACGCTGGTATTGGAACCCCGCTTTTCGCATGCTCTATCCGATGATCTTACACTAACTCATTGTAAGACAAACAGAACCACTACTAGTCAAAACATTTAGTTCCTTTCGTTATTTGTAAGCTCCTTGATTTCACCACCAAAGGATTGTACCATATAACTTAGCAAATAAAAATTAATGGCGTACCAATGATACAGTAAGAACAATATTAAAGTGTTATAATTGCTTTAAAAATCACCCTGTTTCCTCAAAATTATTTTAAATTTTCCCTGATTTTTCTCGGTTAGTCAGAATGATTATTCTGTTTCAAAACTTCACTTTTAATGTTCCTGAAAATAGCAAAACTCTTAAATGAAGACAAAGTCCAAAAAAATGCGCGAGATCGACAGGAAAATGGAGTTAAAAAAACGCTCCTGTTTTTTAAATTTGTTTTAGTGAGTATCTTAGATAAGCTCAGAAAATATTTGTTTCTTTTAAATCATGAAAATTACTCAAAAGTGATATGTACTTGAGAGCTGTACTACTCCTTTCAAAATATTTCAAAAAACGACTAAAAATGAATGCTAAAATATGATTCAAGTTGTAAATATTATTAATTAAAAATAATACTTTCACTTTAATGTTCAGGTTTCCCGGCAGTGGTTGAACTTTGAGCGTAGATTGGGTGACTAACCAGATTCAGTATTTCGGCGAGTGGGAAAACGAACCAGCCAACTCTTACCAAACGTGGGAAGACCCTCAACTTCACCGAATAGTTTGCTTTCGCCTTTTCACATGCACATATTTAACCTATCCGTAATTATCCCTTGTTCATTTTCATGTTTCTAGGTTTTTATACTTCCAGTAGAGAGTATCTTTTGTGATTCTACTTCAGCAATACATCGCAATTTCTTGTGCTAATGGGTTTGTTTAATTATTTGCGTGTCTAATATTAATAAAAGTCTTTGTGAACTGAGGATAACGGTTAGGCGCTTTGGATTCGTCTCTAGAATTGATGGATAAGTTATCACTACTTTCTCTTGATCAGGTAATTAAATATACTCTTTGATGCAAATCCAGCCGAGAACGGCTTGAAAAATATCATATTAATAATTTGCAGATCCAGTTGAGGAATTTATCAAATATTAAGTTGTTAAATAATAACTTACTTTTCTTAATAAGTTGAGCCCTAACATGACTCGTGTGCTGCTTGTTTACAGATGGAATATGCCAAACCAATACCCACCTCTGCCACCTGTGAGACAAAGTAGGAAGTTACTAGGAACCCTAGATAGCGTTGGCAGATCTCGGAAAGCAAACTGCCTCGTAAAAGTTAAGTGTAAACATTCAGGTTCTATTAGTTTTCATTAGTTGTAAAAGTGGACTGGATAAGAGACAATAGTCTAGGTATTAAATCACTGAAATAAAGTTAAAAAAACTCGCTCGCGTGTAAATCCTCACTCAACTCGCAATACATTTATTTTTTGTATTTTATTAATCATCAATATTAGTAGATTTATAACATGCTATTAATTGTGAAAAATGTTTTTCCGATCGAATTCGATGCGTAGTGGTAGCTACAATTGTTTGTTCAACTGATAATTGATTAAGTGGCCTCGTTGGCCAAAGTTAATAAGTTTATTTTCAGTTGGAGACATTGGTTTTATGAACACGCAAAATTACCTAGGATATCTCCTTCGAAATGAAAGTAAGGCAATTGGTTCCTCACTGTACACATTCGGTATGAACGTATCACGTATATTATCACAAATCGGTTAAAATGTTTTTGTTGGTAAAGCAGTTTAAAACTCCTTCGCTTGTGTAACCTCAGTTCGCTCCTAGATGGCACTAATGTGTGGCATCAGGCTAACTTCCCGCAACATGCCACATTACGCAATGAGAAATTAATCGAACGGACGTGGCTGAAATATGGAAATCATGGAATCTCGGGACAAATTTTGTTTGTGTTTTAGTCCCATGGAAGAACAAGGAAAAAATGATTCTTATTATTCTATTTTCTATCAATAAAGTAATTACGGAAAACATCTCATCTAATTATCGATTCCTGGCGCGTCAAATACTGAGGTAATTAGTCTCGTAAGTGTTGGTAGTGTTCCTCCCTCGCTGAAACATGAGATCCGGCGCCGAAATTCACGTGGACCGGGACAAGCTCTGAACGTTCGTCATTAGTGGTAATGTAATGCCTGTGTGTGCGTTTTGTAAGGAGAGAGAACGAGACATGGATTAGAAAGATATGATCTTGTGCAGTATGTGACCCGCTTAGAAGAGTTCTACTCCGGCATTTGCCTGTATTGATCGGAGAAATCCCGAGAATCTACCGAACTGAGCAATCGAACCACAGTTTATTCTCTACCCAGATGCTGAATTCAACCCAGATATGTAGTTAGGTTGGTAGCTACCATCCTCTACCTTCGGATCTGGAACTCTAGGCCCTCCCGGTTAATTATGCTGCATAGACAAGAGTGTTGCGACTGCGCTATCACGTCCAAAGCCAGAGAAGAGCATGACATGCATGATAGATCTAGTTCATCAAGTATCAATAAAGCAATTAGTTGAAATATCTCTGTTGGGATTGCAAAAGCTTTACTCCTCATTGGACTACTCACTTGGCATCGCGCCGCACGTTGCGCAGCTCCTTCTGCAGGATGACGAACTGCCCGCAAGTGTAGTTGATGAGCGCGATGAGGAACATGTCGAACACCGGCACGAACACGATCTGCATGGCGGCGATGAACAGGTGCAGCGCGTACACCAAGGCGTACGGGTAGCCCGTCACGTGATCGAACGGCGACCACGTCCTGCACAGCACAGAGCATCCTCCCTAAATCATGGCGGGCAGTACTTTGAAAGGAAATATGGAAGTCTCGACAGACTTGCAGCTAGAGCGCTAGAGTTAGCTAGACTAGCAACGACCACGTCCTACACAAAACAGGGCATTTTCCCTAAATCATGTCGGGCAGCTCTTTGAAAGGAAATATGGAAGTTATACCGACTTGCCTCTAGAGCGCTGGAGCTAGCTCGACTAGCAGTGACCACGTCCTACACAACACACAGGATTCTCCCTAAATCATGTCGTACAGCTCGTTGAAAGGAAAGTCGCGGTGTAGAGAAGCAGCTAATGCGTTTGAGTATCACGCATTTGAGTATCGACGTTAAAATGTAAGATTCCAACTTAATCCTTTGTGAATGTTGTGGGGGATATTTTTCAGCTTGCCTCAGGATTCTCCCATTTTCCGTACGGCTCATTCCACCATTTGCTTCATAATTATTCTGAGTATAATTACATACAATGTCATCAAAACGCCAATAAATCCAGATAAGAATGCATTGCCAAGGAGACTTATGATCATCAGATAGCTGTTACAGTCTGCGACTATTGTGACGTCTCTTTCGTAGTTTAAACCATGTGTGAGATGTAATATGAAGGACAAATTTGTATTCATTTCAGTGGTTTCATCATACTAAATAAAATTGGGGATACTCAGATTCACTTAGAAAACAAAATCTTGTTATTTTTATCTAATGATCCAGTCTGATTGGCGAACTGTTCAAAGCAAAAATTTGAAAGTGAACTGGCGTCGTCTGCATTTCGAAACATATGTGCGAATCATATATTTGAAGTTCTAGAAGTCACTACACAACACAATTGTCAAGTGCTCAGTAAAAAAATACGCAAAAAGGTAGAGTAAGTGACTTGAATTTTAAGGTTTCCTCAGCATTTGCTGTGCATCCTTACCATAATGTGTACATGAACAAATAGTATCTATACCCTGAAGGTATTTATACAAAAATAAAAATATGCTGCCATTAGTAATAAATCATATGCTCTTTTGGGGGCAACACTCTCAATAAATGTTCTTCACCAGAAGCATGAGAAAGTCTACCTCTTAGTGATCTCTCTCTTCTCTACATTAGAGGCGCTTGGGGCCAGACAACAGTAAGCCAATAAACAAGCAAATTGTTATATTTACCTTTTTCGCGTTTGCTAGACATTGGCAAGCCACTAGCGAAGTACTGTAATATGATTCAGTAATGTTCGCAGTATTCTTTAATGTATGTTTACATTTGGCATTTGGATTCGACTTGCCGGCGAACTAATGGTGTCTGCTAGCCTGGGCCTAGTTTAATTCCCACACCTTCGGGGCAAGAGAGACGTGTGGTGAACGTGACGTATTCCCTTCACCGCCAATAGGAAACTCCATCTGCCCGAGCTTTTCTCCGCCACACGGTTATTGAAACACGCAATTTTAAAGGAAAGTGACAACTTCATTTTTGGCCTAACTGGAAATTGAACACCACGGGAAGCTAGCAGTATTCTTTAATACATCAGGTTTCTACGTTGATCACCTGATTTACAGAATTCTTTCAACTTTCCGGTGTCTCTCTAGTGAAAATCCCTTACTGTGGCTGACCATTGACTAATCCCAAACGCCTCATCGTCATGAAGCCTGGAAGGAGGCAACCTGTAGGGACTAATCCCAAACGCTTCATCATCATCATCATCGTAATGAAGCTCGGAAAGTAACAACCTGTAGGGCAGGTGCCAGAGGCTGGGCAGCGGCTCGAGTTCCTCCGTGCTGTTGAAGGGCAGCGCGGCCGCCCTGGCCACCGCCCTGCGCCGCTTGATGGCGCTCTCGATCATGGGCCTGACGGTGAAGACGGTGAGCATGGAGCTGACCAGCGTCGTCCACGCCGTGCCCCAGTAGCGGTTGCTGCGCACGCTGTCCTCCATGATGAAGCGGTCCTCCGGCTTCACGCGGAACTTCGGCCTGTGGACGAGAGCACTTTATAAAGTCCCTCTCCACGCCTTGCTCGCTTTCCTCTACAATACAGATGTCAGATGAAGAGCAGTGCGAGTGACATTTAAATCAAAGCATGGGCTTCCGCGGCCGAAGTCAATAGATTCCTGACTGTTCGGGAGACGCCGCGTTCCGGGCACAATGCTAACATTTTAGCCGTCAGGAGGTTTTGCCCTGAGGAAGGTCGCAGTATGATGACCGAAACATTGGAAACTGTGCATAAGATAGGGCGTCTTTCGGACAGGCAAGTATATATCAACCTTTGAATCGTCTTGTTCCACAGTCCGCGGTAATGTATTCCCAATTAAGGAATTCAATAGCAAACTAACAGAAAACTGCGAATTGAGGAACGCTTTGGTATTTCATGAAGAGACTTTTTTAAATATAAAAATATTAAAATTATATAATTTATATTTAGACTATAATCATGCAAAGTTCTTTAGCTTTTTGTGAATACTTTATCGCACAATAAAGGGTCTAGCAAGGTAAGAGGATAAAATATCGAAATAAAATAAAACATCTGAACAATAATTTGGATTATAAATAATATTTTTTCACGTATTTATGTTTTGCATTCATGGATATAAAAATACTCTTTAAAGCTTCTGATACATTTTAATTGCCATTATACGTTTTAAAAAATATTTCCGAAAAATTAATATTTTCGAAAATTGGGGTTGTTTTAAGACCTCTTAATAAAACTTTATGTAACACATTTCCCTGCCTACCGCTATGACTATGTGTATAAACCTACGAAATCGTGGCGTCTACACCTCACCTACGGGCACGGCGTGTCCTGACAAGTGCAAACGTGATACGAGTTCATTTATGCTATATTTGACAGTTCTTTTCAGTTACCAAATCTGCCCCTGATGTTACAGTTAATGCACTTCTAATAGTTCGAACTGCATTATTAAACTAATCAGTAACTTGATGTTAGAGTGTTCTTTCAAACTCTTATTTTTAACATGAAACTTAGAGAAAGAGATGACCAATACTTGAATACCTCCAGATATTTCGTAAATGGCTTTTTGTTTTTTCATTATTTTCTCCACTTATTTTTAATACTTTTCAAAGGATTGTCCATTCAGTTTATGCCACAAATTATATTTAATTTTCTTAAATATACATACTTTTATGAGTATTACTGTTTTTATAGAGATATTAATTAGAGGTTTAATTAGCAAGCAGCTACAGTAACGCAAAGTAGAACGACTGATAAAGACGAACGATGTGGGATGACATGTTTTTCCAAATGATAACGGTAGTAGAACTTACGAATACAAATTGTGATGTTACTAGTAAAGAGTGCAATGATTGAATTCTGACCTATTGAAATTGTTCTCCACGACCGTGACCAAGCGCTTCCACTCCTTCTCGTCCCACATGACGTTGAAGACCTTGTAGCCCGTGACGGCGAAAATGAGCGTCATGTCGACGGTCTCGGTCATGGCGTTGAGGTCGCCCCAGTTGTGCGCCAGCTCGATGGCGGAGGTGATGAAGAAGAAGGTGTAGGCGGGCACCACGAACCAGAAGAGCGGGCTCAGCCCTGGGAAGTACCTGCGCTTCGTCCACAGCCCCATGTAGTACATGTACTTGGTGTACGACTCCAGGTACGACTTTTCCTCCTCGACCGGGTCTGCCTTCGTCTTCCCGGGGTAAGCATCGCCGCCTAAAGCGAATGTAACTAATCAGAAAAAAACTAAACACACTGTTAAATTTCAGCAAACACGAAAGAGCAAAAGAACATAGAAAGGTATATGTGGTCACGTACTGCGGCAGGAAAACATTTGAAGAATGCCAACTGAAACCTGACTTACGCGTTCATGAAGGGGTCCTTCGTGAACGCATAAGTGAAAGTTGGCCGTTAGTAAAGGAGTTTGCTTATTCGAGGTTATGAGGTTACTGGAAGTGTAAATAAAATCTATTTGTGCCAATTAATATGAAATAGAGTTTGTATTTTTAACATTTGTAGTTACTATAAATAACAAAATTGAATTCAAACATGGTATATAGAATCGTTTGCCTTCTCTTGGCTGGTATCAAAATAGACCCTTGACTTGTCACTTATTCTCTTAGTCAAAAAACTCACTTTCCACCCTCAACAAATCAAGCGTCATATACTGTAGAAGTTTTATAGCAGGGCCGTCTGTCGATGGAGTTAGCGAATTACCTTTAGGTGGTGTTCAGGAAAGAAGGAAAGCACCGTTTTCGAAACCATGAGAATTTCGTGTAATCGGAGAAGCAAACATTTTGTTTTTAGTGAATATAAATTTAGTAATATCATCTCTTGATGCCTGGAACATAAGTTAATCCTCCTGAGAGATAAGCAACTCTTCCACGGAATCTGACAAATACATCCCGTTCTATGAAGACATTAAACCGTAATCGCCGTCCCTTTTCCTATTCCTATTACAATACAGCTCCAAATTCGTTGAGGTGACCACCTGATAAAAGAAAATATACGAAATGTGGCTGGCCCCGACCACTTAGCCATGTGGCCGATGAAAGAGCGAATTGGCGCGTGTATTGTGAGGAAAATCAATCGGTTCCAGGAAAAATCTGTTGTTAGTGGAGGTGATTGCTTAATTCAGTTGGCCGTTTGCTCATGACCCAAGGTGGCGTGAATTTGCTGTGAATTCAATCAGGTGTGATTTTATTTTATAAACTTCCATCCACGGTATTTGTCTTTCATAATATTAACTGTTATTCACAAATAACACAAAACAAGCTCAACATAAAAGATTGGCTCTAGCGATTCTTTCCCAATGTGATCGCCATCGTATTCTATTGTATTTCCAAGTAATCTGAGCACTTCATGGTGTTCTTCAATGCTCATACTTTTCCTGAACAAAAAAGTTCTTATCTCAGTCATTAAATTTCATTGTGGAGTTCCAACTGGTTGTTGATTAATTAACAAACTAAACGAAAAATAGGTGTGAAAAAAATTTCTAGATTATAAAGTATTTTAAAATACTTTATTTGGATTTAGAATGTAAGAAAATGGAGTGAGTCAGAAAGAATAATCGTAAACTAAGTTTACAAAAGAAGGCTAATTCCGAAAGAGACGAACCTGAAAGAGCTGAAAGATTCTGGACACGCGCAGTGCCCCAAGTGAAATGGTAGGCTGGATTCGTTGCAGTATTGGTTACCTTTATTTTTGCTGTTTACCCATATCGTATATTTGTAGATTTTAATGTCTATTGTGGCTCTATCAATTATCACTCAACAGATGAATTAAATGAATTAAACTGTATTATTTGTTTATTTCGACGAAATGAAATATCAGCGAAAATCATACGAAAAGGCTCAAATACAGAGAAAACTTCTGGAAGAATCATTACGTTGTGGGCTGTCACATTCGAAGACGCTGTCATTGATATACGTATTCGGGGATCTATGAAAAGGAATAGCATATGGTGTTTATATTTACTGTCTTTTGATGGTAGATCTACAGAAATAGTAACATAATTACACGAGAATTCATATATCGCTCGTGTCGAAATTGCAGAGGTTTGGTAATTGTTATGATAAAAGATACGGCACGTAAGAAGTTGCTATAAAAATATTGTATTTTACTATTAGTGTTTGACTAACATGTTCCTGCGTCTTTGGTTCGGTAATCGGATAAGGAGCATTTTAGTTATTGCACTTGATTACCGATAAAATTACTACTCAGATGGGCGTAACACGAGTCACATTTTAATCTGAAAGCTCACGTAACGCACATATCAGTCTAAACAATTTATTATGTTCATGAAATACGAGTATCAATGTTTATGTGTCAATATATCATTTCACAATTGAGTGTCGAAGACTCATTTTTAAAGCTAATTGTCATTTTGTGGGTAACGTTCACCAGTGCCCAATTGTGCAAAAATGCAAGGACTTATGTCATTACTTGGTGGAACATAGTACCTTCTTCTTCTCTTCATCCACATACTGTACATCCACATACTTTTAATAGCGGTAAACAACTGGGCAGCGTCTTTAGGCTTACAATTAAACCCAAACAAATCACAGTGCATGGTTATCAGCTCGAAATGCACTATGAATAAAATCTCTTCTTCTCCTTTGCCCAATATTTATATAAATGACACCTTGGTTTACATTTACCTTGGTGCTCTGAAGTCAAGAACCTAGGTGTAGTTATCGACAACACTCTCAGCTGGAACTCGCACGTAGATTCAACCTGCCGTAAAGTTTTTGCTTCAATGCACTTACTGAAACGCCTGCGAGCACTTTTACCAGGTAGCACACGTGAGACTCTCATCAAATCCCTTATCATGCCACATTTCGACTATTGCGACTTTCTTCTGACCAACATGACATTCAAATTACAACGTAAACTTCAAGTAGCTCAGAACGCATGCGTACGTTTTATTTTTGATCTAAGAAAATACGACCATGTATCCGAATTTTTTGACAGAATTCGTATGCTTACTGTAGACAAAAGACGGTTACTCCACTCTTTACTTCTTCTTTATAAAGTTTTAACCGGTTCTCATGCAACACGCCTCATAAGTAACTTCAATCCTCTGAAACTAAATCGAGCTCGTGAATCAGCCCTGCTTTGTGTACCACGTCACAACACGACTTCATTCAGTAAATCATTCACCATTACAGCTATCCGAGCCTGGAATAAATTACCAGCGAGAGTAAAACATTTAAATACTTTCGACAAATTCAAAGCTGAATTAACCACATGGGTAAGGAATAACGACATATAGAACGGCGTTAACGTCTTCTTCAATCTCCAGACTTCTCCCACTTCCAAGCGCCCGGTCACCGCCCCCGTTAAATACCCTCTATTTCCCCCTCTTTATTCTCAATATTCTACCCCATACCTCATTGCTCTATCCTCATCTTCCATTCCCTCTCACACCTAAATTATGAGCATTATTATTTTTCTGTGTACCCTAATGAAATTATTAATAAAATATACAAAAATATTAGTGACGTTCCAGAAAAAAAATTTCTTTGCTATCTTTGTACCATCATCAGGATATTCACTACAATATATTGGCATAAACAAAATTGATGTTAAGATACCCGCACTCTTTGTATTGTTCCTTAATACTGCCAGTATTGTGTTTAAAATTACTGTTGTTATTAGCTTATAGTGTATTGTGCTTCTCTGGTGTAAAAATTATTGTATATTTATGATAAGTGCTACTGTAAACTAAACGTAGCTTTCTGTAACGTTCCTTAAATAACTTCACTTTTTTCGCCTACTTCTTCTTCGTCCTTTCCTTCGCTTTTTTTCTCTTCCCTCTCCCTCACAAACTTTATCATTTATACTTTTTGATCCCTTCCCCTGTACTTCTTTTCTTTTCTCTTTCACGGAACTTCCCTTTCACTACTCAGTATAACATACTCAGTTCTATTAATGTTCGGCCCTAAGCCGCCATCCTGATTGAGGTTTTTCTGGGTTTACTCAATCGCTTAAGGCGTATGCCGGGATGGTCCCTAGATTTGTTCTCCCAGACGTAAATGTACAGCTTGTCCTCCCCTCTTAAAATGTTACTAATCTAAATGTATGTAAATTCAGTGGTTAGGCGGAAGAGCAGGCTCTATGGCCTGAGCCTCGCCATTAATAAAGACATTATTATTATTATTATTATTATTATTATTATTACTGTGTTGGCGATGCAGCAACAAAATTGTTCAAGCACACTTCTGTCGAATTTCAGAGGTATACTTTTCATCGCCACCTCACCCTTTTACGTGGAACATTCTGTTACATTATAACAACTACTCAAATTGGTTTATATTATTTATAAATTTCCTGGCATTTATGTGTTAGTAATTGAATACATAGATTGTAGTTTCGTAATGTTCGTAATCGAATGTTCAGTTTTCTACCTGGCAATAATACAACTCAATTCATATAATACAATGAACAACAAATTACTGGTACAAATTCATTTTTAAATACGTTCCGACTAAAAGTAACTAAATCAGCTTCTATCAGGTTTCAATTGATTTAGAAAGAGTAATCTTTTTAAGGTCAGTGTATGATAAATACATTTATTTCTAACAATCTCTCCCTTTCAGCTCCTTCTTTCGCGCGGGTACCAGTGAAAATCAGCGACTGTGTGTACTCTCAACTAGTTTGAAATGGACGTGTTTGACACATCTCAGTTACGTATTTTTAATGGTTTTCCCTCTTGAATCTCAAACTCGTGTTTATGTTTTATTCTTATTCGCGTCGTTAAACATGATATATACCTTAGGTACGATTTTTCATTTCTGGCTACAGATATTTCTTCTGGTTAATATAATATAGCAGACTAGAGATGCTCCAAATTAACTTACCAGACCTGGATATTCTCCTTAGCAAATACCTCATAACTCCCTGATAAACATATTTGGTTGAACACGACATTCGTTCGTTCCCTTAACGAAAAAGATTCTTAGTTCGATGTATATCCACGTTTAACCTCCTCAGAGTCAAGCATTTTCTTTGAAAGGGAAACATAGATTATCTTGAGAATGCTTTAAGCAGCCAAGGCCGTTTTCTGTTGAATTATTACAACCTACTAAAACAAGTTTTTGAAAAATTCATCGTGCAGTTTATAATTAACCAGTTACTTTCAATTACTTTTAATTTCAAGTTACTTTCAATTTCGGTCGCTAGGTCGGGTGGAAGAACAGTGAAAAAATGTTTGGGTCAGATTTGACTTAGAATCGAGGATCCTCAAAAGAGTGTTCTTTACATATACCGAATTATATGAATCTTCCTTCACTTTATATTGTAGAAGAAACTTTACGTAACTAACTGTAATCTACGTATATTTCGATAATATCAAAAGATGACCTAAAAAAAGAAGTAATTACCAACCTATACACCATTTTGTATATATGTTTTGAAGTTGTTTTGAAAAAGAACACAAATTCCCAATATTTTTTTCAAATTCTGAGCAAAAGACAAATAATTGTTTACTTCGCTAAAATATTTTCCTATGCAATTTACTAACTTTTAGTAAATTGCACGGGAAAATATTTTAGGAAAGTAATTTTTTTTGCGTACGAAATTCACAATACCTTCGATTCCAGCACTCTTCTTTCGAGCCATAGTTCGGTCCACTTATCAGACCGGATGCTATCGGAGTTGTGAGAAGTCTCAAGTACTCCAGACCGCTCATTTGCATAAAATATTGCATGAATATAACTTCTTAAGTTACGGCGCAATTAGATGCGACCCATTTATTCAACTTCACTCGCGTAACCAGAGAATTATGAATGACTCGCTCGCCTTCCATGTTTTCTTAATCTAGAGAAGGTACTTTATCGATAGTTACTATTCTTTATGAAAGAAGATGTTATAAAAAATATACATTATTTATTAACAACAAATAGTTGTATATGGTAAAATGGCATTGTGGATTAGTGCGCCATGCAATCGTCAAATCAAAAACAATATTTACAACTAAGAAAGTTTTAATACAGATTTTTTTAAAATATTGAACAAAATTTGATTAATATGTTTCGTTAAATAAATTTATCAACAAAAAAGTGCGAATCGAAAGCAAAAACAGAATTCATTTCTTGTGTAGTGAGAACTGTTAAAACGTTAATCAGATCGCTGGTGAGGTAGATACTTTCTAATTAAAATTGTTGTCTGGTATCAAAAATTTTATTTTGGCAGAACTTTACTTTCGTGTATAACAGCTTTGCGAAGAAAACACTCTTACAAAATATCAATTGTAGTTAAGATTTACATTTTAGTTTCCTGATACCGTAAGTGTTATTTTAAGTATACCATATTTCCGTTTGTCTGTTTCTAAAGACAAGCTTCGAAGGTATATGTACATAGACGAAATAGCAAAAAGTATTAAGAGTAAAAGATTTTACTTGTCATCGAAAAAGCTGTTTATTCCAATGATACTTAAAATGAAGAAAAATTGAAATTCGATACTCTTAGGTACTAATAGAAAGATACTCTTAAGGTAGTAAGATGAAAAACGAGATAATATCCAGGTGGACCACCGAAGTTGGCCACAGCAAATATCTTGAAAACGGTTTGAGGTATCGAGACATGTTGTATTGCACCATGTTGTTGCAGATGATGGGGCAAAGAACATATTTGATTTTCTTGTTAGTACTGTATGTAATTTGAGAGATATTGACACAACTTTGGTTTTTTAAATGGAAGTATAATTTTTTCTCCGGCATTCTAAAGTTCGTTAACAATGAAATGCAATGATGTAAATATTGTTAATGTGCGAAAAGTATTTTTTGCAAAAGCTGTGCATTGGTAAACGCTATGCTACAGCGCGCATGGACAACTGACCTTGCTCACATCGTATTCGTGAATCGACGCACCTTGTAGGAAAACGTGAAATTTCGCCAATTACGGGAGTTCCAATGCTCTAACTGGTAATGCAAATGACCTCGGTTTTGTACTTTCACAAGTTCTATACGTGTAAGGAAGAAGGAGTGTTCGAAATCACATTGATTTCAGCGGAGATGTGTAGCCAAGTACCTTTATTAAAAGGGAAGCCTATCGTATTCCAGGAAAAAACGACTACACTGAGGATTTCAAAATTCACAGCCCAAAATTTTCGAGGATCCCACACCACACGTTAACGCGCCACTGCCGTTGATGTTCTACTTCTCGGATCTAGTGAATGTTCTCCGTCGCCCAATTGTGTGCATTTCTCGTCTACAATTTTTAAATATTGCCTCGTCAGCGAACAGAATTTTGTTGCAGAATTTTCTGTCGTCTCGAAGCAAATCTACAGAATTGTTACAAAATTATTAAATAAAAGGAAAAAATGTACTGTTATTTTCTCCAGGGTACATGTCTTTTTTTCTTCTGGGATAATGTGTGTTCCCTAAATTTAAATTTGGTAAAGTACTTAGTATTACCAGTGAGACCATAGGAAGTCTCGTTATCGGTGTAATTTCTCGTTTTCCGGCAAGGTGCGTCGAGTCAAGTATACGATGTCAGCAAGGTCAGCTGTCCTTGCACGCTGAAGAATGAGTTTACCAAGTTCTAATTGCACAATTTTTGCAAATAATACTTTTCGAATATTAAAAATATTTATATTATTATATCCATTTTTAAAAGAACTTTAGAATGCTGAAGAAAAAATATACACTTCCATTTAAAAATCGAAGTTGTGTCAAAATTCCTCAAACTATTTACGGTACTAACAAGAAAGCGAAATATGCTATTTACCCCATAATCTGCAACAACATGGCTCAAAAAGCATCTCGATACCTCAAACTTATTTCAAGATATTTGCTTTGGCCAACTTAGATGGTCCACAATGTATAAAGAGTAGAGAGTTTGTCCTACAAGAGGAAGTTGTTTTAAATGATCATCGGCACCGTCCTGTTGTTCAGATGTTATAATTATAAATAGAACCAGCGTAGAATTAACGTATGTAGTGGCCTTTGATTATCCGGCGTGTAACTGGAATGAACATACATTTTAATATTTACGTAACTTTCTTACCGTTTTTAGTGTAGTGTAATCATTAAACAACTGCGATTCAGTGAAAGACACTCTTTCTACAGACTAGCTTCAATTCTCTTAAGTGAAGCAAAGAAACAGATGATTCTTATTTTCCAGTTTCCTGAAAACGATTGCATTTACATTATTAAACAAAAATGTTGGTCGGCTCAATGTGTTTGGATTTGTCCATTTCTTGGTTTAATAAAATGAACAAGATAATTTATATTTCCGAACTGGTGAAAATGTTGGAACTAAAAATTTAATTTTCTATACTTAAATAATTTATACTTACAACACTTGAACTAATTTATACTAAACATTTTTACTGTCGGAATATTGTGGGAGACGGAGTGTTTGATGAGATTAATAAGAAATGTATGATGCTTTAATAATATATTGTTTCTTACAATGCTTTTAATTGCGTCGAAGTAAATTTATTCGGTTAATTTATTAACTTATCTAATGTTCAATACATACTTATGAATGAATAATAAGTATGTTTGTTTACGTTAAAAGTATACGGTATGTTTAAATACAAAATACGTTAATCTATAAATGCATTATGAACTATGAAAATTTAAAAAAGGTGTCATATTTAATTATATATTTAACTATAAAGCATGCAGTTTATTGCCTAATATTTTCCAGTTATATAGACTATTAGTTTGTCTAATTTTAGCTTGTATAGAAAATATATTTGCGAAAAAATAGATTTGAAGTCGAATACAAATACAAATCTTATTTAGTAACATACATTATAATATTATTATATTCAGCAAAACTCCCGCTTTACTCTCGTAGACCATTCAGCACGGTGTAATAGCCGAATGAAATGCGCAGAATCTGAAAATAAACAGAATAAAAAATGATTACGTGAACAGCGAAACAGGATTGTCGTAATTCAGTTTATGAAGGAAAAACGATTTCGGAGACTATTTCAATACATAATAGAAATTATGCCGGATATGGTGCTACGACGAGGATCGATTGATGGTGCAAACCACTTATATTAGCGATAATGTAGTGTGAAATTGGAGTTCAATAACAACAAAAAGACACTATTTTGCAAAGCAATACTGCAATAATGGTTCAGATTCTAGATAGATTACTTCAAAGAGAAAGTACCATAATTTGAATGAAATATTTAACACGTTTACTGCCAAGATTTTTCTCGTCTTACTAATCCATTGTACCGCAATGCCCTTTCTTATACAATATTACCCTTTACTGCTTGTGTTACTTGATGCACTTTTCAGCGAAGTAATCTAGTAATATGCCTCTAAGAGCTATCTACCAGCGGAAATGTGAATTAAATGTGGCGTCTGAAAATACTAGATAAGGAAGTTAATAATTTACGGATAGACGGAGGCACAAATTAATATTTTCATATTTTTTTCATATTTTCATATTCATACATATCGTATGAGCCCATCAGGCCTCGTACGAAGATACTTCAATCTCGCTACGAGACTTTATGGTCGCGCGCGCGTACACACACACACACACACACACACACACAAGCTCGCCCTACGAGGAGATATGGTTTCATATGGCAACCAAGTGTTTAAAGAAACGAGAAAATAAAGAACTAAAAGGTGTGGTGTTTAATAGAATCTCAACATTTGAGGTAAAACATTTAAATAACACGTACTTTACAGTTATAAAATTTTGTTTATATAAGAATTTGTATATCAAAGTACCGAGTAAACTAAATAATTGTATAAATAAAAATCGATATTTCAAAATTTACCCGATATTTAAAATGTCACTGTTGACAAAAATAGCAGTTACTAGACAAATTAGTTCATTTTAATGAACAACTCTTACTCGATTAGGAAATTGAACAACTCTTACTCGATTGGTTTGTCTAACATGGTTCGGCCTCATCACTGCCAATAATTGCTGGCAGTTACTTCATTAGTGAAATTCATGTAAAGATAAGTAACAAAAGAGCAGAAATACTCTCGTTTCTGTGCGAGCGTGTGGTGTGGTGCATGAAGTGCAGAGTGTACGTGTGGCGCTCACCCCTGCGTACGTCTCGAGGGAGAGCTCGGTGAAGCGGCCGAAGGTGATGTAGCAGGGGCGCAGCGCTCGGGACATGATGATGGAGACGCTGCGCCGGAACTGCAGGGTGCTGTGGTACCACTCGCATTTGTAAACAGCGTTTCCCACCTCGATGCTCTGCAATCAGAGTAAGCCACTCTCCGCATAACACTAGATTGAGCTTTGTTTTCTTTTGCTTCTCACATACTATCGCAATATCTAACTTAAGAACTTACAATCGTCACCTTCTGACATTTATTACACAAATAAAAGTTGTGTACTATTAAATATATTACATAAAATACTTTTAATTAATTATTCTTAAAATAAAAAGTTAAACTAAAATCTACCGATATTTTGATAGATTACACTTGTATAGAACTGAGATAAAATGGTCCATGGCAAAATTTGGATGTTTGAGCAGCTTGTTTTCAAAAACGATTAATCAAAACAGGCCATCCATATAAGTGGAGTGACATACTGTGATTGGGGAAATGTGCTGTTAATGGCGTCAGTATTCATTTTTATTGACACACTAGTGCATTTGAACAATAGTGGTCCATTGAATTAGAGCGGATGAGTCTGAACTTTGAGATCTTGTTCCTCACAGGACATGTGGAATAAGATCATTGGTCCATTGAAGCTATACTTAGACACAGGATAAATATTCCTACATTTTTCGACAGATTAGGTTTACTTTGACTAATGTAGAGTCTTTACTTCATTCACGAGAAGATCCGCGAAGTAGCAGAACATCCCCAGCTGGAAAAGTGCTGCTAGTAACAACTCTGTGTAAGCAAACAGCTTCATGGCTCCTCCTTTTTTCTGAAAGATGAAAGAAACACTGTTCGAAATTTGTAACGCAACAAACATTGAACATTCATTTTAACTTTATCAAAAGAAACTTACATCAGCCAAGTGAAACGTTGTAGTACAAATAATAAATGAGCTGCACAGAAATTGATTAAGTAGAACTCTGTTGACCAATTCTTCAATGTCCTGAGCAAATCTGTAAAAAAATATTAATGGTGTGTGAGTGTGAGAGTTCAGTTTTACCTTTCTTATGATTCAGCCGTTTCAATTCAACCACTGAAATGAGAAGTTATTTACTTGCAGAACACATAATTTCTGACCTAGGTACAATCCAACCACAATAGTTTGAAATTAACGAATTATCATTAACAATTCCCATAAACCTATATATTCATGAGTAAAATTTGTCACATATTGAGTCTGTCATTTCCCTCTCATAAGTTTGCAGAAGACAATTGTTGGTGCATCTGGTGGAATGAGTTTAACAAATTTTATTGCTAATCATTGTCAAGAACAAAATCGAGCCATTGTTTTGAAAAATTACCACCAGTGATTCTTCACGTGTTTCCATTTCTCTTAACTCTGCAGTATAACAACAGAAAAATAACAGTTTTTTATATTTTTTATTGAAGTTAATTGAACTTTGATCAATTTATATGAGATTTTGGTATTTTCTCATACGAACATATTTTCCTACATTCTTACTGTACCTGATTAATATCGGAAAATCCTGAATATTCAGATTCAAGAAAAGAGAAAGTGTGTGTGTATGTGTGTGTGTGTGTGTGAGAGAGAGAGAGAGAGCGAGAGCGAGAGAGAGCGAGAGAGAGACCGAGAGAGCGAGCGAGAGCGAGAGAGAGCTAGAGAGGAGAGAGAGCAAGAGAGAAAACGAGAGAGAGGAGAGAGAGAACGAGAGAGAGAGCGAGAGAGAGTGGGAGAGAGAGAGAGCGAGAGCGAGAGAGAGCGAGAGAGATAGAGAGAGCGAGAGAGATAGAGAGAGCGAGAGAGCGAGCGAGCGAGAGCGAGAGCGAGAGAGAGCTAGAGAGAGAGGAGAGAGAGAGCAAGAGAGAGAGAGCGAGAGAGCGAGAGAGAGCGAGAGAGAGAGAGTGGGAGAGAGAGGGTGAGTACTTGAGCAGCGTCTCGTGGTGCTCGACGAAGTCCCGCACGCGCTCATGCATCTCCCTTGCGAGTGCGGGGCCAGCCTCCGTGTCCTCCGCCTGCAGCGCTCCGGGCAGCAGCACCAGGGGCAGCTGCACGCCCTGCCGCTCCTCCAGGTACGCCCTGCGCACACGCAAGGGCGCTTGACGGACGCAGTCCACATATGACTGTACTGTGCTAGTCAACCCTGACGTTGTGCAGAGCCATAACGTATTTGAGAACTCATTTCAGAGTGTGCAGACGTGTTTTCTCCTTATTTATATTACAGAAGTCCCAACATTCATCAGTGTACAAGGTTAAATTACCGTCTTACAATAAAACGTACAATGTACAACAAAGTTGTACAATATCTATCTTTAAATTTATTCAAAGTACATTATCATTTTATCGGCACTAAATGTGTTCTGAATAATGTTCACACTGGAATTTTATATTGATTATTGTTATTCAATAATAAAATTTAATGTTAAAGAATTATAATTATGGTTAGGTACCCAAATTTACCTTATTTCAAAATCAAACTTCGTGTGTCTGTGTGTACATTATAAATATGTATTCAAAGTTAGAAATGCAACTGGTATTCGACAATTTTAAAAGTTCTTGGTACTTTTTCAACTCTATGTTATAATTATTGTAATACTAACATCAAGTTATGAATAAATTGACGTAGAAAACTTGTTTATACCCACTTTGAGTCCTCACGAATAATTCTCAGTTCTCTCTGCAAAATCCGAAATTGTCCGCAGGTATAATTAACGAGAGCAATGAAAAACATGTCGTAGGTGGGCACCAGGAAAATCTGCAGCGATGCCACGAACACTTGCAAAAAGTAGACAAGCCCATAAACAATTAAGGGCATATTGTCAAAGGGAGTCCAGGTTCTGTAACATTTAATTAAGGGTCAAGAAAAGAATGTTAATACATAACAATGTTGTGTTAAATCATTAATTTTGTGAATATGAGTCTTCTAAAAAAATTCGTTTAACCTAGAAATCATCTAGTTAATATATATGTGACTTCCTTTTTCTAATAAAGTGTTTACATTTCCTGCTTACACAGTGTGTTTGATGGAGAAAACAACGTAGGCAAATGAAGAAGTGTGAATCTATTTGTCATCTCATGATATTTTATTTCAGTTCGAGATTAACTTTTGGAACATACCAGAAATAGTCGTTAATATTATTATTAGGGATAATAAAATAGTGGAAAAATGAAACATTTATTACGTACGAAAAAACAAGAACGTTTTCTGAAAATGTTCTACAAACGCTTCTTTATGTAAATGGTTAACAAATAAACCGATCGGATTTGGAAGCCCACTTTTAAGAAGAAAGGACACATGCTAAGCATTTCAGCGCGGATTACCTCATGTTCAAAAATATACTGGAATTCTCTTGCACATTTCCTGATATTTAATAATACTATATCTGTATTGTTTTCCTCAATACTCTTGCCTGTTTATTCTCATAAGTACACATCTGTCGACTCATTCTCCATGGAAAGAAAACTGTTGCAGTTTTGAATTCCGAGTATTAAATGGAAATTTTGTTTGTCCTCGAGATCCGAAAGGCTGTATCAAATTGTGTTCTAGCCATGAATTACATTACACCATTAAATAAGCGAACATTATCTCCTTATTGTTATGAGGCGGTAGACCTTAAATCAGACAAATGGCTACCACTACATAAATAATAATGCGCGTATTATTTCAGTGATTAATCGCCTTTAAGAAGTGTTCATTTACCGTCCGCTGTTAGTCTTACCTATAAGGAATATCCCACATGGAGGGCAACTTCTGGGGCTCGGCCGTAGTGTTGAAGTGGAGCTCCGCGTCGTGGGACGCTGTGATGAGGAAGCTCTCTACCAAGGGGCGTATCGTGAATGAGGCCAGCATGGAGCACACCAGCACCGCCCACACGAGCCCCACGTAGCGGCTCAGCCGCACGCTCTCCTCCATGATGAGGCGGTCCTCGCGCTTGATGCGGCGCGCGGGCCTGCGCCAACCACGAGAGAGCTTCCCAATTCTGTTACATGACGCGCCCCGAGCGCAAAGAGTAT
The DNA here is from genome assembly GCA_038098605.1 of Gryllus longicercus. Lineage (NCBI taxonomy): Eukaryota > Metazoa > Arthropoda > Insecta > Orthoptera > Gryllidae > Gryllus > Gryllus longicercus. The sequence continues at coordinate 731,378 of JAZDUA010000004.1, forward strand.
GAGTGCATTTTTTGGCAAATTTTGAATTAAAAAGAACGTATAAAGTTGAAAATCATTTTATTTCGTGAAGAAATGGTATTCAAATTTCTCAGAGTTATAGTGGCGGAAAGAAAATGAAAAACCTTCCATTGAATTTCTAAAATCATTCAAGTTTCAAACTCAATTTTCTCAATACATTTATTGCACTTATATTCTTTGTGCTCCAAGCCTTTCGTATGTTATCAAAACTCATCCCTCCAAAAAAATTTCCTGATTTAATTGGCTAACAATGTTGTATGTTTTTGTAATTATGTCCAAACATTGATTACTGGTTTACATGGGAAGAATCATCTTTTGCTATATCTTGATCGTGAAGCTAAACTTTAACAAGAGTACCATCCTGCTTAACTTTCAACTTCGTTACAAAATGATTTGTCTGATTTTTATAATAGATAACACAATTGAACTCAATCAGTTGTTTTTGTCTAATGTGGGCATGTGATATCTCCTTAGCGCAGAAAGAATTCGTGTGTTCCTCCTTCATTCCTCCTTCATTTTTTTGGTAATTTTTGTAACTCATCATTTCTCTTTCCACACCATTCTAAATCTCTCCCATCTCTTACGGTGACAGTTTCTCCTCATGATCGATCATACTCTTCAGACTTTCTTTACTCATCATTGACTGCTTATCTATAACATATTTCTGTAAAATCTTAGCATATGTTCTTCCCTTTATTTTTTTACCTTTTCATTCAGGTGTATACTTCTATTTACTTAAGTTTAGCTCTTTCTTACTAAGACACTAAAACAATATAGGAATAGAGTCCTTGGAAGCGAAATTTTCCTGGTCTATTTAAAAAGAAAAGTATATTACACAACAAGTTTTGATGAAGAAAGATAGTATATAAATATCTTTGTTTAACGACGATTAAGTCATATTGGGGGGTGGTGTTGAAGAACAGGCAAAAAATCTTAATCCGTTGGAATTAAAACTCATGAAGCGAACGTTAATATATGATGTACTGGCATCCTTGTGATTTATACTGGTTTCACAACACTTCGTCGGATACTAAAAATGTTGGAAGAGAACTTGTCAAACTATTTCCCGAACCATCTTCAAATTTATAAACAAAACCTTATAAAAACCTAAGACTATTGAAATCACATAATTTTATGACTTTCACTAAAAAATGTAATTACTTTTCTGTGTTGAAGAAAAAATAATATTTGGAAAAGTGGCCATAACTTAAGCGAATTACTTATTGTACATGCTTTCATGAGATGAAATACTGTTGCCAAAGATGTGAATAATACATTGAGCGTACTTGAAATATTTTGAATAATATTGATTAATGAGCGAGACCGTTTGTTTTGAGATAAAAAATGCTTAATTATGACACTGATGCAGCCAAAAAATCATGGTTTTTAAAACCGAAACCATTTTTTTTCTATTAGGAATATAATATTATCTAACTGATGTTTCAGTACTTAACTATTCACAAACATATTCCAAAAAGTTTTACGTTTCTTCTGTAAATTTACCTGTTGTAGTTGTTCTCCACAATCCGTATGAGCCTTTTCCATTCCTTCTCTTCCCACATGACGTTGACGACCTTGTGTCCAGTGACTGTGAAGATCATGGTCATATCGATGGTCTCCGTCATGGCGTTGAGGTCACCCCAGTTGTGGCCCATCTCAAAGACGGACGTAAGAAAGAAGAGGCTGTACGCCGGCACCACCACGTAGAAGAGGAAGCTGAGAGACCCCCCTTCGGGGCACGGGGACCACATGCGCGAGTAGAACAAAAAGCGCGTGAACGTCCCCAGGTACGACTTTTGCTCGTCAGCACTGGACGGCGGCGCACTGCCAGGCGCTTTGTGACCTGCTTCAAAAGTCCCGTCTGTGCAGCCGGTACAATTACTCATTTTAAATATACTTACCAACTTTTCATGAAATAAAGAAACGTACTATGTAAATATAGATACGAAATAACGAAGTAAGTTTTCTGATTAAATTAAGATCTGTACATGTAATTTTATTCATTTGAATCAACTTTTTCGGCTGTGAGATTGTCACATTAAAAGATTTAGCAGAAAATATTTTTACCATTTACATGGGGTATTAAATTACTGAGTTTTGTAGTCAAATATGTTATTATTGTTTGTTTATCATTTTCAAACTCAATGCAATATTTCCTCAATTTTTGGTACAATTATATCATCTCATTGGAATGCCAAATTTGAATTTTTTCTCTTTCAAAAATAATTTGCTAACAAAATATAATATGACTTATGATTTTTAATTCTGAAAAGCAAACCAAATAATTAGTTTTCTTTCTATATTCGCTTAGGGTTCATTCTGTTCTGTCGCAAGTTCATTTATTTGTGTTGTCCATACACATGCCAGCTCTGTTTTACAAATTCTCATTTACTTCATATACGTCAGGTGTTTCCCAAACTTTTTTCACCACTCTCCCATCTGTCAAGAGGAAACCTTTCTCTGACCCTTCTTATTCGCTAATGATTAAAACAATTGTTATATTGAATAACAATATATACCATTTTTTACGCTTTACAATATAAGTTAATTATGGTTGTTTTACCTCTTGTAGTAACGTTCGGTTGTTGTTTCTTTTTAGGCAAAGAAAATGCAATACGATTTATACGTAATTAATATTACAAGTTGTAACTTCAATTAAATAAGGGAAAATAAAAATCATTGAGAAGGACGAGTTTTCATATTTTACCAGCTGATCTTGGTTGAGTATCAGAAAGTGCACAATGTAAATTATTAGCAACGTTACGTTTTTCCTGATACTTTGTTTAAATTGCAACAAGTGCTTTAACAATCGTCTCTCCAATAATATGACTTGTTTTGCCTAGCAATAAGAAGTGTTAGTTCATATGAAACTTCTTGCACATTTGTGACTGAGTAACATATCCAGTACTATCCAACTTCATGCGTTTAAAATTTTCAGACATTGAAGAAAAACAATTCCTTTGATCAGTTCTTAAAAGGAACATGTTTTATTGACAAATTGGCCTTCTTTAAGAAGGTCTTTGGCGAGCAAGCTTGTGTGAATGTGAAGTAAAGAAGCGAAGTGAAGTTAGCGAAGTTAAGATACTGAATTTTTCATGTTAGAAGATTCACTGTTTCTAAATGCAAAGATTAGTGAGTGTACATAATTGTTTGAAACGTGTGTGTCCCTTTCCAAACAGTTCAGTGTTTGTAATGATATGTTATGAATTACGCATTTAAATGAATGTGGACAGCAGAATTACCAACTTCCACTACAACATAAATGTTCAGATCTTAGATAATGCACTTCCACTTTATTTCCTGAAACATGTTCAACTTTTTGTTTATAGTGAGTAATGATTGTATTGTTGCGGAATCTATAAACATCATTTCATTAGTTGTAGAAAAAAAGTACTTAATGGCATCAAGCAATATTTGATGGCGGAGGTGGATTTTATTTTTAGGGCGTACGTTTTATTTTTCTAAGGGAATTTTGTTTACCATTCTTACGTTTTGCTATGCAATTGTCAGGATTCGCCTAGTTTTTCTTTATATTTAGCTCAAATAGAGCAAAGTACGCTTATAGAAATTGTGTTGGTACGATAGAATTTCGCCAATTCTAGAGTTTACATTACAACCTCTGAAATTGGAACAATTTCACAAATTAACTTCCTTTTTGATGCATAGGAAGCGTTGTTCGTTTGTAAAAAATGTACGTCGGCTGCCCAACAAGATTCAGAAGAAATGTAACAATTTAGATGATAATTTTGAAAGTCAGTAGTGTAATAGTGTATTCATAAATTACGGTGTAGCAAGATGTAAAGTGAGGCACTGAAGCAGGTCTCACTCCACCACTCACCCCGGCCAATCCCCCTGAATATATAAAACTGAAGACTTACAAGTTACGCTTGCTCCGACGGTGGGGAGCTTGGTCAGTTGGACCGCTCTATTCACCGATCATATTGCAACCACTACCGTACGTTACGGGAAACTCACGATGCTCAGAGGATGCGTGTGATGGGAAGCGAGCACCTATCGCCAAAACTTTACCTTATTCTGATCACTCTCATACATAAGAACAATGAATTATTACATTTCCAGTTTGGGTTGCTTTTTTGTTACAAAACAGCGTACATCTACTCGCCATCTACCCTAAATTCAAAACACTACTGTAGACCTTACATCTGACATGTATACTGAGTTGGAGCTTACAACTGTCTTATTTGTCTGAACTATGCGGACACACACACCTACTTAACATCATTACTAAAATAAACTATTTGCGTCTCAGTGAAACTCAAATGGGATTTTATTATCGAAATTTTGTCCCTGAATCAAATATTTTTTTTGTATCACGCATAGCCAAAGAAAAGTTAATGGTGCCTTAAATAATGGTAATTAACGCACACAACAATCTTATAAACTTATACAATACTTTTTGAATTTTGTATGGGAAATTAGTTTGAATACGAAATTAACAAACCGTTTTCTAAAATGAATATCTCAAATTTTAAAATACATATTTTGCTCTCAAAACAAACTTTAAACTTTTCAAATGCTTAAGCACATTTTTCTAGTTATCGATTTAACAGTGGTTAAAAAATTCAGCGCTAAGATGCAATAAATGAGTGTAGGTGTTCTCAGTTTTTTATAAACCACGTTCCAGCTACACTAGTTATACATGTGAAGAGCTCAATGAAGAGCAAAATACAAGAAAAGTAATACTTCGCGACGATGTGTTCATATCATATACCACTTTAATTACTTTCTTCTTGTTTGTATAAGAAAGAATCTATTCTAATTGATACGTACACAGGAGACAATTAATGTAATTAGTTTACCTTTCAGATCCATCTGCTTCTTTGCCATTATCACGTGTTAAGAGGCCTAGAGAAAGAAAATTTCTGAGGAACCTAGGTTTTCCTTCTCTATTTACTTTTAACGAAGCCTTGAAAGTTTGAAATATTCGATTGCAATCTACGCATTCATCAAACTCGGTGATGGGGAGATATAAACTTTTTACAGGGTTTGAACTTTTCTAATTACTTATTAGAAAGTTGTATGTTTCAGATTACAACTGCAAGTGCTAACGAATCATTAACATTAAATTTTCTGCATATGTAAAAATATGTAAATAATAAATAAAACTATCAGTTATCAATAGAACATCATAACTTCATTTAGTTACTTAATTTCAATTAGTTACTCAGCGCAACTGAAAACTTTTGCTTGTCATGCTTCTTGAAATTTGGTATGCTTCCAAATAATTCCTGTTCTAGAAACTGGAGAGACATAAAATTGTTACGATTCATCTAGTACAACGGAGTAGTTTTTATGACTGTCTTTGCTTTTGTGAATAGAAAACAAACTGAACTCAATTTGGTTTTCTTCCAGTTTCCATTGGTTTATCGACGGAAGGTTGAGTTTGCTCAGTGTCAGATCAGGTCACTAACGGTCAGTTAAATGTATCCATACTTCATCCATTTACCAAAACATCACTTATTTGAACCTATTTGTCAATTTATATTCTGAAGAGATATATTAAAACGTATGCTTTTAATTTCTTATATAATTCTACTCCTCTCTCCGAGCGTTGAAAAGTTACCATTTTTGCTTACATTTTTTACTTAGAAGTTGTATGTTACCAAGTATGCAACTTTAAATCTAAATGACTAAAATAAAAGTATCTGTGAAACCTTCAATATTTTTATTTTCAAAGAAGCGTAGGTCATTGCACTGCTTCATTCAGAGCCCACATTGCAGTTAGAACAACCCTGAGCACAGCCCAAAATTAAATCTCTAATTTATTCTAACTGATTAGAGGTGTATATAGAATATAAGATGGACCACCTAAATTGGCCTTTGTTATTTTCAAAATAGTTTGAAGTATCAAGATGTGGTTGCGACACGATGTTGTAGACTGTGGAAGAAATAACATATTTTGTTTGCTAGTTTCTATCTTTTTGTACATGTTGAGGTACTGTCTTTCGAATCAGTGATTCACAAGATTCATCCACATCCTATTCCTTCCATAATCACTTCATCCGATGGGAGAAGAAACTGTGTGTGATGTGTGTATAACTGAAGAGCTGAATTTCTACATCCACAACAAGTAGCAAGAACCGAGTTGAAACTAAAGAAAGTTGTAAGCGCGAAAGGTCTAAGCATAAGCGCGAAGGTGCTCTTTACTAGACAGTTCTTCTTAACTAGGCAGAGGAGTGGTACGGACTGCAGAATATAGATATTTGAATTTATTCAAACTGCAGTCAGGATTTTTCAATTTGTTAACATTGTCTTATTATTTTTAATAATGGAGAAGGTGTTACTTACGTGGAGGTTGGTTCGTGTTTATCAGGGTTGTGTGACGTTAAGTTAAAGCCAATAAAATTAATTTCAATTCAAAACGTCGAAAACCTAGCACAAACTCAAGGCAATAGGAAACTAACTGAAATGGGAAAATATGTCCCCTAAATCATCATTAGTTTAAATTTTTTTAGCTTTATACAGGAGAAGTGACGAATTCAGAAGTATAATATCAGAAAGCATTATGTTTGTTTTTAGAAATACGTAAAAATAATGATTTCTTTTCTTGTGAATGGTGACATTAAGAGTATGGTATGATGATGATAATAATAATAATAATAATAATAATAATAATAATAATAATAATAATAATAATAATAATAAACTTATTTATACCTTTGACATTTTAGGATCCGATTAACTCCAATTTTACCATTTTAACCTGGGCATGGTTCTTATTTATTATCCATGTTTTGGGACAAACGCGACATGTGGTAAGCGTGCGTATTCCCGTCATCTTATGTAGCATACTCGGCATGCCTTTTCTTACGTCACGTAGCTAAAGACTTGGTGGTTTTGTTGACGTTTAAACTGAGACGTCACAATGCACAAAACACGAGCACAGAGAGTGAGGCTACATTTACGATCTGAAGCATTACAAGAGGCCATCTCAGCTTTTGTGCAAGCAATCAAGGACAACTGAACCAAAAACCTTATATAGAAGGGCCATTGACACTGAAGAACAATACATTCTATAGATATATTTAGGTTTCAGAATTATATGAAATAAATTTTGTGCAAATGTGATGTATTTGAAGGGCAGATAAACATATACAATGATTGCAAAAATACAAGGGTTATAAGTAAAGTTACGACAAAATATATTAATATAAACACAAATTAATAAATTTTCTTTAAATACATGTCTTAGAAATCATTTTTTAATAGTTCATATCTTCAATTTTCTAATTTTGGGTTGTGAAGAAGTGCGATTGGCGAAAAAGTCCGAAGTTTAATTTACTAATTCAAATAAAATCCTGGTAGCCCTGGTAATGCCCAAGAGTCTTCATTTTACTCCCGTAGACCATTCAGCACAGTGTAATATCCGAAGGAAATGCGCAGAATCTGAAAGAAACACATTAACAAAATTAAGTTTTCAGCGGGAAAAAGTATTGTCGCAATACTATGAATTCAAGGAGTTCAATTTTAGAATTTTAATTAAATTCCATTGTATATGCATTACAGTCAGGATTGATGTCGAAAATTTCTAATTTATCGTTAAAGCAGAGTAAAAAATAAGAGTATTCTGTTAATGATAAAATAAGCAAGGACTTGCCTTAAGCACAAAGCTGCAATTACAGAATATGCAAAAGATAGTGACATTATTTTAATTTTTTAATGAAATATTTAAAAGAAGACACGGCGGAAACGAAGATTGTTGCAGAAGAAAAGTAAGAATTCTAATAATTTGAAGAATATCACAATTTGAGCAACATTGTTTGAAAGCATCGTACGTGAATTTCACAATAAACCAACGAAATACATATAATATGTTGAGAGCATGTTGTGTAACAGAAGTAATGGTATATTTCGTAGACGTATATCTTTCATTTTCTCGCAAACATAAACATCTCTAGTTCTGCTCAAATTAATCACTTTTACTTCGCTTTTATACCAGAAATTTTTTTGATCATTCTCGCAGGAACCTGCCTCATTACTACAAATGTCTAGTAGTTATTTTGGAAGAGAAAATAATAATTATTAAGCAGAGATAAGTAAAGGAAATAAAAGAGATCCGCTCGTTTCTGTGCGAGCGTGTGGTGTGGTGCATGAAGTGCAGAGTGTACGTGTGGCGCTCACCCCTGCGTACGTCTCGAGGGAGAGCTCGGTGAAGCGGCCGAAGGTGATGTAGCAGGGGCGCAGCGCTCGGGACATGATGATGGAGACGCTGCGCCGGAACTGCAGGGTGCTGTGGTACCACTCGCTCTCGTACACTGCATTACCGACCTCCGTACTCTGCAGTCAACCACCACCACCACAAGCATTTTCAACCATCGGTCATCCACCTTCATCAGATGGTTTCTCCTAAAATGTACTCAAATTTACTGTCGGGTTAGAATGCTATTCCTGTTCTTGAAGGTGAATAAGTAGTGTGGGGAGTCATCGGCAGATCCAGAATACATTGCAGGATAATTAAAGGAACATTCAGAGGTATCAGAATAAAAGTTCCAAATTTTTAAGGTTGCAGGTGAGTTAAAGATGATGGCTGATGTCCAATGATCATGCGGTGGGAAATTTTATATCAGAACGTTTGACACGCGACATTGATTGGAATGCAACCCACCACGCGTGGATGTTTGGCAGATCACGTTCACACTGACAGGAAGCAGTCAGAGAAATATCGTAGTCCCGCTTAACATGGATTCATGATGAGTTGCCTTCCAAACGGGGACAAATATCAAATGTGCAACATTACGTTGTATGAAATTTCTCAGCGCATGTTATTTGGCAAAGTGAGATTATCTTGGACTGTCACACATGCCCTCGAAGTTTACAATAGTTGTTCTGAATCATTCCATATTTAATAATGCACTTAGCAATAAATTAAAATTCTTTTTTTTCGCGTTTGGTGAAAATATTTTCATTTTTTAATGTATGGCATTGGCATACTATATATTTTGAACATTTTCTCTTTTACTCCTCCACTTTACTCCTTTTTGTTAGAACACAAATGGCAAACATTCACGTTGTTATTCCAATTGTTAAACACTTATCAATTTCCACAAATGTGAAAATAGGATTTCAACCTGTTTATGGGCTGTAAGAGATCTCGAACTTACACGAAGTGATAACGTAAGGAGGAGCTTTTGAATTGTTTTGTAAATGCCCGAGAAGCGTTAAACTATCGCATAGGGTTAGGAAGTAATTTAATAACAAAAGTCCTAAACGATGAAACAGTAACATCTTGACCAAACAAAGAGAGAGAAGAAATCAACGCTGGGTTCGTTGACGATCCCCTCCCTCATTAGAAGTAATTGTTAAGCCTATTTTCTGCGAATTGTGGGAGATAATTTCTTGAATGATTATTCTTAATGCTGAATGCCAAAAACTAATTGATTTCTTATTATTACCAAGGACTTAACTTCTACTTAATTTTCCAGATTTATTACGTTGTAAGATGAAATTTATTTTACAAATTAATAAATCTAAAAAGTTCAGTAAAAGATAAGATACATATAACGGTAGTTTTGAAACCTCCAGAAACTTCTATCACATATTAAAAATCGTTGAGAATGGTTAATGCCATTACTGTTGACGCATCAATTCCACGGACTTAAAATTGGTTTTCAAAATTGTGTCTATTATCTAAATACGCAAATACATTGTAAACATGAGGACTTTTTTGCCCTTTTTCTGTTTGATTCTAGATTTTGAAGCATACTAAGTAGTTATGTTTTCTTTCGACACTATCCATCATAACATGTAGTAAAATTACAATCATTTCATTCATTGTAGTAAACTATTCAACTTCTTCATTCATTAAGGCAATATAAACCATAATGTCTGTCGTTGTTAATGATAACATAAACAATGGTTGTATTTTATAATGATATTATAAAATGCAATCCACTTTTGAGAATTTTATTTTACTGCTAATATAATGTACCTGTAATGCAATGAGTCTTCACAATAATTTCATTAAACCTACCAAAGATGTGTTTTGTCTATACATTCATACAATAGTTTTCTTTATCATCATTGTTTACTTTTAATTGTAGTAATAGATACTATTATTCATCTGAAAGAAATAACTTAGTCTGAGAGGCGAATTTTTATCATCTGACTTTCGTATATTCTAATTCAGAGAAAGTTACGTTACACTAAAAAGATTGATATCAGAGAATAGATATGTGATTGTGATTGTGAATGAAAGTAAGATCATTGTGTTTAGGATACGAAGGAGAATGAAAAAGTTAAAATGGGAGCGGTCGCGGGAAGTGTGGGGGAAAGTAAGGTATTCGTGCTTTTAAAATACTATCCGTCTGGGATAAACATCGCTTCTATACCGTACACAAGATATTATTCACTCGTGATTATGAATATAATGATAATTAGTTGAGAAGAAACATTCGTTTCTTTTGTGTTCTCGAGGATTTAACTTCCTCATTGGTAACATTCTATATTAGTCTCATGTTCCTTATTTACTACAGGTAAAATACTTTTAAATACTCGATACGGGATGAATTTAAAATTTACAGAAAATTTTTTTGAGGTGACTCCTGAATGAAAAAGAGTGAACAATGTTTCATAAATACCAGTTAATAGCTATTTATTTGTTAAAAACTGAAGGGACTTTTCAATCGTGATTAATAACTGGAAAAGTCAGTTTGTTGACGTTTGTTTTTCTTGTAAATGGCGCTTGGGAGTGCACTTGAATCTCAGAGTTTCAGCGCACCATTAAGATTATTCTTGTTAGGAAAATAAACTGTTGAACGTAAGTTCATAGGCTAGCTACCCTTTCACCGACAAACCACATGTCCGAACGTCGGTAATGATTAGATTCATTCTGAGAAATGCAAAAACAAAATGCGCTTATTTTACTTCTTCCATAAGAAGATCCGCAAAGTAGCAGAACATCCCCAACTGGAAAAGAGCCGCAAGTAACAGCTCTGTATATGAGAATAGTTTTACTCCTCCTCCTTCTTTCTGAAATGTCAAAAACAAGAAGCAGTTAGAAGATGAGTTGGCAAGCATCAATGTAATGAGGATCTATGGTACATTTATTTGAAACGAAACGTACATCTGCTAGTTGAAAAGTGGAAGTACAAATAATAAACGAGCTGCACAGAAATTGGTTAAGCAGTACTTTGTTGACCAATTCTTCCACGTCCTGAGAAAACCTTCAAAGAAAATTATTGGTATGAGAACGGTTCGATTCGTCATAGGAGTGAAACATTGGGCTCAATTAAACGAAAAACTGCGTATCGAGAAATTTTAATTATATACAGATAATTAATGGAGATTGTGAATGTTTAGTGCATTGTAATAATCAAAATTAATTATCATTATTATGTCATTAGCAGTGATTACTTAAAAAATAGTATAACGCGACACGAACGGCAGCACCTTCACTATGAATATAGATAAACTTTGAACTCGATACATTGCTCTGGATTGTCTATTCTCGAAATCAGAGAACAACATGACTAAGTATCGACAGGAGTTCTTTAAAAAAATGTTACTTAACAAATTAGGTTACACAGAAGATTATAATTAATTTACACAGAAGGGAAACAGAGCGAGAGAGAGAGAGGGCTAGAGAGAGAGCGAGAGAGAGCGAGAGAGAGCGAGAGAGAGAGCGAGAGAGAGCGAGAGAGATAGAGAGAGCGAGAGAGAGAGCGAGAGAGAGCGAGAGAGAGCGAGAGAGAGACCGAGAGAGCGAGCGAGAGCGAGAGAGAGCTAGAGAGGAGAGAGAGCAAGAGAGAAAACGAGAGAGAGGAGAGAGAGAACGAGAGAGAGAGCGAGAGAGAGTGGGAGAGAGAGAGCGAGAGCGAGAGAGAGCGAGAGAGATAGAGAGAGCGAGAGAGATAGAGAGAGCGAGAGAGCGAGAGAGCGAGCGAGCGAGAGCGAGAGAGAGCTAGAGAGAGAGGAGAGAGAGCAAGAGAGAAAACGAGAGAGAGGAGAGAGAGAGAGTACTTGAGCAGCGTCTCGTGGTGCTCGACGAAGTCCCGCACGCGCTCATGCATCTCCCTTGCGAGTGCGGGGCCAGCCTCCGTGTCCTCCGCCTGCAGCGCTCCGGGCAGCAGCACCAGGGGCAGCTGCACGCCCTGCCGCTCCTCTAGGTACGCCCTGCGCACACACAAGGGCGCTTGACGGACGTAGTCCACATATGACTGTACTGTGCTAGTCAACCCTGACGTTGTGCAGAGCCATAACGTATTTGAGAACTCATTTCAGAGTGTGCAGACGTGCTTTCTACTTTATATATTACAAAACTCCTAACGTTCATCGAAATATGGGGCTAAGCTACCATCTTATTCATACAATAAAATAGAAATTTGTCCTATCAAGGTTAATTTTTTCAACATGTGATATCAATATTATCACTACAAATCTATTCTTAACAGTATTCCCGATATTTTTAAATTTTACATAACTTATCATGATTATTTTAGAGATACTTTAATCAAGGCTAGAAACTGAAAGTGGTTTTCCCAAAACTCTACTTAAAATAATACTACCAAAGTAGGTACTACATCAAAAATGTGTTTTTTGAATGTAAGAATGCAATTAGTAATGTTTATATTCAGGTAGTTTGTAGTGATTTTTCAATGCTGTGTTGGAAATTAAGAAATAAGAATTTTAGTTTTTTTTTGAAAGTTGATGTAGAAATAATGTCCATACTCACTTTGAATCTTCGCGGATAATTCTCAATTCTCTCTGCAGGATTCGAAATTGTCCACAGGTGTAATTAACAAGGGCGATGAAGAACATGTCATAGGTGGGCACAAGGAAAATCTGAAGCGATGCCACGAACACGTGCAAAAAGTAGACAAATCCATAAGGAATTATGGACATATTGTCAAATGGAGTCCAAGTTCTGTAACATTTCATTACGAAATTTAAATGTAAGAATTGTTGTACATAACAGAATTGCAGTAAATCATTAAACTTGTGAATCCGAGAATTCTTGAATACATTTGTAATCTATGGATAAGTTTCGTTTCCTGATAAACTGTAAAGATTACCTATTTCAGAATTCTGAATATTGATGGAGAAAATAACATAGTGAAAGGGATCAACTCGGTTTTTAATTTCCAATTTGATTTACTTTCATATCACATAAATGGACGTTTCATAATAGACATTAAGGGAGAAGAGAAAAAATTAACGATAAACCACATTTCGCCGAAATGTACTTCATAACTGCACTACTCTTACATTATTAACATATGAATTAACGGAAATTATTAAGTCCCCTAATAGAAGATGCAAGGAAAAGACTTTTCTATATGACCGTGAATATATATAAAATACAGTCACTGAGTGTTTTTTGAGCTATTATACTATTATTTTAATTTATATGCAGCTTATGAAATACTTTATGAAGTCTGGATAATTCACCCATAACTCACCCATAAATTGTCCCATAATAAAATAACCCATAATTCACCCATAAATTGTCTTAGTAACTTATTAACGATTAAAAACGTATCATTTATTATTCTCACCTGTAAGGTATATCCCACATGGATGGCAGCCTTTGAGGTTTGGTCGTAGTATTGAAGTCGACATCTCTGGCGAGGGAGGGCGTTAGGAGGAAACTCTCGATCACGGGCCTCACCGTGAAGGAGGCCAGCATGGAGCTCACCAACAGGGTCCACACGAGCCCCACGTAGCGGTTCAACCGCACGCTCTCCTCCATGATGAGGCGGTCCTCCTTCTTGATGCGGTTCGCGGGCCTGCACCACACGCGAATGAGCTTCTGAATGGACCTCGACACTCTCAGCTTAATACCAACCACCTTGCACTGGCAAATAGTGATAATGAATCTACCCAGACTACACTTCGACTTTCGTGAGTCTGATTCGATTTTTTATGGTTGGCGCATATAAGATTTCAGTTGCGCTGCGAGTATTTTGTGAATTTATAATAATAATAATAATAATAATAATAATAATAATAATAGCTTTATTTGGAACAGCCCACATTTTGCGCAAAGTATTGTAGAGGCACCGACAGTCACTAGATCTGTTCTTTGGGTAGCTGGTTGCAACCTGGAGTAGATTTCATATTTAACCGACTCTTAGTCATTATGTAGAGGAAAAACAACAATAATAATAATATTTATTATTATTATTATTATTATTATTATTATTATTATTATTCTCGTAATAATTATTATTAACGAAATTTTTTACTTATAAATCACCATCATTTCGGTCCTTAATTTGACACTCTACAGATTTTTCAAGTTTCATCTCACCATTTCATGTGACATCTTATAATTCGGTATTTTACCACTGCTAGTGGTAAGTATGATGGTCAACTTACGTGCTCGTTTTCTACAGTTATAGTTTTATTTACTCCTGAGGCGATTTAGAGAATTAGATATTTTAAACAACAAAGAGTACTTTTACTGAAAGAATTTAAATGAAAAGTCGATAAAGTAATGAAATAACCTTTGGCGCAGCGGGGCCTTTCATAGAATAGATTACGCAGAACAGAAAAACAGATGAACATATGAACGTAAAAAAGGAACTGTTTTCAACATATTGCACATTGTGTCGAAGGTTATATGTTGAGTTGGGATATATAACATGAATTATACTCTAGGCCAAAATTTGTTATTTTTGTCAATTATTTGTTTTTGTCAATGTTTTTTATCACTCCTGAATTAAAAAGCATAATTGGATAAAATCTCAAAGAACGTTGATTGAAAGTCCTCTTTGACATGATTTTTTTTTCAATGAATGCAAGAGAAATATATCGCCAGACACTAATGATAAAGTAAACTTCCATTATTATGAACGTGAAAGATATCTAATGCAAACATAAAGCCCTTATCAGCGTATTCGTAATTTTTGGAGGTTTTTAACTTTGTACTATAAACTATACAGTTTTCTAAACAAGGAATCTGTGCTACTTATTCAAGTGTAATATTTTGAAAAACATTTATAAAAATAGGTCTTACCTGTTGAAGTTGTTCTCTACAATTCGTATGAGTCTTTTCCACTCCTTCTCTCTCCACATCACACTGACAACCTTGTGTCCAGTGACTGTGAATATCATGGTCATGTCGATGGTCTCCGTCATAGCGTTGAGGTCACCCCAGTTGTGCGCCATTTCGAAGACGGACGTAAGAAAGAAGAGGCTGTAGGCCGGCACCACCATGTAGAAAATAAAGGTGAGCGACCCTCCTTCGGGATCCGACGACCACATGCGCGTGAAGAACAGGTAGCGGGTGAAGGTCCCCAGGTACGACTTTTGATCCTCTGGGCTCGACGGCGCCGATCTGGCAGCGTTTCCTGGAGCTTTCTCACCTGTTTCAAGTAATTATGTTGAGTTTCCGCACGCGTCAACAGCTATGGGCATTAACTACTTGGCTGTCCGGGAGACCCCGTTTACTAGGCACAGGTGCCAATGGTCCGGCCGCCGTTCTTCAGGGTAAAATGTCTCAGGCTCTTTGTCCTGAAGAAGGTCTCAGAATGTCAGCAGAAACGTTGGCACCTTATATATAAATAGGACGCGGCTTCTCCCTGACAGCCAAGTAGTTACTGACTCCCGGCGCGAATGCCAACGCTCTCTGCTATGGGCATTGAACCTGTATGTATGCTGTAGTATATCACGGAAAGTGGCAATACTCTCTCGCTAGACAGTGAGATCCTGTGCCGACATAAACGCCGACCTCGCTGAAAAGTCAAGTCAAAATATTCTTCTCTTTTTCATGTAGTATTACTGAATTAGAAAACTCTTTATTTTTATCTTAATCTTAATTCTACATTTTATATTGCATTGTAAAAACTTTGAAAATACTCCAAATAAAGGAGGGAGTTGATGTGAATAATGTAAAAATGTTTATAAAATCCTTGAACTATTCTGCAGTAAGAACATAATGCATCATATCATGTGAAGACACGAGGATAGAGGCCATGCCCGAGTATCACCAATCCTTTCCAAGCTATGCTCCCGCTTTCAGAGTATATGTAAAGGATACTTGAATCCAACATATAATTTGCCCATAAAATAACTTAAAACATAATAACTTAAAATATAATAATAAATATTTGCTAGAATTGTATAACTTACGACAGGAAATACATGTTCACATATTATGATGTATAAGTGCAATAGAAGCTGGACAGAAATATTTCAACGACAGTCAGTTTCTACTGCAGTAAACATGAGCCTTAGTATAAAGAAAAGAACATTAGCCTTAGTATCAATTTTAGCCTTTGTGTAAAGAAAAGATCATTCAAACATAAATTAAATAGTTATAAGTCAATTTAACGTGCATTGTTTACTACCAGTTTTATGTAGTTTCATTGTCGTTGTTATTGCCATACTGACTATTTGGCCATAGATATTTTGAGAGCAAGTTTTATTCTCTACAGAATTCTAGGACTCGTAATTTCAGTTCCATAGGGAAAACCAGAACTCTCAAGGCAGTTTGCGACTAGAATGTTCCTCAATAAGGAACTGATTATCATACTTGACTTTAAGTTTAATACTATAGCCTTCAAAAATGTTCGGAATGTTTTCATCGTATTTTAATTTATTGTCAATGAATGGGCTATAATAACACCAGGCATTATTGTAATGGTTTATACCTTTTTAATCGTTTCTTTTATATCATTGTTTTGACTTCGCTATGTACTCTTTTCACTTTCTCTCAATTACTTAGGTAGTGCAGAGAAAGTGTGGCAATTCAGTTAGGAAAAGTGCCTACATTTCGACAAAACAACTATTTCGTTCCGACCCGGTGGCCGAAATCTCTAAGATAGTTGTGCCGTAGCGATCTCGGACAGAAGGATCGCAGGTTTGAGTGCGTCCCCGGGCATGGTTGTATTGTGTTCGTCCTTTCACCCCCTATCATCATATCGTGTCATCACACTTACCATACCTTTATAAGCAATAGTGGTCGCTAATGACCTAGGAGTTGATGGACCTTAAATAACAAACCAAAAACTATTTTGTGATCACGTGATACAAAAAAGAATGTGTATTTCTTATTTATTTATTTAGTAAATTACTTTCTCAAACACGTGAAGTCAAGATAATCAACTTTTTTCATGTCTACCAAACCAAAAAAGGTATTTCTAGCAAAACATCTGACCGTCTGAAAGTCATTCCGCTCCGTTCTTCTGTAACAGCACTAGTGTTAAAACTGTTCTCAGAATTATTACAATTCTTGATATTACCGGATCTGAGAGACATCGTGACCCCTAGAAATTGAAATTGATATTTTAATTTTCAGGTTTCTTAGTACAAAATTCAACTTTTTATTTTTTTAAACGTCATGAAATATTTGTTTAAATTGGTTTTGTTCGAAAAATGAAAATACGCTTATAAAAATAATGCATGTTTTATTTTCAATGAAATCTCTAATGTTTTGAAAATAACAAAAGTTAAACATTTTTGGACTACTTCCTACAACAGCATTATTGAAGATAGCCCTTTAAAAATGAAATCTATCGTTAGATGTTTAAGTAACTTTAGGTACAATTTTTTGAAAATATGCGTACATTTTGCTTATTTTTCAACAACGTCGTCACTAAAAATACAAAAACAAGATTTAAAGAAAGACAGGCTACATTTTGTTAAAATGTTTTCTTGAATAGAATAAAGTTTACTGAAACAATTTGAGAGAGCACCAAAATTCGTGACTTTCTCTGAAATTTTCAACATTGTAAAATCTTAAAAAGTTTGAACACTCGCAACTACGTTATTAAATATTTGCTTTTCATTTTAAATTGAAAATTAATCTATTCCTCAATATTTTGTCATTAACTTCGTGTATACTCTTTTAAAGTTATAGTAATTTTGATTTATATGGTGTCAAGGTTTAATTTTATTTTGAACCTTTCATACATTCTGTATTGAAGGTAGAGTTGCATTTGTTATTGCAATCTATTATTGGATATTCATCGTAGAGCTTTTAATTGTACGCTTTTTTCAAAATACTGGTATTTCTTCAATAATTTTGAGTTATAGCGTTTGAGTCTTTCAAGTGATTGCTGTAGCATTAGTAGGGTCGGAGATGCAATATTATAATATTCCATAACCGTTACCAGATACGAGAAAGTATTAACTGTTTTACCACCAATAGTTTCCCTGTTGTGCACCGCACTCACTATCAACCTAAGGTGTGGCACGACAAGGATCGATCTACCATGAAGTAATGTTGCTTCAAGAACTGGTTCCATGTCAAAAATAATATTCTAGTCGCTTGTGCAAACTAGAAACAATTCTGATTAATGCGATGTCACGTGTATAGTTCACCTAGGTTATAATTTACCTTTCAGATCCATCTGCTGCTTTGCCATTATCACGTGTTGCGTCGCCTAAAGACAGAAAATGTCTGAGGAGCCCTCGTTTTCCTGTCTGAAAAATTTACATACTGATTACGACCAGTTGGTTAGAAAGCAATTGATACCCTCAAAACCCACTCAATACATTTTACTAAATAAGAAACATGTAGTGATAAGCGCTTCTCGAAACAATATATTATTTCCAAACAAGGAAAAACGAAATCCTTTCAACCCAGATCTATTTAAATAAATATTTGTTGGAACACACCAATTTCAATACAAAACATTTTATTTTATAATAAGTATTACGGAACGTTGAAACCCATGTAAAATATTAAACTCTCCTTTGTATCAGAGGATGATGAATCCTTTCAGTTTTCCTTTTTATATGCCTCTCCCCTATAATGAAGCCTTTAAAGTTTGAAGTCATTGAATAAACTCAGTGGTTGAATCACTCTGTTCCTCTTATTCACAACAGTTTCGTTTAAATCTATTTTTTCTTTGTGTTTGTATTTATTTACATACTTTTGGTTAATGGGTAGTGATAGGTCACCATCTGAACACGTCGCAAGTCACTCTGTCTGGTCACTATGTCACCATGCCACAACGCCCAGAGCCGCCCATGATTCAACCTAGTTTGCTCGCGGCGAGACTTTTCTAAACATTTCCGTGTCTGCCGTTTGTGCTATTGTATTTTGATGGCGAGTAATAAAGTATTTTTAGCTTCTACTGTCAGATATTACAGAAATAAGATTTCTTTAAAATTTAAAGGCAATATAAACGATTATAAACTGTACGACAAAACCTAAAAATACTTAATATAGAACTAATTTATGGAAAATTTAATTTCAAAGCTGAACATATAAAATACATTCTTATTATTTGGTTTCGTCATAGCATTCTGAAAAAAGGCGTGAGAGAGAACTTTTTACCGTTTTGTTAAATATTTTCCTAAAATTTCCTAATGAATCATAAGGAATGAAATCAATAGAGATGAATTTGGATCCTTAGTTTCTTTTTCATAGATTTTTCTAAAATGAGAGGGACATCCTCCTCTTAATAACCCAATATTTCAGATAAAGGGTAGTAAGTTACGTTTTAGCATGTTTTTCAATGTAATTAATATATTCCACGAACAAAAATTCTGACTTTTTTCGAGACTAAAAAGTAAAAATCTTAGTTTTGGGTTTCTTGAATCTCTGTCATTTAAGGACAATTTTCATTATCATTTGATGTGAAATGGTTGGTGGCACATACTTAAAATGAAAATTTCTGACTGTTCAAATCAAATTGTGAAATGTTTATCTCGCAAAATCTAAACGCACGTACACCATGTGGCTGACACATTTGAAAGCTGCTGTATAACTTAGTCTCATGAATTATTTGAGTCCGTCAGTTACGCAATGGCAACGTGGAGGTAAATTAAATAAGAGAATACCCAATTATTATGAATTTCTTAACGGCCAATTTATGACCACTATTAGTCATCTTCAGTTGTGTTTCATTAGGTCACGTTCCTTTTTCATTTATGGCAGTACTTTTAAGTAATTTTCTCCAATAGATAGAGAATAAAGGAGCTAGTGATTGTCACGTTTATAGGTTCTTCAAACATAAGACATTTTGCGGCAACTTTCTGTAAAAAATGTGAAAAGGCTTAATATCGTGTGTCAAAATTCCATTAGTGATTTTAGGTTTAAAATTTAAGTCGAAAGTGGATAATAATTGCAGAGTACTACTCAAAGATTTGTTTGAAATAATAAAAATTCGAATATATTCAAATTCGCGTATAGGTATCACTCATGTGCTTTGTAGGCTTACCTATGCATTATATTTACAATTCGAAGTAGTTCGAGTTTGAAGTGTTATTTGCAAAAAAAAGTGATAAATATTTCACATCACTATTTCAACAAAATGGAGAAAATGGGTTACATTTTGTGGAAACATTTGAACTTCCTCGTTAAGAATATTGGATAACAAAGTAACAAGGACATTGTTGGACTTCATTAGGATGAAATAATGGAAGTATACTACGATAATTAGTAATAAAAGTCTTTATTTTAAAATAGGGTTTTAAATACAAAAATTACCAAAAAGGCTAAAAGTACAAGCTTTCTGGTTACATCTTTAGCCAGAAATGAAAAGCCCTTCAGGTATGTTACGATACGAAGTTATCTTTTCTTTATGTTTTGATAAGACATTAGTCATTTCTACCTCTATACACTTATGCTATATATTAGGATCCTCAAAGGAAATAGTTTCTGAATTAAGTACTTAAAAGGTGTAGTCAACTTCCGGAACTAATAATAGTTATGCTGCTGCAGGATGTTGAATTACATTATATTTTCCTTGTGTGATAGAGGGCTTTGGGTTCGACTTCTTGATGAACAACTATCAATCACCTGTTGTGTAATACTGCACTGCGGGTTTCTGAAACTTTTCCCATGCATTGTATTGAATGATTTAAGTAAACGCTATGGAATCTTCTGTAACCAGTATCTTCATTATTAGCCACTACTATTATTCACTTTTAGTTTCATCGTGATATTGGAATACAAATATATACATTTTAAATAACATTATATGGCCACTGTTAAAATGCATAAAATATTTAATAAGTGTTACGTCAAGAATAATGTATAATTTTGAAACAAAAGGGAGAATCAATTATGAGGAGCACAGAACATCTAAATCGCTTCTTTCTTGAACATACTCATGTAATATCAGAGTCTTGTCTCGCTGACCATTATAAGCACCATATTCACTTCTTAAACATACAGTATATCTGCATCTGTTGTCATCTCAACAGATGAAATTTCAGTATCATAGCTTGTTAATGCGACGTTAGTGACTTCAACGATAATTATTATACAATGATTCTTGTAATCGTTTTCAATATTTGATAACTCAACCTTTCCTGTGTATCAATTTTATTGTAACTTCTTGGTTTCATGTCAATGTAATATTACTAATCATAATTATATGGCATCAATCTGTTACAATAATAAAGTAAGGTAAATTATTATCAGTTATTTGGCACGTGAAGAATAAAAACTCGTTCATATACTACAGTTACGAATGAATTTGGGCATTAGCACCTACGATAGCGCAGTAATTTCCCATGTTTATGAACGTTCGGCTTACACATTCTTAAATGAATATCATCGAGAATCAGCACTGACTTTGATGACTTTAAAAAGAGCAAAAACTCTTTCATAAATTAGCAATAGCAGCTTTGAAAATCTAGATTTTGAAAAGCGTGAAGCTCAAAGAACTGTAATATATTTCAAACCACCTACCTAAAAATATCCTAATTAGCTATGATAATAGTATGGAATATAATCGCATTTATTTCTATGTACATAAACCACTCATATTATTTCCGGGACTGTACTTCCCTATCATCTACCAACACTACTCCATGTCTTGCATTCCAAATATTGTTGATGTGATGTGTGTTTTCATTAAATGATGTGCTTATTTCCAGTTCGTCTACTCGTAACAAATTTCAATTCTACGTACGTGAAATCGATCACTGCTAAATACAGATTAAAAATGCTCCACACTTACAACATTTAGGAACCGAATATTCTGTTCCCAAATTCTGTTCTCACGCACGTTTCAGGCAATTTTTGCGTCACTTATAGTTTGGTTGTTTTTCACGTGGAAAGGCGATCTATTCTTCTATTAAATAGCTGGGATACACCTTTGGTCGTTTTGGACAGTTGTGCGCCTCGTATTCCACCTTCGCATCAGATGGAAAATGCCCTTTTTTGAGAGAACGTTTCGCTTCCAACCACGCCATCGAAGTCTCTGCTCCTCAACGCGAAGTCCGCACACCCATCACCTCGCCTCGCGATCCATCGCGTGTGTGCGTGCACCGAAAACGTCAACCGCGGGGACCCCGTCTGCGCGAGAGCGCCGTCGGTCCCGCGTCCCCCTGAGTGTGTAGCTGCCGGGGCCGGAGGGCCCTGGCCGGCGGGCGGCGCCCTCTACTTCCGGGACGGGCGCACCTCGATGACCACGCCCCCCGGCGAGCCGTTGAGCTGCGGCCCGCCGTTGCGCAGCGGCGACGCGTACTTGGCGTGGCCGTTCTCCAGGTAGCGCAGGCCGTCGCCGGCGCCGCGGCCGTAGCGGCTCTTGGTGACGGTGGTCGTCTCGGTGGACTCGATGGTCTCGGTGGAGAGGCCGCTCTTGGTGGGCACCGTCTTCTTGGAGAAGCTCTGCACCGTGTTGGTGACGCTGGGGCGCAGCGGGTCGTCCGACTTGGAGGTGATGCGCACCGTCTCCGAGTAGTCGTCGTTGCTGCTGCTGCCGCACCGCGCCAGCGGGCCGCCCCCGTTGCCGACCCCGTTGCCGCCGCCCGAGCCGAAGCTGGACTTGCTGCCCGCGGGAGAGGTCACGCGGTCGCCGTTCATCAGGGACGAGCGGAAGCTGCAAGCACACGCACACATCTCATGAGTACCGAGCATAAAATACATAATAGTGTTCTTTGAATGCATCTTATATGAGTAACAGCTCTTAATTTGTGAACAATGTGGGAATGTTTACTGTTTTACTCTTTTTAAATAAATTATTGTGATATATGATTTATTAAAAACACTTATTGAATATCCTATGCAAATTAAATATCAATTCCTCATTAAATATTATCTCTTTTTGTTGAAAAATTCAAAGAATAAATGGGATCATATTTCTTAGGAAAAGTTCAGGACAAAAACAAGATGTGACAAGATGTAAAATAATACTTTTGAAATTGAATATATTCTTGAATTACGGTTTTAACTCTACTTTCTTGTACTACTCGAGTTGTGAACGCAATAACAATATGAATTGCCGTAAGACTGGTTGTATTGCGCGCTATCGCATTAGCGATGCCTCACCCGCGAGTGTCCGGGGGCGTGGCGTTGGTGCTGGACGAGCGGAAGGAGTTGCTGTAGTCGAGCAGGCGGTGGCTGCCGTTGCCGTTGACGAGCCCGTGGCCGTGGCCGTTCTTGAGCGGGGTGCTGGTGTAGAGGCGGGCGGCGCCGGCGGGCGACGGGGCGGCGTCGGCCCGGGGCGAGCGCGCGCGCGGCGGGCGCACGGGCTCGGCCTCGTCGTCGCTGTTGTTCTTGAGCGTGCGGTAGAGCTCGGGCGCGCGCTCCATCAGCTCGCGCATGAACAGACGCTTCTTGGCGTCGTGTGTGGACGCCGACGAGTAGCCGTTGCTCAGCAGGTTGCTCGTGCTCTTGGAGATCTTAGCCGGCTCGTCGCGCCGCCGGGCGCTGCTCAGGGGCTCCTCCTTGTCGAAGGAGTCTGCGGCGGAGAGGTCCCTCTGCGAGCGGCTGATGCTGGCCAGGATGCTGGGGCTCTTCAGCGGCGGAGGCGACTCGTCCAGACGGTGGAGGTGCGACGTGGACTTGTACAGCCCCGACGACTCGCGCTCGCGCCCGTGCAGGAAGCTGGGCGTGTCCACCGGCTCGACGGCGTGCACGTTGAAGCTCTTGCTGCGCGAGAGGTTCGTGCGGTAGGTCCTGGCCGGCTTGGCGGGCCCCGCCGGCGCCGACCCCACGCCGTTGGTCAGCGGCTTGGAGAAGCTGCCGGACGGCGGCGGGGTGACGTTGTTGATGATGGACACGTTGATCATGGAGTTGGAGTGCGGCTTGGAGGGCGCGTGCGCGCCGTTGCGCTGCAGCTGCTGTTGGTACACCTGGCGCTTGAGGCGGCTCGTCTGCGCGTGCTCGTCGTACAGCTTGCGCGGGAGCGTCTGCGCGCTGCGCGTGTAGTCGACGACGGGGCGCTCGTGCGCCGGCGACGCGCGGTCCACGCCGCCCACCAGGCGGCTCGTCGACTTGCTCAGCCGCCCCAGCGAGCTGCTCGACACGCTCACGTTGGCCCTGCAACACAACAGCATTCGCTCTTTACTCTTCGAAGCACTCAAAGTACTAATGGACGCTTTAATGGAGTATGGGAAATACAACTCACAGCTCACTGATTCTTAAAATAATAATCGTCATTCTTTCTCGATACAAATGGTCGGTCTAATTGCAACAGTTCGATCAAGTGGCAACCGAGGAAG
This sequence comes from Gryllus longicercus, assembly GCA_038098605.1. Taxonomy (NCBI): domain Eukaryota; kingdom Metazoa; phylum Arthropoda; class Insecta; order Orthoptera; family Gryllidae; genus Gryllus; species Gryllus longicercus. Next base: position 755,765 of record JAZDUA010000004.1, read on the forward strand.
CTATTTGACTGATAAATTCACTGACCATTCATTTCAAAATCTAAAAATTCCACTTCCAGCAATTTGTGACTTTTCATTTTTTTTCCCTAACGTCTTTCAATTCTCTTTTAAAGAGGGAGACTCCTTTTATCAATTGTAGATCTGCTCATTGAACGTGAGTACTAAAGCAGAGTATGAATGTAATTAACACTTGAGTACAACATTAAAGGATTTCTGTCAAATGACATAAACATTTAAATTTCTTTCAACTGCGGTCAGAATGAAATTTTTTATTTGCATCAAAATACAACTTCATGTCACATTGTTGGAGAATGTTTTTTTAAATTTCTCTTTGTTATAACAAATAAAATAAATACCTTATATTTTCAATTACATTTGTACTGAATATTTCCATTGGAAGATAAACAATGACCTGTTTTATTTTAAAAAAATTACAAATACAAGAAAGCATAATGAAGACAATAATTCCTCTGACAGTATACCCAAAATAACACCAATATGTGTTTCGAACTGTTGCAGTAGATTACAGTTGCGTTAAAATTGATAATCATAAAAAGAAAAACCAGATAATGTATGAGTGAGTTTATGAGTGCCACATATAGAATACGTAATGTAATCGTGGTTGACGTAATGTAATATGTATTTCATAACTTTTATTAATTTCAGGTACCTTGTATGAAACCATTCAATCGCGTTATTGATTGTCGTAAATCTGCGGAGTCACGCATTGACAAATAATTTTTGCCGATGCTCATTCATTACCGTTTTCCTGGTTCAGCACAGCCAGACCGATTAGGGTTTGGCGCACGTAATCCGAAAGGCGGGTAAGACAAAGCGACCATTCATCGCAACGGGCAGCCGCGGAGCGCGGGAGCGGGCGCGGGCGCCAACGACCGAGCTGCTCCTCGGCGGCGCGGCGGCCGTGGGCGCTGCCGGAAGAGAGCGGACGCTCCTCGCGGCGCCGGTGCCCGGGGCCAAGGAGAAAGCGCCCGCCCACGGCGCCAACCACCGCTCGCCCGCGTGCGCGCATGCCGCGACCCGGGCTTGCACTGCCACCCGGGGACGTTGACTTGCTCGCTCATCTCCAGGTTTCAGGCCTCGTCTTCCGGCAGCACGTGTGGATCTCAAGATTCGGTTTTACAGACAGTTCAGGTCGCGACTTCATGACCTGGTTTCATGTACTGGATTCACGTGGAGGCTTCACATTCCGGCTTCGCGTTCTGACTTTACATACTCGCTTCACATTCCTACTTCGCGACCCGACTGTTCTGGCTTCATATTCCTGCTTCGCGTTCTGACTCTACATACTCGCATCACAATCCTGCTTCGCGACCCGATTATACGTTTCGGATTTACAATCCTGCTTCGCGTTCTCACTCTACGTGTTCACTTCAAATTTCTGCTTCACGAACCGTCTTACGTTCTGGTTTCAAAATTCTGTTTCGCGTTCTTATTCTACGTACTCGCTCACAATCCTCCTTCGCGACCCGACTCTACGTTCTGAATTTACAATCCTGCTTCGCGTTTTGACTCTACGTTATCGCTTCACATTCCTGTTTTACGCCTCGACTCTATTTTCTGGCTTCACAATCCTGCTTCGCGTTCTGATTATAAGTACAGGCTTCACATATCGGCTTCGCGTCCCAGCTTCACGTCCTGGTTTTATCTCCCTAATTCGTGCCTCCCTCTTTGTGTTGCGACCTCACATACTTTCTTCTCTGGCAAGCAACGCGTTGCATGTCAGCGACTTACCTTCCCGTCCTACTATCATTTTCGGGCACACGTGTCCGTGTGCGCCTTGCTAAGCTGAAATGCATGTTAGCATTGAACTTCGGCTTTGGGTGTGATGTCGCATCAAGAGACTATCTGCTCTTCCTCTGCACAAATACGTTTGTTCGTATTCTATTAACCAAAACTTTTATTGATAAACACCAATTTATAGTCCAGTTTATTAATTTTGAATATTTTGATCGCATCTTGAAAGCTTTACTTTTAGGGATCACAACCAGAACTTGTCATTTCCACACGTATTACAGTGTACATAATAACTTATATATTCAAACTTTACTCAGTTTAATTGACTGTTGTCAGAAGGAATTTTCAGGTAGTATACAGTCAGATAGTTCTACACAAACGTTTTATTTAGTATAACGTGAATATACAAGTTCGTCAATAAATATTCCACGAACATTTCAAATGTATTTAAACTAATTTTCAATAATAACCCTATTATAAAATTTGTCAGCGTATTTCTCGCTTAATCCAAATAAGGGTTGAAAAATTGCTTAGGAATGTCTGTCCGTATCATAACTCAGAAACTTCTCTGTAAAATTCTTGAAGCATATATTTTTTGAACAGCTTTAATCTTTTATGTTTGCTGCCATATTAATATTTTTAGTTTTGTTCTCCATTCATAAGCTTCTGTTTAAACTCTCAGATCAAGCACTTCATCTCTTCGCATGGCTGAAGCAAGGGGCTGCCTCAATGAATGTGTGTCGCACGCCGCTGTCGCGATTGATTTATAATGAGCGTTTGTGCTGCAGTGGCAATTGTTCTCGACGCGTTTTGCACGGCAATTCAGGTCACATTTTCTCAACGATCGACCTTGGAGACAGGGTATGTGGCACGCTCCCTCATACTAATTACTAGAGAGTGGATGAAATATTTACAAGAATGATTTAGAAAGTGAATAAAATATTAATAATTATTCCATTACTGATGATGTATACAAATCATCAGTAATGGAATGTATTCTACTCTACAACAAAATGTTTGAAAAATTCGAGAAAGTAGATAATTTTATTAACATTTTCTTAAGTTTATCAAGTTAATACATTTAATAGAGTTTTGAGAAGACGGTAATGCCATGTATTACACTTTTCACAGATAAGACATCAGATGTTGGGGATAAAACTTTCGTATAATAAAAGACACGAAAATAATCAGTTACGTGCATAATGAATTATTTCGCATCCTGTCAGCCTTTCTCAGAGATAACATTGCAAGTAGTGTATTAAACTTCACTGGGGCACGTACTCAATGAATATTTTGAATAAATAATGATGTGTGTATGGTATTCAATTTCACTTCAGCATTAAAATTTTATAGTCTCGATAGTAACGTAGTGTGATGTACGTAGTGACATTTTCATGGGCCGTTTACTTTTACCGCTGAACATACACATGTGGAGGGCCTCTAACAAGCCTGAAAACCCGATTACCGCGCAGAAGTTGTATATAGGCGAACGCACAGGAAGCAGGTTATGGCCGATGAATCACTCTGCTCCGCCGCTTAGTGGTTCGATTGTCCCCGGGTGATCTGGAGAGCAGCGGGAGTGCTGTGCGAGGTGACGCGACGTCTGTAGTCACGCACTCCGCGAAGGCCGTATCGAGAGGCGTGCGCGATTAATAAGATTATTATCGAAGCGCCAATCGAATGTCATTATGTCGCTAATTGAGCGCTCGCTTATTAAAGGAATTAATGTTCTGTATTCAAGCACCGTACTTCACAAATGCCAGATGCTATAAAACTTTTACTATAATTCTCTATTTTATCAATTCAAACATTCTTGAAATGACTTAAACTACACAAAAACTCCATGGAATTTTGAGAAATATCAACTGTGAATAGTCATCATTCACAAACTTCTGCAGTAACCGTTTTTATGTAACCCTCCTCCAGGTACTACCTTCATAATTTTTCATATAACTGGAATAATTAAAGCATTTGATCGTTTGAATTGTAGTATAAATATGTTTGGATTTAATATGACTGTAATCTGTAATAATCTGTAATCCGACATCTGTAATAACAAAGTCAGACAATTATTTCTAAATGTTTCGAAATATCATGAAAGTATTATACAAATTTATAAATATTTGTATACTACCGTGTGTGTCTATAAAACAGGTGGTCCTTCCATTTATGTAGCTAGTTAAATCATTGTCAATATTTCGAACCTGTAAAATTCTATGTATTTAAAAACTAATTTCCTTAGACATTATATGTAATTGTCTTAGATAAAACCGGAAAAAGTAAGCTGTGGTAAACCAAAGTTCTCACAGATGTTCAAATTACGTAAAGCAATTAACTTCTACACAGAAACATGTCTTGAAAAAAAACAGTGTTGCATAAAACTGAGAAAAACACAACCTTCCCTCTTAAAACCTAGACTGATGGAAGCAGGCAGTGCGGCGCATACAGAGCTTTCGCACGAGAGCCATCAACGGCGCTCTCAAGTACTTTCCCAACCGGGACAAGGTGAGACGTGAGTCAGAGGTTGTTCTTCGCACGCGGAAACTGGCCAAGTCGTTCCTTCCGATCTCGGCGACCATTTTTCACGCTCTTTGGCAAGGTGAGTTCTCTTTCTACTGCTGCCAAATGGAATTGCAATAGTAGCATTGCGGAAATGGGAATCACTGTTGCTACAAATGGGAAGCAACAGATATAAACTTCAAGAAACAATGACGGATTTTGAAGCGATCGTGACACACAATTTATCATTTTCTTACGTCGTAATTTATTTTCTTCTCTAAGGAAATTACTTTATTTTCTTTAATTTGGCATTTGTTGGGTGTGCGTTCAGAAAATTTAAAATGTAACAAGAAATCCATAGAAAATAAAACACTAGATTCATCCGTAAGATTTTCGAAACTGTTAGAAATCTTTGAAGTGGTATTATGAATTCGATTCAAATGAAAATGCAATGAATTGAAGTGGTGTGTTCTCCAAAACTGTGTTTTGATAAAAACGCATTACTATTTTTCGATCATAGCATTCTATTGAATTGCAAATTCCAACATTTGCATAATTGCAAACATATTATTTTAATACATTATAATTATTTTTAAACTTAATTTAATTTAGAACCTCATTAGAATTATTCTTAATTTCAAACATGTAGCGTAAAGAAAAAAAATGCGTTATAGGCCCTTCTTCTGGAGAGCATTTTATATTTAATTTGAAAATGATGTAAATTATCAATATTATTAAATTTTAGTTTGCATTTATTATAAACTGCTAATACAAATCATAATGCGATTTTTTACCTATCTTTCTACCTCAAAGTTCATCTTGTGAACTATCAGATTCGGACTCACTTTTGTCACCATTTCCAGTCGACACTTCTTGAAAAGGACACTCTTCAATTGATTGCTCACTACCTTTAAGTACTTCAGTCCGGAATATCAGTAACTTTTGACAGATTAAGTGGAACTCGAATGACAGGTTAAAGTGCAATATTTTGAGGAACACTCTTCATGTAAGTGGATATTTCTCTACCAAACTAGCGAATAGAGATACAATCATGAAACTTTGCTTGAATGTAGATTAAAGTACGCAGAATTCATTTTTGTATTCTCTGAATGAAAGGTCCTCTTCTAGTTACCGTCTGAATTGTGTAGTTCATAATATTGATTTGTTACTATACAAAAAATATTGAACATGTAGTTTTAAGCAAAAATAATCCAAATTAGTCTAAGAATGAGGTAATAATGTCTGAGTTATCTTATTATCAGGCTATGAAATAATCACCTTTCTGTAACAAACATTTCATATTTGACATATATTCCACTATTCAGCATTATTTTAAGTCATTAAAATGTGAGTAATTCACAGAAGCTGCCTAATAAGGAACTAGTAATATCCAGTTGTAATATACGGTTATACTTGTTTCCATCAGGACAGAAATAATGTAATAATTGCAAGAGCATGGTAGCGGAGACATTTATTTAGGAAAATATATTTCAGAAGAACACGCAATTACGAAGAAATTAATTTTTCAGCAGTTAATTACTCCATTGATTTATCGATGAGTGGAAATAAGTCTAAAACTTGCCGCCGCTGTAATTGATACATCATAATTAAATTAAACGTTTAAATTCAGTCTAATTGGGTAGAGTGGTGTAAGCGATGTACGATAAAAACGTCATGAAGTTAACTTTGCCAAGAGAGAGGATTAATATGAGTGCTGAACGATACATAATATGATTAAGTTTGGTAAAGGGGCTGAACGTTCCAGCACGAGCTCAGTAAGTCTACGCAGAAGCAATGCAGAAACGACATTCTTACTTATGCGCCCCTCCAGCGGGCCGCATTCTCTGGGAACGAGGCAGTTCTTACAGTAATGATCAGAGTACTCATCTTGATAATGTCATGAAATTACGAATCAAGTAATTTTTCAACAGATTCTGAAGATGTATAGATGTGGCAAAATATCTCTCAAACTCCCCGTCGGTGTAGAGTGGGGAGCTGGTGGCATAAGACACGAAGTTTGGCAAAGCGGAGAAAAGTTGCGGCACAAGCTGAGTTATCCCACGCAAACGCAACGCATCGGGCGACATTCCTGCTCGTACGTCCCTCCTGCCGCCACATTCTGTGAGAGAGACACAATTCTTACAGGAACTTAATGGTCGGAGTATTCATTTTGGAAAATATCATGTAAATAAGAATTACATAAATTTGAAATAGATTCTGTAGATTTATCGCTGAGAAAAAATAACTAAAACTGGCCGTTAGTGTATTATGCAGTGTATTGAACGTTAAACGTCAATATTCAATCTACATTGTAGTGTAGAGAGGATAGCTGTTTGGCACAAGATATGAAAGTTTGCCAAAGCTGCAAAATCAGCTGAGCTAGTCCACGCAAATGCGTCGCACAGAGCGACATTCCCGCGCGTGCGTCCCTTTGTTTGCAGCATTCTCCGGGAGCGACACAGTGACCCGCGGACCTCGCGGTGGCGGCCGGCGGCGGCGGCGGCGGCGGCGGAAGCGGGTCAAGAGCGAGCGTCGTGGCGCCGCGCGGCGTCACCGCTCTGGACGCTGACCGCCCGCGTTCCCCCGTCGCCACCTCCGCCGTCTCCAGGTGCGTCCCTCTCCGCGGGCGGGTGGCGGGCGGCCGCGCCCACCGACGCGGTGCGGGGGCGGCGGGTCGCCCCGCGCGCGCGCGACGCCCGCCGCGACGCCCAGGTGCGGCGCCGGGCGGCCGCGCGCCCTTATACGGCGGGCGAAGGCCGCTCCGCGCCGCCGCCCCCGGTCGGAAACGCCCCCGGTGGGAAAGGCGCACGCGCGGATTCGCTGGCAGGTTGGCGAGCGCGTGGCCGCCGACAGAACGTCCTCAGAGAATTCTAGCCACCGGCTACTCTGATCGGTAGTTTTCAATGTTTTTTTTCGATAAATTCCAGGTGCAATATCCTAACTTTTCAATGTTTTTTTTCTTCGAGCAATTTCAGGCTTAATATCATAACGAAAGAGACCGCGTGCGATATATCTTTCCTCTTCCTTGTCCATTGTCACCCATCGTCATCCACGTAAGTAAGTATGTGTGTACATGCACTACACTGCTCCAATTTTCAGGAGTTTAGACCTTTGCCACGTTGGGGAGGTGTCAAAATTTAATAAAACAAAAACGTTGGTTATGACTGTGCATTCATTATAACATTTCAAATGCAAACAACATGTCTCCAATATAACAATATTTGTTCATAAGAGCGATCACTTTTTCCTAAATTAATTTTCTACTTTAATATGTCATTCATACATCTGCAAAAACTAAATTTTATGTTTGTATCAAAAAAAGTTAAAGTGTTTAAGAGTTCAGTCTCGAAATTGCGTGTTTTGTGTCGTACGTTAGTCTCGGTGAAACCGAAACAAGATCCCAGCGAGAGGAGATCTCTGGCGGGCGCGCTGCCTCCAGCGCTGGGTGCAGGCTGTGCGTGGGCTGAGCGATTTCGCGCGCCGGCGCCCACGCAGCCGCACCTCCGGCACGCACTTTCGCTCCGCCACACCACCCCACCCCGGCACCTCACCGCGCCTCGCCTCTCCCACACGACTGTCGATGCCCTCCCCACACTCGCGCCCCGCACGCACACTTCGCACTCGATGAAATGGGCCGGCCGAGTTTAGCACTGCCGCTGACGCTGACCGAGCGGTCCAAGGGTTCGAGTCCCGACGGTGGCGATGCTACCTACCAGTCGGAAGCTTACTACGTGTCCCGGATGGGGCGGTGCCCGGAGTTTACTGGTGGGAGAAATTTAATCCGCACAACGACGTGTAAATCGGTGCTCGATTTTCCTATTCGGTGGGGGAGGAAAGCCGCCATCACATGAGATAAAATATTCGCATCTCTAAAGGAACTAATGACCAAAGCAGTTCACGCTCCCGGAAATCGATTGAATGACGGCCTTTGGAGCGGCTGGCCCTCACTCTTTACCGCCACCGGACGCTGACACTTGATATCACTACATCACTTAAATTAGGAGCGGGCAACCTTTTACATAACGTACGCCAATTTTTCCTCATACTAGTTAATATGATTCATTCAACTCGACCATTTTTCTGTCGTTATGTTTATGGTAGAATTGGGATATTATGGATATTAGTGGATGTTTAGATTGAAAGAGAAAAAGAAGCAACTTAATCATGCGTATCAAAATGTTATCGTAATGAACTTGCTTTAAAAAGTAATTAATTATTTCAGTTTTAGGGAATTCACTATTACTTTCCTTTCCCGAGTCCCATTATTTCCTTTTTTGAAGGTGCTGGATAACAGAAATTCAATAAAACGAAGAAAAATAAAAACCTTTTTAAGACTTAATGATCAAAAAAATAAAAAAGACACAATTCGTAGGTATATCACATTGATTAACAGGTATAAACTCTCGAAAATTGAGACAGTACTGATGAATAAGATACCTATATGAAATAAAGTGTGAGTGCACTGATATTGATAGTAGTCATATCCGGATGGAATCACTTACGAATATGGAGTATCGCCTATGTGTATTTTAAAAGAATAATAATGTTACAGGATGCAATTCAGCACTTGTAATCATCTATAGCGCCATGTCAGTCGCAAGAACCACAAATTAGGCCTTCCCTCACTTAGAAGATACCACTTGCTGTCGCACACAGCATGCCCCGCTCACGTCCCCCGAATATCTCTTCCACCCACCTTCATCTCTGCTCATACAGCCAAGAAAGTACTTCCATCGTAACCATCACACTTCAGCACATTTGTTCACTCTCACTATACTCCGTTTCATTTGCCGCACTCTAACTCTACTCTCACACATTCAACCACACTCAACTCTTTGCACCACACTTTCTCCTCGTTTGAGCTCTCTCCATCGTACTTTGCTGATGTCCTCCACGCTTCTTCACGTTCCCACATCTTCCACCACGCTCCATCATTGCCACTCCTGTCGCTTGTCAGCGATTCGTCTACCGTCTTTCTCTCTTCAGAATCAATGGCCCTCTAGCTGTCGCCTCAAACATCCTTGATGAATGCGCTGTTGAATCTAAACACCCATGTAACCGCTTTTGAACTCAAACCCTTGTCATAGTCGTTCTATCCATACACATTTGTCCTACCTTCTGATGGCCCTAAACGCAATTGTAATACACGTTTGTCTGGCTCTAATCGAGAGGTGCTATTCGTTTTGAGATCTACAAACCCTTGACGTTTTGGTATTAGGATGAGTTATCGTTGGAATTTACTACGAAATAATTATTTCCTTAACGTATTTCCTGATGGACCAACGCCGTTGTCATACCCCTTTGTCCGATTCAAACTCCCACCACCTCGTTTTCGTTGTAGAACCTAAACCCTAGACATTAAATTCAAAAGCTCTTCAAGTATCCGTTTTGTTGTACCCAAACATCCTTCTACGTGACCATTATGAATTGCCACCGTCCGTTTATTTCAGAAATTGTTGAGACGAATGATGATTACTGCCCAGCCCGCACCTCCGCCCCCGCATTCAACCCTCGCCTTCCCACGGGTCCTGCGCCCTCGTCGTCCACCGGCGTCCACCCCCGCCCCTTGGGAAGTCGCGGAAGCTGTGCGATTTATGGGACCGGTTCGTTTCGAAACGGCGCTCGTGACGCACACGGAGCAGCCTGCGGTCGCGTCGACGCCGTCGCAACGCCGCCGGAAGCTTCCTGCTCCGAGCGCATTATGCACGCTCGCTCCGCAGAAGCCGCCTCCGTAATGGTACGACTGCTTAGGAGAGAAACCTTGTAATGGCGCGAAATCAGAGAAATCGACGTTCAGTCGTCCCACGTGAAGCGTCACGCGGTTTCGATTACTTTGACAGATTTATAACACCGTTTTGCGTAAATGGTCTGGCAGGTAGATTTTTAAGGTTTTGAAACTCGTCGTTGATCACTCGAAAATGTAATTAAATTTTTGGAGCAACACATAATAACCCTTATTTCTCACATTCAAGAACATTTTAGAATTTCCATCCAAAACATGCAGCAGTAATTTTATTTACAGATATGTGTGGATTTCCATAAACGTTGTTTATTAACTGGGTTTTTAAAAATACTTAAAGGGGAAGTTATCACTGTGTTACCCCGACTATTAACTGTTTATTTCTTTCGGAAAAAGAAGGATGTTGAGAGGATTTAGCATATGTGTGTGACTACATGAAATTGCTATTTACGTTTACAATGATTGGTAATAATTGCCAGTGACTTCATGGGAGATATTGGGGAATAAAACTAGTGAACGTTCGAGAATATATAATCTAAAATTGTCCTCAACAAGAGGGTATATGACTCCTATGCAAGCCAGAAAACAATTGCAAAAGTAAGAAGCTCTGAATACAGGGTTATCACCTTTCCATGATAATAACTTGACTTCAACAGTAATACGTAAATTTTCTTCTTCTGCAGACTAGTAGCTCTCAAAACAAGTGAATTTGCAAAATCATTGTTAAACAAATCCAATTAACAACAAAAGGAAAACCACAGTCAAATCTTGAAGAAATTAATACGAATAAAACCTGTAATAACAACAAGCTTGGAGCAACGTTTTAGAAGAGAATTGAATGTATATGTAAACTGATGCGAGAATGAATCAAATGGTTCATTACTTCCTGTTAATTCATGTCAGGAATGGTAAGTTAATTGTAAAATAAGTTGCCAGAAAACTGATAGTCTATGTCATTCTATAGTCATTCTATGGATAGTCCATAGAATGTACATTTGACCTCAGTGAATAAGTCATGAATGCTTAAATTTTACAGGATAGTGTAAAAAAAGTCTTTCAACTGATGTAAAACAGTGATTAATGATATTCAAACAAATGTGATATTGAAGCTAAACTATTTGTGGGTCGTTTTTGTTTGAAATCATTAATCCCTGATTTTTAGCATCAGCTGTAAGTTGATTTTTGGCTCTCCTGTAAAATTTATACATTCTTGACTTATCAGCTTATTCATCAGTGTCAAAGATATTACAAAATAAGCATTCTATATCTAAAATTTGACATTCATCCACTCAGTTTTGAAGCCTCTTACGCGACCATCATACTTCACAAAAGCAAAGCACACGCGACTTGTCCTCCTTCAGCCTGGTGTGAATGCGGAGCCGCTTCTATGCGCGCTTGACTGCGCGAGGGTTTGACGCTCGGCTGGTGCGCAGGTCGTGCTTCGCCGCGCCGCCGCCGCCGAGACAGGGCGTTATCGTTGCGGGCGGAAGGGCAGTCTGCAATTAGGCGGAGCGACAGAATCCGCAGTGGGCGGGGCGGTGTCCGCCCCCGCCTCCGGGCGCGACGCCGCCCGCTCGTCAGCCGTCCCGCCCCAACCCGCGGCGCTCCATCCCCTGGCGCCTCACTGTGCCCCTCCTCTTTCTGCTCCCGCTCTTTGTACCGTGATCTTAAAAGGAAAGATCACTGCTCATAATAGGAATTCAATTCACTGATTGATTATTTCGTATGTCCGGGCGTGTCAACTGCTATGGTCATTGGTTCCGTAAGTGTAGTGCATGTTTTGATCATGAGCGTTGGCTGTGATCGTTCCACGCTGGATGGTGAGAATCGGCGCCGATCTACAAGTCGGTTTGGGTTTTTCCCAAATCAGTTACATGTGACCAGCAAGGGGTTTCGCCCCAGCTCGGAAAACTCTAAACTCCCGTCTGGTCTCCCAATCGGTATGGTAGTGCACATAAGTGTAAGTATGTCTAAGTAAGTGTAGTAAGTAAGATCGCGCGCGATCCGTTACCCATTTGTTTGGGTACTGCTCCGGCATTCGCCTGGTATTGGTCTGATAAACCATAGAAAACTACTAATCAGAGCAGCTGACCCCTAGAATTCTCCTCCAGAAAGAGGGTGAATTTGACCTATCTAACAAGTGTCGAAAATCCTGTCGCCGTCAGGACTCGAACTCTAGGACTTCCCATCAGAGTCACTTCAGTGACATCATGCCCAAAGCCAAGTGAGACGGTTTCTGTGAGCGAGGTGCCTGATTCCCATGCCCGGAGAGGTTCGTCTTGACAATAACTCTGAATGTACAGGAATTTAACTGCAGCACGATTGGGTGAACCAAAGGACATTTAGTAAAGGCATGCGAGTCACGCTTATCATTCTTTTTTGTTCAGAAGTGAGAAAAGTTCAATAGTAAGAAAATTACATGAAGACAAGAGCATGAAAAGTGCAGTAAGCAATTGTACAGACAATTCTGCTTCTCACTAACTCTCTTTGTTTGTTCTTGTCTCTCAATTTGCTCGTCTTTTATCTTTTTCTACGTTAATTACCTTCTTCCATAAAATAACCCCTTTTCTCTATCACTTCAATGACAGTAAACAACACGAAAAGTTACGATATGATACACATTTTCGATGATTTTTTCGGAAGCTTTCGTAAGATACTCGAATGACGTAGAAACTCAGAAACGAGAACCAGTGAGAAGTCTCAAGTGACTATTACCCGACTTTCCACTCAAACATTTCTTCTCCATTAGCAGCTATTTTAGAGCGCAGGCAACTATCTCGAGCGCCGTCCTTAAGGAGACGGAATGGGCGAGGCGTCTGACAGCGGGTGCGGTCTTGAGCATATCAGGGCTGTGCATCGGATCTGCTCGCACCTCAGGGCGCTTGGTGGAGGCGCTCGCTGGGTTAGGAGCACCCGGAGACTGGGCGCCCCTCTTATTACATACGCCTACACACACGAGTTAGTGGAGCAGCGGATTTATTTCCCTTCACACGGGAGACTGATCGCTCCTTTTTCGAATGTGTCTCTCGAGTAGTGATTTTTTTAGAAGTCTTTAATTCGATTTTATTTATGTAACGTAAAGTTCATAAAATTTTCTTAGCAACTCAAGGAGATAATCAATAAGATTGTATATTATCAGCACTTGCATAACGCATGAGAAATAATAATGAGCGTGAATGAAATGAGCGTCTGCAATCTTCATCTTCTGCGTATGCGCAGGTGCACTGCACATGCGCAGAACATTGATAGAAATGCCGAATACTTCGCCGTGCAAAGAAAACCTATTAAATCAAGAATGAAAAACGGAAAAGTTACGATAAACGCATGAGACATTGGAATTCCAGTTTATTTGTCATGAATCGCCATCTTGCAAGAATATGCGCGCGAAGAAAATTTCGAGGAAAACAGATAAATTACACAATTCCTGAAGTTGAGAGTTTATGATCAATTGAATTTTTTGTAAGGCGTGAATCATTAGGTGATTTATTCAGAATTCTTAAAAAAAAACAATTATTTACTATCCTCCGACCGCATGTTTACATGATGTTTTGAAGCCTCTTAACGTGTTATTAAAGCACGGATGCCTCAATGCAAACGAGTGCTTGGTCGTTTTCTAAGCAACTTCTCCCAGTCCGTCCGGATCAGCCGTCTCCCCTGGGCGTGCGTCGCGTGCTGTTTACTGCGTCCGCCGCTGCCGCGCCCCCGCGGGCTCAGCCCCAAACACGGCCGCGCACGCGCTGCGATTCGCAAATGTTCGCTGCGCCGACTCGCCCGGTAAGGCCGGCCGGCACCTCCGCGCTCTGCCGCGGCGCGCCGAGCCGAGCCGCGCGGCCCATCCCAGCTGACGTCAGCGGCCGCTCCTCGCCGCGAAGCGCTGCCAACCTTGCCAATTCGCCTGCGGGGATTTTGCGCACCGGCGGATGTGTAACTGATATCCCAAATTTAGGAATCATGCACACTTTCATGCAGGTCACGAAGACGTAAACGCTTTTAATATAGAGAATGCCTTTAACGGATATATAATTATCTGAAAACCATATACGGATAACTCTGATAATAAAACACGTTAATTAAGTTAAACATGAATTGAATTGTTTAATGTATAGGTTTTTTATGATACAACTACACTATTCTAAATATGTTGTTTCAAGAGTAATAGCATATTGATTATGTTGTGTCAAGAATAATAGCATATTGATTCATCTTCGACTTAAGTTAACGACAGTTTTTATTAAAGCACCAGAAGATATTTAAATAATATAAATTTTTTCCAATATTCTTCATTCAGAAAAGACAAATCGAATATTACTTCGTTAGTTTGTGGGGTTATTGATTTCTTGGTCCTTGACTTCAAATTTGTTCTATTTTTCTGTCATTACTTCAGCTATGAAACATGATGATACGTTATTAATATACGATCTAAATATAAACCCTTCTCTAAACAGAATTTTAGTATACGATGCAAAATTTTATTCTTATTACGATTCTCCGTTCTAACCCTTTCTTGGCCAAAATAACGAGATAAACTATTTTGATGAATGGGTGGCAATAATTATTTCATTCTAGTGATGAGCATTGATGCGATGAGAGACTGCGCAAAAATTTACCTCAAATTCGCTTAGTCTACTATAAATTAGCTCCTTCAAGAGATCAAGTGATATGTTCTTTGGGACGAAAATCCTGTTTGATATTCCCATGAAGGGGTTAGATTGGCAGTCCTGAGGCCGGCTGTCGCGCAGTCGCAGGAAACGCCCACGTGCGCTGGAGATCCGCGCTGCTCAATTAAAAGAGCGATTATGTGCCACAGCCTTAAACCCTCCGCCCCGCGCCCCGCCCTACACCCAGCTGCCCGCGCCGCCCGGCTCCCCGCCACACGCTCCCCGCCGTGGACAGCCCCGGCTCCTCTCTGCCGCTGATGGATAGCAACACGCGCTGAGCTCCAGTGCATGTGAACGAGGATCCTGCTGTCCCACGCAAAGAAACAACGAAAGGGAGGGGCGAAATTTTCTCCGCTCGAGCGGAGATTTCTCGACCCAATCGACGCCTTATGAGCGATGGTTTGTTTGGTAATTAAAAAAAAGAGAGATTACATTTTAAGACCTACCCTTGCAATATACGTGGCGTATATTCTAGTTTTCAGGTTCGGGTGTAAAACATTCTAAACCACGTAGAAACGTTTGCAAAATATAAGCAATAGAACACTTTTACTGTCGGGTTTTTAAAGGGGGATCATAATGATGACAGAGTCAGAGGACAATTATGCGCTATAATGTGAACTATTTGAGTATCGCAGCGTATGAACAGCAGATTGAAGTATACGAAAATGTTAATGTTACAAAAACTGTAACTTGGAGGGTTATGATCTTTTACTGCCGAGTCCTTGAATCGTTTGGTTTGCACTCCGCAAACTCTTTAATTCTAACAATACAACTACTTTCGTACACGAGTTGTGATTTTAGCTGCTTTATGTTTAGTTTCAATTCATTTATATTAGACGATTTTATGATACCAACTTCACAAGTTATTTCAAAATATATCTCTGTGTCTATATCCCAAAAAACTGACATGCTTTATGGGTGAAGCAATGACAAAAGTATTCATTTTAACGTGTCGTGAAGTCAAGGGACATTAACACAATGAATTGAGTAGTTAGCAAATATTGAGCGCGAAACAAGCGAGCACTCCCGAGATGCCCGGGGTGCAGTAGGTATGTGTGACACGGCAGGCATCATAAATTCGAGAGGAATGCGGACAGACCGGCCCTAACGTTATGTGCAGAGAAAGTCGGCTTCTGCAGACACTAATCCGCCACGAATGCTTCTCCTTCCTCTTCCACTTCTGTGATGTCGCTTGTAAGACGTGTTTCCGTGCAGTTATCTGTCCTGCATTTCCATTCTAAAGACATTTACACCCATTTATAAATTTCAAAGCATACATTTTATGCTAATAAAATTTGTGACGTACATTTGGGACGATGAGAAAGTCCTCAAGATGTGATGTTGGTGATAGTGGTGATCATCCTAATACATGTCTTGTGTTGGAACTGTTGTTCAAATATAGAAATTCCCCTCAGTTGTAAGTATATTTATCAGTGGCTGTCCAATGATATTTTAAGGAAGTATTAGAGAATGTGATTTGTTCATTTATTCATGAACAAAAGAACAAGGGTTGAAACTACACCAATTGAAGACATTCAAACAGATTGTTCCTGAAGTAATAAGATACGTTCTCAAAACTGTTACTAACGTTAGTACACTTTCATACATTTGATTCCTTGAATATAAATAAAAAGCAATGTATATACTAATTTTCAACTTACTTAACTTGAACATCTTGAGTCATTATCTTTCATATTTGTATTAAATCACTCCAAATCAAAAGTCGACGAATGGTGAACAATGAAATGTTCATGCAAGAAAACAGTATGTAAATTTCACGTGGCGCTGACAGAGGAAGTTAGCGCTTGGGATCTACGAGACATTTTACTTCCGATAGAACGTGAATTTGTGGGGTCGACTCTCGTACCGTTATGAGTGGTGCGCCGAAGGCCATCCACTGTGGCCGAAGGTTTGTCTGCTTAGCCTGGTCCATAGAAAGGAATGTTGCAGGTGTTAGATGTCTGTCTTTCAGTGTAATGACTTTTGCAGTGTTTATATGACACGAGGTTTGGAAACCATTTTATAATGAATTGGCAAAATCTCCTACTAATTTAAAGTGCTGTTTTTTATTAGTTACGACCACTGAAGCCACAACTCAACTTAGATAAATCTTTTCTTCGTGAGTGAATTTTAAAGAATGCTAGAAGCCGGAACTGAAGGTATTGTTTGCATAAAAGAGTTACCTTTCATGGATCTATGGGGGAGGGAGATACTACTTTAAGTTCCCCGCATTAAAATGAGCATAATGAGCACGCATCTGAAGAATGCTAATTAAACGATCTTCGTAATATACTCATTTTCAACTAGACGAGTATGTAATCAGTTAATTAGCGATACACAGGACAATATACTCATCACTAAAATCAGACTATGTGCATTAGATTTCTAAAAAAAGTATCCCAACCTTGTTTTTAAATATTATATCAGAAAACATAAGCTATAAAATTCAAAAACAAATTAATATGTCAGAAAAGGAGCAGATACGAATCAGGGGGAAGTAAGGGTATAATACATATCCTTTCTCAGACACAAGAGTTTCCCAGAAATTAGTTGTTTTCAATAAAAGTGTAGCCGTAATATGAAAGTTTTTTCTGTTGCTCGATTGGTCTTAACGGAAAACAAACTATTAAACCCTTAATGGACGCCGGCCGTTAAGGGTCACTTTTCTTTTCTCTATTTGGCCGCGTTAAGTCTGTATTAACAGTACAGAAGTTCGAAAAGGGTTAAAACTCTTGGAAAGAAGCGCAACATTCCAGTGAGTCTACGAGCACGCAGAGCCGGGCGTCGGACAGCGCCGGGGTGCGGTCGGGCACATGGCGAGGCGTTACTCGGCGCGGCGCGGCGGGGCGCGTGCAGCCTTGCCGCCCGGGCCTTGGGCGAGGCTGCGAGGTCGTTACTCGAAAGCCGCCGCGGACGCTCGCACAACCGCTCGCACTCGCCGCGCCGACCCTGAGACCCGCAACACAGCGGCGGCGGCCGCACAGCCTCTGCGGCGCGGCGCGGCGTGGCGTCGGCCACGTCCGAGAACTGATTCACGTCCTGGCGCCCAAGGCAAGCACATTCCACGAGGAGGTTGCTGTTAATTGAGGGTTGTAGATTTCTACACAGTACCTCACCTTTTGATTCAGGGAATGGAAGAATTCGTTTAGCGAAATATTGTAGATATTGTTAAGACAATGTCTAACTGGTGTTATTCACTTGTGTTGACGCATCATGTATTTTGCTATTATTATTATTATTATTATTATTATTATTATTATTATTATTATTGTTACTAATTTCAGTCGGCACTAGGAACCATTCATCTGATATTACTGAGATTTGAGTTTATGATTTCATTTATGCACCAAGTCCTGTTAGATTTTAATAAAAGACTGACAAGAAATTCATCGTTGTCCATCGTTAAGTTTAAGAATTTGCGCAGTATGGTAAGTTTGTAGGATCAAAGATTTGTGGATGTTATACTTTGATAATTTTTTTGCATGACCAGAAGCAAATCGATCCGTCACAATTCTCATGGCTTAAATAATTATTGGCACTATTTCAACCTTATCCAATTGCATACAGGTTGAATTTCCACTGCCAAATCCTGATATTTGTTTATCGATTCTGTCTTCAATGTCATTGTTGTTATTGTTATTATTATTGCTATTATTATTACTTTCGCTTTAAAATAAATGTCATTTATGTGAAAGAACATTTAACGACTTTAAGGGTTCAAATATTCTGAAACTGTTCGCTGAGCAGGGTTCATCGTCACTTCCAGCGTTGATATTTCTAACTGTAAAAATGACATCACCCTTTCACGTATGACACCCCGATGTGTACATAACTGGGTATTCTAAAATGCTTCTTAAACGTCGCCAGAAACCATGAATGTTCACAGGTATACCTATTTACATATTCATTTTTTCTTATTAACTCTTTTATGTTGTTTGAATACAATAAAAATATAATCTAATAATCTATAATATAAGTCTAATAAAAAGATACTACAGTGAACAAAGAAATGAACAGCAATTTTTATGACGCAGTGTTGCAAAATGCATGACTCTTCAATTGAATACAAACTACGTTAGCGAAAAATAATAACAAAACTACAATCATACGAATGTTTACAAGAAGACGTATTGAGTAATTTTCCGACAACCCATTCGATATTATCATCAAGCGTTTCGCCTCTACGTGCGAAATTCAAGCAGACAGTCGACAGGTGTTTTCTCACACACGACACAAACATTTCGTGGGAAACGGGTGTGCCAGGCGTTATCTATGCACGTCCGCCTCTTCCTGCCTCTTTCAACAGCGCCGCGTTCCGCACGTGCGGCGGTGGCGTCGCTGCCAAAGCGTCGCGTAATCCCTCGTGCCGCGTCGCGTCGCGTCGCTTCGCGTCGTGTCGTGTCGCGCCGCGCGGTGCTGCGCCAGCCGGCTGGGAAGACGCCAGGTGGCCACGGCCGAGGACAGTTCCGTCCCCGGTGCGGAAGTGAGCGCGTTGGGGAGAGCGATTCCGGCGCCGCGGGTGCCCTCGGACGGAGTGCTGACAAATATGGACATTAGGGAAGGTCGCGGGGCGAGACTGGAACCTCCGGGGAGGCGACAGCAAGGTCGCAACGAGCGTCTTCGGTCTTTCGACGTTGCGAAAACACGTGTGGTGCAATTTATTTTTCATTCGTATTATTGTGGAGATATCACGTTCCTTATAAAATATTTTTGATATTTCTCTTCTGTTGTGTCTTACCTTACTTTGTCTTCATTAAACACTTATACTATTTTACCTTTCCGCACTTTGTTCTTTTTTCTGTATTTACCACATGTTATACATTTTCTCTCTTGAAAACTGAACTCTGATTATTTGAAAATTCCCCATTCCAGAGAATCACATGCCTTCAACGGACACAACGTATAAACGTTGTGTAATTTCACTCTGAAACCCGCGCATCTCATAAAACTCTACATTTATCTATCTTTATTACGAGGTTAATTAGTATTAGACACTGAATAATTTACTAATGGATGCCAATATCTTTTCGACCAAAAAGTCGTGGGTTTCCAAAAACGTATGCAAAGTGTAGGTGTGTCTGCTTCGATTTTAGCGGGAATTAGAATGATCAGTTATCACTCATCAAACTTTTTTATCAGGTACATGATTAACTTATTAACTTTTTTACAGGAAACAACTACCAGAAATATCCATTTTCTTTTAGTCGTCCATGACAATAATAACATTATTATTATTAAGCTTATTCTTGTTCGAGTCCCCAAGACGCGACGTAGAAAATTACGGTGCAGATACTTAGTCTTCCTAGTCAATTACAAATAACGGATCATATAAATGATATGAATCATTTGATAGTTTGCATCTGCCTTCCACGCTGAAGAGAAACCGCCTACATCTTTCACGGGACGTGAACCTACAATTTATAGAGTGTATACACTGTAGTTGGCACCACAACCGCTCATGCTTCTTGAGTGGGTGAAATAAATCCGCAAGAAGGAAATTAATGCTGTATTTTCCTATGTAAATTACTCGATTTAACTGAAGCAGTCATACACCCTTGAAAAGTCTTGCAGGAGTTGTATTCCTTTTTGTGCAAGCTTCAAAGGAGGCACAGAGTGGGGCGGGGTGGTCGCAAACCGGCACACTGTAGTAAGCGTCCGCACAAAGACATAGTTATGATATGGATGTTATTCCTCGCATGCATCTCTTAGTAGTATCCATTACTGGTCACATTCCAATGTCGAGAAGTATAATTTTTTATCGTTCTAGGACGATACCAACCCGTCTTCTTTAAGAAGTATATCTTCCTCTATTTGAGTTGCAAAATAAATCTTTCCTCTTTGCATTAAGTCTGTATTTTTTAGAGTAAGTTATTCTATTTAGTACAGACGGTAACATTTTCATAGGATAACCTACGTGAACTACGTGTCTAGCCCTGAGAGCCCCGAACATGACAAAAGAGTGAGCCCGGGGGTGGCGGGAAGATCAAGACGATCTCGCTGCAAGCTATATGGTAGGAGTTCATAAAATAAAATAGTAATGGCATATATATTATTGCGCGTCACAGGGTTAGATCTCTCGGCGTCCACATCACAACTTGTAGGAATAAACAGTCATATCATTTTCAATGCTTAAACTCACAACCTTTGATTTCCTGAACTGTGGTCACCATCTTCGTTGCCAAATAAATCTTCCACAAAAGTATTAATTCCTCATTTTCGAGAATAAATTATTCGCTGGATTACCTCATCCAGCAACATTTCCGTAACACATCCTACGTAAGTTACGAGTCTCGCTCCGTGCGCTCCTAAGGTGACATAAGGTGGAGTAGGGCGGGGCGGGCCGAGCCGGTCTCGCTCCGCGCCCTGTGTCAGGCGCCGTGTCAGGCGTCCGCGCGGAGGCGCGGTCTTCCGCTCTGCGAGGGCGTGGGGGCGGAGGCGGGGAGAGGCGAGAGGGGAGGGTCGTCGCCGCGGTCCATCGCGCGGAGGTCGCGCTCGGGGGCGCAGGTCCAGAAGCTACTCTTACGCAACGCGGGCGCTCGCGTAACCGGAGGCGCGACACTGAGCCGGCGCGGCGGCGCCCGCCTCGCCCCTGCGCGGAGGAGGAGGAGCACGACGAGGAGGAGGACAAGGAGGAGGAGGACGAGGAGGAGGACGAGGAGGAGGAAGACGAGGAGGACGAGGAGGAGGAGGAGGAGGAGGAAGACGACGAGGAGGAGGAGGAGGAGGACGAGGAGGAGAACGAGGACGAGGAGGCTGCTGAACATCCCGCGTCTTGTTGAAATGTTGGGACTGGATCAAATGATTGAGTGAGGTTGAACGACTGTGTGGTGTAACACCCGGGTTAGCTCAGAATCAGCATTGCCATTATCTACTGAAGTCCTACTGCTCGAGTCCGGCGGTAGATTTTCGAAACTAACTATATCGCTAGGCTGTCTGGAGGAGAATTGAAGCGGCTAACTTCTCTGATCGGGATTTCTCCGATTAATTTTAGGCGAATGCCACGGTACCCTAATAAATGCTGCATGGACCGCGCAACAACTTTTCTCCCTCTTTCTCCTTCTGCCCTCCCCCATTTCACTTACACTTATATGTACTATACTACCGCACATGTCGAGAGGCTAGTGGGGGATTAGATCTTGTTCTGGTCGGGGGAAAAGTCTGGAGAGGGAAATCCTCGGAATTTGTGGTTGACAAAACGAGTACTCGACAGGATGGTTGAGGGGTCACCTGTTTCCACCACTTATTCAACTATTGATCTCTTATTTTTCATCTCATGATTATAATTATCGTTTTATGTACTCATTAGATCATCACTCATAGATGCGAATGACATTCGAATCTGTCGGATGTCTTAAACTTTCGTGAATAAATACTGTAAATAATTGGGTGTAAGGTGTCATAAAGTGGCCAGGCTCCTTGCTTTTTGCCCATGGGACCGAGGTTCATACATGTGTCGTGAACAAAGAGGGTATGTGGAAGGTTTTCTCGGGATATTTTCGTTCCTCTGCCCCTAGCATCCCTGATGCTCCGTCACCAATCATGTCGTATCTGGGAAATCACCTATTTCGCAAATAATTAATTAATCCATTCGAGGTATGACTTAAAGAAAAGTTATTGACATCGTATCAAATTATTTCACTTAAATGTGAAAAGATTGTGCCATTTTTCTTTCTACTTTTAATATAGGAAAAATAAATTCAGGCAAACAAAATCGTTTCCAACGATTCACTTCTATTAATTGTCGCGTTGCTCTTACTCTTCACTGCTTGCACATGAGTAACAATTGCTCAACCTTCTGTTTTTTGCATTGGCATGGGGAATGAGCGGTCATTGACAGAGATTAGAGACTGAAGAAGGAGGAAAGGATCCGCCCGAATAAAAATTATCTCCGCTGTAGTGTGGTGGAAAGGAATGTTGGTGGTCGAGAAGCAGAGATTTACTCTGCAACTCTGAAACGATGAATGCTTATTTAGATTATATTTATGGATTAGTTACTTTATTTAGATGTCACAATGATCCATGTCTTTCGTGCGCCTTCAAACGTAGAAATAATTATTTAACATGAATCTACGTTTGCACCATTCTGCTTTAGGATCGCAAAAAATCATATAAATCGTATCTTATAAAACGTCACAAATCTGCATGATTTTCCTTTGCTAGTCAAATACATCGCTTCATCCTTTTACCGACATTTATCGGTCAATGTTGTTAACTTTCACAATGATACATTTTTCAACTTCGATTGAAACAAAAGAATTTCTAATTAAGGATGTATACTGTGTCTACATTCTACACAACAAGTTTTCTAATTATGCAAATATTATTCGATAAATTTAGTAGTTGAGTTATATTATGTGGAGTGAATTTTAACGGCCGCCGTGGCTTTAAATCTTTCAGAGCCTGGTAGGCTGCCATACCAACACGTGAGATCATTCCTGAAGGTCAAAGCGGAATACCACAAAAACGAAGGCTATTTGTGACCCTCGTTAGGTTTCTAAAGGACTCTCAGAGCATCGTATTGCATTCAAATCTCCACAAGTTTCCTTAAACCGTGCTCAGTGTCACTACCGGTTCTCTGACGTGTTCTATATTTAGAAGATCCATTTTGGTCTCCGCAAAGCACGTGCTGGTTGAACGGCTAACACGATTGTGACTCATGTGTAAGCGACGGGAGAGCGGGAGCAAAAGTAGGTATTGAGTGACGATCCAAGAAGTATGAAATGTGGGCGGCTCGTGTGTAGGGTCGGTCGAGATAACGACGAAATAGGGCATGTAAAAGCATGGCTGTAAATGTACCGCCAAAAATGTATTGACGTAATTATAAAACGAATGATTCATGTCTGAGAAGACTCTTCTCCTAATGGCGCGAATGAGTCAATAAAATAAAAATAGTACACAGAGCATTAATTGCATTTCCTGTGCGCACATGAAGGACGAGTTTTTTACAAACTCTCATTCTGTACCCTGAACTTGAACTCTTTTGAACTTGAGTCGTGGATATGAAATTGCTCATGCCATTGTTGAAGACATCAATTCTAGATCAAGAAAGAAGCGACTGACAGTCTTACCCTTGTAGAAAAGATCATAATTATTTACTTGATAAGTAATTGAAACGAGTTATTGGAACTCGTGATCAGTATAATTAATTTGCTGAATAAACTGATATTAATCTGGCCTCTAGAATTCATTTCAATGAATCTTCAAGGAACCCATCAATTGGAACCTGTGCCGAAAAGTTACTGTCTATATATTTCAAAACATTAGCTTTCGACGTAAGGAGATTCAGTGAATAATACGTCTGAGATAACCTAATATGCAAGTACTGTCAAAATCGGAAATACTTCAACGAACTACAGCCATATTCGGACAGACACGGAATTATCTCCTGAACATACCGATAGGTGTCTCGACAGAGATCTTACGACGCTTCTTAACGGCGGCCTGAAGAAGATTCAACCTCTACACGCCGCACACCTGAAAGTTCAGACAGTCCAGCCTCCTTTCACGGAAACCTACAACATTACATCATGCACTCGGACAGCAGGAACTTTGCGGGTATGGCGCAGTGTGCAGCGCCGACGAGGCGGGTATCCGATGCATCGGGCTCGTAATGGAGGTACTGCGCAGCACTGGGCGATGCGGGGCGACGCGGGGCGGAGTGGGGCGGTGCGCGCCCGGGGCGGCCCACGCGACGCGCGCGCTCCACGCGGCCGCCGCCGAATAAGGCGCGCCCGGTCTGTCACCACCGCCGCCGCCGCCGCCGCCGCCGCAATCACCGCCTGCGCCGGCGGTCGCGTCCGGGCGTCTTGGCCAACGCAGCGGCGGGGATAGCGCGGGATTAGCACAACAGGCTACAGCAGTCGGTGGACGGAGAGTCCGATGCAGACTTCATCATTTGACTGATTGACGCTTTGGCCTCTTGTTTCTTCTTCTTCCTCGGTCTTCCTGGTCTTCGTTGAACTGTTTTTTTTATCCCTGTGTGCTGGTTCGAATCTTTCCGTCATCATTCTGGATATATGATGGTTCCACGTAATATCTTATTCTCCACTCTTATATCCTACGTTTCCACTTTTTACGTTTGTACTATTTCTTCCTTAAATTTGTTAAATATTTTGAGTGGTTTGCTCGAGTTACCAGTGCTCCCTCCCCTCAGCTTTCATGGAGGCTTCAGCCCCCCTCTCTGTCACCACCGCCCCCTGAAGCCAGTGATACACATTAAAAAATATCGTTTTAATTCATTAAAATCTTAGTAACGAATGCCATTTAGCTTTCGCTCATGCCGAATATCATTCTGTGTATCAATTACTAACGTAATAAATATAAACTGTATGTGAATCAATAAAAATACTTTACTGTGTATTATGAATGACCTCACAGGCTTTTATGAATTTCAATTTTTGTGTTCATTCTTTGAAAGCACTTTGGTAAGCTGGGGCTATCCATGTTCTACGAACTATTTCTTTCTATCTATGTTCTTTGAGAGCATCGACTAACTATTTGTAAAATTAAACACGCGAGACGGGCGGATGAAAATTACAAATGAAAACAAAACACTTAAATCTTACTAATTTCTCAGATCGCAAAAGTGGCTAAGAAATGTTTGGAATTTAATTAACTAAATTTTAACTATTATTAATTTTACCTCATGTAAAATTCACCTATTGTAAAAAGTAAATAAATAAATATTGAGGTAACATATACGTTTGGTAAAATCTTTTATCTTTAAGAATTTGTTGAGGCAAAAACGATATCACTAATGAACTAACATGTGAGTATATGACATCTACAAATACACTAAAGTGTTACTTTTTTATATTTCAACGTACCAAGGAATTTCAGTTTGAACGACGGAAGCTCATCTTTTTGTCTGAACCAGTTTCTTATGACATCAACAAGAGATCTCTGAACGACCAGACCCAAGAGTTGCGTAAGAAACATCTGCATTTGGCCTCGGTACTCTGCACTGGCCAGATGGCTGCTCGGAGCTCAGGGAAGTCGCAGTGCATGCTGTCGTTTGGTATTCAAATTCAGCGCATGATTTTATAAGACATTTATAAGAGATCTCTTTAATTTATAGTCTTGCGCCACTTGGTTTGTGAAGAAATGAAAACTATTTACATTAATCATAATTTACTGTCACAAATCTCGTAAAATTATTAACTAATTATACAATATAATATTATTAACATAATAATGACGATAGTTTCACAGGTGTGGAAAATATAAATATTTTTATGAGAACAGGAACTTGGCCGCTACACTCAGTAATTATGAATATTATAAATATTTATCTCTTAAAAGTGACAACATGATATGTGATCATTTACAGTATGTGGATGGGAATTTTTTAAAGTTACGCTAACAAAAATAAGTTATATTCTGCATCTCCAAAAAAATATCAGTATATGCGTTTACGTAATTGACTACAGTTTGCGTTATTTTCATTTCATCATCGCGTTATTTTCATTTTTCATTACAGTAATTTCATTGGTTATTTTGTTTTCCAAGAGCGGGTTCGTCGGACTTTCGTTGGCAATAATGATATTCATGTGGGCATGCGAGTATAATAAGTATGGACATCGCAACAAGATTTTCGTGAGCACGCGTGGAATGTGAACGTGACCACTAGCTCAACGTGTGACATGTGGACATTCGGCGTGGGTGGAGTTGATACGTACTGTGAATCGTTAAAGAGATGTAGCATGAAGGAGCCCCTATTCATTGATACTCCACGATCGTTTCACACAAGATGTATTTCCCTTTTGTTTATTTCACTTCTATCATCATTACCAATGAGATTTCTAAATGTCTGTACACGAAGACACATAATGCAATGAAGCGTGAATGAACACAAGTACATACAGTCAAATGTCATCCTCGAGTGTGCATGTGAAGTGATAGTGAGCGCGTCAAAAATTTGCAAGTAGCCTCATACATTTCGAAAGTTTTCTACAAGCAAAACGTCCTCAGAGAAGAAAGAGAGGTCTTCAAGGAACGAACCTAAAGGTGCCTCACCAACCAACAGAGGAAGGGGCAAGCCGTATAGCAATTCATCTCTTCTCGTACGAAACTCCTTGCTCTCCCCCACAACATATAGGACGTGAAGCGAAAAGGTCACCGATTGTAAATCAAGTTTCCTAACGCCCCACGAGAGAGCTCGGAGCCAACCCGAGTCCATCCTGCGCTGCCCCAACCCAACCTCGATCTGTAAGTACTAGTCGCGTATCTCGGGAACATCGAGGACACGCCGCAACGATTCCGACCTGTCCCGCGTGCCGACGCACTCATTCATAACTTTTGCGCTCGAGGTGGGGGAGCGAACAGGGGTTCCTGAATCGACGTTTCTATCGTGAGGGAGTGATCAAGAAATGGCCCGGCGGGGGAGGGGGAGGGCGCGGGCGAGAAAGCAACGGTGCAAAGAAAGCAGACGCAACACATTCGTCACGCGCAAGTGAACACGAGAGTCTGAGATCGAGGAGGGGGATGGGGGAGTAGGGTCCGGGACGGAGAGTAGATATGATGCCGCGGAGACAAAGAGGCGACCTCAGCGCTGTAGCTGCGACGCAGGAACGTCGCCGGGGGGCCTGGGCCCGTTCACGGGCTGCCGCGCCAACTACATACATTCATGAAACTATAAAACTGAACTCAATTCAGCTGAACTCAACTGATTCAGGCTGGGCGATGGAAGCTGGGAAGAGGTATAGGAGATGAGAAACGTTTATTGTAGCAGTGACAGTTGGACAGAATAAAGCGCTAAACTTGTTAGAAATTGTTGTGGGGAATAAGAAGAGATAATACGTGTCGCTAGAAATTAGCTCATCATTCATGCTAAAAACATTGAAAATACTATGTTTGTGATGGACGCTCTAGTAAGCTCAGATGATAATGAAATTATCATCAATTAT
The DNA here is from genome assembly GCA_038098605.1 of Gryllus longicercus. NCBI lineage: Eukaryota > Metazoa > Arthropoda > Insecta > Orthoptera > Gryllidae > Gryllus > Gryllus longicercus. Next base: position 783,322 of record JAZDUA010000004.1, read on the forward strand.
GTTCATTGTTGGTGAACAGACTTGGAAACTTTAACATTCTTTAGCTGCAATTTCGTTGGAGCGAAAAAACAGGTAAAAAATCTAAATAATAGAATCGGATTAGTCGTAGTGAACCTCATGAGTTTGAATGTCTCAAGTAATGAGCTCAGTTTTTAAAGATATTCAAAACATTCAGCAATTGCATGTTGGAGTCTAAAATACACTAGAAGAGAATGAAACAGAGTCAAGAGAAAATGCCATAAATTTGCGATTAGAGGCATTTTGCTTATTGGTAAAAGCAAAAGAGTCAATATTGGAGATTGTGATGACGATGGATATGCAATAAAGATGGTGTCAAAGGTGATTGGAATGAAGATTTTTGGAGATGAAAGTAGAATTGGTTGAGAAAGAGACAGAACCGATTTGTGTGCCGGGAGTTTAGAGATGAAGGAGTTAGTGGTTGCGATGGTACAGTGACAGTGATGGTGTGGACAAAGATGGAGGGGTAGCTGGAAGAAACGGTGTCGGTGAAATAGTCAGAGGAGCCACATAAGTTGGAAATGTCGATGAGAGTGTCGGACAAGTGGAGGCAACGGAGGCGGATTGTTAGTGGTTGCGAGGAGGGGTTGATGGGTGGAGGCAGAGGAGATGGACGAGTTTCTGGTTCTAATGAGGGTGTCGGTCGGTGAAGTGGAGACAGAAGAGGCGGGTGGGTCGGCGGCTGGGATGAGGGTGTCGGCGGCAGCGACGGCGGGGCGCGGTCGGCGGAGAAAGCGGCCGGGCGGGTGGCCGGCGCGGGGCTCGGAAGTGTGACGCTGGTCGCCCGGGGCGGCGAGCTCGCCTCCGTGTATGGCTCTGTTGTTCGGACTCAGATGAGATGGACGGCGACCAGGAAGCAGATTCGATTAGTGGGGTGTCAGAAGGATTAAGTCTCTCAGACCCACCGCACACAATCGAGCCGGTTCGTTTTCTAATCTAGCATTCAACTCACCCTCATCTTCAGACTGCGGTACACCATCTTTGATTACATGTAATTATTAGCGTTTGGAAGACAATAGACATGAATAGAAGCACCGTTAAATAGCAATAATGAGAATTTTTATTTATTTATTTTTTTTTTCTCCAGCCAGTGCGGGTGTTTCCATCGTATTATAACATTTAAGCTTTGTTAGTAGCAGCTATGCCCTGTGAAAAACCCACATCAATTCAACCTGTACTCCAGATTTTTTTGTTTTAATTCTTCTTATCTTTGAGAACATTGCAACCTGCAACCCATTGAATGAATGGCTCATAATCTCTCTTTTATGATTAGGTAACAAGACAAACACGCAAACTGTGTCTTATTAAGGAAGCATTGAGATTTTTTAACAAAAATATTACATGAGGTTAGCTATTTCCGCATTTTTGTGCGCCATGGGACCTAAGAGCAATGAGATACAATCTCCGCGTATCGTATTCCGTGAACCTATTTGGGTGCGCAACCTATTTCTCACGGAATGGCGATTTTTTTTCGCGCGCATGCGGTGCATGAAAGGAAGTATAAGCGCGCGCATCGCGTTACGCGCTGTCGTGAAAGCGTCGGCCTGGGAGACCCTTCGCGTTGAGTTATGAGCGCCTGCGAACGGGTGGTCAGGTAATCGGCGGTCTGGCCGGGCGGCGCCGTTGCACAACTGAGCCGGGAAGTGCGGCGCGGCCCGACGGGAGGAAGTATTAAAGTTCTCGGCTTCAATGGGAGCTGGGGTGGAGGGGAGCTGCTCCCGCCGGCAGGTGGCGCGGGAGTCAAAAGGGCGCGGCAAGCGGCGAGCCTGCGACGTCCGATCGCTCGGGTTCAACCTGTTTCTTTTGACAGGTACAGCGACATCGGGGAGGTGCAGGGTGGGAATTCGGAGAAAAGGACGTGGTTGAAATTGTGAAAGATTCTCGTTCATATGATACAAACTGTGACAGCTCAATGGGAAAATGTTACGCAGTATTATTGTTTCAGCTAAGTGGCAACACTCGCTGCAATATAATGGATCGGGAAGTCTGGTATTGACGGTGGCGGATTTTCGGCAACAGTTATAGTCGTACTAAAAAACACATCACCTAAAGAAAATAGGCATTATGTATTTTCTAATCGAATCTGCTCTCAAACATTTTAAACAATTCTTAGTATAAATTAGTAATCATATATTTTATGTGATTTCTAATTCCATTGCCTTCATAACTCGCTCAATTTTTGCAAATCATGGGGTATATTTTTAGGATTGTATTGCAGATTATAACTGCGAGAAAGGTGATGCGATATTTTTGAGCACTACTGTATTTAGATGGATCGAATTCAGCCACTATCTGCTGGAGACTTCCAGCGGCTGGATACTCTGTTCGATTATTTTCTGTGTCCTCGGCATCACAGGACGCTGGTTGAGGGGGGAGGGGGTATTCGTACCGGCAGGTGGCGCGGGAGTCAGAGGTCGCAGCGAGAGGTGAGTGATCGACACCAGAATGCTGGGGTTCAACCCGTTTCTTTCGTCATGTGCAGCGAAATCGACGAGGCGCAGGGTGGGAATTCCGAGCTCAAGACACAATTTCATTGATTGATCAACTAGTGATTCCAGGTGCTAATCTCATCAATACCGTAAGTGAAGACCATGCGTTTTTTTCGGGAGGTAGCGGTGATCTTCCCCAGCTAGATGGTAAGATTCAACTCTAATCTACCGTTGGGTACCGACGTTTTCCCTATCCAGGTATCTCCCATCTGTTGTTCACCGCCCCAGTCGGTACAAGGTCTATGCTACTGGACACAACCGAAATCCCGAAAGATACTCGTTCATATAATGCCGTCTGAGATGCCTCAGTGGCACCATGTCTCTCTCTCTCTCTCTCTCTCTCTCTCTCTGCATCATCAATGACCGTAGAATTCTAGTCTCGACTGTGGCAGATTTTCTACAGTTACTTAGATGGATCGAATTTAGGCATTGTCTGCTGAAGAATTCTAGCTACCGGATCTCCGTTTGTTTCCTCTGGTTCCTCAGATGGGTATTAGGCGAATTCAAATTAGTACCCTCATAAATGGGCCACCTACTGCTCGAGATCTTTCCTTTATCATCCTCATCTCCTCTTCTCCAACTACCTTTACACTTAAACTTGGATGGCCTTCGCAACTGTACTTTTCACAAGACCAGTCGCGAGCTTAAGAGGTTGTCTCGGCTCGAGCAGTGACCTGCAGGGGGAGTCATATCTGGAGGAGAACGCTGCATGCAGACGTGTGTGGGGGGGGGGGGGGGGCGTCGGATCTCAACAGAGAGGAACACCGTCACATTCTCTAGGGTGTTTCTCTCTAACATAAACTACACTTTCTGAACTAAGTATCTAAGGACTTGACCCACTCGGAAACAATATATAATCATATACAAGTATTAACGTAAAGAGAAGTCACGAAGAGGCGAAATGTGGGGATTATCATCATGGGTTCCGAATGAAATCATTACTTTTACTTATTTGCAATCCAATGTCCATTTTAAAACTGAAATTTGGTTATAAAAAGTTATTAAAATAAGTTTTTAACTTTACATTTAGCAATTGCCTATCATGGAAATACAAATAACAAGTAGAATAACAACAAATACTACTTTTCTCACGATGCCAATTCATTTTACAAATAGTTATCAAGATGAATCAGGAATTGCTAAAGGATGGTTGAATATGTATTTTTACTAAATGAAAGTTAGTAATTACTAAATAGAAGAAAATATTTTTGTTCATATAAGACTTTTTTAAATGCAATATCTCTCAAATATATTTAAACTGTTAACCTGCTTCTTCGGCTGAGCTTACATCACTATAAATGCTCTAGATTATTCCAAATAACATGGCGAAATCCTGTTCTGTATGTTCTCATAAGGGATAATGAATTCGAGATTTTTAAAATTTAACATAAGTAGATCTTTAAAGTGTGTCTTTTCGTAATTCATCAGTATTAGATACTTGAACACATACACATGTTTACAAGACGCATTGACTAAGAGATAGGTTTCATTAGCACATGATAACTTTCACATAATTCTCCCTCTTCCTTATTGGTGAACAGCGTGTGCCGCGACGTCTCTGCTTCTCCAAGGACTCGCTAACCGTAGAATGCCAGAAACACGTGAGATCATCCCACGTACAAGACTGACTATGTCCTGCGAGAAGATGCGTGACAGTGGATGAGGTCATCACGAACTTGGGAAACCGACGTGCCAAGTTAAGCTAAACAGAAATTCCAACCTAGATTCAAGTCAGATTGTGACACATAATCGCCTACGTGAAAGGCTACCTGTTTTAGTCATGGTGCTAGTTTATTTTTGATGAAACGTGACTGTAAGTTTTGTGTTATTTATGTTTTCCTACGATAAGTTCCAGAGTGTACATTTTTACTAAAGAGTGCACTGAGACATGTTCACTGTAACAGCTCTTCTGGTGAGAATCCAGTAAAGCTTTCTCTTTTTCCTGTGTTATAGCACTGACACGTGTAATCTCGCATAATCTGACTTGCCCGTTTCCAGCAAGGCAGGTGGGCTAAATATTGGAAACTTTTCGCATGAACAGCTGCTGGTACGGGTTATCATTACTGCGCTTAAAAATTATTCTCCCACACAAAAGAAATTCTACGTTGCGCATTCTACGGAGTATATGCTAAACAGACCTTCAATGTTTCCTTATGTAAGGTTGATCACAATCGTTACGCCTTTTTTGGTGCGTATTTACTTCATGAATGTCTAGTTTCGAAATATAGTTTTGTAATGAAAGATAATTTCTTAAATAAATTTCCTTAGACATTTTAAGACTGTAATTAAAAAACGCAAATAAAGAATAAACTAAAAACGTGCAGAACTTGTGACAAAGCTAGAAAATAAATTCTGCTTTCTTGTAAGGACACATTCTATTCAAAATATTTTTCTCGATCTTTATCTGAATCTCATACAGTGCAACCTGCCAAGTTAGGGAAGTAGTTTTCAGAGCCAAGTAAGAATAATTATTTTCTTGGGTGACATCTACTTCATGCATAAGTGGCGTAGCAACATATTTATTTAAAATCTCGTCCTGTATTAAAATCTAAACGTAATTTATGGATTAAAATCTGTAGAGTAGAGTGGATGCAATGAACACCAAATATGTATAGATATAAAATTAAGATGTCTCTTTTTAGGTCCGATTGCAGAAGTTGTTTCTACACTTGGATGGTCGTACCTGACAAAAGGGTGCGTGATATTAAAATGCATAGCTCATAAATTACTTTTTTATCCCTTGACTCACATGAATAAAGCACGAATGGCGATATAAAATGGATATGGCGAGGATTACATAGTCTCATCACTTAGTCGTAAAAAGTTCATGGATATCACAATTAAAACTTGAAAATTCACATTCCTAAATCCCATGAAATATTGTTTGAACCATTCTTGCAGTCACATGGGTGATCATGCACTAAATTCAGTAATATATTTCATGTCTATTTCCTCTATTTTTATTCCTAGGGAATGCTTAGCTTAGAACTGAATGACCAAGCACGACATCTTTGATGTCCGTGAATAATCTTATAAATATTTTAAAGCAAATTTGACAGGGAAAAAATATATCTTAGCTTCCTAGATTTATTTGATATTTTTCGTAAATAAACAAATAGGTGAAGTTATTTGATGCTAATCAACGATCTCAAATCATTGTAGTGTGAAGAATCAGAAAACTCGGACATATCTCGTTAGAGAGGTTTGATGATTTTATTAAATTTACGGAATGTTTTCCCATTACTAAACAACTTGAAGGAATTCAACGTATAGTATTGTTCACAAATAAAAATATTGTTGAGCACAATCTAGTTCTATGCTTAAGTCCATTTTCCCGCTGACAATGAGCTAACTTTGTCTTGGAAAGAGATACATTGACGGATGTACGGTATATCCATTAAAACTCATGCGTTAATTTTTGAGCCACCAAAAGGAATTAAATTTATCTGAATGCACACAAATTAAGATAACTTTATAAAAATATAGTTGTACGCTTACGTCGATTTGTTTGCTGAAATTCAGATGTGAACCAATTCACCTGAATTAAAGATACATTGCAAAGTGTACAGTATGTTCGTAAATATACTTACGCCCATTAGTGAGCAACCAGAAATAATTAAACATATCCAATTATAACCAAATTAAAAGGATATTTAGAACGTATCAGTAGAACGCCTACGTTGTTTTGTTCGCTGACATCGAAGCACAAACTAATTCACCTGAATCAAAAGGCGGCTCCACACATTCGGCATTCGCCCAGAAGCGAGCTACTTCTCGTCCAAACCCGAACAGCTGACGAGTTTGGCACTTACACACTTGCACCGAATGATCGTCACACGGCAAATAGCAAGCAGCTCATCCACACTACTTGGGATTCGACAAGCGGGTTGCTTGCCGATAAACGATAGTGCGGAGCCGCCTGTGGGGGTGTGGGTGTGGGGGACTCACCGGTTCATGTCGTCCTCCTCGCGGCTGGAGCGTCGGTGCGCGCGGTGGCCGCGCCGCACGGGCTTCACGCCGTCGTACTCGCGCTCGCGCCCGTAGATGCTGCCCCCGAAGGGGTCCTCGCCCAGGTAGAAGCGCCGCTGCTGCGCCTGCATGCTGCTGCTCGAGCTCCCTGCAAGCGCGGAAACTACTTTACTCGCCACGAACTTCGCCCTCGCCAGCGCTCAGATGTCTTTAAGTGGCACAAAGCGCTAGACGAGGACAGAACTGAAGAGAAGAGTAATCCGTATTAAACGTTACAAAACATGCAAATATTATATGAAATAATAACGAATTTCAATTTAAACACTATTTGAACGGCACGAAGCACTAGACGAGGACAAATTGAAGAAACGATTAATGCGTATTACAAGTTTTGGGCATACAAATATTGTATGAAATGATAACGAATTTAATTTTAGAAAAAATCTAGGTCATATTTGGTTATCACTCTTGGTTATTACTTGAAGAAACGCTCTGTTAAAAGTGACTCCGTGGTATTTCCTCCTTTAAATATGTGACCCACGATACTTATGACTTATATTAATCACTTAGGACAATTTTATATTCCTAAAAATAACTCAATTCAGTCTGTTATATAATGTTTTTTAAATTATTTATTTACACAATTTTCAAGAACTAATAATATCACATATAGTTTGTGCATTTCATTCGAAAAATATTGTTTTTCAATTTTAAAATCGCAAACAACTGCACCATAAAATGATGCAGTGAACGATAATTTTGAAACAAATCATAATAAACAATCGCCACAAACATAAACATCCGTTGAAACAAAAGTAGGTAATTTTTTTATTTGTTTCCTTAAATAAGATTCAAATTTAGATCGTCCAAGTATGCCAAAAATATACATTTACTGATAATATAAATTTACATTGATAAATAATAATTTCTATATTTTATAGTTTAAAAAGTACACTATCGCAAAGATTTTGTTTGCCCCATGACTTCCTTTCTCAGTTCTTTCCTATATATTATCGACACCGATGACAAACGACGAAGCACTGAGTCATTTGAGGGATCGTTGCCTTCCGTCACCTGCTTGAACGGAGTTCATAATACGCTACAGGCGAGCCATTTCCTGAGCAAGCACACGGCGCGCCACATTCTCCAGTGCATGCGCAATCCACTTGGCTGGTGCCACCGTCACAACCTCGCCAGCACACGCACGCCTTAAGTGCGGCATTCCTTGGTGGTACATACGAGGAACTCGCAAACAAGTCCATTTTAGATCACATTCGCTGCTCGCCGATCTCATCTTGTTTACAATTATCAAATTACTTAAAAAGAGTTACTGGATACAATTATCAAATTACTTGAATATCATTACTAAATTCGTGTACGTTATGCAAAATAAGTATTACAGTACTGTATTAATATTATTAGTTATGGTGTTTATATAAAAGCAAATGCCCAAAACGTTCTTTACAAACAACGTTTTGTATTTTTCAAGGTTTCTGTATTCATTTCACATTTTTACGTTCTCGGTCTAAAAGAGCCACTCAGAGAAGTTACAATAGACGTTTATTTTGAGTACATATGTACGTTAGTGATGGCTCTTAGTAACTCACTAAAACTTTCGAGCAAAATTTCGTGCGCTTTTTAGGATATAGACTCGGAAATGTATATATTTAAAAACATATTTTATCACATCTTGTAAAACGTCGATGCCTGTGTAAAGGGACGTGACACTATATTTACAAGAATGGTTCTGACATTAAAGAAATGTATGAACTGAACTCCGACAAAAACTGAAGTTATTATTAGTTATCATAGAAGGGTAATTTGTTCAATAACGAAATGTTTGAACAGAACACATTCTAGGAATATAACATGAAACGCTATATGTGTTTGATGCTCCTCTGTACACCTTACGTCTTGGTCACCACTACACCAGTAACATTGATATCAAAATCACTAAATAACACTGAGTTCTAAGTCCAACACAGAGAGCAAGAAACATTTGAAGACTGTGTGCTCCTTTGAAACTAGGAGCGTAGTTACTCATCGTTTGGTTCATCTAAGAAACGTTATCTAGAGAATGAGATGCATGTTCAGTATGAGTGACAAGTGCAGTCGTCTCTTCAAAGTTAACCATTCTCTCAGTTGTTACGTGCTTCTCATATGCTTCGCAAGTTAGTTTGAAAGTGACTTTGAAACTAGTAAGAATTAAAGTAAGACTATAAATTTCACTAAAAATTGAAGAAAAGCACTAACTATACTGCGTAATTTCTTTGTGCAAAAAAATCAGTTAATACTTTACATACTAATGAAACTTTTTCAAAATTAAGTCACGCACAAATTTTTCTCTTAAGTCACGCATTATTTTCAGTAAAGTTGAGGATCTTCCTTACTCTATCTTTACCAAAAAAATTTCGATCTCTATCGAAATATAGATGTCAAATTTTCAGACCTTCTTATTCCGAAAAAGATTCGAGAAAAGCAAGCTTGAGACTGCTTTGCATCTCGTTCTGAATCGATTAAAAATTTATAACTTCCCATGCCCTCTGTCAGAGTGTAACTTGCTTGAATACCTACAGACTGATTATCTCTATTTTCTTGCAAACTTGTTTTTTTTGTACATAATGCTATTGATTTATTCCTTTTGTTTGCTAAGCATTTTAGCCCATTACGTTTATTGACGAACTGAACGCCGACAACATTCCGAAGCTTCGATAACATCCAAAGTCCATCCACGCATGCGCACTAAGTAGCGTCGTGTCGGTGCGTACCTGCGCCGTTGAGTTGCTGCTGGCCCGTCTGCGTGGACCGCGACGGCCGCTGCTGTTGCTGGTGCTGCTGTCGATGCGAGCGCGGCGGAGCGACTGGGCCTCCGTTGGCGCCGCGCCGCTCCCCCACCTCGTCGTCCACGTCCGCGTCCTCCACCTCGTCGCCCGAGCCGCGCCGCCCGCCGCCCCGCCGCCGCTGCGACGGGGACGGCGAGCGCCGCCCGCCCGCCGCCGCCGCTGCCGCCGCCGCCGCCTGCGCACCGCGTCGCGCCGCGTCGCGCTGCGTCAGCTGGGCCGGCCTCGCCCCGCCACACCCCGCCCGCCCGGCGCACCCCGCCATGCCTAGACGCGGGGTGCGGGACGGGAGGGGTGTGCGATTTGGTTTTAGTGGATTCTCCGGAGTTTCAGAGAGCAAAAGGTGTACCAAATTCACGAATGCGCTGGATAGGAAGGTGGACGTTTACACTACAGGAAGTGGTTGAGGACTCCTTTGCCATTATCTGGATGTTGTATATTATATAATGGATACCGAGTCTAAGCGTCTGCTGGTCCGATCTCTCCTCGCCACAGACCTTCCAAAACACGCCTGGGCACTTGATGCGTGCCGGGGGCCGTGAGTGTGCCGGGGGTGCTGCGGCGGATTCTTTAAAGTTTCAATGAGTGAAACATGTGCTAAAGTCACATGGTGGGATTGTGGGATTCGGGTGGGATTGATGCCTCGCCATAGGTCACGAGGCGGGAATGGCATGCAAATTGGCTCTTGCGAGTTGGCACTAGCGGATTTCCTGGAGTTTGAACAAGCAAAACGTGCCAAAGTAACGTGTATGAGGTGCAGGAAAATGGATGTTCACAAGACAGGAAGAGACATAGGACTCCTATGTCAATATCTGATTGTTGGATGTTATATACTCGATACATAGTCAGAGCGTCAGCTCAGCCGGTCTTGTCTTGGTACACCACCTCGTCGCGGGTCGTGAGGCTGGAGGGATGTGCGAGTTGGCTTTGGTGGATTCAAAGGAGTTTCAATAAGCGAAACATGTGTCAAAGCCACTGGAATGTGGGAGTGTGGTCATTGGTAGAACTGGAAGTGGTGGAGGTCTCCTAGGCGAGTACCTGCAAGTTGGATGGCCTATATCGGTTACAGACTCGGAGCGTCAACTGGGAAGGCCACGCCTGGCCGCACTCCGCTCACCATGCCACGCGGGAAGCGGGGCGGGAGGGGCGTGTGAGTGGTCTTGGCGGATTCACTCGACTTTCAGCGAGCAAATCATTACCAAAGTTACGTAAGTACAAAGAACGGGAAGTGGCGAATACGTAAGAATACGGACGTTTTGATGCTGACATTGGATACTAACGGAACAAAAAAACATAGAAATAACTATTTGATAAAGTGATATGAATGAGGGAAATACATACCAAAGTCACGAATACGTCGGACAAAGACGTGGAAATTCGAACAGTAAGAGAGGAAAGAAGGCAGATATGTCAGTATATGCTTGTTAGATGCTGAATATCGGAATTATGTACCACAGAAAAAGAGACAAATTACCAAGTAGTAAAGTTCTGTAAACTGCTTATTTTTTCTTAAATTTATGGGTAAGTATCTATATTTTCTCGCTGGTGGGTTCACAATATTACCAAGAATCTTTCTCGAACGTATCGCAATTGTTGCAAATATACAATTCACAAGATTTTTTCTGTTTTTTTGCCAAACAAATTTACGAAACAATTAGGGATTATCAAACAGTTAGCAATATAGATAACGAATTGTGAGAAACATATAAGTAGTGGAAAATAGAAATCACTATATATGAGCAAGTATGAGCAATCACGTGAAGCATTTTCTTATACAAACGACTTAAATACGCATTACCTTTAAATATTTAATTATTAATACTCGTAGTTTTTGAAAATTAAAGATCAAAACTGTAAGAAGATATACGCATTTTATAAATATGTATTTCAATAATCAAGCTCTACATATTTTCGTTCAGTATTTAAACGATCCTTTAAAAATACTTTTACCTACATAATTAATAGCTTCTCATAACAATTCTCAAGATATCGAGAAAAATGAACGGTTATAATTATTATATGTAATTTCAAAGTTGTCTATTAAGCCTATAGCTATCCGCACTATCTATGAATTGGGTCGTTGTTGAAATCCGTTATTTCAGTTAGAGAATATAGGTGAAAGTTCTTAAGTGTCTACTGGAATGGGGTTTTCGACAGCTTTGGAGAAACAGGTTTGACTCTCAGGGAATTTTAAAGTGTTTTTCGTGTAGTTGCATTATGGGACAAAATGATAATACCAGTGAGGATTTTTAATGGTAACCTTTATTTACCTTCGCAATGGGATTTCTAATCGAAGACAGGACGAATAATTTAACTGTAAACAAAAGATAAACACTAAAATTATTGTGATATTTAAAATCAATTCATTCTACACCTCAACAGTTTGCTATGGTCTTTGTCTTGCCTACACTTTCTGAAGAACGTGTCCTTCAAATAAAAAGCAAAGTTGAATTGATTTGGATTTTAGCACGTATTCCTTTGTCCAAATAGCAGAAAAAGTCAGTGTTTCTTCAACTTTTCAGTATTAAGAATAATTTAATTATTCATAAATTTTTCTCAATCCAGTTATTTTCAGTAAATTTCAATAGTTTCCTCGCTTTTTCACTACCAAAAATGTTTTAACATAATTGAGAGAAGTGGCATCTAGTAACGAAATCTAAAAAGGATCCTGAAAAGGGTTCTAGTCAATTGCGCAGAATATTTTATCGTTTGTTCTGTCGACCGAAATGCATTAATTGGTGGGATCGTCGATTTTTGATAGATTGCAACTTTCTTAAATATATATGGCATCATTTCCACTTCTATTCTTACAAATTTGTTTTTCACATTATGCTGTCGGTTTATTCTCTAGTTTAGCAAAAGAACTTCACTATTAAACAGCATTCTTAAAAGTTTCAAATAATCCTGAGCTTACACTCAGTCCGGATCTTCATGGCTACAGAAGAGAATAGTTATATTAAAATGTATTCTTGTAGTGTCGCAAATTGAGAAGATTCCTCCACGACCGTGATTGTTGATGAAGATAAAACTTTCCGTCCTACAATTTGATATAATGCTTACGTAAATGAGAAAAAATGCCGTTGTAATTTGTAATCAAATTTTTGACCTGTCGAACTTTATATAATTTTTTCTGTATTTTCTTTAAATTATTTTCACAAAAATCAAAAGAAACATTTTTAACTGTAATATTATATTTATCAAAAACTAATTTTTCTCTAATGTCCGATCTATGGCTTCAAAATATCTTTCAGCAAATGCATAAGTAAATGCTACTTTTGATAATAGAAACTTTTCCTTGCACTCGTAAAATTGAACACTTTTAAAAGATACGTAATTGAAATGGCCCTGAATTGCATATTTTCTGTCTTCTTTACTTTCCAAATGTTACTTTTGATAATAGAATTTTTTCCTCCCACTCGTAAAATTCAAGACTTTTAAAAGATACGTAACTGACATTGGCCTGAATTGCATTTTTTTGTCTTCTTTCCTTCCCCTTTCTGCTATTTTTCTCCTCTTGTACTACGCGTGAGGGGACTCCGGGGGGGGGGGGGGGCGTGGCCTTTTGCCGCTCGCAGGCGGGCGGTGGGGAGCCCGCTCTCTTATGAGGAATCGCGGTCGTTGGGCCCCGTCGTTTATCTGGCATTTCATGTGCCGCGCCGCGCCGCACCGCGCACAGCAATTAACTTAATAGGGCGCGAGATGCAGATCGGTTCTTTACCTGTCGGTAGATTTATTCGCGATCGCTCGGTAGATCGCGCACGGGGGGCCGTCCTGGCGGTAGATTTAGGATGCAGGCGCCGCGAAGTCCGGGCTGTTGGGTACGCACTCTGCAATTTGCAGACTCCCGCGATAGCAATCGGACTGAACGTGTCGTAACGAACTGTTTTTGAAAGGGAACTAGAAGAAACTTGAACGATTGGAGGGGAGAGAATGTTTCCGGGCGACAATTTCAAAACCCTTCTGGGTGAGAAGAGAGTCCATCATTCGGTTTGGGTTAAGTCAGAGAGAAAGAGGGTTAGAGAGAAGAGAGAGGAATGATAGTAAAAGTAAAAGAAATCATTAAATTATTTTTGAAGATGATGGTTTAACGAGAAAGTAAAGAATAATAGTTGCCTTTTTTACTACCAAAATTACTTACTACCAACTGATTGAATGTCGCAAGAACGTAAAAAGGTTGAGAGAACTAGCTTTTTACGTTCGGAGTAAGATGTAAAATGTAACGAAAAAGCCATAAATCTTATAAAGAACTCGTGATTACCATCAATAAACGATTATTAGTTGATAATATAAAATGCTTTTTGGGAAATGTCTGTCATAATTTGAATAAGAAATTGTAGGATAATGCAGAGGTCGTTAAATGTTTGTGTTCCTTCGATGATTCACGGAACGACATTGAAATTTCGGTCAGTAGGTATTGGAATTCTGCCAATGAAGAATAACTAAGCGAGAACCGTTACAAAAAAATCGTCGGAGCAAACAGGTGTAGGCGAAAGCGAGGAAAACAGGCTCTTTAATTTGAGGATGAATTGCAGAGAACTGGAAGCAACCCAAAAATCGAATAAAAGAAAACGAATTTTTATGTGAGGATGTAACGAATAAAAATGGTCTATGGTACGTTAATTTTTAAATTTTATATAAATATTTTAATAAATGTTGCAACATTAAAGACGAATATGGCAGAGGGAGTAGACTGACTGCTTACCATCCATAAATTTGGGACGAAAGTTGGAGAATAACATCGGAAATAATGAAATAAAAAACTAATGTGTTATAAATAAGCATAGTTTAAACATTGCGCTTTTAGGGATAAGAAACACGATAAAAAAGCTAATTTTACAAAATTATGAATCCTGGTAGTAAAATGAAGAGGACTCTGATGGAAATTTAGCAACACTTCACATGTTCTAAAATTCTCAATTATCATGACATTTATATATCCGGGTGTCACATCATCTTTGACCTTGAAAACTTGTGCTAAAATTCAGAACTACTTTTTTCACTGATTGCCCCAAACATCTAGTTTAGAGAACCTTTTGGGAATTTTAGTTGGTTTGTAGGTTTTCCCCCAAGTATCTTCCACCAGCGGGGCACCACGCCAGTCGGAATTCACTCTAAGCCCCCGACAGGTCTCCCGGTATGTGCGGTATTGTAGTAAATGAAAGTGTAAGTACGTGTAAGTGAGGGAAGGAGCTAGCACAAGGAAGCGAAGGAAAGTTCGCGCGAGGTCCGTGGCCTGTTTGTTAGGGTTTCGCTTGGTGTTGATGGGAGAAACCACAGAAAACTACTGATGAGATCAGTCGGTCGCTATAAATCTCCTCCAGTCAGCGGCTGAACCTGACCTAGCCATGTATAAATTTAGTATAAAAATCCTGCCACAGTTAGGGCTCGATCTCTAGGACTTCTTGACCAGAGGCACTGTAGAGACAATTTTAGAAATTACTCAAAGAAGGGGCAACTTTAACAGGTCGGGTAACAAATGAACGATATGTAGGGTGACGATATTGCAAGACACAGTGATGAAGCCAATTACAAACGCGCTAACTGTAACGAATGAACTGACAAAAGAGTGCATGGACGTAACTTGCAGTTATATTCTCCGGGGGGCGCATCTTAATAAAATGTCATTTTTCACATTTTTACGTAATTTGTAATGCATTTTTTTGCTGATTTCATTGATTTTAATATCATTCTAACGGTACTTGCTTAAAACAATATTTACGATGTGCAACGAATGTTCATTACAGAATCCCTGTGTTGCGTATTCTTCACTCACATATTTTAATGTCAGCCGTTGTGAGTTCTATGTAATAAGGTCCCGGTGACGCCTATCGGCGCCATTGTCAGTTCGGCCGTTTCTCGAAAAATGAAGGCATTTCCTTTTAAAGAACAGTGCAAACCAAAAATGTGCAGTATGAGTTCACTTGAACAAAAGGAACACGTCTTCTTTACAACAGTAACATACCTTACAGCTTGAATTGTTCATCTGAAGTGGTTTTGATCAATTTTTACGTGATATTTCTTTGTTTTTAGGGCATTTTAAAAGTGTTTTAAGAGCATATTATAGAGCATTTTTGGCGATGTTTTAGGTTATCAAATTTGGCCCCCTAGTAATCTCTCTAAACTGCAATTTACGTAATTCTGCCCCTGGCAGGAATAATCTGTTGACGGTTTCATCCAATGGAGAGCTTAAAGGTCACCATAGTGACTACCACTATGGTGACGTTTAAGCTCCCGATTGCATGAAACCGTCAACAGCTGACACCTGCCAGGGGGAAAAGTTGCAAAAATCGCAGTATATATATGGTAACGTTCCATTGGATGAAACCGTCAACAGCTGATACCTGCCAGGAGGCAGAATTGCGAAAATCGCAGTATATGTGATGGGCAGGGAGTAACTCACCTGCGCCTGGGCGGCGGCCTTCCTCCGCTTGCGCTCGGCGCTGGAGGCGCGGAACTTGCCGACGAGGCGGCGGAAGGACTCGCCGATGCCGCCGCCGCCGTGCTTGGCCGGGCGCGCCTGCTCGGCCGGCGGCGGCGGGGGCGGGGAGGCGGCGCGCGGCAGGTCCACCGACACGCGCGGCCGCCGGTACACGCGCTTGCCGCCCGCGCTGCCGCCGGCGTCGTGGTGGTGGTGGTGGTCGGGGGACGGCGACGGGGAGCCGTGCTCCGGGGAGTAGTCGGGGCGCGGCTCCTCCCGGCCGCCGCGCGACCGCTCGCGCTCCCAGCGGTAGCCTCCGCCGCCGCCGCCTCCGCCGCCCCCGCCCCCGCGGTACCCGTCCAGGCTGTCCTCACCCTCACGCTGCGGCACACAAGAACGCAACCCTCTCTGTTAGTAACACTTGTAAACGGGCTATTAAAAGTAGTGTTAGATAAAACAAAGCACCTATTATTTAATGATTTTATTTATTATAATTGTTCAATTTAAATGTATTCATTAGTTATTATAAATAATCTCTAAAATATTTTCCATTTTTTCCCATTATACCCTTTACACATATAATTAACAATGTTAACACAGTTATTAACATTATCAGTCGTGGATTAGGCTTGAAATTTTAAAAGTAGTCGGAGTTCTGCTACACCTCAGGTATCTTATATACCAATTTTTTTTCACTTACAGCAATGAATGAAGAAAAACATCATCACACTTTTCATGTTCGTCTGTGCATATAGGAATGTTTTAGAAGCTACCACTCAGAAGCAAACTATGTATAAATTGTATTTATTTGTCTGTCAGGGTGATACCGCAACCCATGCACAGATGTCAACATCCGTCATAATGCGACCTTCCTCAGGGCAAAATGCGCGGGGGTGGAATAAGCCCAGTTTAGAGATACGTTGTAGAACCCTTGGGACCTTCCTCAGGGCGAAATACGCAGAGGTCAAATGAGTCCGGAATAGAGATAGGACATAAAACGTTCTATCGCCCATTTCCAACCTGTCTATCTGCTCATTTCCCACCTGAGAGAGTTCCTTCATGGAAATTGCTGTTATGCTTGGTTATTTAAACTTTTCGAAACAAATGTAAGTTTACTAAGATCATGAAATTACAGTGAATAACATTAAATATCCATATTCTTTTACAATTATATTCGAATCATTTTAAAGTTTTACTATTTTTTATTTAAAAAATATTTATCTTAACTCATTGAACACACTGTTTACCGCATGGCTCTTAAATTAGTACAATTTGTATTTGACATAGGTCGACAGTGAAACACTCTTCTTTTTTATAAACTCGTAGATATTTAATTTAATTTTTTAATCATGGAGTAACTCGGAGATCACAATTGCAACCACAAAAAGAAAACATAAAAATTGAATCTGTAATGAGAGAGAGGAGGAAATGTGGTAGAAATTGTAATTTTTAGAGGTATTTACAAACACCTTCAGTGTCAGTGATCGGTGTAAATATTTCAATCTCTAATACTAGTAATAGAAGAGGATATTAAATGTGATTGCTTGATAATTATGTTTGTTTAATATTTTATTCAATTTCGTAATATCGGACATACTACATTAAAATGAACTAAAATTAAAGTAACTGAAAATTATAACTCATGACGCAAAAGATTAACGTAGTAATATAATACGAAACATACATACAATTACTAGCTGATCCAAAATTACTTATTAATTTTTAAAAGTTTTCATTCAAATAGTACTATTTTAAGTTGGAAAATTTTAACCTTCTTTTATTAATTACAAATATTGCAGTATTTAAAGCTTTATCAATAAGTTGACACAAGCCACCCTCTTTAAAAACTATCCTTATAGTTCCTAACATATATTTTACAAATTATAACTGAAAAAACTGGAATGTCTAGTAGATTTTTACAATTAAGCTTATAAGGAACATTTGATATTCTACCATTTATGCACAAATGTTCTTTAAAATATGGTTCATAAAAATGTAAAGCGAGCAATACTAGTTTATATGTTTCTCAATTTCGTATAAAGAAAACATTAATATTTATTACTTATTGAAACAACAGTCATTATGACAATAACTACAAATAATGCAAACGTCATGAAAATCTTAAACATTCAGTAACCTTCCACAAATCAATCTCTCCTTCACATCCTTTTATAACGAGAAGAAATCATGAGTACTTCCATTGTTTGCGAGCTGTTTGTAATGTCAGAAACGATTAAGTACTTTTATCTTAATGCCTACGAATGAAAAACTTGTCATGAGAACCGAGCAACCATGTCCTTCTATGGAAGAATATTACATCGTAGTAGTGCTCACATGACCTGCTGTTGTATACGCATATTTCTTATGGGAGAAATTACATGCTATAAACTCTCAATGAACGGCATATTTACGACACGAGCAGCAGTAAGAAGATCTCAAGGAAGCTTGGAGATTGACGAGATAAACAAAAGGCATCAGTAGTTTTAAGCTGTAAGTACAGTTCGAGATTATAATGTAGCGTGCATTCTGCAAAAATTCTTAGCGAGTAGAAAGTGCTAGATAATCGCAGAAAATCATTTTTAATACTTTCTTGCAGATAATATTTTTGCCCTTAAACAACATAAAAGAATGAAACTTTAATGAATGACGTTTTCTTATTTTTGTAGAAGTAATTGCAGAATATTTATTTGTGATCATTGATTTATTTTAAAAATTAGTTTCTTTAAAAATTCTAAAATTTTAGGAAAATTGAAATTTTATCCAATATCTTAAAACATATCACAAAATATCACATATTGGCGCCGATCGAATAACATAGACAATATAAAAAGAACTCCATATTATCTGCAGTAAAATCGTAAAAATGTTTTATTAAATTTGGGACTTTTTCAGTCGAACAAGTTGAACTTTGCACATTCATCTTTAATAAAGTAATAGATTATGTTATTTTGCTACACAAAAGTCTCCAGCAAAAGTAAATTTTTTTTCAGAGAAAAAGTTTTTTCGTTCTATAATACGATTGAATTACCTTATACTCATTGCATCATATTTTCTAAAAGAGAGGTGTTCTTATGATTTGTCTTTACAGTAGATGCTTGAATTGCAGAAATGCCAAGGCACCACACCTAATTTTCGCGACGCCATGTACGTCACTTGCAGATCTCGTTTCTCAAGCTTGTTATTATGACTACTCTGAGGCTAGCGAGTAATTTAAATCAATTAAAGAAGCAGACGACGGACAGAAACCAGTCTCCTTACACACCTAGCAGCTATCGCGAAACGCCTTTCGCATTGCAGTGACGTCCGACATCGCCACGACATCCTTGGAGACCAACGTCACTCACAAACAATCGCTCTCTGTGGAGACAATCGCGGACGCCGCCCAACAGGTGTCGCGAATCTGCCCTCGCCACCACCATCGCCACCATCGTCACCACCATCGCCACCGACTCCGCCACCGACTCCGCCACCGACACCGCCACTGCAGCTTCCACTGTCATCACCACCTCCACCATTCCTTCCATCGCCGCCACCACCACCACCGACGCCTCTTCATCACCACCGCGAGGAATGCGTTCCGCGAGTGCGCGCGTGTGTGCGTGCGTGTACGCGTGACAAGCGTCGGGTTTCGGCGCCCACGGGGTTGGCGCGCGCGTCCTACGCGGGACCTCCCGCCCCGCCCCATCGCGACCCGCGGTGCTCGGATTGCCAGCCCCGCTTCGTTTCGCGCCGCCGCGGCGTGGGCCGCCCTCGCCCGCCCCGCCCCGCCCAGCCCTCGCCCCGCCGCAGCCGCGCCGCCCGGCCGGGCCTTGTAGGGCAGAGGCGCGGGCGCGGCGGGCCGCTTGTAAACAGCACCGCGCGCCGCGCGCTGCTAGCCACCTGGCTTCCCGCGCCGACCCCGCCCCCTCCTCACCACAAGCGTTCGCCGTCAATGGGAAAGCGAGCGACGGCGGCGGGTGCAGCCTGGCAGATTGTCGCACATCTAGAAAACTGCAGTCTTCCCGTTCGTTGATAATGTGACGAGTCGCTACCCAGGTCCCCGGTCCCGACACCTCACTCTTCCCACAAGCGTTCCCCATCATTGGAAAAAACGGGAAACAGTGGACGCACCCCGGCAGATTGTCAGTCACTCAGAAACCTGCATTTTTACCGATCGCTGATAATGTGACGAGTGTAGGTGACGTGTGATAATGTAAGAAATGTTGAACGAAAGAGGCTCATGACAATAACCTTTCTTGGAAAGAATGTGACTTAAATTAATTAGAGATGAAAAGATACTATCTTCCCAAAGAAGAGAATAGGGAAACATATTTCGTATTGCCAACGATAATTCGTATTCGACACGGCCTATGTGAACTTTATGTCATTTTCTATAGCAAGAATTATCTCTTCAATTCCTGTTCATGAATAAATGCAGATTTAGATTTATCAACAGCGTGTTTTTTGAGTTGATAACGGCTTACAACTTGAAAAATTTGGCGTCCTGAAATTTTTCGTTTGTATCCCAGCACTGCCTCGTTGAAAAATACTAGTTCGTTAAAGTGATGAGTGATAGTGTAGGCCTGTCCTGAGTGTTTATTTTTCTTACAAACTTATCATCTTGACGTCAACAGGGCGTAGTCAGAGACGCTTTGCATTACTCGTGTTCTTTTTCATTTATTACATTATATGCGTTACATTTATGGAGCAGTTTTTTTTCGCTAAATACCTCTATGATAAATAGTTTACTTTGCAATTACTTTATTTTTTTCCATCACAATGTTTTAGATGAGAGCTAACGTGGGTATACTGGTCACACGAAAACATATGATTAAAATGGTAAGTTTAAAACGTGCCAAATAACATAAAAAACTGAAGATATGGGTGCACAAAACATTCGATCAGTTATAACAATTATTGCTGATCTCAAAATATAAAAAGATACTTAGCCAACAACACTTGGAATATGAGCCATTTGGTGACGCGCTGATCAGTATACAGACGTGCATTTTCCCTCAGCGTGTGGAGATCGAACTCGGTCCTCTCGACTGCGAAGTCAGCGCGCTACGCATTGAGCCACTTCACTCGGTAAAACAGAAAAAAGGTTCTTTGTATCACTTACAGCTGTCACTCCAGAGCATGACTATTTTTTCAAGCGATGTTTTTCTTCTCTATGTGTTCCACATACAGGGCACGACGTATTTGAATAAATAATTGAGTAATTTTGCATAAATCTCTCAAATTTATTTTAAATTCTTATATTATAAATTTATTTTTAGTTATTATACTTCTTACTTTCTTTGCAAACATGTGTGGGATTATTCTTCAACGCACACAGTGATTAAGGAGAAAAGAACACCATCTGTTTAAATCATAATTTCAAGAATAAAGACATTGTTATGTACAATGGAGACGTGAAACAGCAGTTAAACAGTCATTGTATCTAATTTCAATTGCAGATATTGCTTAGTTGCAATATCACCAACAAGCACTTTTGAATGGTTCTTTTCATTTGTATTATGCAATGCTACTCATTTCATTAATAAATTTAAGACCTGAATACCGCTTTATAAGTCGAAAAGTTGACGTCAGGACATGATCGATTATTATCTTCCGTGACAGGTACAGAGCAGTTAGGCAATTAAAAGTTATTCTTGCCGTCTGTGGCATTTGTATCTCGAATTTCAATCTCTGCAGACCTGCTGCTCCTTGCTCAGAAGCTGAATGAAGTGCTTCCAACTTGACGTAGTTATGTACAAGTAACGTTTCTTCATCATTCATCGTTAGCATTCTTTCGTCTTCAGTCATATACCATGAGCTGCTTGGATAATCCTAAATGAGATGAATTTTTGTAAATAATGAACTTATTATTAATATTTGTCTTGATTTACTGATTAGTTATTATTCTGAGATGTCATATTTAATATCAAGTTCGAAATCATGAAGCAATTATAACTTTTATCTGGATTCATGTTTAATACTTGTGATGACACAGGTAACTATGCAACTTAACTGAACAGTTGGTAAACCCAGTTATTATATTTGTGATAAGATATAATCGGTGAACAAGAAACATGGCATACCTTAAGAATTGTCATTTTGCGGGAGAACGATTTTAATTGTATCTTGAGCGGAGCAATTTATATTGCAGCGAAAAACCAAGTGATATATTTATATTACCGGTACCTATATTTTTATGAAATTTTACTTGCAAAATGTACTTCGAAAATATTTTTTTTCATTTTCTAAAAAATTCTAAAGAACTATAATTACGATAAATACAGTATGGTAAGTCAATTTTTTCAGCTGAAAACTCATGTGATTTACTTTAATTTTTTAAAATTAAAATAAAGAAGGAAAAATATTTAAAATTAAAATAAAAAAGAAAAATATTTGAAATTAAAATAAAAAAGAAAAGTATTTGAAATTAAAATAAAAAGTAACAACAATTTAATAATTCTTTTTTAAAAAAATTACTACACAAAAAAGGCAACAGTGTATCTAAAGTCCCAATACAGCGTTGTCTAGGTTATTAGAGGATTTGAATTGGGCATTCCGCGTGATAATCTATTTCCCTCTAACGTTATCAGGAGGGTCGATGGTATTTGGGAAGTGGAGGGGTAGAGTCCCATAGCCCTGGGTGTCTCTATTTCGTTGTGAACGCGAGGATTAGATGCCCCGCCCCGAAATTCTCCACCTCTTACCGCCTCACCCCCGCCTCTTTCCGAATCTCTCTGCATATCCAAGCGTCCCTTGCTTCTCTCCGCCTCACCCAGCCTCTTCAAGCATCTCCCCGCGTCTCCTCGCATCTCCTCGCAACTCCCCGCCTCTCCTCTCTTTGCTTCGCCCCCCGCCTCTCCCCGCCTCTCCCCGCCTCTCCCCGCCTCTTCCCGCATCTCCCCGCCTCTCCCCGCCTCTCCCCGCCTCTTCCCGCCTCTTCCCGCCTCTCCCCGCCTCTTCCCGCCTCTTCCCGCCTCTTCCCGCCCCTTCCCGCCTCTCCCCGCCTCTTCCCGCCTCTTCCCGCCTCTTCCCGCCCCTTCCCGCCTCTTCCCGCCTCTTCTCGCCTCTTCCCGCCTCTTTCCGCCTCTTCCCGCCTCTTCCCGCCTCTTCCCGCCTCTTCCCGCCTCTTCCCGCCTCTTCCCGCATCTCCAGGATCTCTCCTCACCTCGCCCCTTCCCGCCTCCTCACATCTCCCCGCCCCCATCTCCCATCCCGCCTCCATCACCTCAATCCGCCTTCACCACCGACCCCGTGCCATTCCGCCCTGTCCACCGACGTCCTGCCTGCTCCGATTCCCGCATCGCGACCGCGCTCTGGATCACGGCGGCGCGCGTGCGGGCGGTCAGTGAGGGGCGGGGCGTCTCACTGACCTACAGCGGTCGCCGCGATGCCCTCCGCGGCCTAATATGGCGCCCCCTGCGCGGCTGACGCATGCGCTCTGCGGAGATGCGCTGCGCTCAACAGCTCCGAAGGCGGCCGACGTGCGAAAATAAATTCAGTATGTCTGCTTTCACAGCACCTCGACCCTTTCATGGGTTCTGATACAATATCAGCGTTCTCATACAATTTCTTAGAACTCTTAACAATGTTTAAATCTTGGAATGGGCTGAATAATAGAGAAGGATGATGGGCCTCCCCAAGAATGAGAGTGAGTAAAAGGTGGGGAAGGATGGATCACAATGGTCCGAGGTCCGTCGCTTAAGATAGTTGCTCAACCATTGACATGTTGTTGACAAATACCTGAATATATTTTTCTATGACTTGAAAATACCTTGTTGAACTTTTAACTCGATTATTGTGTACCGCGATGACATGAGAGGTTGGGAATACTAAAGATGTGTTTTTAATCTTCATGACATTAGTCGTGCATTTTACGTTTCAAAATTGTACTACAAAACACGACTGCCTGCAAAACAATTCTCAAAATGTATATGCGGAGTCATAGTTTCAAATTAAGATATGTAGTTTCAGTGTTTTGTAATACATTCCTTTCAAAAGACCGACATGTAAGGATATAAAGGGACAATAAAACTAAACAAAAATTAGAATTTCGCAATAGATATTAGCATGAATAAATATTTTTTTATTTATATGAAACTGAATTAATTATTCTAGATTTGCATCATAACTATACTGTTCTTTTAAATTGTAAAATGTAAACTCATTATGATCAAAACCGTGTACATCAATATTCCAATTTTGTTGAAATGACAAAACGTTATTCAAATTCAAGTTCATCATTTAAATATGAGTAGAATTTTGAAATACATTTTATATTGAATGAAATGATGAAATGAAAATATGAAATATACTTTTGCGCAATATTATCATTACAAATAAAGATTTATCCATCAAAATATGAGCAATATCAAATATTACATTGGTGAAATATTTTTTAATTAAATTCCTTAAGTTTTTGAGAAGACGTCTTACTTTTGACAACCTGTTTAAAAATCTAATTGTAATGATTTACGTTGACATCGGTCAGTTTTCTAACTTGTCATGGAGAAGAGAAAATTGGAAGTTTTTTAGGTCGCGATTTGCGAGTAGTTTTGAGTGGGCACGGCCTCGTGCCTAATACGGCTCCCTGAAAACTAGGGATGTCGTTAACTGCTCGCGAGTTTCCAGGAGAAAATGCGTAGGCCTATGTTGCTCCACTGGAGAGCTCAGCTGACACGTAAGAATTAGCGATTTCGCCTGCTCAAATGAGACAGCCGCCTCCAGAGCTTTCGAAAATGAAATTTAATATCGGAAGATTGTGAAAGCGCGTCTTACAAGGGACTACGAAAAACTAGAGGTGACAATTCAGTTGCAGTACGTCATATTTGCGTGTAAAACTGGAATTATATCCTAGAAACATTTGTTCAGGGAGTTTAAATGCATACACACTTTGATTAATACAATTGCTGACTTAAAATTTGCAATATGAAGTAAAAGCTGTCATTTATTGCAGCGTTTACATTAGAATGTTGTCAACAATCATATAACTATATATTTTCTTCCGCATGGAACACATTTCTTCCGCATGGAAGTTGAATATTAACAAAAGTTGTATGTCAATGTTGTGATTCCTTGGGGGCACCATTCCTTGAGGGCACGTGTAAAACATTGGTTGTCAAAAATAAATAAAATCAGAAAACGTGCAAAGCTCTCCCCACGTCGCACAAGAAATGCTCTTGCAAATACTACAGAGATTTCAATGCGTGGATGGACGCCTAACCATCGTACCTTCACATAGAAATGACATGAAAAAGAGACCTTGAGATGTCTTCAACTGATATGACCTATCAACGAAGCCACTTGTCATTCAGGTTACCGTCCAATACACGGCTATATGTCACTGCGAAGTTCACATCTTGATAGTCCCGCCAAACAGGAAACACTCACTGTCCTAGCAGAACTTCAAGGAAACGATGAGAAGTAAACAAAAAATCAGCTGGTTCCGCTGACGTCACATTACGAATCACTCGCCTCCATGACATCATGCAAATCTCTGAATCGAGAAGAACCGTGTATGTAGAGAAAGCAATTCCATCGCAAAAGAAAGAAAACGAAACGTAAGTAGGAAGCAAATTAGGTAGGTTAAGTCTTGCTGTAAACTATGACGTCAACACTATAACTACGTAGGTGGATGAACTCTAAAATGGCGTGAACTGGATTTCTTCACTAAAAAACAAAAAACGAGCGCCAACCGCGAAATACGGTGACGTCACGTCGCGGCACGCTAGCCTCACGCGGCGACGCGTACTCACCGCCATGGCGCCGGCGCAACAGCGCGACCGTCCTCTGCGACCTTCCCTGTGGCGCGGGTCGCGCGGAGACGTCGACTACGGGCGACTCGCGAGGAGAGGTCGGCGCGGCGCGGGGCAGACAAAAGACGCACGAGGCGCGGCGATTAAGACCGCGCGGGCGGGCCGGGGCGGAGCGGGGAGAGGCGGGGCGGGGGGCGGGGCGGAGCGGGGCGGGCCGACAAGCGGACAGCGCGCGCGGGGGCCGGCCGTGGCCTTCATTATAGCAAGGCTTACTCCCACGTGGGTCTGACGTAACACAAGTGGGGCAACACTGCGCACAAACTTCTCAATGCTTTGGGAAGCTACCTTCAGATTTGTTATATATACTGCTTCGTTAATGATATGGTTATTGTTACGAGCGGTTATGTTAATGAATGCTGTATCTAGTTGTGAAATCTTGTGAAGCAATTAAACATCATATTATTATTGAAGAAATAGGTCACTAACAAATGCAGATGTGAAATATAGATGAAAAAAGATTTCTCAGGATTCCTTAATTTTTGTTAAAATGATGAAAGCAGTTCATTTTTTCACCAGAAAAGGAGAGGAAGAGTGTGTCTCATCAATTTGGTTGCTTTTGTAATCCCAATTTTAAAAATTCTGAAACTCTGTTTATTTAAGTCAATATCACTATAAAGTCGTTGTGAATTATTTCATCATTAAAACCACGGCATTTCAATTGTTCATTAAAACCACGAAAATACATTGCTACTGAAATTTAACCTAAAATAAACACGTTTTTCTCAGAATTTATAAAATGTTACTTATACCGTTCTGGCTTACACCCATTCAATTGTTATTATGGGAATTTTTCATCCACCACCAAAAAATCAAAAACCGAACAGCATTGAGCACAAAACATTGATGTTCAAAATCCATCGATTTGAATACATCGACGTATAAAACATCGACATTTTTATGGAAACATCGATATTTTGAAAACATCCGCATCAGTGTTGCTTCTCTACGTGCGCCTAATCTCTGGAGGCGGAGGGGGGCCCCCGGCCACCACACCCTGCCGAGGCTCGTGCGCGCAGGCGTGGGGCGTGCGGAATACGAGATGAGCCCCGTTCAGTTAGGGCCACGCGAGGCCTGCCTGCGGCGGCCACCAGGCGGCGACTGCACTCCCAAGGCCAGCGGACCCACTCGGTGGGATACATCGCACACGCGTGGTCGGGGTCGAATCCTTCAATACCCAGAGGTTTTTTCGCCTGGATATGGAAATGAACTTCTCATTATGGTATTTTTTTCTTTCGACGAGTTTTTTGGTGTTCTTCACGAGTTTTGACCCTCTGTGCTTGTCTTTTGAGACTAATAGACTTCTACATCTACATTTTGCCATCTTTGATTGCAAACCTTTACTATAATCGCTAAATGTTTTAAATTAATGGCACTAGACTCTACGTAGGATTAGAACTGGACTCTAGAAGTGAGGAATTGCCGTTTCCATCCCAGAGAAGAGGGGATTAACAAACCAAAATTGTCTTTCGAACTTAACATTTAAAGAAGGAGCTTTTACGTGAAGGCGCGTAAATACAGTAATTAACAAATTTTACACGCAGATACAATGTTCTTCTGACTTTCGTTCAGCATTTTTCCTTTCGAGTTATTCTATATCTTTTAACGAGGCAGTGTTGAGCCGTCGCCGACGTTAGTGAAATCGTTTGCGTGACTGTAATGACTATTATTCTTGAGAGGGAAGAGCGATGACGAATCCGTTCGTGTGTGTGCAAGTGTTGCTACTAGGAACGTGGAAGGGCGTAACGGAAGTGGACACAGAATAGTCATCCATTGCAAAGGAACGGCGAAATTACGTACTTCTTACGAAACGCCTGTAAAGTTATTTCCCGGATGTATCAAGAACTCTGGTTTTGCCATTTACGAACTTTCCTGTTCCCGCCTTTGGGGGACATAGCGTACGAGTGTTCGCATTGCGTTGAAATCGCGAAACTACTCGTATCTTACGAACATTTGATTCGGTTTGAGCGACATTTTAAGTTTCCTTCTATCATGTTCAACATCTGTAAGAGAAAATGCTTCAGTGTCTCTCAGCAGTAGTATGCAATAGGGAATAATCTATGAGAACATTTTAAAAATGTACAATGAATGCAATTTCGATAATAAAAACTTGCTCTATAACAATTTAGAAAGTTTGAAATTAAGAAGAGACGGATAGCTTTTAAAAGCATCATTTAAACCGATGTAAAAACCTAATTATTTTTTCGGTACATATACTTAAATACGTAAAAATATCTTTTAAACATTTTGCGCTTGTAACAGAAATATGATGTAGTTTCAGTTTTATATCCTTCATAGTTATTTTTTTAAATAAATGTTTAACTTGTGTTCTTTAATATCATTGAATATTTACATTTCCTTGTACATTATTGCCCTACGTGAAAAATTGCACTATATATAATTATCGATATTCCTACAGTGAAGGAAACTTAGCTGGAATAAAATCACTTAAAACATGCATGAAAATATGAAAAATCAACCATATACTTAAAAAATTTGAAGAACACAGTTAACAAGGTATATGTTCATCAATAAGCAGTCAAGTATTTAAAAAAATTATAATCCGAGAAATAACTGTCCGATCTTCATGGCACAATTATTAACAAATGCAGTATACGCGGGTATTTAATTATACCAAAATTCAAAATTCGATATTTTTATCTTTGACGCATCAGTTTACTATTAATTCCTATATTAACATTATTTGAAAATTGTATTTTTACTCAGAATAAGAACATTGCGCCATCTACACATTTTGCTGTGCCACCATTATCAACATATAATTTGTGTAGAATCACACATACAAGCGTTGTTTCATCTGCGTGAAATAAATTGCTCTTTCCCGTTATTCGCATTTGTCCTTCCCCATTCTCTGTACGCATACGGCACTTCTCTGTTGATTGTGTGGCAAGCATTTACGAGCGATGTTGACGAGCGTCGCCGCTTCGCGGAGGCACGAGTGCCTTCTCGTGTTGCTGCGGTCGCCGCCGCAGCCTCCTTCCCGTCCCCGCTTCTGCCTTCTTCCCGCTTCCGCCGAGCGCAAGAATAGCCGCCAAGGCCGGCGCCAGCACAGGCCTTCCGCACATCAACGGCGCAGTCTTCCGAAGCGCTTGCCACAGCTCTCCGCGGCGCTCCGCACGCGTATATAAAAAAAATCGCTTTTTTTATTTTTTATTTTTTGCTCTTCCTACAGGCCAATAATAAGCTGCAACTCATCTATCTCAAGAAGAGATATGTATCGATTGCTGTGTTGACGTAAAATGAAGCGCGTATGTACTATAACATAACCGCTTTGATTTTAACACGCTTTCAGTTATGTTCAAAATTTTGAGCGTTTTGGAACTCTGTTGGACGTAAGTGCATTCGTGCAATAAGTCCTATTAAAAACTACTCGTGCTTTAGAAATTCTCAGATAAATCCTCTCCCTACTTCGCGAGTCAGGGATACATCGACAATTTACAAAGCATTTGCGGTATTACCTATGGTAATCACAATGTGTGTGTGTACTTTGACAAAACAGCTCTTTACGAGCTAACACCTAACAACAGCGGCCTAGACTTGCGGCCGTGACTTAACGGGTACGTGTGGTTAGGACATAGCTATCCGTGCGCTGCATTCTCGTATTCTCAACCTGAGAACCTCTTATCGTCACACAGCAACATGATAATCACAATATCAACAATATTAATAATTTGTGCTTTATCATCACATATATTATATGTTGTCAAAATCCCTTCTTCCCAAAGAATACGAATTCTACAAAAATGTCGTAAGTACCAGGGAAAACAAATTGTTAATCGACTTCAATGATAGCACACTAACTTTTTTGAGCATTATTTTGTTGAGCACGTACGTTAAAAGGGACATTGTGAGGTCCACGCACACGTAGTTCGCACGGTCGCCATCG
This sequence comes from Gryllus longicercus, assembly GCA_038098605.1. NCBI lineage: Eukaryota > Metazoa > Arthropoda > Insecta > Orthoptera > Gryllidae > Gryllus > Gryllus longicercus. Next base: position 812,751 of record JAZDUA010000004.1, read on the forward strand.
GAGCGGGCCGCCGCGGCCCGGGTGCTGCGATTTCACCAGGCGAGTGATAGCGCGCGCCCTCTGTGACCCGGTGATTGCGATGACAGCAGACGCGCTCTCTATGATCAAATGTTCGTGATGGTTCGCGGGTGCTCACTCGCATGTACGAAACGTTTGCAATGTTTTACTGCTGGTTATTAATATTTATATCGTCACAGCACCACGATTCAATCGTCTATGAGTTCGAGTTGACAAATATGGGTGATATGATTATGATTGGCAATCCCTATTGTACATAAGAAATGGCGAAAGCCATTCATTTTCTTTGGATGTAGAACATCTAAGTGCATGATAAATAATGTAGTTTTTTGCTACAATGTAGTTATATATTGGTCGAACAGTTTGAGAATCCACTCCATGCATAATTCGCTAAGGAAATAGGACTATTTTGTACCTATAAAAGGTATCACGGACCCAATTAACCACGAACACAAAACATTGTCAGCGTGCTACTATGTAGTCGGAATTACACCTCCCTCCAACCAGTCCTGTAACGAACATATTCACTATGAAAATATAGAATTTTGCTGATTACAAGTATTATATAGAGATGAAATCCACCTTGAAGCAATTTTCACTATGCAAACGATGACATACAAAGCGCGGAATGTTTGCACGGACCTAGTAGTATAAAATAATTTGCATGCGATATTGTACAAAAGCATATCTAACATTACAAACGAAATAATTATGTGAATGTGCTCGTCCAAAAACTCCGAGCATCAGCACTGCAAAATTCATGAAAGGGTGTATATGAGATAGAATCCTCCGCCGGCGGAACCTCGCCGAGAGTGCCGGGTTGTAAGTGCTTGCGTCAGAGCAGAGGGAGCCGCCTTCAACGCGGCTCTACCGGACTTAATTATACGCCGTTCCCGAGCACGGTATCGGGTCCACGTGATTGATCATCAAGGATCCGCGGGAGCTGCGGCGAAGGAGGGGAGAAGAGGAGAGGCAAGGGAGACGAGAGGGGCTCTTTGTGCTGGCAGGATCGTAAACTGGCTGCTCCACTCCGCCGCTGCAGCTGACTGGTCCACCGCCCCCCGCCCCGCGCCGCCTTCGCGACCGAGATAGCGCGCGCATTGCTGCGTACAGAAAATTCCTTTTTACGCTGCTTTATTTGGTTGGCTTTTGGTGTCCTTCCATGGGAAGCGAGATATTCATGCTTCCAATTAAGATAGGATGACGATACATAGAGGTTATGTGTAAGCCCAATGACAATACAGTATAATGCGATTATATCGTGAGAGAAGTAAACCTGAAACAGGCCTTTTTTACAAAATACAAAAAACGAATAGTTGTTAATCAAAGAGCAGACAATATTGAGTTTATTTATATATTTTTGGTTGTAATAATACTTTACTAGTACAGCTGAACCCCACATTTACAAAAACTGACAGACTGCTCGCAATGAGAAACCTTTCAATTCCAAACAATTTTAATTAAAATTAAAAAACACGTTAGATTATAATCGAGGTATTACAATTCATAGTCAGCCAATTTCCAAGTTTTCTTTACTTCTACGTTATTTCGACTTCCTCAGTAAGCGGTTATGGATGCCTTCACTTCAAAGAATGATCATTTTCACACGGTAAGGATATGTTTTGAATTCTTATCGAAAAAAATTTGTATTGATCTTAATTCTTAACCAAAACTTGCACATTTCCTTAATATATATTCTTCTGCATTATTATTATTATTATTATTATTATTATTATTATTATTATTATTATTATTATTGCTATCAAGTATTAGTGGCGGATGGTAAAGAAATGTTAATATTTAACATATTACTCTTTCATTATGTGTTTTATGTTGTCTTCTTAAAAACGAACCTGGGCTGAGCACAAATGATGAAAATGTAAATTGTGATGGACAAATATTGACTTCAATTATTCTTACAGTGTTTTTATATACTTCAAATCAAAGGGATTTATGCAACAACATCCATGTACATTTTACCCTTTTGCACCCACGAACCACAAAAGCTATCACCATTCTTGACTTATATTACTTAACGGGACAACTTAACCGTCTTTTTGTAAGCTTTGCTATTTTCTTCATTGCATTAATAATTGCTTCGGTAAAGAGATTTCAACGCACGATATAATGTCAAACTCTCACTTTGCACAGGGGATCACTATAACCGTTACTTGTGACCAATTAATTATTTTCAATTTCCGGATATGACCTTAACGGCGTGAATTTTACGTCCTATTTCAATACAGATACTGCTCTGTAACTAATTATCATAGTTTTCTCTGGTGCAAAAATAATTAATCGATATGTTCATTACGTGCAATATATTCTTTTCGTGAATAAAGATTAATAGGACAAGTAAAATGTTGTACATAGGATGTTTTCCTGAACACGTAGTAGAGAAAAATACTTTTTAATTTCATTGATGTAATAAATATTAAATTAAACTATTAAATTAAAACTGTGATGACATTTCGTTAAAAATATTGTGAAAATTTTGATTGTTTCTATATTCATTTCATTTGAAACTAACAAAAAGTGAATTACATTTGACTTGAAGTTTTATTTCAAAGAATTGACATTGTGTGAAGTAGTGCGTTGACATAAAAAAGCAAAACACCAAAGGATGATTTCCTGGATACATTCATAAATTGTTACAAAATGTGTGGACGATTGTGTATTAAGAAAGCATTTTAAGAGATTATCCTTAGAAAATATTACTTAAAAATATGCAAGGAGGATAATAATATTTTACAAACTATAGCTAACAACGTATACGTTGTTTGATTATTCACTTGAATACTTTGTAAGAACTTCCTGAGGTCATGTGACCTGTAATGGAAAATCTTCTACACCTATCACACAGCACGCAAGCCCCTCGTGATGATTATGACAACATTCCATGTACGCTTCGCGATTTCATCCTGAAACACGACCTCCTTGTAGAAACAAGGCTGGCCCTGACCATAATGGGAGGCGCCGCGCTCGGTGATGTGGCTGAAGCAGGGGAGGACGTGGCGAGCCAGAGATCTTGTGATACTAGCGCCGGGGCCAGCGGCCCAAGAGGGTCAGCGAGGACGATTGGGACAATTGGGGTGAAGATGACAGATGACGCGGAACGGGGATCGATTGTGGACGATGAAAACTGGGAATGGTGGGGACTGGATGGCGGGACTGGGGGCGAAGGGGACTATTAGAGGGTGGAGACCGTTAAGAGTGAAGACTGGGGACAGTGGAGACCGGGGACTGTGGGCTCCGGGGTCAGTGGGTACCTGGAACGGTAGGGACTGGGGACCGTAAGGACGGTAGAGACTGTTGAGAGTGGAGACTGAGGACGGTGAGGACTGAGGTCGGTGGGGACTGGGGACGGTGAGGACTGGGGACGGTGGGGATTGAGGACGGGGGGACTGGGGACGGTGGGGACTGGGGACGGTGGGGACTGGGGACGGTAGGGACTGGGGACAGTAGGGACTGGAAACGATGGGGACTGCGGGCGATGGAGACTGGAGGTGGTCGGGACCCAAGACGCCGAAGACTGGGGACAGCGGGACAGGGTGGTGGTAACTGATGGCGAAGGCGACTGGGGGCGACAGGTTCTGGGACGGGAAGCCTGGGCAGGAAATAGGCGCGAAAAGGTTAGGGGCAGTGGATATCGAAAAGCAGAGAGGACTGGGGAGCCGCGGGGAGCGGGAGCGGCATGGCGCGGGGAGCGGGAGAGGCGATGGCTTGAGCTGTAGTGGTAGCAGTGGCAGCGGCGGGGGTGGCGGGAGAGCGGGAGCAGGGAGCGGAGGTGCGGCGGGGGCGGCTCGTCGCTTCGGCGCCGCTGCTGCCGGTTGGCCGAGTGACGTCAGGCCGTTCGCGGAACGCGTCGAGTAATGCACGTATACGGCACCGCTCCACCCACGCAAAGGCTCCTCGCCGAGCTCCCGCAGGCACGACAAGCTGCCACGCGCTGAATGAGCTATTGAGTTGGAGATATCATTTATTTGGCCCTTCGGATCTTCTCAGTAGCATCCCAGTTTAAATTAATTCGTATTTATCGCCTTGAAATAAAAGAAAAAATTAACCTCTCTGTGTTAGGAAGTGATTCGTTTTGATGACATACGAAATGTGAGACAGTTACGACCATACATGTGTTACATGTTCAATCCGTCTTAAGGCAACTACATAGTTGTATAGGGAATACATTTTCGAAACGATAAGCGCAATTTTCTGAAACACATCCGCTCGATAAATTACTTCCAATCGCGAAATCAATTTCTAGGAGAACACATAAACACATAAATTAAAATGATTTACATATTTCTTGCCTGCTGTGAAATATCATGTAAATTAATAGCAGAGTGAAGGTTGTGTTTCAATGTAAACACCTCTCATTTGTTCTTTTCCAGTATTATAGTATAAAACAAAGGCATAATAAAAGATCAATATTAATATGCCAATATTTGGATGCGCTTTACTTGATGAATGTTATCAAATGAGAATAGAATGGTACAATTTTCTCTACAGTTCGAAATCATACACTACATTTTGTTAGCACATTCTTTCTTTCTCATGTGGTATTCAGAGACCTTTGAAACTCCTTCAAGGCCTCGAGAACTCTCATGTTCACATATAAACTCTGATTTATCTCAAGTCGTTCGTGTGGGAAAACCGCCACATGTACGAGCTCACTCAGAAGCTATTCCTCAGGCTCGTTCGGGCAGCTAAAATTCCAACCTATGCAACTCGTCCAAGGAGCTCGTCACCTCCACCTAAGACAAGGCGTAGCTATCTGACACCTAGGTGCCAAAAGCCTGCACAACTTCCCGCAGGTTTGGTACGTCGCCACATACTCGAGTGACAATGGAGCAGTCACTCACATCGAAACCCTCCGCGCCAAACTCACATTAAGTAGCGTGAAACTTTTTTAAATGGACCTTTCTATGCATATTAATTCCCGGCGTATAAGGTCACACGAGTCCATTTCGCCCCACAATAGCTGCGCCAGGAGAACAAGGCGAAAAAGAATGTGCGCTCGTGTCAATCGCGCGCGGTCGGGCGCCATGTTGTGACGTCAGCAGACGCGTGGCCCGGCGGGCGTCGCCGTTCACGCCCTCGCGCATTCCTTCGCCTCCTCCGTCGCCGCCGCCATCGTCGCCGCCGCCGAGCGGTAAGAATGCGTGCGGGGGCGTGGCGATGTTTGGCGACGTCACATGACACCTGGCTTTACGCAACCCGCCACTCTCAAGATACACCTGAAGCCTGTTTGAAATAACTGGTCTATTCACGGAATAAAAACGTGTGTTGCCCTTGGGTCAATTTTCGGTGTTTATTTCGGACTTTTGACAATATTAAAAAGAAGTTTGTGGACAGAGGGTGTTGACAGCTATTTTTTTAATTTAATTTATTTTGGTCACACAAACATCTAGGTCTTGAGCAACCACAAGCTTGTAATACAGAATCAAATGTATTTACAAAATATTTTTGTGTTAAGTTGCTATAGTTGACAGCTAATTTACGTCTAGAAGGTTTTCATTTCGCCACCTTAATATCTCTCTGTGAATGCACAGATCTAACGCTAGCTCTTCTTGGAATCAGATTAAGCACTGTAGCTACTTTGAAAATGCAAAGGAGAGACGTTTGACGACGTCATTTGGCCCCTGGCGTTACGCAACCCGCCACACTCAAGATTCAAATAAACAGTTAACAGCAGAATCATTTGTGACGGTTGAAGTTCATTCACTTTCTTCAGGTAAATTTGCGAAAGGATTTCAGTACTTATTTTAAACAGTTTATTTTGTTTATATTTTTTATATCAAATTTACATTACGATTTCTTCCTTCCCTAAACAAACTGGATGTACGGTATTTACTTTAGGAAAAATTTACACTTGCTACAAGCACAGTAAATTTCTAATTGAATGTACACTTTCAGGACGTAATTATGAAACATTGCACTTATTTCCATTAATGTCGATTAGTGTCATATAGTTAAAAATTCGATAAGACATTGGTAGACACATTTAAAGATATTCTAAAAACAAATATTATCTCTTTCCGATAGCACTCTAGCTTTGTTCATGCCTCGTCCTGATATTTGCGTCTTTGCAACCCGATCAAGCAATCTTTGACGTAAATAAGGGATCAGACCTGCTCTCTCTAGAATTCGTATCCAGTTAGGTGCAGAATCGACTAAGTGACTTAGCTGAAGTGAAATTTTCGTCACCGTTAGGACTGGAAACTAGAACTACGAAGTTTCAGTTCCGAAGACACAATCAAAAATCTAACAACTAACACTCGATAAACACTTTTAAATGTTAGATTTATTCCTTTTACCAATATCTGGATACTAATAAATCCAATGAAAACATTTCATAACCTTGGAGATTCTCCTACAGTTTCTCCCGTAAATGGAGTTATACGTAGAGATGTTTCCGAGCTTCAAAATATGTAACTAGTCAGTATTGATATTCTGACTAATTCAGAGACTCATTTACACATTAACTTTCAGCGAAAAGAAACACACAACATTTCCGCAACAATGTATGTTTAAAATACTGTGACTGTGGCGAAATCAGCTGTCTCCGCCATGCATCAGGCCTCCACCGCTTCGCTCCGCACGGGTGTCTCGCAGGGTCTTCGAGCGCCTTTCCGTGCTCCGCCACAAGGTCTCCGGCGTTACACAAGGCGCTCCGGGGCAGGTGCAGCAGTGGGCACGGTGGGCGCGCGCGCGCGCGCGGGTCACGTGGGTGGCGTTGCGCAGCGCGCCGCTTCCAAGGAGCCTCTTTGGGCGAACGCTCGAAATTTCGGTCACCGTCGTTTCACACTGCGAGGCGCTGCTGATGGACCGGGTTTTTTATCTCAAGCTCTACGTCGCTCGCCCAGTTTAGGTGGAGTTCTGACCGCGATCGTCACGGCTTTCAGGGACAGCTTGTCTCTGCGGCCGGCTACCGTTAGGTTAATATTGATATCGTAAATTGAAAATAATGATTTCATCCAGTCAACGCTACTGGTTAAAAGGAGTAGTTTCTCTTTCGTTTCTAAACATGGGATAAGTGTGTCAGAATTTTCACAGCATATACTCCACAATCAATCTGGAGCATCACAAATAATGTTTGAGACTGATAATTAGTTTATGATTGGTTCGTTCTTCACCAAATGGAAGCTCAGAGCATCAAACGAAAGCTCAGGGAGTCGTGGGCATAAAAACATACTTAAAATAATTTAATGTAATCGATTCATCGAACACGGTTCCTTCCTTCAAGTTCAAAAAAACTACGTTAAAAAATGTTTACACATACTATAAAATCTGTGAATAACACACATTTAGTTAATTCATAAAACTTGATAAACTTCCTTTTGGAATTATCCGGAAAAGTAGTCAGTTGTCCGCAAAGTGTCAAGAGTCAATTATCCGCAAAGTGTCATTTGCGAGCACATAAACTTACATTGTACCTATTACCTTTTTAATCTAAAAGCCACTGAATAAGTAAAAAAATGCTCATTTTATTTTATCTATTTATAGTGTTTGAGAAATCAGAGACAACTGATTGAAAAAGTGCTATTGTTTGCACGAATATTGCCGTCTGTTTTGATAATTCATATGTTTTTAAAAATAAATATTTTCATGACATATTGCCCATGTCCATATCACTAATGGAGTTATATTGTTCGGAAGAGAAATAAGCAGAAAATGTAACTAATGCACACCTTTTTCACTACAAATGAATATTTCTTTTAAGAAGATTACATATTGTTCAATCAATTCATTAGAAATAATTTTCTTCATGCGCATTATTGGATGGTATACCTCAAAACAAAAATAAATTATTGGTATTGTTATTTAATATAATATTGTTACTATTAATTGTATCTAGAAACCAAGAATTATTATTTCCACCTATCACAGGGCAAAATAATATGAGATACTGTTTTACTCTACTGAATAAGAGTTAACTTACTAAAATGTAATCTTCAAAACTGTAAATTTTTGATCTTATAACTTTGTTTTCCTTACACCTGTTGTCCCTACAATCCTCTCATAATGTAGTTCAATTTACAACATTCCGATGGATCTCGGTTGTTTTCTTTACTATGTAACTCTCTTACACCTCTTAAAACTAAATAAATATTCACTATCTCTTTACTAACTATTACGTGAAAGCATTTCCTTGTGAGCTGTCATGTTTTTTAATATCCAGCCAATATTTTGGCTACGGTGAGCCATCTAAACATTTAAGTGTATTTGGTAACCGTATACCTCTAGTATACTCTGAAATGTGGTGGGTCTTGTGGACTTGGAATAAAGTTCCTGACCACACCAATGAGACACTTTTTGAAACTCCAATTTTGCATATGCCACCTCTTTTAGCGTGGCGTTTAAGCCATAGCCTAATTCAGCCTTAGAAAGATCCTGATGCAAACAAATGCACGTGGACTAACTATTGATTGCTTACATCTGCGGGTGAGTCCGTGTAACGTTTCGGTTTTGGAAATAGTTATTGACGAAATTATAAATATCATTGTTTGTATGCAAGTTTTAAAATAACATTAGATAAAGAATTGATTATAGAAACCAGAAAATGGATAATGGAAACTCTGAATGCAGCCACTGTTCTGAAATACGCCGTCTCGTGCGAAAGAAAGGTAGCGAGCAATGGTTGGGAAGAAACTATACACCCGTCGTCCCGTGCTGACAACTTTATCGATGATTGTCTGAAAACAAAAGCTCCAAACGCAGCGCTCGTTAGTCAGTAGTGAACCAGCCTATTCGGTTAGTGTGGCAAGATCGGCGAAGTTTCTTCGAAATAGTTTTAATATTTATGCGTACCTATCATTTTATAATTGAAAAGCTGTGGCAGAACCACCCTTTACAAAATAGAGGTAAACTAGTTATACGTGTTGAAAGAATGAGTTTTAAGTGGGTTTTCTTGCGTGAATAAATAAAAATTCCACATTTTCCATTCAGCAGATTGCCTAACAAACATAACGGTACACTTGTGTCTTTATAAAGTGCAATGGACGTGCAGTGTAGAGGTGAGTACAATTGGGAACCACGTAACATAACTGAAGAAATGATTGTGTGTTGAACCGTTTCCCGGCGATTCTGCTATGAGTAGGTGTGACATCTTGTAACGGGATGCGAATGTCATTGCTGGAAACCAAAGCCTTAATCTCATGGCAGGTGGGACTAGTGTTGCCACTGTCATTTCTGACAGTTCGTGAACACGTGTGCCGTTGAAGAAGGAGCGTAGAGCAATAGGCCAATGAGGTGAGTAGTCTAGGATGAATACTGTGTTCTTTTTTGTTTTGTTTTATGTTTACATCAGAGTCATTCCAACACTGAACAAACATTAGTTTCGCCGGCCTGGAAAACTGAGGTTGCATAGGGTTACCTAGGCTGAAGAGCCGTAGCTACCTCGTGCCTGAAGGGTCGGGGGTTCGATCCCACCCGAGGCATGGGTGTTTGTGTAAGTTCGTATACCATCACCGTTACCCCCAACGTTACTTACAGTCGCTATATGACCTTAGTAGTAGAAAAGCAACCTCAATAAGTACAAATAAATAAATGAATAAATAAACTATTAGTTTCTGAAGTACCCTATGTAAAAGGAGAAGAGGGCGTGACGTACCTCGTCGCGGTCGCTGAACCTGAGGCGCGTGGGGCTGCGTCTGCGGGCGGGCGGCTGCAGCCCGTCCTCGTCCAGCGACGAGCCCCCGGGCGTGCGCGTGAGGCCGCGCTGCACGATGCTCTTGCCCGCCAGGGGCGACGGGGTGGGCGCCGGCGCCGGCGACGCACGCCCGCCCTCGAACGGCGACGCCGCGCGCCCCTGCGACCGCAAGCACACGCACGTTGACGCTCGGATACATACAAAAGACAACATTAGGCTACAACGAGACCATTAAGGTAGTAGTGCTGTAGTGATCTCGCACTGACGGATCGCGGGTTCGAATCCCGCTTCGGGCATGGTTGTATTTGTGTTATGCCTTTTACCCCTTATCACCTCAATATCATGTCATCTTCACAGTTACCATACAGTCAAATGCAATAGTGGTTGGTAATGATCTAGATGTTAATGCAACCTAAAATAACAACAACAATTTTTTTCTGAAGAATTTTCGGTGTTTTTTTTGGCGAACAATTACAGAACTTTCTCTTCTTCTAAAGAATTCCTAAGGCGAAAACTAAAAAATTAAACATTAGGATTCAAGAAATACTTTTAATTACAAGGTGAATATTTCATTTTATCAAGTTTTGTCAAAAAAAGTGAGAGATTGTATTACGGAGTCCATTGTGAATGTTACAGATGCGTTAAGTTGTTCACCTGGAAAGGTGGTCTCCAAACCAAATATTTAAATAAATTCTAATGAAGTAGAAAAAAATAAAAATTAATTTTGAACTTTGTGATTGAACTTCATCACGAATCTCTTATACTCGCATATGTAAAAACTGTATGCAAGTTATAATAACCAACCTAATACATAGACTAAAACAGAATATAAAAGATAATGAAATGAACAATATAATGCACACTTAATGAGAAAGCATTTATTGTTTGAAAGAGGAAAATGAAAATTAAATATGTAAATATATTAAGTTGTTAAACCACACTGTGTTTTAAAAATTATTTGTTGAAGTTAAACTTCCATTTAATAGATATTAATTTTCCCAATAAATGAAAATAAAGAATTGAAATAGAAGATTTATTCTATTGTATTGCTAATTACCGTATTGATGTCACAAGACTGGTTGATGGCAAAAGAGTAAAGTGAATCTCATTCTATAATTTACTTCCATAATGAAGATGCAATTGTGTAACTGGTGTGAATTTAGTCACACATCTATATTTTTTAATATTAAAACTCCTAGGGGCATAATCAAAACTAAACAGCGTATGCCGTTTCAGAAGCAATGAAATGCAAATAATTCATAACGTACAGTTAATTACACTTTTGTTAAATGTTAGGCAGTAGAGTTTTTTCCCTTTCTATTGAAGCGCGTGCACATAGTTATAGCTTCCTTGAAGAGTTGCTTGTCATGTCGACTGGATTTTGCAATTGGAAAGGTGGTTTTAACAATGTAGAGTTCTCATAATAGTAATTACCTGGACCTGCTGATGGGTATCATCTGATGTGAAAGTGCAATGCAGTACATGAATTTGCATGCAAGACTCAGTACATTTTTCGCACAGGCTTTCATACTTTCGTCTGAGATATTCAAATGAATTACAGAATATTGGTTCAGAACATGAGTTTGTCACAGAAATGATAATATAACTTATAATACAAATAACATTGAGATGTGCTTATTTTCAGACGCGGCAAACACAGTTGGCTTTTCATTATTGAGAGTTAGTCAACATTACGGAACAATCGTTCAGAACATGTATTTACCTCAGATGTAATGATAGTCAGTGGAAGTAAATTTCAGAGGAGGTTTATTAGTCTTTGGAAACACGATTATTGGCTATTGATTATTGAGAGTTTGTTAAAAAGAAGCTGATATCAGTTAAATGCATGAGAAATTATGTTTAGTGACGCATAATCTATTCACACTACAAATTCACAGATGGTGTGGGAGAATCAAGAGAACATTTTGAAAAAAGGGCAAGATACAAGACTAAAGAAAATGTTTTCATGGGGCAACCTGAAGGACAACATGGAGGACGGATAATTTACCCATACAATTGTGTTCCACATGAAATTACAACGCACCTACAACACAGAAAGACATTGGACTTACAGCAAAGAAAAGTATCATTCATTTTAAAATGTTAATATTGCCATGTATACTAATAATGCTCTACTTCATCTTCATTGGATGATGTGCGAGTAAACTGAGGTGTGAATGTGGAGTTTTATTGCTTGGGAATTATTATGACAAAATCTACAATTCACAGCATAAACCTACAATTATAAAGTACTGTACCAACTATTTTTTTAAATATTATGTTTCAGAATAAGCACACAAAATTGTATTTGCACTTTTCTTTAAACTCACAAAACTTAACCCTTTTTACTGGAAAACTATCTCATTCTTTCTTAAACATATCAATCGTTTCCAACCATTTTAGAAATAAATAACAAACATTAAATAATACATACTTGATTTATGATTGTCATATATTATATTACTAATAAGAGGACAAGTTTTATTCTTTTTCGATATTCAATGTTCAATTTTTCAGAAGAATGTTTCACTTGTAATACAAAATTGCCACACAACATTTCAAGTAATTTGTTTGCCCTTCACCAGGTGTAAACAATAATATTGACACAGTTGAGTCTGGAAATGAATACAAATTTGGGTAATATTGTTCAAAATGTTGGTAATTAAGACAAACAGCAATAGGATATGAAATGTTAGAACTAATATAAAAAACAGTGAAAAGTATATAAAAACATATAGAAATAAATACAATATATATTGTATTTACTATTATATATTTTAATATATTTATCATATATGTTACTGGATAAGAAGAGAGAGAGAGAGAGAGAGAGAGAGAGAGAGAGAGAGAGAGTGAGAGAGCAAGAGAGAGAGGAAGAGAGAGAGAGAGGGAGAGAGGAAGAGAGGAAGAGAGGGAGAGGGAGAGAGAACTTATCAAAGCACGAAACAAATGAACATTGAAAAATTGAACATTAATCGTCAGAATAGAGCAAAATATATCTCTGTTAATTCATTAGTGTCACATTAAATTTTTTTATTTCAGCAACGAGCATTATTTTAGTGTGGACCGCGCGTTAAGTCATCTTTGCCAACGCACCTGGTGCAGGTAGGGCGAGTGCCGTCCGTTGTAGGGCGAGTGGTCCCTGTACTCCCGGTGCTCCCTGTACTCTCTGTGCTCGCGGTGGTCTCGGTGGTCGCGGTGGTTGTAGGGCGAGTGGCGGCCGTTGGCGTAGGGCGAAGGGTCGCGCGCGTGCGGGTGGCCGTAGGGCGAAGGGTCGCGCGCGTGGGCGGCGAAGGGCGCGGGTGAGTGGCGGCCGTTGGCGTACGGGGAGTTGCGTCCCGGGCTGCCGTTCATGTACGAAAGGCTGCGGTCCGGGTTGGCGTGCGAGCTGCCTGGGTACGGCGACGACCGGCTGTTGCTGCTGCTGGTTTTGTACACGGTCGTCTTCTCCGAGTACCTGGAGAAACACATTAATAACATTAATGATACAAAAATGTGACCTCATTGAGGGGAAAGTCTAGCTGTAAGTTATGATTTTCTGACAAACCGCTTGAATGAATTAGCCTTATTATAACATAGCATCATAAAAATATGGGTAGAGATTTTATCACAACTACTAATGTAAAATAAAGAATATAACCTCAGTTATAGGAAGATGTAATTAAGTTTTAGTTTAATGAGAATGCTACATGTTCAGGATGTACGCAGAAATACATTAAATTGATTGATTTGAATTATGAAAGTGATTTATCTCTTTAAATGTGAAATCCCATTGTGTTATATTTAAAGTCATTTAATAAATCTAAGCAACTCTTTTGTATTTATTTATACAACAATACTGAATTTTTTGGTGAAAGGGAAGTAGGTGCAAAAGAATGTATTTTTTAAACAAGGTACATTAGAGTCACTTTAAAAATCGACAAACGTTAAGAATTTCATAATGATATGGCATGAGAATAGCTGTTAATAGGTTTATTTTACCTGAATAATGAATATAATTACTTAAATGACGTAGTGTCATGGAACATTAACTACATTACGGTACATTCAACACTGAGTGTTTGATTCAGTCTGTGTGACGAAACCAATTTTCGAGTGCTCGTTAAGGCATGCGCAGATGTTCAGAGAAGCCCGAAGCTTACCCAATCGGTTTGGCGAAGGTGTGGTTGGGCCCCGTGGGAAGGACTTGCACTCGGTCGGGGCGCAGACCAGAAGTCTTCACCTCCCGCGAGGTCGTCGACGTGGAGTGGTTGCGTTCTGACCACTCAGACACCCCCTGCAAGAGAAATCAACCAAACGATTATTAAAAGAGATTACATTGCACTGCTTCAATGAATTAATTAAAGACATAACAAAACAAATTAAAACATTTGGTTGTAAATGAATAAGCCGGGAATAAAATTTAAGCTTTAACCAAACAATGACGAACAATGTAATAGAAAGATTAACGGGCCTTTCGGGGTCTTTGATGGTTCGATGAAAATTGAAGTTTCTTTAAAAGACGTGTATTTGCAAGGAAATGTCATTTTCTTTTTAGAGATGATTATAAGCGTGGAAATGAAAATCAAGATAAGCGGGAATGTGAATAAAATAAATGCATTATGTACAATAACTACATTGTACTGAGTCAGAAGTATTTTTAGGTTACCATTCCTTTTAGCATGATTGAGATAATAATGACGATGGAAAAGGAAAATATGTAAATAATTAGAAGGAGATGGATAATAAAAATACAATTATTACCAAGAAAATATGATATATACAAACAGTAAAGATTATTATACAAAGTTAATTACGTTTTGGGCTTCCAATTTGTTGTATTTGAAAAAAACGTTCGAAGGAATTCATAGATATCACCGGTACAACAATAAAAATAGCAATGATGTTATTTAGTTAAAGTGTGAGAAAAACTCAATAATGATAATTATAGGGTTCGAGTGCAACTTAACAAATGGTATTCCAGTACATTTTCGAGAATGTTTGCTTCTGAACAAACGATATTTTCTTCGAAAAAATCTAATCAAATATCATTTTTTTATGAGATGGATGAATAAACGTGTTTCGTCGATATATTTATGCTGCTCATTTCTAATAATTCATGACTGTCCTTCACCAAAATTGTTCTAGAGCAATGCATGGAAAATGATGGGAAGGGGAGACAGAGAGTGTATTGGATCTGAGTTTCAATGTGCGTGAATGTTACTTACTTCTTGAGAATATATGTGAGACACAGTATTTCGTGATATAGACATCTATTCGGATCAGTATTTGAAGTATGTGTTAGGAAAAAGTTCCGACTTTATGAAATGATCCACGTGAAAATGTTGGAATGAGTGCGTTGGCTTTCTGTGGTCGAATTAACTAACTACGTGGCTGTTCGAGAGACGCCGCGTTCTAGGCACAGGTTCCAATGTTTCGGACGCCCTTCTGCGACTTTCCTCTCCCGAACAGTCAAATAGTTACGAAATCGTTGGTATATACCTGGAAGCAGCCGCTACTTCGAGATATATAAGAGTATCCGTATCACTATTTGAAGTATGGGTGTTTGAAAAAAGTTTCGAGCAATATGAAATAAAAGTGACAAACATCGGTATGCGAGAGGGGGCTGTACCTGGAAGTATCCGTTGGCGGTGGCGGAGGGCTGTGCGGGCGGCGGGGGCGGCGAGGGGTCGTCTGGCTCCGGGGACGAGACGAAGACGCGCGCCGCCGCGGGGGCGGTGACGAGCGCGGGGGCGAAGGGCTTGGGCGCAGGGGCGGCGGTGGCGACGACCGGTGCGGCCGTGACGATGGGCGGCGGGGCCAGCGGCGCGCCGCCGTTGAAGGGCGCGGCCGACCCCGTGGCCTTGGCGGCGATGGGCCGCGACTTCATGGTGACGTTGATGAAGCTGGTGTTGGTGGTGCCCGCCGCGGGCAGGTCGGCCTCGTCGTCCAGGGAGCCCTTGGACGAGCGCGAGTCGCTGCCGAAGTGGTGCTCCAGCCATTTCGACGTCTCCACCTGCGCCACCAGCCCGATTCAGATTACAACCCAATTTCTACACCATCTGACAGTCACAGATCATGTAGAATTTAACTTTAACTATTAATTGATCGTATTTGGTTGCCCTTCATGCCGACGTGTTTTATACGCGAAATTGAAATAAAAACCGCAGTAGTGTAGGAGTTACTATTCTAAACATGAAATATTTTTGAACAGAAAGAAAATATATGTTGGAGTCAACTAAAACTACGAGTAATTTTTAAATGCACGATAAACTATGCTTGATAACACGAATGGAGCCAGTACGTGATTTGTGCTTGATTTAACAAGTATTGTACTAATTTTTGAAACGGTTTAACAAAGAAATTGGTTGACACGAAATCCAAGAAATATTAATGATAGTTTTTTGAAAACTCAGAAATATAGTGGTGGGATACAATGTTTTAAGTGCTCCAGAATTCAATGAGTGCAAGTTTGGTGAATTGCACTAGTGAAAAGCCTTATAGATCCTCCCAAGAAATGACAGATTTTTTACGAAATGTTTATAAAGTAATAATAAATATTTTTGATGTAAAGAATTGTTTATGTTACTGAATATAAATAAGAAGAAAACTTTAGAATTTTTCTCAAGAAAGTTTTGTTTTCGATCCACCGACACAACGACGCGAAAGAAGGAAGGTTATGTTTTGCAATGCGGGCTTTGTTAGTTTCCTCTCTCGTAACTTTCCAACCGGTTCATGGTATTTAAGGAGCCAAACGAAACATTTTAAGTGAGGAAGAGGTATTTACTGCATCTACATAGCACACGTAAGCTACAAATTAATATTAGGGACCCTAGCAAGATAAAGAAGTATATTAGGACCATTGTTACCTAGTTTTTCTGCAGTTGAGGTTTTCAGTTCTTTAAATATTATAAGCTTCAACATCTGTATTTGTGGGGTATTGCAAGTTTCAAATCAGTAAATTTCCAACTGTGGTTGTCCTAACTCATCAAGGGGATGCTTATGGATGTGGTACGTAAACACCCTCCTCGGGAAAATTTCAAAATTAAATTATCCACTTAATAGATATCTTCGAGCACATGGTCGATTTTCTAAATATTCTGATATCATTAAACATTCACAAACGCTACATTTACTTTTTTGTAATGAATTGTAAGGTTGGTTTTATTCCTCGTTTTCGTCTTTGGCTTCTTTGTACGTTCATAGAAGAATATTTTCTCTAATTTTAAAAATGTCTTAATGATCATCAAATGTCTCATAAAATATTTAAAACATGTATTTTGAAAAGTTTCATCATCAGTTTAAATTAAACAATTAAATCTTGCACGAGGATTTTAATGCCGGAGTGGTTAGTCGAATTGCTCCATGGAAGCCAACTACGCTCCGTGGAAGTCATGGAGCGTAAGTAATTCGAGACTCCGTGGGTTCCTGGATGGGTGATCATCTGGATAGCCCGGGAATCAAACTGCCCCGAGCTCCTAGCCGGCTCCTAGAAGGCAATGACTACGTCTGATAATGACTAATTGCGTTAATGGAGTATTACAGCAGGTTCGACGCTAGTACATGATTAGAGAACGTTGTAACGAAAAATGAAGCAGAATTTTCAAAAAATCGTACAAAAAACTCTAGAAACTTCTGGTGGGGATTGACTGAGAGGCCGTGGACGGATGAGGCGGAGTGCCGAATTAACTTCAACCCTCCCCACTTACCTTCGATAGCATTGTTGTAAACTCGGAGGACCACCGCGTTAAGAACGTGGCACGCACGAAATGTTAGTATCTACAGAAGAGTAACACTTCTAGTGCATGCCGTTGCTCACCTTCCGGGTCTCCTCTTCCTCCTCGAAGTCGAGCGGCTTCTTGGTGAGCGCGTCCTTGCGGTCGAGGGGCGTGGCCTCGGCGGGCGGCGGGCGGCCCGCCCTCGCCCCCGCGCGCCGCATGCGCCGGATGCGCGTGGACAGCGAGTCCCACTCCTGCTCCGCCAGGTCGGCGTCGCCCCGCCGCTCCGCCTCCGTCGCCTCCGCCTGGTAGCGCATCTCCTCCCCTACCTGCAAGACACACCACGCGTGCGCTTTAAACAAGGACTCTAACGAGTGACCGGTACCTACAACAGGTGTGTCAGATTAAATGTCACAAACTTCGAGGGCCAAGTAGCACGAAGTCCGATGCATACATAAAGATTTCATGCACTGGTCACACACTGGTGTTGCCTAACAATGTCATGTGTAACTATATTATATGAAATTTCTTTTCGACTCCACAATATGGCATAGGAATTTGTAATATTCATTCTGAGACACCTGTACCCTGAGATCGAATTGAGAAATAAAAAATGCATTGTTTACTTCATTGTAACATAAAAAAATATTCCATTTTTGTCATGTTATTTATTCAATTTCAGTTTGTCAGTATTGTAATAAAGGATAATACTATTATCTATCCAATGATTCAATTCGTCAATCATTTACAATGTTCAAATTGTCAACTATGTAAAAGGTTCTCCTTTAAAACTGTGCACTTTTACGTGGTACCGAGCACATATATCCACGCACACACAGATACACAAACGCCTGCAATGGAAATTCTCAGTGATTCCCCGCCGAATTACGACAAATATTTTAGAGACAGAAACGTATATCAAACCCAATTATCTAATACAATATTAACACAAGATAGTAGAGACCTTAGAGTAAAATATTTCAAACACCTATTCAATAACATATATTTTAAACGTGAGATGATATTCCAATTATTATATACTTATCAATCATTGACCCGTTAATTATTACAGTTCCAATATACAAATCCTCTCGCGACATACGAACAGCTAATGTAATGGGAGTAGTTTCAATGCTTCAATAGTAGCATTAAACGGTAATACCTACTTCAAGAAAGTCGGATCAATGATTGGCTGTCAACAACCAAGAGTTGTACAACAAACTACAACAAAACCTCTGTGTCAAATGCTGCCTGCCCAGGTATCAACGTTTTAATAACCTTTTAAACATATACTCTAAATGCCAACTCAAACTTCTGTTTATAAGCCGATAATTGATTCGTCACTGTACTTCCCAGAATTCTTTCAGTATTTAGTATATCACTGTAAATACTGATTACATAAGCACTCCCTGAATAATTGCTTAGACATGTTGTAGATTGTAACACACTCGTCTCAAAACTCACCCGAAAAGTCTTCATCAATAAACCCAGAGAGTTCCTAAAAATCTCGTTCTCATTAACTTGACTGAGCTTTTGTGGCCCAGCAAACAGGAACTACCAGATACTTTTAAAAAGAAAGCAACCTCGCAGGTTTTTAGCAAAAAGGTTGATCACATCAGACTGTCGTGATGAACACTACATCAACGAACCGTCGTAAACAACCGCGGCGACCGCAAAAGCCTAAATAACCTATTTTCTCGGAATTTGTAGTCTGTCTAACGTGCTGCATTTGCTATGGGTGCACATCCAACGTATCGTGTAACTTTAAACCATACAAAGAAAAATATAAAATTCACTACTTTATTGCACGAAGTAATGCGAATCAAATTTACTAATTAAATGTATAAGTACGAGTGAGTACGTGCAAAATCCACCAGCACTTCTTCCTGCCACACAAGTTCTTGCTAATACATATTTCCAATACACATGTTTCTGCACTTACACTGCAGATGATGCGTGCAGAACTACCGTATGCACTCGGAGCACTTAACTGAACAAACTGAACATTCATTTCCGGGACTTGGTTGGAAGAGCTAGATTATTTTGCTCGAGGTGTTATGAAACGTTGTTGACAGCATTGCAGGCGTCACTGAACTGAGTCAGGGGATCTGCTGTGATACGGCATTACACGTTTCATTGGCTATTGTCTTAGCATCGAGCTCTAAATTGGTATAATGAATAAGACGATAATTTAGCAGAAGAAATTTACGATTTTCAAGAACAAAAATTTGATAATAATACGCATGGTGTGTATCTGTTTTCGGCATCGAAGTACTTATTTGATATCAATAAACATACGCAACACCGATAATTCTTATGGAGGTGTAACTACATTTTTTAAATAGCGATTGATTTCTTTAACTCGCCGTAAGTCGAATACAAACCATCTTTTAATAGAATAGGTGAAGAGCAGAACGGTATAAGTGACATTAAATCCAGAGAAATTTGTTTATTTAAGTCAATATTACTGAAAAGTCGTGATGCTTTGTTTCATCATTAAAACTACGGCATTTTCAATTGTTCATTAAAACCATTAAAATACATTGCCACAGAAATATAGACTAAAATAGATAGTTTTTACCAGAATTTATAAAATGTCACTTACACCGTTCTGGTTTTCACCCATTCATATGATGCTAAGTTTTAAAGTTTGATTTTTAAGGCGTTTTTGTCCCGTGTACTTCTACCACTATCAACTGCTGTACAACTGTCTTCATCGCATGATGATTTCCACTGAGATACGTATACTTTTCATTCATTACCACTAAAAG
Organism: Gryllus longicercus; assembly: GCA_038098605.1. Taxonomy (NCBI): domain Eukaryota; kingdom Metazoa; phylum Arthropoda; class Insecta; order Orthoptera; family Gryllidae; genus Gryllus; species Gryllus longicercus. Next base: position 832,886 of record JAZDUA010000004.1, read on the forward strand.
TCTGCTTTTACTAAGGTAAAAAAACATTACAATTAAATTAGAAGTAGACCTAATGCATGCTCCTTAATTAGCTATAAAACTGGTTCAGACCTCCTAAATTCAAAATATATTTTGTACTCCAAACATTTAATGTATTTTTCTGAAGGACCATGGGTATCCTTAATAATTAGTTTCTAATATTATTGGTTTCAAGCATTGTTCATATATGATTAAAAATGTAGTTCGAAAACCGATTATGTATACAATGTAACCTGAAAACCCTTGAAAGGCATAATTTTGTCGAACAAGGATAATAAAGAAATTTTTAAAAAAGAATTAGCAGTCGCCAGAGGATTTTTCAAAAGCTACCGGTGACAAGCACCGAGGACCTCGGGGATATTGATTGCGTGCGTTAAGGGGACGCACCTTGACGCCGTCGGCGATGTACTCGACGAGCTCCTGGTCCTTGGTCTTGGTGAAGCGGTGCGAGGCTTCTCGCAGCGTGGCCTGCTCGTCGTCGCCCGTCACCGCGCGCGTGGTGGCCGCGTCGCCCGCCGCATCGTCCTCGTCGTCGTCGGGCTCCGAGTGCTCGCGCACCTCCTCGTGCTCGGTGGTGCGCCTCGTCTCGGTGACCAGCCGGCCATCGGGCTGCAGCTGGCTGCGCTCCACGGAGTCCTCGGTGTCGACGACCTGCGCACCGCGGCACCACTGGTGTAGATGGGATGCCTACCCCACTTGGAGAAACATGCGTCTCTCCTTATCCCTATAGCCGTGTGTCCGTATATCTGAGTGTCCGTATATCCCAGCGTCAGTGTAGCCATATGTTCGTGTAGCCATGTGTTCGTGTAGCCGTGTGTTCGTGTAGCCATGTGTTCGTGTAGCCATGTGTTCGTTTAGACATGTGTTCGTTTAGACATGTGTTCGTGTATCCCAGTGTTCGTGCATCCCAGTGTTCGTGTATCCCAGTGTTCGTGTTTCCCAGTGTCCGTATATCCCAGCGTCAGTGTAGCCATGTGTTCGTGTAGCCATGTGTTCGTGTATCCCAGAGTTCGTGCATCCCAGTGTTCGTGAATCCCAGTGTTCGTGAATCCCAGTGTTTGTGTTTCCCAGTGTTCGTGTATCCCAGTGTTGCTGTATCCGGGGGAGGGGCGTTATCCGCGTGTCCGTTTATACGCATGTTCATGTATCCGTGTGTTTGTGTATCCATGTCCCGTGTATTCGTCTGTACCCGTGTGCGTTCATGTACCCGTGTGTGTCCGTGTATCTGTGTGTGTCGATGTATTTGTGGGTGTCTGTGTATTCATGTGTGTCAGTGTATGTCTGTGTCAGCACGTGTTTATTTGTGTCCGTGTGTATGTTTGACCATGTATCTACCAGTGTACTTCGTGTGTCTGCCTGACCTTGTGTTTGAGAGTCTGCCAGTCCTTCCCTCTGCCAGTCCTTGTGTCTGCCAGTCCTTGTGTCTGCCAGTCATTGTGTCCGCCAGTCCTTTGTCTGGGAGTCCTTGTGTCTGCCAGTCCGTGTGATTTTGAGTGTTAGTCTGGATGCCTCTGAGGTTGTGTAAGCTAATTTATGTATAAAGGTACGTAAAGTGCCATTATTTAAAATTGAAGCTAACCCCTCGGTGGGAGACGTCTAGACCGTCCAGAACGTCGTTGGGAGAGTACATGCTGCGCATGCTGCGAATGAAGAACGGGCTTACCTTTGAGGACTTGGCCGACTGGTGGACGACGCGCGGGGAGGAGGTGGTGGGGGCGAGGGCGCCCTCCTCAGGACGCAGCGCCGCGCGCAAGTCCTCAGGGGACGCGCGCACCGCCGCCTGGTACGCCTGCGCACACAAACACACTCCCTTATTGCCTCATCCTCACGCCCTCGCTTGCATGCACTTCGTGTACAAACATTGGCTCTGACAAAAGAATGTGAGCATGGAGTCTTGTATCAGTGAAGCCTGATCTAAGACCTGATAAGTGATGTCTGCCTTCTTTATAATCGTACATAAAGCGTTTTGAAATTGATAAGGTTCTCTCTGACATTTTTGGCGAAAACGATTTTATAACATGTTAAAACTCTATTTCGTTAGATCTACAACATATTAAAATAATTTTCAAATTAGTCTTGTAGACAACGTTCCAAACAAAATTACTTAGCACCCTTTGCATTTTTTACAAATATTTATTAGATATTTCCAAATTATTTTTACCCTCTTCAATACTATTGCTCAAACTTCGTATTAAACACATTGTTTTGTTGAATATTTCAGTTAAAAAAAAAAACAACTTGAATTATGTAGACGTAGTTTGACGGACGCCGCAGGAGAGCGCCAGCGAACGAAACCCGATGCCAGGAGTCGCGCCCTCTCTGTTCCTACGCCCGTACCACACTGTACCCCTAAGCTGGAGCGCCTACTCGCGAGTAAGAAAGTTTTGGATGGTTTTGTTGGTAAATGATGTAAATAATAAATTAAAAATGATGTTAAATCCGTTCAGCAGGACGTTACTGATAGATACCTGATCGGATCCCGGCTGTGGCAGTCAATTCTTTGAACAGTTAAACATCATTTGTAACATTACGTCTGCTAAGTAGTTAAGAGGTCACAAAAGTCGTTGTCAATTGTGAAACAGGGAACATTTTACCATCGTAATTGTTAAAACTCGTGAGAGGTAAAACAATCAAATACATTTATTTTATTTACATTTATGTATATAAATATGTTTATATAGAGTTCATCTTGAGTGGTATATTTCTTTAGTTACAGTAAGTATAAAGAAAATGCTAAACGAATTCATTTTACTTCAAAACACCATTGTATAAGTACATTTAGGGCGATTTACGTTATGCAAATCGTAAGCATCGTACTCAAACAAGTATTACAGGCACGAGGCTATTGATTGACATATGAGGGAAAACGTTCATAATTTCTTCTCATGAGCTGTCAAGAAATTAATTTAAACTTTTGCAAATTTGACTGTACTTTTTCAACTGAATTCCCAACCGAATTTTCACTACCAAAGATTTAAAATCTGCGCCCGAGTGAAGAGAAAGCTCCGGGTGACCGAGCGCGGGAACATGTGGCGACGGTGGGAAGAAGCAAAAACGCAGCGCTGACGCTTTGTGGTGACTCGTTCACGAGGCGGCTTTCACGGAATGCGGGGAGTCATTTCAGGTTACACGTCAAGAGATGAAGAATGGCTAGTGTTTTCTTAGGGAGGAGATTGATGTCCTTCGATATTACTCACGATATTCCCATTTGAGTCACCTTTGCCTGACCTAATAAAACGCTTTGATCGATATTTGCAATTAACAATATAGTTTAAAACATACCTTATATTGACAAGCAAAGTTTGTGTTGACTATAAATGGTGTTCATTGAATATGTAAAATATTGAGTTGCTTGAAAAATACATAAATAAAATTCATGTTGAAACATTTAGGGAATGTTTTCATCCAACAGAAGCTTGAGTTGCAAGAATATATTATATTAATTTCCCTATAACTACCCGTTGATAACAGGAACATTAATATAGCCTCTGTAATTCTAAGAATAGCCTTATGATGAATATATAGCAAACACTAGTAATGATTCGCGCTACATCAAAATCATTTTTGTCTTAAATTACTATCCCAAACGACTCTGAATTTTAAGAGGCTGAGCTCCAATTTGTAATCACTATGTACTTATGTTCCTGCAATTATTGTAAAATTATCTCTAGCGCTAAAGCAGTCGCTGCGTAGATCGCCGAATGGGAGGGGTAAAAAGTGAATAATAAATGTAACTTCAAATTAATTTCATCCCATAGCACGTCACACACAGTTATTAATTGTTTTTGGCATAAATAAATAAAATAAATTAAATGTAAGAGTTCGAAAACATTTCTCTATATTGTCGACTGTTCTGAAGTACTCGGTGTAAGCTACACAAATGTGTAATTTGAATGCTTTATAACAATTATTTCTTCTTAATTTCTTTAGTATGCCGAAGATTGTGCACAATTAATAAATGAGAATTATGATGTCAAATATTTTAAAGTGGTTGAATGGAGTCAGGAGAACTGGGAAATTCGAGGAATTCGAACTGGAGAATCAAATTCAAACATATTATTCAACACAAGTTTGACATGAAAACAACAGAGAGTTAGAATTACGATTACCAAAGGTAAAAAGCGAACGAAATAATAGCCGCGTTACTGATCACTTTAAGTAAATCAGGTAAGGAGACTCTAACCCTAAGACCTTACGGTCGGAGGCCGTAGAACCTCCAGAATAGCCGAACGGTAGAGTTTTCCTCCTCACAGAGACTGGATTCAACCCAACTACGCACGCTCTCCCCGTGGCGCCGGTGCACCTGCCTGTGGGCGTGGGTGGGCGGGAGGTCGGCTCCTCTCGGGGCGAGAGGGAAATCGTGACCGCCGGGGCCCGGGCGACCGCGAAACGCCCCTGCCCCCCTCCCCCCTCCGGCACACGTCGTGAGCGGTATGCGCCTTCTTGTGAGCTTTCACTTCCAATCGCGATCCCTCGTGCGCCGCCTCCGATTACACTTGTTCTTGCGACCGACCGGCCAGCGGCGACCGGTTCCCTTGGTTCGGGGCGCGTTCTCAGGAAGAGAGCTACCTTCGGCCGTACGCTCGTGGTATTTTATATTAATGACGCTAGTAAATATTGCAATATAACGGAAATAAAAGTGTACTACAGTTTAATATGTTTATATGAAGATAATATGGATCTCTTAATGCGTTTTATAAGCTTTATCTGAGAATCAAATACGACAACCTATGAGAGAAATTATATCGTTTCAAATTAATGAAAAATATTTAGGACACATTATAATTCATGAGTAATCGACTAGAAAAGAACTACCATAAGTAAGTTGATATTAAGTGTTCTCATAAATGAAAAAAAATAACCAACAATACATGTCTAATGAGGAATATAGTGGAATTTAACAAGCACAATAATTTGTAAAAAAACAAACAAACGATTTTACCATTCATAAAGAAAATAATTTTCATATCATTACATAGGAAAAATTGAACGGGTTGTTGTGAAATAAATATTACAATTCCTTAAATATTCCATTTTATTCATACGAGTAGATACGCAATTTTTGAATTCGAATCGAAACAATAAATTTTCTTCAGGCATTTTAATCTCAAAAACCCAACCAGTCCCTCTACACAACACAAATCTGAAACGCCAATTTCACTATATAGCTTTATTTGTTGCTGTACCACAATGTCAGGAGGCGAACGTGTTCCCGTTCACGTGCCACCTGCGCCACCTGAGCTGCTCCTGAGCTGGCGCCGCGCCGCTTGCGCAGCAGCTGTAACTCAGGCGCAGGCGGAATGCTCCCAAAAAAACGCGCGGCGCCGTACCGGCCTTGGGTCCCACCCCACTGGCCCCTCGCGGGCGGCTCGCGTTTGCGCCTCGCTAGCGTCCCCGCCTCCGCCCCGCTACACGATGGGCGCACACTATTGGAGTTGCGGTAGGAGCGGAACCACGGATAATTACCAATCAGAGCAGCCGAACGCTTGGGTTTTCATCCCACGCAGCGACTGAATTCAACCCAGCTACGTAGGCTCTCTATATTTATTCGTTCAATTTTTCCTACGTGATGAAATGAAAAGAAAATTGTTTTTTCATGAATAGTAAAATCGTTTCTTACAAATTTCGTGCTTGGTAGATAACTCTTTAACTCATTTATTGTTGCTCATTTTTTTCATTTTTTAAGAACACTCATATCAACTAATCTATGCTAGTTCTTTTGTAGTCGATTACTTATGAATTACATTGTACCCTAAATATTGTTAATTAACTTGAAATAACACAATTTCTATATTGGAATGCTACAAATATCAACACTGCGTTTGTGAACAACATTGCAATCCGTTGAGTGCAACAGAATGGTGAAACCTAGTACGTCATCTGTTATTGAAACCTCTTCCAACTGCCTCCATTTCCTCCACTTCCTCCTTCCTTTCGCTTCTACGACCAGCCAATAGTTCCGCTCCACTCCGCTCGCCGCATCGCTCAGAGCTTTCCTCGTGGCAGTTTTTCTCTAAACGCGGAACTGGCTCGCATCGCAAGTGCCGCTATCCGAGATCTTGTTGTGGCCGAACAGAGAACAGCGGTTTTCGTAACATGTGTTTGGAACCACAAGCACTATCGGTTGATCGCCACAAGTGTTCAAGATCGCCACAAGTGTTCAAGAGAACCGTTGCAGCTTGTGAAAGGAGATTTAAGAACGGAAAGCGAGGAGAAATTATGGCTTAAACCGAACTCAAAGATATAGTAAGAAATTCCATTACGGTTATTGATGTTTACACAACGGGTGTACATTAAATTTAAGCATGCTAGTTATTTCTAGTAGTATGTACTTTCATTGAAAATAATATTATTTAAAGGTTGTTGTATGACCGTTACACCTATCATGTACAAAGGAACAATTGCACAAAATTTTAACTGAAAAATATTGCCAAGCAAAGGATGAAGTACAGGAACTTGCAGTTTTCCGGTAAATGTTGTGTATTTCTTAATTTACTCTGACGTTATAAAATGTGCCAGATTATTGGGGTACAATTATTGTTCTTACACATTGCTGTAGTGGAAATAACAGATCTCTTTGTCGTAAAAATTATTACTGCATACCGTCGTCGTATACGTAGGGAGTAGTATACTCTTGAAAAGCCTACTCGCATTGTTGTTTTGTGAAGGAAAATATCAAATACAGTATAATAAGTTTATAAAAGGAAACGTCTTGTGTGCTTTTTACATTCCTTTCTCTTTTATTTCCAAGGTCGCATTTCCTCCCCTTTCTTTCCGCTCTACAAAAAATTATTTTGTACTTTCACACATCATCATATATTTTGGAAAAGACTTAACCCTCATTTCCCGCTCTTACGGTTGCCCGTGATCGTGTGAGCACTTTCACAAGTTCTACTTTCATCCAACATTTGGACCCGTTTGGTCCGGACGTCGTGATGATGGAAAGTGCTATATTCTAATGAACTTACATACTATACTGCACAGAGATCTGTACTGTTTAACAATATTAAATGGCAAATTTGAATGCCTACAATTTAAAGATTAACTTCAACTATTTATAAAGTAACAATTCGAAAATATTTACATCAATAATAGTTGCTCAATTGAATGTTAAAATTTAATCATCGAATTTAATGTTTATTAAAATGTGTGAATAAAATTTTGAATTCCCATTACAATTACTATACAATTATTTTTATTATTATAATTATTGAAAATAATCAGTATTTTATAAAATAATGCATCCTAATTTTTTTCAATATCAATGTATGACGAAACATTTTACAATTTTATCAGAATTTCAACATTCAAAAAACAAGTCAACAAATAACGAAGGAAAAACTCCTCTTGCCCGTTTTTGGAAAAGCAGCAGAATCCCAACCCGGCGGGAACTACGCAGCAGAGTGCGAGCTCGTTAGAACAAATCTAATTAATTCCTCAGAATTCTTTACTTTAGCGCGCGACTGCGTCACAGGAGCCCGAGAAGGCGAAGGCGCGGAGTCGACCGGTGTTTGTAAACACGTGCCCCGCCCACGTGTGGCCCCGCGCGCCAACTGCGGCGGCGCAAGGACGCGGCGGCGGCGGCGCGCCAAAGGATCCGCTCCAGGAGCCAAGCGAGCCATTCCCTTTCGCTTTTTATTTGGCATGCACAGCTCTCGCCTGGCGGGATTACTCAGCCGCCAACGCGCGCTTTGAATTCGAATGTTACATCGAATATTTGGAATAATCTCGGCAGTCCGGTAGGATGTTTTATCCACACCCCGTCTTTCCTCAAGGCTGTAAAAACGCTACTATACGATAGATGAAACAGGCATTATCAATAATTATATTAATATTTATAGCTTAGAAAATAGGACGTATATAGTTTATCTTCAGGTATGGTTGTTAAGATAATGTGAATTTTTAAGAGAAATCGCTTGGAATGGCCATGCAATGTCATTTTTGGAACGTGACTTGGAGGAATTTGGAACAATTGGAAGATTTGGAACAATTTCAGTGAAATCTATTCCATCCATCATTTCGCAATACTATATTAGAGGACATTGCTAATGGCTCTCCATTGAAAAAATTATATTTTATTTTTGTTCAAAGATGAAATAAAAGTAATACACACATTTTTATACCCATTTTCTCATTTGTATCAGCTGAGCTTTAGAAATATTTTTCTACATGTAATGATAATATATCCACTGACACATGAACGACTGCTTAATGTGATGAAGAAAATTATTTATTTCAACTCTAAGGTAGGTTTTAATTCAGGTTGTATTCTTTTACGGTATTGAAGCAAGCACAAGCTTATTTGGCTAAAAAGCTTTTATGAATTTCTGCCCTCAAAAAATGCATGCAAAAGATCACGATCAGACCTAGAATTTCACATTCCGAAACTTCGAATACACTTCTTCACTCTTGAATGCACCCGTACGCCTTTCTCTACGAAAGGTTTCCACGCAAACGTGATCCGATTCCACTTCCTCAGGCCCTAATTGATTTTGTATAGAGAACGATATTATTGCAACCTCGTTTCTCGAACGGCAAACGAGTTCGACTCACGAGACGATCGACGGCGTTCCATTTTCAGAAAGAACTTTCTAGTCTTCATCGCCCGTTCGCATTGATAGGATCTGCGATGGCGAACGTTCGTTACTATCCTTCCGGCAGTCGTCGTCGGAGCGCTGTGGTCGCGGGTGCGTCTCTGTACTGCGCTCCCATCTAGCGGCGTTCTTTCGTACTACGAGCGGCGAGAAGTGAACTGGAGTGGGAGAACAGAAATAGGGAAAACTAAAAGTATTAATCTGTGATCGTTAATATAGTATTTTAATTCTTTAAATAACTTTTTTATAATAAAAAGAAACAATATTGTATTGGTAGATGTAATGTCAGTAAACGCAGATCACAGTCCTTTAATTATCACATGTTAGTGTAAACTATATATTTCAAAGGAATATTTGCGGACGCATATCATGTATGCGAATTAATATTCTTAAATAGTCATTTTAAAACTTAGAAAATATTACTATCAGATATTTTTATCAGATATTTTTATTGTACTTTACGGCTGATGAATAAGTTGAACACGATTAATTTGAAAACGTATATAATTTTATACTAATGTTTGTACTGGAATTGTAGTCTCTTAATGATGACACATGCTAATCCTTTGTTCTTGTTCCATTGCAATAATTAACTACTTTTAAGAAGTTATTACCTCAAATCAATTACACCATATAAAATATTTAATGAAACCGCTCCTAGATGTGAGAAATTAATAGAAAATAGAGCACGCCACACTTGAATTTATTAACACCATCAAAATGTTTTTAGAACAGCAAGTATCCTACGCAATAAGAACTGGAAGAATGAACCACGGGTCTGTAACATTTTATTTTTTCCTCAGCCTCTTGACCCTTGTGCAACTGGATTCAAGGTTGGCCAGCCACTACCTCACCCGGTCCACAACAACAATGTTAAAACCTTTTCGTTGTCTGGAGGCAGGGTCGTATATAACAGTATTTGTCGAGGAAATGTTGACTCTCGAGGTGTGACGCTGAATCGTCTGCCATCTTCAAGAGAGCCACGGCCCCAAACACCACATTTCACGCTCGCAGTTCGGTAATGCACATAATCACGGCACCAGCCTGTGAGTCAACGCTCATATACTACTTCCCGACGCCGCGGCTTAAAGTGGTATTAAGGGACGCGTCTCACGACTGCTTTCAAATACCCAAGACAAAGAGCCTTCAGAAACACTTCGTCATAGAACACGTTCCCACGTGACTGCGCTGCTAGCCACGGCCATTGAAGATGCTGTCCTCTCCCGCTCTTCCGATGCGCCATTGTTCGGGTCCATTTCTTTTCGCAACGCTCTTTCCCATGTTTGTAATCGGACAATGCATGAAGGCAACATTTACAGAACGAAAGGCAATCTAATGGGTATGTATTGGCTATTACTCCTATTCTCACAAGGATTATAACACACATAAAGACAATCACATTTATATTTATGCTTTCATTGACTGTAGAGTAAATACTCAGTCTATGGATGTGTATGGGACATATTACAGTACTTGTTTAATGCTGCATTTTGAAATTATTTTACTGCTGACAATTGTTTCTCTCAGTTTGACACCAGAACAGGATCATTTATTCTTATTTTATTCAAATTAATACAATTTACAAATTGAATAATGTGTTCATTATAATGCAGCCAAGTACGCAGAATTTATTTTAGATAAAAGACAAATTTGAAACATCAGTGTGCGCTGTATTTGTTTACAGGAGTTTTATTATTTTTCCTAACTTACCGACAGAAGGCGGTTGGTGTTGTTTCGGTAATGTTTCCCTAACTTTTTAGATTGCAACAAGGCTCCTAGAGAGCAGATACAGTGACTGTGAGATTAACAACACTTTGATAAATATGTGAGCTCTTTCTTGGACGTCCAAACTTCTTAATAGCCTAGTAGATTGAATAAGTTATTAGTAGATTTTAAAGAAAAATTCAAGAACGTACGGTCACTATCGATTCGACCTGTTTTTATCTGCCGCATCCGGCTTACCTGGATTTCGAAACACGTGCATTTAAAACGTCTCTTTATCTCCTTTGTTTCGAGGTTCTGAGCACATTTGACCGCGACAAGTAGAAACATTTCGTTTTTTCAAATTACAAATAACAATATTAATTTTGCTGCTATCTTCCAATTGCTATGAATTGTTGGTGATACAGTATTGTACAAAGTCTAAACTAAAGTTCTAGATTTAGGTGAATGTTTCTAGGATTTGATGCATGTCTTTGGAACTTTATCGGTGGTTTAGAGCTGTCTGTGGAGGTAACAAAAAATCCTATCGAGGCTTATATAATGAGTTCATAATGAATTGTGTCTATTTCTATTATTTCTATTATTATTATTATTATTATTATTATTATTATTATTATTATTATTATTGCCGTGTTTTCATAATTAATTTTCTGGGCAAGCCCCCAAATAGACAGTATACATGGCAACGCAGCACTGACATTTACTACTAAACTTCCTCGCCGGATACAAACTCGTTGGGTCTTTCCTCGTGGAGATTTGAACGCACAGTCAGACGAGTAGCTGCGCAGCGGGGCAGCTGGAGCGGCGCCGGCGCTCGTAGACTGGGTCAAGGCGCGACGGCGCGGCGCCCGGCGTCGTCGTCACCGCCGCCGCCGCAGAGCGGCCTTGCCGCTGGCCGCCCCCGCCCCCGCCCCCGCCCCCGCCCCCGCCGCGTCCCGCGCCCACACTCGCTCCTGCCAACCACTGCACCACCCGGTATTTCGCTCGCCATCACGCCCTCATACACTACCTTAGCAACCGGCCTGATGCGCACGCCATCGCACCTTACACTACCACCGACTCAGTTGTGGCGAAGCCTCATTCGATCATTTGGCTGGCGAGTTTAGATCAGAGCCATCATTTCCGCTCTGTCTGCAGCAACTCTGACCGGGAGGTCCTACGGTTTGACCCACAACGCTGCATTGGCGATTTTGAGTCTAGCTAAACAGTTATGTCGAATTCATACGCTGTCTGTAGAAGAATTATAGCGACCGGCTGCTCTAAACGGTCGTTTCCTGTGTTGCTCTGATCACTACCAGGCGAAATTTCGGAGCAGTTTCCAATGAAAACGGACCACGGACCACGCGCAATTTATCCTTCCTGTTGCTTGACCTATCATCTCCCCTTCCTTACACACACTTACACTTATATGAACTTCACTACCACACATTACAGGTACCTAGAGCTTACACCAGTCGGTAAGTTAGAGCTTTTCCGGCTGCAGCTGGCACAATGACTCTCTAGGAGGAAACACCCGAAGGCGGATATCGCCGCCAGTCGACGGTAGCCAGCGCCGGATCTCACCATCCAGCGGGGGAGGAAAACTGCCACCTTCAGCGAAAAACATTCTCTACGCTAACGGGAATAACTAGCAAAGCAATTTACGCAACCGGAAACAACCGATCAATCAGATCGGCAGAGGGCTATGTTTTATTGAGAAAACCCGAAGAATAGGTCCGGAAATGGACTGGTATCAATACTCTGGATACACCCGTATTCAATATTTTTTATGATTTTAATTATGATATTAAAACTATTTAATTATAAAACGGCCATGTTTCTATACCCCATCTTATCCTTTATCTTTTTAAGTTACATCAAAGTGCTTTTTGTTTCTTCCTATTTCTAATCAGCTACGTGAAACTGCAGCTAGGCGACAATTAGTGACGTGCTCCATTACAGTTCTTTCCCGCCTGTAGTATATGATCAAAACAAATTATAAAAAAGCTACTATTGAAATAAAACATTTCATAAAATCAGCCTGAGAAAATTGAAAAGAAAGTCACCCGTTTTGCCAAGCCCCAATGTGAAATATAACGCTACCATGTAATGTTTGGAAGAACTACATTTCGTCTTGAACAATCGCGCACCAGAAATCGTATCATTATAAGCATTCGTAGTCCTACGCGAAATTTTCTCAAATAATTTAGTTTCACCTCACTAATAACAGATTTTCGAAAACACCGATTTTGTAAGCTTATTGATTGGGTGGATTTCGGTAATTAAAACGTCTTACGCAAGCCCTTTTTGCCAGCGAGCCCTGTCCCTGCGCCTCAAAGCGCGGCGCGCCGGGGCCGCGGGGCGTCGGGGGCTGGCGACCTTCGTCCCGGCCGCCTTGAGGCTCCGTTCTGCTCCCCCGCGCCGCGCGCGCGTTCCGGATGGCAGAGCGATCACCTTGCCGGATCTGGCATTGCGAGAGCGCTAATCAGAAGCCCGGCCGACTTTCACCCACCGCCCGATTGCGAGTTATGCATAATTCTAGATTTCTCGAAAGGAACTTGGAGAGTTTCTTGCTTGGACTGGCGAGTATCAGGACTGATGAATTCGTTATCTTCCTTATCTCATAGGGGCTCGTAAAATTAGAAAATCGACTGATCGATAAGTGATTGACAGGAATAAAAGTAATTTTACTCATTCATATTTTTATACAAACAATCACGTTCTCTGACTCCTTCTTAAACCTGTACGTGACGTTAAAGAAGAGATATTAACTAGGGTAAGTGGGAGTATTTGTTACCTCGAATTGTCCTTGGGAAACTGTGTTTATTCGCTCTCTGCATCACGATGTTTGGGCAGTTGGTTGTAAAATGTAGGTTTGCGGTTGGTTGACACGGTCATCTTGGAATGACGTAAATAAGACACAAAGAGTGACCGTGGTTTCATGTATTGAAAAATAATCGTTTACTAGCACTGCCTACCTCACAGCGAGTACACTACAACCTTGTTTGTAAATTACACTTACGTCAGTATAATGTGTTACAGAACAGGTCATATACTACATGAAAGGTGCGGTAGATTAATATCTAAATGCTGTCATGCTTTGCTCGCATGTTTATATATGCATAGTAGGTTATACATATGATATACATCGTAGTTACCAGTGCAATAAACGTTTAATTTCGACAACTTGTGTTTCAATAATTAGTTGTTCAGTTCTGTAAAATCGTTTCTTTACACTGCAATGAGAATTTTTTTCCATTTATTTTTGCTTCATCCCAAATTTTGATAGTATTATCCGAAATTTCGTATTCGCGAGGTTCTTCTGCATCAGAATCGCAGTCTATCCTCCAGAGGCTTCCCTGCAGCGAAGTCTCCGCCGCGTGGCAGTCACTTCCTCCTCCCCTGAGGCGTCCCCGGCCACCGCGGCGCAACGGCGCGGTTCCGCCAGCGCCCGCGGCCGCTGCGATTAGCATTTAGCGGAACGCACACACTGCGGCGCGGGGAGCGTCGCGGCCGGCGTTCCGCCACCGGAAGTGCAGGAGGCCGCTGACGTCACCGCATGTGTGACGTAACACCTCGTGCTGCTACGCGGCGGCGGGGCATCGACCGATCGCCGTTCCAGACGACGCCGCCGACGCGGTGCCGTTGGGTGTTGGGTGAGGGGGGGGGAGGAGGGCAGAGCGGAGAAAGTGAGGCAAGTGCACGCGGCGTGGGTGGGAGTGGAGGGGCGACGCCGGCGGCCGGGGCGGCGGAGGCGGGGCGCGGGCGGCGCGAGGACGGTGAAGGCGGCGGAGGCAGGGTGGCCGCAAGCAGCAAGGTGACGGCGGCAAGGGCCTAGGGCACGGCAGTGGCGGCTAGGAGTAAAGCAGCGGCAAGAAGCTCTGGGAAGGAACTTGCAATAGTCTAAGTGGCGTCAAGAAGCAGGGGGCAAGGCAATGGCAAGAGAGAAGGCAGTGGTGGCAAGGAAAACGGCAAAGGCGGCAAGCGGCAAGGCAGTGGCAAGAGGCATGTCGGCGGCAGCAAGTGACAAGGCGGCGGCAAGGAACACGGCAGTAGCGGCAAGGAGCAAGACGGCGTAACAGGCAAGGTGACGACAAGGGGCAAGGCGGTGACAAGGAGCAAGGCGGTGGCGGCGGCACCGAACACGGCAGAGGCGGCAAGGAGCAAGGCAGCGGCAAGGAGCAAGGCGCAGGCTCTTACGGCAAGGGGCCAGGTGGTGGCGGCGGCAAGGAACAAGGGCCGAGGTGGTGGGAGGAAGGGACAAAACGGCGGCAGCAATGGGCTTGGAGGTTGCAAAGGACAAGACGAAATCAGCAAAAAAGAGCTAGACGGGTTTAAGGGGCGAGGTGGCGACGGCAAGACACGAAGGAGCGAGGCGGTGAGAGCAAGGGGTAAGGCGATGGCAGCAAGGCGGTGGCGAGGGGAGTGCGGCGCGGGCGGTGAACGATGCGACCTTTGGCTCGGATGCGCGCGACCCGGCCGCTCTCGCTGGCGCCCTCCATCGCAGCCGACCTACCTCAGCCCCGCGCGGCGCCGCGTTCAGGATGTACTTTATCTCGGAACCACACCGCTGGCCGTGGTGCACTTCTCCTCCTAACACAGTAACGCAGATCGTGGCTGCGCATCTCGAAAATCATATGGTAGCTTGTGAGAGCGTAGGCTTCCGCGGCCGGAGTCAGTATTAAAATACAGAAATACAGATACAGAAATAAAATATGGTAGCTTGACCCGAATCACTATAATCCTCTTCAATTTCTGGTTAATGTTTAAACATATTGATAATTTCTGAAAGTATTCTGCATAAAAAAAACAAATTGATGAATTCTGAACAAAGTCAGTACATTTATTATAATTTTACTGATTGTTTCCTGCCCCATTCAAATGTCAAAGTCACGAAGATTTTAAAGAGTAGGCTTGTAGGCATCCACATGAAATAACTAGAATAACGGGTGATTACCAAAGTTGGACATTCGTGTAATAATATTTAGTGTTAAGGATCGCTGAATGAGAAAATATAGTTTACGGTATCTTACAGCACGCTTGTAACTACATAGCATCAACTTCATTCCTGTGATTCCAAATTGGGATTCCTGTACTTCTTGGAATGACCACTTTCAGCATGTCCGTTAAGTGGGTTTCTGTGTATTCCAAGGTTACAGCAAATGAGACGTTTCCCACAGTCCTGTCTCCTTCTCTCGGTCCAGTTACGATTAATACTTCATAACGTGACCTTGAGGAATCCCAGGAAAGGAATGAGGCCTTCTCTTTTCCGTTTCGTCCGGTGCGCGCTCAACGCTGAATCCGCCCCACCTTCCCTCACTAACTGCATCCGTCACTCCCTCTTCCTCCTCGACCCAGCAGGCTTTTAGGCTCGATGGCATTTTCATCAGGGTAAATTCTGTTGCTGTTTGCCCAGACTTCGTCTCATGAAATTCACCAAGACTCCCTTTCCTATGAACTGTAATACGAATCGTATTATAAACTATTGCTACATATGTCAGTTTCTCGCAACTCTGCTTCTCTATAATTGTAATTTCTCTCTAACAACGAAACTGCATTTCTCACTTACCATAAATACCTTCCTCACGCACACACTCTTTCGTAACTCTGCTAATGAGCTTGAAAAAGGAAAATGAAAAAATGGAACGAACCTAGAATAAAACGAACTTTTCACAGAACAGAAAACGTCATGTATTGCACGTTCAAAATCATGCACAAAACCATTTAACGAGCGGAAGAGGGGCAACTCATAGATGTGCATTGCAAGGATAAAGCACAAGCTTTCCTTTTTGAGTCGTGGATTAACATTCTTGGAAAAGCAGTACAAATGTTCAATAGCCGAGACCGGAGAAATGTTTTGGTTGTTTCGTGGAAAATATGCTATTGTCAAAATAAATTCGTAGTAAGTTACATTGACTCATTTTATTTCCTGAAAGTTTCATGTATTGCTTGCTTATTCATCATTAATTAGCTATATATTCCATCAATCACAATCTTTATTTGAGTGCAGTCTGAATGACTGATTAGTGATTCCGGGCATGTCAACTGCTAAGGTCTTTATTCTCCTAAATGTAGCCATATTTTTTCTAGGAGGTGGTGGTGATCCGCTGAAGGGTGAGATCCGGCGCTGTCCTACTGTCAGCTAGCGGGGTTTTTCCAAACTAGATACATTTCCACCAGCGACGCACTGCCCCACATAGGACAAGCTCTAAGCTCCCGATCGGTCTCGAGACACGTGGTGTAGTGCATATAAATGTGTGTGTAAAAGGTAGGATAGGTCAAGGAAAGTGAAGAAAAGATCGAGCGCGATCTGTGGTGTCCGTGGCGCGTGGTCCGTTAAGGTACTTCTCCGACATTCACCTGGTCGGTCATTGATCGGAGAAACCACGAAAAAGTGTCAATCAGAGCAGCTGGCTCCTAGAATATCCTCCAGACAGCGACACAACTTCTGACAAGCTTGTGTCGAAAATCCAGCCACCGTTGGAACTCCAACCCAGGACGTCCCGGTCAGCCTGGTAGTGGAATGTTAAGGTCAATAAATCTGAAAAGAAGTACAGTAGAGACTCGGTAATTAGAAATGGACGGGACCGGGCCTAGCTCAAATTAATGAAAACTCGAGTAATCGAAAATGATTAATTTATTATGATAGGAATATAAACAGAACTTTTAAATTCCAAAGAATGTATTCCATTTCAATAGAAAATGTACTTTCATAATATTATTACATTAATTGCTGAAGATACGTTAATTATACATTAAAATAATTATCTTAATCTTGAAGTAATGGTAAAGTAATTATTTTTTGATTGGAACATTGTTTCTTTTACATTCAGCCATCTTCTTGACATCACATTGTCGGCTGGTGATGTCTCAGGTTATTATTGTTCTACGTACCTCATGGCGACTTCTAGCGCAGACTTATTGTGACTTACATTTTTCGAGAATAAATTTATTTATCTTTATTTATTTATTTACTTTAATTATTTTTTTTGGTTCGTCGGATTTATGGTAAACCCGAACAATCGAGATTCGAATTATAGAGACTCTTCTGTTAACGACAATGCACCGAAAGCGAGTGGGTCAAAGGGGGCCGTGGGGGGGCGGGGCGGAGGACCAGTTTCGCGAGCGGGCGTTGCGGGTGTGTGGGCGCGCGTTGCGAAATGCGAAGGTCGGCCGCCGCGAGGTGCCAAGTGGAACGCAACAGCGCTCGCTGGTATAGAACGAAAAATTTAGGCGGCAGAAATTTAAATTTTATAGTACAACTATATTCAAGTTTATCTAAATAGTATGTTTCTGAACACTCCTGACAACATGATTTAGCCGTGTTTATAAATATTTTTCTAGCGTTGATGTTTTGATGTTGAAATTGAGCCGCAATTAAAATGCAGTAATTTTTTTAGATAATAATTTTCACGGTGTCTCTGTTTTCTAAGTTATAACTTTTTATTTTCTAATATTTACAGTATGACCTAATTGAAATTCTAAAAGTATATAATCACTTTGCTTTTCTACAAAATTTCATATGCCTATATACTAGAAATTACATCACCCTGAACATATGTAACTAGGTTTGTTGATTTCCATTGCCTTGATTGGCCAAAGGCTATAGTGTGATGAAAGACACAATAATTAACACAAGCAAATTGAATTCATTAGCTACCACTATTGCGTGTAACGGCATGGTAACTATGAGTATGACACGATACGATGATGATAAGGGTGTGAAAGGACGAACACAATACAACCATATCCGAGGCGGGACTCGAACCCGCGACCCTTCGGTCCGAGATCGCTACGGCACTACTGATTTATCGGGCATCCGGACCGGCCGAATATGTGCTTGTGTAATAATGAAATAAATTTATTTTTTCTAATGGCATGTTGAATTTATTTTCATGATCTATTCCCATAGATCCACCATATTGGTATTTCAAAATGTAACTATTGGTTTTAGCAACCTAAAGAATATAGAAGTACATATTTTTAAGGAAATTATCTTAATTTTAGAATATCTGTTGCTAGGGGCGCCAAAAGAAAACAAGAGGCTTCGAGCAGAAGATCCAGGGGGGACCCTTATTGCAAACATCCTCCTGCCTCTAGTACATAAACAGACAGCTCTTGGACTGCATCCTCGCTTTCCACTGCGCGGCCCCGGTTTCTCGGCCAGGCTATATTATAGTGCGCGCTTGCCTTCCAATGCCCCAATATATGTTGCCGTGTGACAATGTGAAAATTCACTTCTCAGGTTAAGAAGACCTGAATACGGCGTAGGTATTTCTACGTGCAAAACACACGTACCCCTTAACCCATGGCCGGTAGGCAGGGACGTCGCCGGTAGGCCTGAGCCCGTTCACAGGCAATCACGCCAAGTACATACATACAAAAATACCACACCTTTTAATTTTTCTTTGCAGTTTTTTTTTCTTTTATTCTTGGTAGACATTACATTGTTCAGTTTACATATTAACTGTGCAAATGATTGATGGTCTTAACCTATCTTATACTAACTTACACTAATACCACACCATCTGGGTGCCAGTGTTTCCCGCGAAGCCGTTGGTTCTAGCCCACTGTGCGTCGGTGGCGGTTGTAGTGCAATCCACGCGGCCCACGCGTCCGATGCCGGGCGGCGCGCGTGCTGCAGGTTACGCCCCCGGGGGGCTACGTTATGCCCCTCGACCGCCAGGCCACGCCGCACCGCGCCGCCCCATTTGGACAGCGCTAGCTGCGGGCGCGGGGAGTCTGTTGCGCCACTGCCTGCACGCGCCCCGCTCACGCCGACCTTGCGCTCTCCAAATGCACACGCGCAGCGCCCCTCCCCCTCCCACCTGGGTGCGCCTTCCGCCCTCCACTTCGTTGGTTTATGTTCGGGTGGCTGTATTTAGAAGCTGGAGAGTGCTGGAGAGTTCGTTTCTGAAGGCGTTCTGCTTTGGTTAATAATAATTTATTTACTTATGTATGTGATGCAAGCAGCAGATCTGTAGCGTTATGGACGCAGTAAAAATATATTCAGTTATTTAGAAGCAAACAAGTGTTCACTGCATTCCCACTAAAAGTGGCTGGGGCAAGAACATGAATCGCAGTCGCAATTGCGTTAGTGAAATGAAAGCAAGATTACTGCTACCTCCCAAATGCAGAGCCTGCAAATAGAGATGTCTTCTAAACTTTCTAATACTTATCTGAGCAATATTTTTTGCGGGATAGACCGAAAAGCGAATCTGGAAGACTTTTATAATATGAATTTATTATTCTAACATTCAAAATGATCAACAAAAGTGCCCTGATCCCCAGTGAAACCTGCTTACCTGATTAAAGTTAAGAATGACGAAATAGTTAAACACGGTATGGAAACTCTTACCTCCATAGAACAATATCTCAACATACCATATGAGATAACAAATTCATCAAATATGCGGTTGCATAAGATAATACATAACGCGTTAAATGTTTTCCATTGAATCTACGAGATTCCTGCAAAGAAGGCATAAACTAACACAAATTACGAAGAATGGTTTAGAATGCGGTATACTCTCTAGGCACTCTGGCCAATTTGATTCCCGCTTTCCCAACCCCATGCAATTGGCCTCGCGGGGGAGGGGGCATAACAGACGTCTGCACGGGAGCGGCGGAGAGCTTGAGAGGTATTTGAACTTCCTTATAAACTAGTGCACTTTCTCGAAGGAACGAAAAGAAACTATTGCGAAAGATATTAAGCAGGCGCGTGTGTCAGGCGGAGGCTCACGGGGCGGAGTGGGTGCACTCGGAAGAAAACTCAGCTGATTTTCGTTCCTTGTACATCCAAAGTTCTTTCATGTACTTATCCGTTTTCCGACTTACCCGATTCCCTGTATTTCGTATTTCGCAAGTGCACCAAATTCTTATCGAACGTTTGTAAACATAGTACTAGCGACCCCTTCGTTGCACCCAGTAATTTTGTTCGGAGTTCCTATGGAGTTGATAATCTCTGTTCTTTTGGGCGGGATGGGGCGGGTATGGACAGGGAGTGGGGCGGGGGGAGTGAGGCGGGGAGCTCAGGACCGGGTTGTGTGGGGTGGGTTGGAGCAAGGCGGAGAGGGCGGGGCGGAGAGGTTCGGTGCGGGAGGGCGGGAGGTTCGGCGCGGCGGGGGCGGGGGCAATGTTTGATAGAGCGGGGCGCGGACGGGCGGGGCGGGTTGGTGCGGGGCGGAGTGGCGTGGGGTGGGGCGAGGCAGAGCGGGCCGTGGTAGAGCGGGGTGCGGCGGGGTAGAACGGGACGGTGGGCGTCGCCGGCTGCCGGTGGCGCCGCCCGCGGTTGCCGCTCCAACCGGCCATCGCGCGCGCGCGTGTGTGTGTGTGCAGATGCAATCGCGCCCGTAATGAGTGCGCTTTACGACAGTTTTCAGAGCCGCAGGCTGCGCCCGAGCCAAATTATCCCCTTTGCGGTGATTGATCGTGACAGCTGCGTTCGGATGTCCTTGGCTCGATTTGTCACGAAGTGGCTAATGAATATTCAACATGGTGTTAATGGGCTTTTAAGTGGCGGAACAAGTGGCAGTAGTTGTTTCGTCGCTTTAAATGACTTCTAGCTTATGAAACAGAATAGTTTTATGTGTGTTGGAGGTCACTGTAGGCTTAAAATATGTTGTCGAAAGATGAAAATTATGCGTTCTCGTAATTGTGTTTCATAAAATACGTATACAACTGATATACGTATACAAATATTGATTAGCGTTAATGATATAAGATAGTGCGTTACCTCACATACGAGGACAATCATATATTTCTCAATCACAATGCAGGCCGTAGGCGATTGCCATTACGGTCGCCGAATCTGCTGTTGGGGTGTTTGTTATGATTGATTTATTGATATTTTCGCGTACGTTAACTGCTATTGTTATTACTCTCGTTGTTATACTGAATCTTTCATCGCGGGAGTTGGCGGTGTTTCCTCCCCGACTGTTGGTGAGATCCGGCGCCGAACTACAGGTCGACCTGCAGGGGGATTTCCCACTCTAATTATCTCCTCGAACGGAGTACCGAGGCAGTCGGGATTAGTGATGCTCTAAGCTCCCGACTGGTATACAAGCATGTGTGGTAGTGAATGTGTGTGGGTAAGTAAAGTGCGACGAAAGGACAAGAAAGAGGAAGGAAAAATCACCCGTTTGTTAAAGTATTGCTCCGGCATTCACCTGGTATTGACTGAAGAACCAAAGAAAACTACCAATTAGATCAGCCGGCCGCTACAACTCTTCTCCAAACGAGTGAATTCGACCTAACTACTGTGATGATGATGATGAAACCTAATTTAATGATTTTGTCTACTAAAAAAGGAGATATCTTCCGTCCTGTAGAACATACTTCCTGGTATATCTCGCCATCTCTATCGCGCACGTGTCAAACAAACGCCTTGGCCGAGAGCGCACACCACCCAGCTCCTTGCGCGCCATCCCACGCGATACGTGTGTTTAATAAATTCCGACACGGCCGTTACAATGTCGCCCATAATTCCCGGCGCACGCCCCTCCCCCTCCCTCAGGCCTTCCAGATCAGATTAACATGTCGCCCTGGCCACGTGCGTACGCTCGCGGCCCTGTCGGCCCACACGTGTCAGGTGCAGCGGCTTGTCCACGTCGCGCCGGGTCGCTGACCCCTCCGCCGCGCCGCCCGCAGCTCGGAATAACGCGAGCGGGCGCGGCCCACGCGACGCCAAGGAGCGCGTCGTCCGGGCCGACCTGCGAGGGTCGACGTGCTTACTCCGTGAAAGAACGAGCCAAAGAGTTTGCTTCAAACGTCGACTCGGAATTCATCAGAGAAAGGACCAACCAAGAAAGAAGAATAATATTACATAAAAATTTTGCAAAAAAATTGCGAAAATTAAAATTGCGAAAATTAACATTTAAGGAATGTGTTAACTTCACAAAGTGTCAATGAACGAGCTCGTCGTCGGAATCGACCTAGAAGGCGTGTCGTGCTTACACGCCGAAAGAACAGCCCAGAAAATTGGATTCAAACAATAACTCAATTCATCAGAGATAGACGGAAAGGAAAAAAAGAAAATTATTGTCAAAATGATTGTTCACAAGAATTTGCAACTCTTGAAAATAGCCCACTGTAAAGATTAAATGTAACGTATCAAATAAACGTAACGTATTAATGTAAACGTTTAGTTCATGATTTGATTATCGTCCAGTTCGACTTGAAAGGTTCATTCTGCTTACACTCTGAAAAAATAGACCAGAAAATTAGCTTCAAACATCGACTCCGTAGTCAGGGAGGAAGCACAAACGGAGGAAAAAGAACATGATCGCCGAAAACAGTATTTAGTAACGTAAAAGTAATGTAGCAAAAAAGGATCAATGTTTCGTTTACGAATCAAAGATATTTTAAATTTAATGAATTCAAAGCGCTTTTGATAAATTGCATTAATATTTAAAACCAAACTAAACATACATTTTACTCATTTTGAAACATTTCTGAGGTGGAGTTGAAGTCATAAAATTATTATTTCTTAATCCGATACGCTAGCTAAATCAATGTAGTGAATTTATGCTCGTGAACAGATGAAGGAAGCGTCTTCATTTCAACCAAGAGTGGCAAGATTGGAAAGTAAGGCATACGGATTTCAGCACTCGCTGACGGATGAATGTTTTCACGCGACGACATAATAGGAGACTTCCGAGGCAGGGTACTCCTTTCTTCTGTCCAAAAATGCTGTGCAGAACATTAGCGAGGACAGTTTGACCGTCTTTTTGTGATATTGAAGGTAAGAACATTCTGAGTATACTGGACACGACATCCCCGGCGAACTAAGAAAATGGGAGAAAACATCGAATGCGGGATCATCAGAATAAATCTTAATGACAATAAAAAAGTAATGGGATTGTGAAAATTACTTATATACGAAATAAATTAATGTTTCACGCTGTAATAATAATAATAATAATAATAATAATAATAATAATAATAATAATAATAATTGAGGATATCCAGAGAACAAAAGGGTTACAGATAAACGTCCTCTGAGAAATTGAGTTGGGTCTTTACGTTGTGGTCGATATAATGGTGTAAGTGATCACTTCTTCTCTTCCTGAAATAGCTAAGCTTTTTTTTTGTCTAACTAGTGTCTCAATAGGTTCAGTATCCTATTGAAGCGTTTAACCTAAGAACCCTGCAAGAAATGAATGGCTTTTTATCAAGTACTTTCCCACGTCTTACTTCCTCGAATACGTGTAGGGGGATCCAGACGCGACCTCGCCGCGGAGACAATGCGCTCGTTGACAAAACACGGTCACGAGGCGCGCTCTCTATCGCGATGGAGCCGGGGTTTCTCCGCCATTTTGCCCCGCGCGCAGTGCGCATGCGCCGACCGACGGGGCGCGCGCGTGCGCGTCACGTGGGTGTTGCACGCGAAAGTAATGGCGCGCATTTGCATTTTATATTGCCCGCTCATTGTAGGGGCTGTTTGCCAGCGGGGAACAAACGACGTGGGCATTTCACTTGCGTTTGCGGTGACGTAAATTAAACGGTTGCCGCTGGAAAGTTTATGGTAATCGGAAGTTCACGCTTTTACTTTCTGGCGTGAAGGTTAGGGGGTGTACGCCTTTTCTCTTGAGTATGCTTGAAATCGTGGTATAACAGAGGTATTACGTATTTCAATTTCCACCTAAATTCTAGCTCTTTTGAAATTCTTAAAAAAAGAATGTCCGAATTAATAATTCGTTCTTGAAAAAGTATTGATATTTGATATTCTTTTTATAATTTTATTAGTATTCTACTTAAACACTTTCTGTGGTATGTAATTTACCTTTGTTTTACTATGCAAATGGAAATAAACTCTTCTAATGCAGTCCTGATTAGACCTATTGTTTTTCACTGAACACAACACTCAGAATCTGTTGTGATATGTTTCGTAATTCAACCAACTGAAAACACTTTTATGTACCCCATTTGCACAGTTACAATCACGGCTTTCCTCTGGCTGTTAAATCATCTTGATTGGTAGTATTCGGATTTCCGCGGTTGAACGGCGCAGCAAATGTGAAGTACAGCGCCGCACGTCACTCGCGGTAACCGCGACCGTCCGCGTGTCGCTCCACATTAAAAGGAACAGTTACTACCACTTCCGAGTGAAAAGTAGGTTCTGAAAAAACGCAACAGCTGCTTTGCGTCAACAACAAATGTGAAAAAGACGTTCTCGATGGAGCTGCATCGCACTGTTAGTTTCCTCCGAATCCATCGCAGGTGTATCTGGTGATACCCTGACGAAAGATTATCTGAGTAGCTCCACCAATCATGTACCTTTCTGAGACTGATAGATTGGTACGTCAACAGTCACGTCAACAGCTGGCACGTCAACAGCAATGGTCATTATTCCCATTATTGTAGTGAATGTAATATCGTGTGTGGTGATATTCCTCCCTCGTTGGATGGTGAAATCCAGTCTCAAACTGCACGAAGGCTTGTGAGAGATTTTCCTCCTCAGGTACCTCCCTCAGCGGAGCACCACCCCAGTCGAGACAAGTTATAAGCTCCCGACTGGTCTCCTACGCGTATGGTGATGTATTGCATGTAAGTGTGTGTAAGTAAGGGGAGAGGATAAGGCAAGAAAGAGGCAGGTGCGATCGCGCGCTATTTGTTGCTCGTTTGTTAGGGTACTGCTCCGAGATTCGCCTGATATTGATCGGAAAAATCACGGAAAACTACGATGAAAGCAGGCAACCGCTAGATCTGGCTCTCACAGAACGGTGCGGGAGGTCCGCAACCTACGCAGAATGGCTGCAGTGGAAATTTAGCATCACGGGTTGCATTATGAGCACTTTCAGATCTGTGCGGCAGGCGAGCGTCGCGGCAGCGGATCGGAGGCGTTTTATTGCCTGCGGATTTAGGAACGCAGTCGGACGCGTTTCGATTGCTGCCGCTCGAGTTTCGTGGAAGTCCGCCTGCCTTCGGGAGTCTTCGCTTCCCTCTGAATCGAGCTTCCCTTGGTCTTGTTTATCGGACGATAAAAACTGTCATCAAACGCTGATTCATAATTGACGCCCCGGTGTCAACGGTCCAGCAGATTCCGCCGCCGCGTCTGGCGCGGAACTTTTCGTACCGCACCCGCTGCGGATCTCCCGCACCGGTTTGCGAGAGCCTTTTGCTTCCAGCCTGCAGCAGAATTCGTCCAAGCTATTTATCTAGTGCCGAAAATCCGCCTCCGTAGGATCGAGAACCATGGAACCTCCTGATCAGAGTCGTTTCAGAGGCAGCGCCAATGCTGGTTCTGAGCTAAACTCAGCTGGTCTGGGTCCGTATTCACTGTAACCATGTATCATACTTGTGATAATTCACACAATTCCATTCTTCCTCTTATGGTGCTAAAGCCCAATTCGAGTGTTGATTTTAATACAGCATACTTACATTTCTGCTGGGTTGCAATACCGTTACACTGAATATTTCATCGTGCCTTGGAAGTACTAAAATGCACCTTGAGCGTACGAAGCGTTGAGTCGTGTATTCGACCGGTTATTCCTTTTATCACTTGACCGTCCTAAGGCGAAGCAAAACTCCGGCCGTTCCACCGATACGTGGCAAAATTCACGCCACCCTGACGATTTGTGTTTGTTTGCACTCTCGAGAGCGCCGGCTTGTTCGGCGTGCGCATGGAAGTAACATGAGGGTTTTATTTCCAGATTCACGGCCACGTTCGCCGCCTCGGGAGCATCGCCATGCAGCGCCGGCCTCCGTGACCATTTCTGAAAGAATCTGCTTTTATGGCCCTCGCTCCCGCACGGTGAGTTATCTCATTCGCGGAGCGTGCAAAATGCCATATAAGGCTGTGCTGAATGCAGAGTGGATGTGCTTAGGCACGGTTCCAAGTCACATGTCTGCCCGAACTAGCAAAGAAATTCTAGTCAAGTTTCGGGCATACGAGACACTATTGATAATTTATATGTTGTATGAAATATGTAAACTTGTAGTTTTGAAAGTGCGCCCCGTGACTCCATTATAACAGATTTGCTCAACGATAGTTGTTAACAAAATGTGTGGTTTTCAGTCACCGTTTTCAATTGTTTTATGATTTCTAAGATACGTTTAGTCATTTGCAAATTAAGTATCGTAAGATAAACTATTACAAATAGAAATTTAAGATTTTTCAAACAAGAGTTAGGAAGAGCTTAATATCCAATCAAGATTTGTAATAAGTTGTTACGACACAAAACTTTTTTTTTACTTTCTAGAAATTCCGTTGTAGAATCATTATCATTTAAATTTGACATTTCATCGTGTAAAAGGTGCATTTGTTGATAATTAGAAGGCCATGGATTAATTGAACAATTGTATTCTAATAATACTTATTACGAAACTTATTCTAGTAGTTACTATTGGCACATTAGTTACAAGATGTATAACGCAAGTGTCTATTACTGTCAATATCATCCACTCACTTTTCTCAGGACGAATAGTGAACTATCAAGGAATGTATAACAAATAACATTTTTACAAAATTGATGAAACGTATTATATTCGTATCGTTACATTTTATTCCAATACTCAATTGTTTAAGAAGCTCAACTTAATTGCGTCGTTTGATAATTCTTAAATATTTTCGTAATAACAGAAGATAAAGCCGTAAGAAGGGAAGAAACTGTTCTCAGCAAGCTTTCGCATGCCTCGCATTCTTTAAGAAGTAATAAAAAAGGAGGATACCTTCAACTGACAAGATATTAATTTTATTTAAAGTTGTTTTCATTTGTCGTTCATGTAAAGTGCCAAAGTTATTGTGCAGCGAATTATCTGTTTATTTTTATGCCTTGGCTTCTAGCCATTACAACGGAGACACAGACAAATTGCCGACCGTCTGCCCTAGTGGCAGTTTATGTGCGATGAATGCGTGCACGGAAAGTTGGCTCCCGTTTGTTCAATGGCTCATTGTCAGCCCTTGCTGAGAGCGGCATGTTGGTCGGGAGCAAGCAACTGCAGTCGTGCACAAGAACTCTTGGTAAATTGTGACAGCTTTAGGGAGCACAAGCATTTTGTTTGTCATTTGCAGTTGTTGACTCACAATGAAACGTATTTATAATTGCAATAACCTGCTGACACGCTATTCAGTGAAAATAGAGGATATGATTTATATCTTGAAGCCAACATTCTAAAGGATCGCGATTGTTTGTCGAGTTCAAACGGTCATTTTGTTTACCAGACTACGCAAACGCAGATTGTTACTTAGTGAAAGAACAATAAAAGAGCAAGTTGGAACATTATTAGAATAGCAAAATTATTTTATTTAAAAAACTAGCTGAATTAAGAAAATTACGAAGGATGGAAGGCTATTTGATTTAAAAATGAGAGCATTCTCTTTTACTATAAACGTTTACGCGAACTTCTCTTTTTGATTAGTTTTGTGTGGACATTTTAATTTAAGAGCGCTTAAATGATGTAGACAATGTACACTATCGAATTCATTATCGCCGTTCTACACCATAACACTGCCGTGCTCTATTCTGCAATACCTCTCAGAGCCAACATTAGATGATGCACTCCTCACATGAGTCGTACGAGCTTGACTGAAAAGAAATATATAATGTAGAGAGATTAATTCATTGTGCATTGCAACATTAAAGTATACATACATGGATATTATTTTTAAAGTGACTTTCTGTTAAATTACATTATTTCACAAATGGATCAAAATTCTCATTATTTCACTCACAGAACTAATATTCATCGAAAATGTTACGTTCGAACGAAGCAGCCATTTAGTTTGTGATTCGTGATCCTGCACGGGCCGTTGCCATAAAATGTTCTCGAGCCATTGGATCAAGTTTCGGCTAGAGCCCTGGATTCTAAGAGCAGCCCAATCTCAACACTGCCATTTAGTCTCCTCGCACCAAGTAGTTCAGGCAGGCAACATACAGGACACTAGAAATTATAACAATTGAAGGCATTGTACAGATTTTAGAGTAAATTACACGTTTGTGTAGAATGTTGATTCCAAAAATCATATTACCTTAATTAGAATTCTCTTAGCAACTAAATAGATAATGCCGGCGAGATATGCCTCCATCATGTCTTGAGTTGTCATCATTACCTCTGTAAGCTGCCTGGCGATGCCATCGGGTGGGAGGATATCAAAAGATAACAATTCAGGTTCGGATACTTTGTCTATCTAGGGACTTAAGTAGAAACTAGCATAAAAGAGTCAAGAAAAAAATGATAATAATTGAATGCATTACAGAAAGTTTCGAGCATATTTATATTGCTTTTCAGTAAATTGGTGGTTCGCGGTTCGAACAGTCTCGATAGCTGAATAAAAAATGACGGAATCAGTGGCACAAAGCAATGTGCTTCTCTCTTGTAACTAGAAACTATTTCTATTGTTCTATCTCATCGCTCTGCACCTAGGAGCTCTAGTTTCCACTGCAGAGTGGCGCCCCACACGGCGGAAAGCGCAACCCGTTGCTTTCCCGAGCTCGTCGTCTCGCGTCGCATGTCGTCGCGTGCGGCGCGGCTGCCGCAGCAGGCCATGAAAATTTCACGGCCCGTTGGCGTCGCCGCTGCGTGAATTATTCCGGCGCTCTGGAGGCCGCACCGGGCACCGTTCTGACGCCTCTTTACGAGCGCACGGGCCTGACCCGCCCACTATGGTCCCGACGCTCGAAATCGTGGTCATTACATTATCCCGCAGTAAAAATGTGTGTATTGGGTTATTCCAAATTTTGTAGACGAGTAGAACCCCGGTAATCCGAAATAATTGGGAGTGTGGTCTGTACGGTTTCGGAAATGCTGGTATTATCCGAAAAAATGTTCCGAGCATATACAAATATATCTATGGGATTACCAGACAATGCAACGTAGCGTGCGATGTAAGAAAATGACATTGTAGCTTTGCGATCGCATCATCAAGCAGATTCAGTTCCTTACAGCAAAAGAAGATAACCGATTTTGCAAGTTTCTCTAAGTGAAAATTACTGCTACATAAACATATGATATATGTGTGATACCAGTGCAATAAACTTTTCATTAGTTTTGTTTCAATAATTAGTTGTTAAGTTCTACAATAATTATAAAATCCATTCTTTACACTTTGAAATAAGCATTTTATTTTGTTTGTTTCCTCTATCCCGAATTCTGTTCGGATTATCCGATATTTCGGATTTGGCGGATTCAGATTAGAGAGGTTCTATTGTGTATGTATTCGGACTGCTAATTATGAACACAAAGTTAGTTTTGGAAAAAGAAAAATTATGTTTTAACTACACAACTTTATTCAAATCGTAAATAAATTTACACTGAGTATTTATTCTTTTAGAATTTAATTTTACACTATTCGTAGTCGCTATTCGAAGAACTATCTATAATGCTTTCATCGGTAGTCGAACTTCGCATAGCGTCAAACTGTCCACTATCTTCACTAAAAGTTGTACGCTTCAACAAATATTGTATCAAAAACGACAAGAAATGACTAACAAACAAAGTAAACTTGATTTCAAATCAAGACCTCAAAATAATTTTGACATACAGCTTTTTTAAATCGATTTAATAATGCACGCACAATAAAATATTAGCTACTTTCATTACACATTTGTTATTTCAGTTCCTTGTTACCAATAATTACTCTTATTACATCTAATTACACATACAATTAAGAGAATAATACATTTTGCGCGAAAAAAACGATGGATATAACAGCAACTGAACACGTTTCAAATATGCATGTTTTCTTACTATTCATGCGCTGCGAGAATACCGCACAGGTTATGACCACATTCTTTGAGTGGGTCTGAACTTAAGCTTGATCAGACGGCATTTCTGTAAACTATTGATACCACTACAACTAATCCAATAGTTAAAACTTACTATGTGGAATTTTATTTTTTTCTTACATGACCACGATTTAGGAATTTGGGACCATAGTGTCGCTCCACCCCATCCTACCCGCCTTCTTGCCTTGGTGCGTGCGCGCACCACAAAAGAAGTAAAGCAGGTTGGCGTCGTTAGGTGGCAGTTTATTGCGACAGGTGGCGCGCTTCATTTCAGCGACGGAATTGCGTAAATGCACCTGCGTGACCCGTAGAAGGTGAATGGGGCATAACACTTCTTGCTGCTGACGAAGATACGCTCAACCTTCCCTGCCGGATGTTAAAATTAAAGGTACTCAGATTTTCATATTACTGAAATTATATTGTACATGTAAACAATCTGTGACAGTTGTGATGTAAGTTTTATCTTAAATAAAAGTTATAAATGGAAAATTGTGATATAAATAACTTTCCATAAATGTGAAAATATTTTGAGTTGCATAACATGTTCTTACCAAGATATTTTCTTTTTTCCTGAGGGTTTTTCCAGCTTCAGGCGATTTCGATTACGGCTGTCCGTGGAGCGTTATCACCCTGATGGGTACACAATTAAACTTAACACTGAAACACACTTGCGGGCTCCTCCGTCTGTGGTCAGCAAACCTACTAAGGCCTACCGAGACCACACACACACACATAAAAGTCAAGGGACAAACAACCATTCCCACTCGCAATCTTTCAGACAGAGGCGCTGAGTTGGCACACTCTCAAGCAACCTAGACCAACCAAGTCGGCCTCATAACATGTTCTTATCAAAACCTTCATTGAAATTAGTAATTGAAAACCAATGCAGACGGCAACGTAGTTTTGTGCACTGAATTCAATGCAGGCTACTTAACATTTTAAAATTTAACAAAATCTATACTTGGTACATGCAAGTTACAAGCGACTCTATAGTGTGTGTGTGTGTGTATGTGTGTGTGTGTGACTAATCGTAGATTCGTGCGGCCTTTTGAAAAGGCATGTAATAGGCTGGAGAAAAATTTCGATTGTCGATTCGGAGAAAACAATTGTCAAATCCCATCTTCAGATATTCAATAAATATTTCAAGAAACATAATTGATGCTGAACTTACTTGGCTATCCGCTCTCATAATTGAGGCTGTTATGACTTCCAAGGAAAAGATAATAAACAAGTCTGGTAGGTCGAAACGATAGAGAAATAGTACCGAGTCCATAACATTCATAAAAAAGCACGAACAAGAGCGAATGTATAAATATATTATTTGAATATATATAATATTACGATTAATATAAAAAGTAAATTTCTCTTGCTCATATCCTTAGAGCACCAGCATGCACTTGCTCATCCTTTCAGGCTCGATAGTTTCCTGCAATCACGCATAAGTCATTAAATCTGCACCATCGAGTCCGACAACCCTCACCGCTTTCGCCAGCGCCGTCGAGGGAGTTAACTCAAGCCGCCGCACGATTCCGGCCGATTAGATCCCGCGTGTCACTCGACGCCTGCCAGGGCGCGCTCACAGAGAAAACATCCCGAAAAGGCAGTTAGCGCCGCTACGTGACTCAAAGAGCAGCCAGCGTACGATCCTAGTGAAGTGCGCACATGAGAAGCGCGCCGGAGAAGCTTTCTACCCCGGCCCCTCGCGCAGGTACCGCCCGCGCGGCCGGACGTCCGCGCGACCTGAGAAAGCTGCCCTACGTGTGGGGTCAGCGCGGAACCGCGACCCCGGCCGGCGTTTACTCTGGCAGCGCCTCGCGCGTCGCCGTCCCCCGCAGCTCTCGCGGCTCAGGCGCATGCTTCACGCCCGGCGCTGCGCAGTGGTTCGGAGAAGGCTGAAATGTGGGATAGAATGGGCTGAAATGCTGGCTGGAGAAACGTGGGATAGAGTCGGCTGAAACGCGGACCGAGGAAGTGTGGTATAGAATGGGTTGAAATTCGGGGTGGGAATTTCCAGGACGGAATGGGTTGGATGGTGAGTTGTGAAAAAATGGGATAGAATGGATTGAATTGCACGCTGAGGAAATGTGGGATAGAATGGGCTGAAGTGGCGCTTGATGAACATGGGATAGAACGGCCTGACTTGTGTGCTGGATAAATGTGGTATGGAATGGGCTAAAATGCGGAATTGGTAAATGCGGGATAGAATGGATTGAATTGTGCACTGGGGAAATGCGGGATAGAATGGGTGCGCGATGGGGAAACGTAGGATAGAATGGGCTGAAATGTGCGCAGAGAAAATGTAAATAGAATGGGCTGAAATGCGCGCTGGGGTAATGTGCAATGGAATGTGCTGAAATTGGAGAAAATGAGTTGCACATGGTGTTCTGTTGAAATATTGCGGACAAAATGACGATCCGGGTCACATATATTTAATCTTAGATGTAGTTTAACGATTTAAAAAGAGCAAATTAGAGATATCGCCACCTCGTATTTAATGACTTTCATTAATAATCAGTTTGGAGGTTTGGGGGTGCCTCGGAATTTCTAATTATTAAATACAATTTTTTATTAAATATCTCGTATGCATGACCTTTAATTAATAAGTGTATATATATATATATATATATATATATATATATATATATATATATATATATATATATATTTATCTATCCTTCTGAAATTGGAAACAAGTATGCATCTATTTGTTTTTTATCAATTGCAGCAAAGTTTAAAAAATAGAATATACTGAAATAAAGTAAGATTTCATGAACTGAAATTCAAAGAAAACAACTTTTTTCTGTCATTTTAAGCATTTTTGAAAATCCTCTAATTTTCATTGTCACGAGTGTTTGCAGCTATATTTAAGCTTACAGCGTTGTTCTTACAAAATTATGGTTATTGAATATGGTGTAAAACATGTTGGTCAAAAGAACTTCAACAAATCATTAACTTCGACACGTGTTCTCATTACCATAGATTCTGTTTTTTGCACAAACACGCGCTTTTCAGCTCCTTTCAGCCCACTGTGCATCGTCTGACGTCCTCCTTTGTGGGAGCTCACTCGGCGAGGAAATGCCGCGGCCAACATTTTCCTGCTGCGACAGGCTCTCCTCACCGGTGTAGCGTTATGTTGTTGAAGCTTTGTAGACCGAGAGGTCTTAGGGTCATGTCCCCACGCTGGACGAACGTTTCCAGGATGCGAATTCTAGAAGCCGGGTATTCTGACCTGACGTTTCCGTGGTTTCCTCCAATCAATCTCAGGCGAATGTCGGAGGCGAACTTAAAGAAAGCTGTATGATATTCCTTTCCCATCCTATTCTGTTAAATTCAGATCTGAGGAGTACGGAAGCTAATGGTTAATGTACAATTCAAATTATCTGTACAGCTCAATTGAGTGTCAAAAACATCTGACTTCGATTGAAAATTTAGACGAGAACGGTTAATAATGGTTAACTAAGTGTGCAACGAACTAGTAATGCAGTCACATGTTGGTTTAATAAAACTAACAAAACATCTCAGTTATTCATTTAAAACTATGTAAAGTACGTAATATTAATCCAGATATTAAAAATAATGTTATACTTTGACAATGTTCACAATATGCATGATATCAGATCTTAAACAAATTTTATTTGTAGAAAGTTTGACGGTATTTGTGAGGTAGATGGTAATTGTAGTAGAGACGCAAATTGGCTCGCAATCTCGAAGCAATCTTCCTCTCAGTGTCATATGAGGCGGCGCGGCGGCGGCGGCGTCTCTCAGCTCTTGGACCCATCCGGCACGTGTGGGACGTGCGAGCACGCGGCCTCCTCAAGGCTGCGACCCCGGCGGTCATCTTGACCCCGCTCGCCCACTGGCCCGCATACCCTGCCCCCGACTCCTGCTTTTCCTCTTGTTTCGTGGCACACCACGGAAATGCAAAGGAGGCTCATTCACAGCACATATTTTTGAAGTTCTCCGTTCGAACCATATTGATGGTTATCTCCAGTAAAGTGTCTGAGTTGCGTCCATGGCTTTTCTAGGGGAGGAAGAGGATCTACGGATATAGGGTTGCAGAATTTAGTAAATGTTTTTTTTATCTGTTGGCTTTTAGTTAGTATTTATAAAGTAAACAAGTAAAATACTGAATGAATTCCGTTTGTATAGAAAATTTGTGTAAGCAATATTTTTAATACTGCTTATAATTGCTTTTTAATATTGCTTACCCCAGAAACTAATGGGCTTCTGGGCACTCGAGCCCTAAATCCACACTTTGACCGTAACTTGCGCAACTTAATATTCCTAGGGTGTTCAAGCATTAATATTTTCCTTCGTATTTGATGTCTCTACAGCATACTTGTTTACAGCAGGCTCTGTTCTGACGTGTGCCGAGACGTTCTGCTGATGTATTTTGAGGAAATGGAGGAACAGTTTGGTCATAAAATGGGAAAGGTAACAGGATGGACAAGGCAGGATGACGGGCAGTCCGCAACCCGTTGGTTCAGGTACGCCCCGGGATCAAACTGGAATTCATTGGCGGAAGTCGAGGAAAGGACTTTCACGAATTGTCAGTTACAGACATCACATGTGTAGTGAATACACCGGTTCGAAACATAACACTGGTAGGTATTTCACCAAAAATATTTTGAAATAATTTCACAATTCCCGATTATAAATCTAACTCTCGTAATCGGGGTGGCGAATTTTCAGAACACACGTTTCATTCGGTATTCAGCGTTAAACTCTTCTGTGATTTTAATCATTTTTCTCTTTTGACATTCTCAATTTTTGACATTTCGTTTTTCCATAACCTAGCTTTTATTTATGTAATAATATATTATATTTTATATTATATATAAAATATATAATAATATATTTTCCTTTTTATCGCCAAGGCACAAATTGCAACGAATAATTGATCTACTATAAATGCTCCCCTTAAATCTTCAATTTTGCTATTTTCTGTCTAGTATTTCGGGTTGATGAGCTTGAGAATATACATATTTCTCTCGCGTTTTGCTTGCTGAAATCTTGTTTATCCGGTATGTCGCGTTAGAACCATCCAAAGCTTACTTTTCAACTATGCGAGCTACTTTTCGGTCTGAGGTAACAGCAAAACCTACAGGAGAGAGTGCTGGAACGGCAACTGTGACATAATAGAACGTAACGTAACTCGAGAAACCAGATCAACAGAAGTTCTAGCAACTGGAGACTTTATGATTATATATGATTGCGTGTCCTTTTTTTATCTTCAAGGGTTATTCAACTTCACATTCATTGACTTAACGAGAAACTGCTATCCCAAGTACTAACTTACTTCCTAGCTTCAACAAGGAACTTTGACGACTCCCCTTCGGGAAACACAGGAAACGGACATGCATTATGTTCACAACTCGTGAGAGAATAATACAACCCACCTTAATACACTATTTTGGCTAAAGTAGGTTTTATATTAAGTACTGCGAATTTAAAATTAAATAAAGCGGACGTAAAATTAATAACACTCAAGCCAATCTATAGTCACGCCATCAAAAGAAGTTAATAACTACCTATAGATTTCCCGCAAATGTGCTAATCACCGGTTAAGTTAACGAAACACACCCTCGCAGGTGTTAAGACGCAGAACATCATGATGAATATCTCCAGTAAGGAGAAACTGCGTGTATTCTGAGTAGCTGCCAGAGATCGCGCCGCCCCTCGTAACACTTCCAGACTCCGCGCCGTCTGCCTTAGCGGCGCGTGGCCATGCAAAACCGCTGTAGGCGCGCCGCGGCCCCCTTACCCGCAGCGAGTGCCGGCCGCCCTGACCGGTAATTATTTAATTAACTTCTCGGGAAGAGCGCTTTCAGGTTCGCCCGAACCACTTTTACTGGCCGCTCGCAAGCGACGAAAGTAGGGGACGCCGCAGAAGCTACTACCTCAACGGTAGATCGGCAGTGGCCGTTCCCACCGCCAGCGCCTCAACCTCCGAAAAATTGGGGGCCTACGTCAAGAATGTAGTTAAAAACGGAGTAAATATTCTCTTTACAAATGGTTTAATAAGTGAGGAAAGTTAGTTAGTGGTTCAAATTATGAGTTTCATGTATCACGAAATGCACATTTTGTGCATTAATTACGTATAGTGTTATTCTCCAAAGAGACGAACATTCATAGAAAATATTTGCTCATATGAAATACGATCCTAAGAATCAGGGACATGTTCAATTAAAAATTCCATTCTAGTAACAAAGAAATAATAATTTTTCTACTTGGAGTATGTAGTAATAACAGGTATTTAAAAATCACCTTTAGCTTTCGGAGTAATTATTTGTGCTTACGTTATTCTATATTTGTTATTGTAAAAGTAGAGGTGAGATATTATCGTACTTTTATTAATACTTTGAATCAGTCATATCATTTCGAATCGGATTTAAAAAAGTTCGTAAATTATTGAGCCAGAGGTTAGGTCGATCCAAATTATATGAGTTATGAAGTTCACGTACAACGTAATTCTTGTAGTTTCCGAGAAACTAGTTGCAAGAAAAAGAAAAATTCAGTCATGATGTGTAGAGCAAACAGTCTTTGTGAATGCGGGTAACGCTTCCACTATAGATACAGTCGCTCCCATCCCAACTTGTCCTCCCGACAAGGGAGTAAAATTTGCTTACGCAATAGATGAATGGAACACGTGCGGAATTTGCTTTACCTGGTGGTCATTCAAAATGTTCCTGTTAATACAGTTCAGTGAAGGTAGCTTAGCAAAAACAATCGGTATTTTAATTTCTCTCTCACGCGTTTCCAAATCAACGACAGCCTTGATCTGCACCTTTGAGCACAGCCAATGCAAAGTTTTCAATTCATTTTATCCTAAAAAATGTTATGTCTTATTTTGACTCACAGAGGCGTTTCCCTATTCTAAATAACTCACTACATTCAGCTACTTATTAAGAATGTTTACTTAATTCCAAGCATTTCTCATGTGGTCCGCTTATCCACACAATTTAACTGTTTGTGAAAGTATTCGCTCCCGGCCCGTACGTCATTCAGCGTCGTATGAGCCGCCTCAAGCCATCGAGGGCTTTCGCGCCTGGCATCGGGGCCAGGGAAGGCGCCCGCCAGGGTTGGGCGACTGGTGGCCAACCAGCGAGGGGCGGCGAGGCGCGGGGAAACCCTGGATGTGTGCCGCCCGCGCAATAATTTACTTACGTGACAAACAGGATTTGCGCCCGCTGTCGCCACATCCTCTGTAATTAAAATACGTGATACCCCGCCAAGAAATAGTCCAAGTGAAATGAAAGATAATAAAATTATTTGCGAAAGTTTTACTTATAAACGCCGACGAAGGGCGCGAAGAGAATTGCAATTCTACAATTTTGACTGCTAATTATAAAAAAATGTGGTTTTTGATAATTTTTCTTCTGTATGTAAATTCTTACGCAAGGGTATTAAATATACTTTTTGAAATAACAGTTTGTATTCATAATTTAACAATTCACACGCATGTTTCGGAAATAACAACAAAATTAAACGGAAGAAAAAAGGACAATTTCTTTATGGTTAAAACGTGAGAGTATGTTTTGATCTAACCATTGCATTCATACGTGAATTATATATTTGTGTATGATTCAATACTGCATAAAACAAATGTAAATTCATGGCAAATTATAATAACGGTACAAACATAAATATGGCCAAAATAATTGGAAGATAATTTGAGAAACGTATAACTTGAACCAACATTCACTTGTATATAAAGAGTAATGACTGCATGACACGTCCCTAATACGGCATCTACCACTTTCAGTGTAATTACACGATCTAGCGTTTAAGTGCGTGTATTCATTTCTGAGCCTTTCATCGACGTCATTGCCATGTTATTTACATCTCTTTGTACTGCTGGGTACGGTCTCCCCCGAGTAATGAGAAAATGTTATTTGTGAGAGGTGCAACTTCCAGCAATTAAAGCATGGCGCCGACTAAATATACAGAACAACTAACTCGCACTCCGCTCCAGCGCAGTAGTAATGACTGACCCAGATTCGCTTTTTCAATCGCTGGACTTTTTCGCTTACTCTTTACTACAACTAGGGACAAAGGAAGTGGGTGATTGCTACAGATCGCGACTACGGTATATTCACCGTAGCTATACTTCCTGATTTCTTTGCACTAAATTTAATTTTTTTTTTTAATTTGCTGATACGATTTCATTTTGTTTTAATGTTTTACCCCCTTCACGAGAAAATGATGAAAAATGTACGAGCGGTAAAATACTATAATATAATTACACTTGATAATAATGCAATCCACCATTACACGATTAACTTGCCTGCAGGATACGAAATTCTCTTAATTTAGAAACATAATGCACACTACTGAATCTAGATTAGATTATTCGTAATAAATCAACAATCTGTAACTAAAAAATATATCCTTCCTGAAATAATGAAACTGTCGATTAAAAAATATTTATTAACTTAAATTTTCCTAACACGAGAAATAATTTGTAAAAATTTATTCAATAAGGTTACGACGTGACCATACTTGCAATTTTCTCTTCTAAAAGTAACTATCATTCTTGGAAAGTAATTAGGAGTAATAAGTAAGAGTAACCGTCTAAAATGTATCTCAACAATTAAAATTAGTTTTTTACACCTTCCTAATCAACTCATTCGGGATCTCATCGAGAGCCTAAGAAGTGGCTCGTCGATAACATAGTGAAAAAAAATGATCATGCACCGGTGTTCTGTCCAATTTTTATACACACTGAAAAAAAAAATGAATTATAAAAAATTGAAGAAAAAATTTCAATCGGTCAAAACAATAAAAGAAACAATTTCGAAAAGGTCCATGAATTCGTCTCCCCTCCACACACACATGCTGTTATTCTTTCAACAGACCTCTCCTTCCTTTTACAATCACCTAACTCATTTGATTACAATACATGTAGAATATGATTATTATTATTTTTAGCGTGAAAATCATTACCCGAAACGTCGCATCATGTAAATATTGTGACAAAATAGCAGTATTTTTATACTTTCATGTTTCAAATGGGGTTGTATTCATTATCTTGTCTGTAAAAAATTGAATGCCAAAAATAAATTGTGTAATAACATTTTTGAAAGACAGACATAAATAAAAGTTAAATGATCGTGATGTTAACAAACAGCAACTGGCCAGGAAACCTCGCTCGTTGCTATGACGATCTGCGTCGCCGTTGTAGGGAGAAAGCGTCGCTGCCCCACGGAGACTGCGCGCGCAGCTGCTCCTCGCCGCACCGTCCGCCCCGGGCCTTCGCGGAAGAGGCCTCAACAGCCCTAAGTGTGCTTCCGCAGAAGGCAGACGCCCCAGGTGGCGGGATGGCTACTAGAAAGAGGTTAATGAAATCGATGGATGCAAAAAGGCCATAAAATCAGTATCTACTTGGTAAGAGTGGTATCTACTTGGCAGTCCGCGGTCCGCGAGAAGCTGATGTCTAGGCGCAGATGCCAAGAAAATGTTTGCACGCCAAGGAATGTTTCCAGGCGTACATTCGACTGTAATACTGCGTACTTCCTCAGGGCAAAATGCGCGGCCGTTGTCTGTGCACGGGTTCTAGCTGTCGTCTCTAACCTGTGCGCAGTACACCTCCTTGCGTTTCGCTAAAAGGCAAGGGTTCTATCGTCTACACTCAACCGTGCACAGTCCACCTCCATGAATTTCGCCCTGAGGAAGGTCGCAGCATGAAGGCCGAAAGATTGGCATCTGTGTCTAGGATGCAGCGTCTCCTGGACCGCGAAGTAGATACTGAATCCGGCGACGGAAGCCCGGGCCTGCGGCCATAAATGTTTTCCAGGCATTGATGTTTATAATGCTGGAAAAAATCTACTACTTAAAATTATCATCAGTGCTTACAAACAAATTAAATTAGAAATATTCTTAAATGTCATAAAATGATTATAATTTTTAAGTTTTTTGTATTTTGTTTTCTTGTGAAATTAGTATATGTTTGTATGTGTTTAAGTGATTGTTTTGAATTATTTTACATATTAATTGCTTTACACAACTTTCCTCTTGATAAACAATATTTTTTAATTTTAAAATTGCAGTTTATGTCTCTTAGAAAATGTGTCTGTAATGAGATAATAGTCCTGCCGAAGAAGAAGATTCTCAGTTCCCAGCAATTCCTAAGCGGCGAAGGCTATCAATTGTACAGTAATATTACATCCTAATGAGTTTACTACGAGTTCAGACTGGCAATACGATTGATGGAAGAGGCAAATGTATATAGTTGCACTGCGAATTGCCGTGGGAACACACGCCAAGCGCACGGAAGAGTAAAGGACCCTGGTACCTTCCTTGTACCAGAGGCACTCGTCAACGTCGCCCGCTCGCGCCACTTTGACAGCGCTCGTGTAAGTTGCTTGTAGTGGTGTTCGCTGAACGCCGCTAAGAAGTCAATTCTCAGAGGCGAAGGATTCTGCCAGAGGGCTTCGAAAGAGTGTTCCTGGAAGGGATCTGGAGGGGTCCTGAGCTGGAAACAGCTCCTCGGGCTAACGTCCTCAATTTGTTGGATTCAGTTCATTCACGTATTGTTATACTTTCGTACATCCGTGAAATTAAAATGTAATATTTAAATTTAATTATATTTCAAACTAATGCAAATAAAATATTATTACTTGTGATTTCTCATTGTAAACAGATAAACAGGTAAACAGATTGTACATTAGATGACATATTTTATTGATTTTAAAATACTAATATTCATTTTGACACCTAGTTACGTGTCACCTTTTTAATGTAAAACTATATTTTTGGTTATAACTAATTCAGCGGATAATTCAGTCTAAATTTTCTCCGTCCTCATCATTAATCCGAATTTCAATACTTATTGAAGTATATTTCCAAAATACCACTCTATAATTTCCAATAACGGCCTTTGGTGTAGCGTTGGAAGAAGAATCATATTCCGCGAACGAATTCTGACACGTGTCCCCTGCCGTTGCCAAGGATGTCGGGGGGTTGCTTCGCGGCGTAGGGGCGGTGCGGGGGCGGCGCGGGGGCGGCGCGGGAGCGTCGAGGGACTGCCTCGCCGCCGTCACCGGATGCACGTCGCTCGTGGTGCGGCGAGCGCTGTCCTCGCGAAACGACGTGACGCCTGTGACGTCCTGGACGACGTGACTCGACACGCACCACATGACCAAGTCTGCGCCCTGCACACTTGGCTATTGTTTAAGGAATATTGCCGGGTAATGAGAATACAATAAGCGCTGTTTTTGTTGGAGAAGCTTCTTCCTGCCGTTTGATATTCGTGTCGCGACTGATGACTACTACCGCAATTTTTTACACGCTCTGGCTTTGGTCCACTTAAAGTTATAATGTATATATCTGCACAATTTCATCATTATTTGAGAATATGAGAAAATACTATTTGCAGAAATAAAATTATTCAATGTAATGAACAAGAATATACATCCCTTGATACTTGTATTGCCATGAATGTACTTTTTAGACTTACGTGTATCATTAAGATAATATTATTTTTCCTTCACTGGAAAATAAGACTAGACCTTAACCTGATTTATTTGCATTAGATAAAGTCACAAGAACTCACTTATGAAAATATATATTTGACATACAAAACAATTATCATATTTGCAATATTCCATAATTTCTAATTATCTTCTCACGAACAAAAGAGTTAGTAAGAGGGGAAAAATATATCTACTAGTGTTGTTTAAAACATCAAATAAATGTGTTTAAAAGGCAAAAATAAACTGTGATTCTTTTAAAGAAGACTGTATATTATGACATTAAAATAACGTTCACCACAATTTTATTTTACTTCTTTTTTATTAATAAATGAGTATTATGTAGTAAAAAAGAACACCGATAAACATCAAAATGCTAAAACACCAATGTTTGTTTATTCTTTATTATGTAAAGGAAAATATTTTTTATTTTAATTCTTGCAACTGATGCATATTTCCAGATCGGAATAACAGTCATTACGTTAGTTGACTCTTCTTTTACTGATGCAACCAGCGTAGGGTGGGAATTTTATTTAATGCTCATTTCAACTTATAAATCTGAATTTCCAGAAAGGCTTTCGAGTTTATAATTCCTTATTTCAATTACACCGAACAGACATTTTTTAGTGTTGGACAAATACGCACTTCCAGGCCCTAATGGCGAAAAACGCATTTTAGACACTATAGCACATGTCATAAACCGTGTTTATTACGTCATAAAAGTCTTCATAATTACTTTTGAATAATACTTTAGAAGAATAAAATAGGTATTTGCCTAACGTTCCGAGGTCTACTCATGGCTGAAAACAGGATTTTTAAACAAATGCCTATACCTTTGCATTAAAAAAGAAAGCTCAAGTGGCAAATGCATGAAACATCAATTTCTAATTATTTTAATACATGACTTGAATATTTTGTCTAATTTCTTAATAAGCATAATAAATACGCCAATTTATAATAATTCTGCATATTTTGCTTCAAAACATTCATTGTTACTCGTTTTATTCACTATCTTTATTTCAATAAATTTAAGTTTGTAATTTGTTCCATATACGTCATAGCTAGTACAAGTTTCATATATCTGAATAATGTATGGCATGATACAGGAAAATCGCTATCGATTGGATCATTGCATGCTGGCCAGTCCATCTTGACAACCGGTAATACTGATGAATTTACACATATGACTTGAACTCTCAGTAGTTACAGATGGGGCTTCCCCTACGCATATGAGCGAAACAGGATGCGAAAAAGGAAGTAACTTCCCTTTAAATGGTATGAAGGCGGCTACTAAAAGGGTTCTTGGAATTGTGTTCAACGTGGTTCTAATGCGAATTGCTCAATTTATTAGCGGCATACCCCATTGTAAAAACGAATGTTACTAATGATACTACTAATATTAAGAAATTCTTCGAAAGTTCATTGCGCAATATAGTAAGAATAAATGTACTCAGCGTAAAAATTATGGAAATCTGTGGTGTGATGGTAAATGTACTTTATAGGGCATATTTTAATACTTATGTCTGAAGATTTTACAACATATATGCAATGGCGCAGCCAAGGGCGAGAACTTACTCGGCTCTTAAGCCAATGATATACCTACATATTCAAAAAGATATTTATTATTCTAATTTCCTCTACTACCAAAAGACATATCAATTGTTCACGGATTATATATCAACTATTAGTCACCAAATAAAAATTTTCTATTCAGCATTCCTTATAAGAAAACTAAACACTTTACCTGCGGTCTCCACCAGAGAAACATCCTTGGTGAGCCTCTGCTCGTACACAAAGGCATACGTATTTCGTAGATTATATTAGTGCGTATAAATCCGAAGCCTACTCATAACATACAATCAACGCTTTCTCCGCCACCGCCTTGCCATCGCCCTCGTCCGCCGCAGGCAGTTTGGCCGCTCTGCCCGCCTCCGATTGCCATCGTCCTCCTTTCCCGCGCTTTGCTCGGGGGTGGCTTTGACCACGGCCACCTTTGCACGTTATAAGGCCTCGTTCGCAACGCAAGCTTAACTGTGACGTAATGCCGTAAACTTTGAAGTAAAATTTTCACGTAAAAATGAGCATTCATAATGACCAACGTAAAGTTCGCCTGAACCAATCAGAATTCAACGTATTGAAGCTTGATCGATTCGTTTCTAGCTTTTTCTTTAACTTTCCTATCGAATTCGTTCGTATATGCCTGAATCTGCGGTAGCATTTCTTGTATTTTATAAACTAGTATTCCCTTATACCAAATTCACGTACGAGTACGAGTAACTCATCGAACATAATTATATTATTCGCCATGTCAAGTTAAAGTCGCAAGGTAAATGGCCCAAATGGTTACTTTGAATTCACTACTCGCACCAAAATCTTTCGCAAACTAGTTCACTCAGAACAATAAGAAAATGACACAACCATAGACAACATGTAATCATACGTTCATAACCACAGACAACTACCTTAGCATAATCAGAAATCCACCTTTCATTTGGTTCTCGCGGATTTTATTGTGCACTTGTTTTCTTGCTGCTCTCTGATTGGTCTTCGGTAGAATTCTCACATAAACTTATACGTAAAAGCTTGGTGCTTGTTAACTCTTAAGTTGACGAATTTACATCTACGGTTACATCAAGGTGTTGTAAATGGTTAATT
Organism: Gryllus longicercus; assembly: GCA_038098605.1. NCBI lineage: Eukaryota > Metazoa > Arthropoda > Insecta > Orthoptera > Gryllidae > Gryllus > Gryllus longicercus. Next base: position 877,052 of record JAZDUA010000004.1, read on the forward strand.
ACACATTTCTATCTTTCATGGGAATGTTAAGTTTACGTGTAAGCCTGCATTGTGAATGAGACCTAAAGGAGGCCCTGCTTTGACGCAGGCTAGCGCGACCATTCGCGGAAGGGCTGGCTCGTGGCCGTGGAGGACAAGGCAGGAAGCGACACCTGCAAGCCGCTCTGCGTGCTTGAAATCGTCGCCAACGTCCCCTTTGCATTTCTCGCGATCTATGAATCATTTGCATTCCGCGGCGGAGGAACGATGCCGGATGTCCGCTTGTGGTGCGAATACGGTGTCTGCGTGGCATTCTTAATAACGTACGTAAATCATAGAAATTTAGCGCTCGTGGTGTCATGTATCATGTAAATTCTTAGGTTAATGTAAGAATTTATGACGCATGACTTGCATTGAAATATACTCATGGATAAAGTAATATGAATTAAACAATACTTAAACATGATTTATCTATCAATATACCATATATCAATATACCATATAATTGTGTAGTTGATGACTGATACCGGAATTAGTTTATCAAGTTCTTCTGATATGTAAACATAATGACCTCTTCCTAATGACAAGAAAAAATTAAAATATTCCAAAAATACAAAAGTTATAAGTTAACTTTTATTAAACTTTGAAATGAAAAAGTTGAAATGTTAAAAAATATTTTGAAGAAACCGTACAAATAACAGCAACACGAACGGGAAATTTCGCTGATCATCTATGTTCAGGACCTACGAGGCCAACATGACGAGTTTCGATTACGAGAAAAATGAGACTTTGGCACATGGCTGTACAACACACTGTAGTCACCTGTCGAAGAACCACTTAACAATGGCGTATGCCAAATTGCCTATCAATCAGGAGCCGCCTTCTACCTTGAGTTTACTCTTAATCCTATAGCATATGAGACGTTATTGTGACATGTGCTACACATAATAATTTTCTTCTAAAGGAATCTGACACATAATATGGATGGCTTCATCTTCACCTCTCCAACTTTTAAATCTATTTTCTTCTTCCGGGTCTTGAGACATAGGGTTTTCATTCTGGAAAATGTGTGTACCTTATGTCTTCCCTTCGTTCCGGCAACATTGATTCCTAAGACACCTTGAATATCTTATTCACAGGAATGTATGTAATTGGATATCAGTTGATGCTCAAAGATAATAGATTTTCTCCAATGGATTATCTTTGGTTCCTTGAATTTAGTAGGCAGTTGTTACACATAAAAATTACGTAATTTGATATTATGCGGCTAAGCCGTAGGCCTTTAAGCCATTACAAAACCTACATCTTAAAGTAACCTTTCGAGTTCTGGTATTTACCCCCAAAAGGTCTCTCCTTCGTATCAAAGCGGCAGAGAAGTGGACGTACGGTATAGCTAAGGAAAAATCTTGAAGCGGGGTAAAACCTGTCCTTAGAAGGCGAGAACGTGCTAATCTACCAAACTCTTTATAAAGTATTTCCTGTCGCGGGCATCACGGATTTTCCTTTAAGGCTTCGACTTTCTCAGCATCTGAAATTAAACAGAGTCCCAGAAGATTGCCATCTCCGCTTCCTTTTCGTGCCACCACTCCCATTTCCCCCCTAAAATGCTCATTTAATAATTGAATAGTTTACAATATATTGCTATAATATAATATATTGCTTTAGCAACTCCATGTCGAGTTTGGTATGATTGCTGGAAATGAGACTGAACTGTAATGCATATTTGTAAGCCCCGGTGAAGAAATTATGTATTTCGCAACGTTGGCATAACAAATTGTTTCTTAATCCGTATTGACCAATCCCGTAAACTAATTTTATATTTTATCAATGGTTGAGTTTTTTACTTATTTGTATATGGATTTACTCATTTATTTACTTGTAACTTAATAACTTGTGTACTTATAAACTTAATTACTGATTATCTCCGATGAATTATCGCTCTGTGGATCGCGACGTGGTATCAGCGGCAGCTGATCGGAGTGGCATCTGAATGGCCGCCTAACGGGACCCCTGGCCTTGTCCTTCGGCCGGAGCACGGGACGGGCGCGCCCGCCACCGCACAAATAGCGGACGAAGCCTCGCCCGCCGCGCCCCGCACCACGTCCCCAGTTCCCCGCCCCCCACCCCGCTCCCCCTGCCTCGCTCCCGCCTGGGAATCAGCCCTCCCCACCTCCACTCCCATCCCCCGCCATTCTCCATTATGTACCACTGTACTTCTAGACCTATCAACCACCATACCGGCTGCTATAGTTCAGCGGACGTACATTCGCATCTGAGGCATCGCAAATCGGGCTGTGGCTGAATTGATACTAGTTCTAGAGATGAGTCGAATTCAAATGGAACAGAATATTAGTGACCGGTTGCTCTGATCGGTTTCTGAGGTTTTTCTTATCAATATCACGGTAATATCGAAGACGTATCCTAAACAAAGGGCTACAAACCTCTCGCGATCTTTCCTTCTTCATTCTTGACGCTCTCTTCCTCGTTAAACATACACACACACACACATACGCGCGCGCGCTTTCACAAACACAAACACAACACCGCCACATACGAGAATGTGGCCACATAGTATGACTGAAGACCAATCGGAGGTTTAGAGCTTGGCCCAGCTGGGCCGGTGGCTCACTGTGGGAGATATATCGAGAAAGAAATCCCCACAAACCGATGTGCATTACGTCAGCATTACATCTTACTTTCCAGTGGGGGAGGAACAGTGCTGCCTTCTGCGGCATAGCTTGCACTACACTTACGGAACCAATGGCAGTTCTAGTTCAGGAGACCGAAATCTATAATCATTCACTTTCGTACTCCGTACAGGCAAAACAAGGTGGGTTTCTTCATTTACCTCTTAGCCTACGCCTGTCTTTTACAGCCCGATCGTTCGCTTGATGCCCAATCCACGCCCACCAAATGTGTGGTCTTCCTACCCACCTCTGGCTCTCAAGATGCGTCGCCCGAATAATGTTAACTTGTTTGCCCCACTCATTTGCTTCAGCGTAAATGTTTATTACATAGATATACGGCACATCGTTTCTCTGTTCACATCATTCGTATTCCAATGAGGTTTTAATTATTTTTGAGAAAGAAACATAGTGAAATTAAAATTCATGTCGACATTCCATAAAATATATTTTGCACATGCTTGCGAACGTCTTAATGAACGTATTTAGTTGAAATTGAAAACCTGTAAGAAATTTTGTGTATTGTGCTGACATTTAGTAAATACATGTGTATTCATAAAAATGTGAGAGATGTTGTTGAACTGTTATACTCATTGTTGAATCATTCTTTTCATCAATCATTTTCAGTATAATTTTTAAAGATTTGTTAAATCTTAACAGATACTACAAAGATACTTTCTTATTATACTTTGTAACACCATTGGAATTTGAAGCAAAAGCAATGAACGCAATTGTCTGAATCCTTTTTCAATCCTCAAACATACGCAAGCTTTTCCAAATTCTCAATTTGATTCCCTTAATCAATCTTGATCATCCTACACTACAGCTGAGAGTATTTTGTTCGGTCACTTGACTAAACAACAGACGGAATTCCATTCATGTATTGGTTAAAATTCTTGGAATATGTCTTTCAAATTGTTACAAAGCTTAGTAAATGTCATTGTCATGTCTTGAAAGCAAACAATGCGGAACTACTCTGCGAAAAATGAAGACAATGACGGAAGAAGGAAAATGTTGGGTAAACTTGCTATACCACTATTAGACACTTGTTCAAGAAATATTAAATAAAAAAAATCACACTAACTGGTAGTTATAGCAAGTTTTAAAATACGATATTCGAAGGGAATTAAAATTTCATAATGTAAATACACTCCGAGACCACTTACACAAGAACTCATAGCAAGTCACTTCCGGCTTAGCAACTGCCTGACCACACATGATGCATCATTACCGTGAAAGCCTACAAGTAAAAACTTCCGTGAGAGCCTTTCTTTCCCGTGTCATCCCTCTCGGCAGACATGGCTGCCAGTTGAAGGTTTCGACATCTGTCTCGTTCATCACTGAACGTCTGGCACTTCAAAAGCCAATGAAGGGTGACGGTACCGATTCGTCGAGTTTTTACACGCGAATGCACTTTTTGACTTACCATAAGTCAGCTGGTTTTATTACACGTTGATAGGGAAAGATGGATCTGATTAAATAAATCATTTTTTGCTCTGAATAATTACTAAGAGTTATATGTCAATGTGTAAGATTATTATTTTTTCTTCGTGTTTTATGAACATGGTAGTAGATACATTTACTCGTGCGTTTTTGCACTTGCATCGCGCCAGACAATAAGTTACGCGGTGTCCATCGTCTTGCTTACATATACATTTCCACTTTCCTTTCACATGGTAGGACTTGCGTCATAGAGCATAAGGTTTGGAATGGTAAATTTTAAGAAAGAATCCAACATATAATCGTTTAAAGCATGACTATTTACATTTAAGAGAATGAATATCTAAAGCATGTGTGTCTACAGGGAATCCAATGTATGTTGCGTTGTTAAAAAATAAGAAGAACATATCATATACGTATTTTCCTAGAAAGTTTTCAACGCTTTACATACTTTAAAAACTTGTAATGAAATTGCATGAACAAAATATTATTAACTACTATCATTAAACTTACGCGCAATATGAGTAATATAATTAGTTTAGCCTTATCAAAAACTGTGAGGGGTTAGCGAACACTGCTAGTGGTCAGCGGTCACTGTGAGTTGTCTGCGGTCACTGTGAGTAGTCAGTAGTCATTGTGAGTGGTCAGCGGCACTGAGAGTGGTCAGCGCTCACTGTGAGTGGTCAGTGGTCACTGTGAGTGGTCAGCGGTCACTGTGGGTGGTCAGCGGTCACTGTGAGTTGTCAGCGGTCACTGTGTGTGGTCAGTGGTCACCGTGAGTGGTCAGCGGCCATTGTAAATGGTCACCGGTAGGCCCTCGGGGTGGACAGGCGGGGTGGGCCGAGCGAGCGCGAAACAAGTGACTGCTAGTGGGCGTCGGCGGGTCGGCCGTGACCGGTGCCCCGCCCGATTATGTCATAAGCGCAGCTCTGAATGCGAACAGGACACTCCTGACTTCGCCAATATTTACTGCCAGGGAGCTACTTGCCTTTCCTGCAATCGACAGTGGTACCTTTATTGCCTTGTAGGCTAAATCAGGCACGACTCTCTCTCTCTCTTACTCAATCAAATTGTGATTTGCCAACTTGAAGATGCAGTAAATTTTCTCTTTAACCTTTATCATAGTTGTTTGCATAGCAATAGATTTACATGGTTTTATTAATGAACAAAACACGTTAGTGCCAGTTAATCTACCGAGTGAATAAATATCTGCTTAAAATTTGGGTTATATACATTGTATGCAAGCGGGAAAATAATTTCATAATTTTAAGCGTAATTTATCAGCTTAATGAGCATCTTGGTTTGTACAGCACAAGACATTGTTGTACGTGAACAATGATTTGCATAGCAGCTTCAATAATTGGTAAATAATCTTGGTAACAGCTAAGAAGTATTCTTTGAAAATGCAGCTCTTACATTATTTCGTGATTTAAAGTTTATTCTCAAAGTTGAATAATACGAGCAGTAGACCAGGATAAAAATAATGAAACATACAATAAATTAATACACGAAACAATATACATCCAGAAGGTTTTATGGACTACTATTTGCGTTTGTCAATAACAGCATGGATTGTGTGGCTCTTCTGTCGAAAATTTACTACGCGGTAAAAGATCTGAAAGTTATATACCGGTCACAATTAAGCGTTGCGTGTACTTTTAATACCTTTAAAATGCATTGTATTGCATCATCAAAAATCTAAAGAATGAATGAGTAGACATTTTTACCCAGCAATTAACGTAAAAGAAAGCACCAAGAGAAGTTCTTAACAGAGATGAAAAGCACTTTTACTACGCGCGTTCTCGAGTAAATTTTACCTCGCCGAGCAGCAAGCGGAGAGAGAAGTGCGGGGTATCGCATGGAAGAAGCACAAAGGCGGCCGTTGGTCGCGGCGCTTCCTGGTCGCGCGGTTATTTGCAGAGGGTCGTGCAAACGCACTACGCACACACACACGGCGCAGGTGCGGTCGACCACGCGGCCTTCCAGGGCCTTTCTCCGCCGCGTTCGCCCTCTGCGCATGCGCGCACGGAGTCCCTAGGCGCAGATTAGCGCATTCATTTGCGTCGCAGATTCCTCCGTTTTATAGCTTCTTTTATTCCAATGTTACCCAACGGGGTCGGTATCGACCACCTGAGGGTTGATGAAATTTTAATGAGGGTCAATGATGACCAACGGGTCGTTGAAATTTTGAAGGGAGTCAATGACGATCAAATCGTCGATTGGGGATCGATACTGGATATACACCGACAAGTGATCTATGTAATAAAGTTTCTATTGATTACGAAAAATGAAAATGAAGTTATTAATTGTTTTATTATATAAACGCTCAGAACATCCAATAATGCTTACTTATTTTTCTCAGCAATGCTTTTCTCCGTCGGTATACAATAATTTGAACTGTGCAGTATTGCGGGTCCATTGGAAACCACTAATCTGTCCAAAAAATAATATTATTATTCTGAAAAATATTTAAAATGTCTTCAGTCACCATTTTATATCCATTTAAATGTAAGATATAAAAGAGTGTGTTGGTAACCACCAATGTCTGTAGATCAAATATTAATATACTCAAAAGTCTCCACAACGTGTTCACCTGCCATTTTATATCATTGAACTGTGCTGTGCAGAAGGTGTGTTGGGTTACACCAATTTATCAAAAACAATATTATTATACTATGTTTTGTGATTTTACAATATTATTCTTTTAATTATGTGTGAGTTTCAACTTTTTGGGACAATCCGGATTGGAATATTTGAAGAAAAACTATTACACTTGTAGTATGTCTGTTGTCTCTCTGTATATTTCGAAACGTGGCATGTAATAAACAGATGTACCACAAATGTAATAGTTTTTCTTCGTGTATTCCTATCCTGGTTGCCTCAAATAAGTGGAAGCATTCATAACTAAAACAATAAATATGTACTCAAACATCACCACAGCGCCTTCCATTATAATTTTATCTTCAATTTCTCTATGATATTGGAACGAAAGGATGTTATATGGCGGCAGCGGTGATGGTGGTTGTGGAGGTAATAGTGGGAGTGATGGTAGTGGTGCAAGTGGTGGGAACGGTGGTGGTGGAAGGGGGGTTGGTGGTGGTTGAGGTTGGGCTACTCTTTGTGACTAAGGGCTGTATTTGCCGAGTGTTCCGTGCGCCTCTTCTCTGGAGTCATCGGTGCTGGGAAGTTCTGTGCGCGGTCACCGCCCCTGGCGGACGAGGCGCAAATTACACAAAATGGCGAGTGAATAGGAGGGTTTGTTCGGGTGAAAATTTCCGGCAGGGTACAGCCACCTTTCTCAAACTTTGCGCATATACTTTCCTGAATCTACCTCTCCTTGGTCACACGTATATTCATCGCACGGATGTTGTGAGCGTTTTGAGGTCAGCATTTGTCTGTACATTTGCACTTGTGTGTGTTGCTGCAATGCTCAGTCGTCACCATCCATTTACAGTTGAATAAAGGCAGGACTTAAGATTTCTCTAGGAGAAGAATGGATCCAAATATAATGAAATAAATTGTATTACTGAGCACACAATGCGGAATAGGAAAATTTACTAACGTCCGCTACGAATCAGTAAAAATTTAGATAAGGATATGAAGTCAAAGCAGAATCATGTAGAGAACAAATCGCCTTCAGAGAAAACTCATTCTGTTTATTTTAAGTAATTTGGTCAAGGCAACCAGAGGCAGTCCTGCACTTCAAGCATGTGCAAGAACAAATATATGCAAAACGACATTTCTATTTTACACGTAATTAATCATGTACACATTATTTATCCTTCAGTATATTTTATACATCGTGTATCTCTCTCTTCTTCATGAACACTTGACGGCAAGCGCAAAGTGAAAGACTGCAGGTCTTTCGTAAATGTGCTAAGGATTGAATGACTTCTATTTTATTCTCTTGTAGGGCAATTTTATCCAAAATATGGAAGTTATGGTCTCCCTTTAGGTCTGAGTTATTGAGATATTTAAATAAACATTTCTTGTAATTACAATCCATATGTTAGTTGATCGGCTGTTATGCACCGTATTGTACCCGCCATGTTCTTTCCCCTCTCTTCTATGGCCTCGAAATGAAAATCGAGCTATATCACAGTGATTTGCGACAAGCGATCTAAATACATAACATTAAATTATTAAATTTGATCCTATAGAAGAGCATGAAATAATTTGTTTCATATTGTGATGGCTTACAATGCAGTACCATGTTTGGATATGAAAATAACGCATTTCTGTTATCCTATATACTCAAAATATTAAGTTATGTTACTACTAACTAACATTTTTCTTGCCGAGGCAAGAAAAGGGCATGGTTTTAACACTTTACAAAAACTACATGTAATTAATTATAATATCAAGAACAGACATTTTTCAAGTGAACAAAATATATTTCAATAATGACAAACACATTCGCTTATTTTTCTGAGTTTTGGAAATATATGTGGAGGTATCTGTGTGGAGATGTATGTGTATAGATGAGTTATGAATGATGGCTATTCTAAAAGAATAAGAAAAAAAATTGACACTCCGCTTGACATCATGTTTACACGCGAAACACACTCTAGCGGAGTGTCAGTCCACTCTATAAACCAAAACTCTCCTGTCGTATTGAAAAAAATATTTTTGTTATAAGTGTCACCATTAGATATGTTGAGGTTGAAGCTGACGAACGAAGTACATTTGTTTTCTGGTGTACTGTTTACAAAAAAACTTCATTTGCTGACTTGCAGTCCGCGGCGCATATTCTTACTAGCGCATTTGTTGACTGGCGTTCGCGTTGCGTCAGTTTCACATTACTGAAATATAAAAGGGCTTTGAGATGGTTTAAATTACTGTGCAAGTTTGTCAACACGTAATGAATCTAAATTAAGACATTAAAGAAGGTCGATAAACAAAATATTACCCATGACAGTTTTGTGTGAGTAGTAACATTAAGTTTAATTTGTACCTGTCATTTCGCTCTACTCTTAGGGTGACTTCAGGCAAATTTACCATATGTTTATTCTGCTATGAACAGTTCACGTTATCTCTAAAAACATTATTCATACAAGTCAAGTATCACAAATGTTACTGTTTTTAATGAAAAATAAATTCATTGAATTACATTGTAGAAAAAATTATTCATACAATACAAGCTAAGATGTATTTGTTTTGTACAATTTCGTCTGGATAACGTCAAAGAAAATTAGACATTAAACAAGGAGAATGAAGTATCCTAGAACACATTTAATAAAGGTCCATTCATGACTTTTTATGTCATGAATGGACCTTTATTAAATGAGTTTAAATATGCTTTGTAATAACGAATTATGTAAATTAGATCATTGGAAACGAGGTCGCAAGCTAGAAAGGATTATGAGACATAGCAAGAGTCCTTTCACAACTGAGAAACGATGTTTCTCGACCTGCATAATAATTTTCTTTAGAAAATTATTTTCCATGTCCGCACATCTTTTCTTTGCCTCTACAATAGCTACTAGGTTGTCTACAGCGTGGGAGGTTCTATTGTTCGGAGGGAGGGCTCGGGAACAAAAATTCAACTCCGCGCTAGATTTGAATTACTGCTGCTATACAGCTTTATAATCATAGTTTCGCTGTTTGAAACAACGTCGGATGCGCTCCTAGAATTTCTAAGAGTGAAGGTTTGGTTCTTCTGCCCAGTCACGCTGCCATACTTGGATATATTAAAATAAGTAGGAGAACAATAATTAGACAATAATAATAATTCGAAATTGATTCTACCAATTACGCAAACGAAACAGAAGAAGGATAATTTGTTTTTATTTTTTAACTACTTATGCTACTTATAATGTATCATTAATTACAGTAATACAGCTTCAAGTGTTAGGATTATTAGGACAAGAGTTAGAAGATTTATTATATTAGTAATATTAGAACAAGACGTAAAAATGTAATTGAGTCTAAACCTAAAATCGAATGTAATCTATTTGAGGAATCCTTAATTCGCAACCGGAAGAAATGTTGCTGTAATGGTGAAAGGGACGTAAAATAAATAAGTAGATGATTTGATAAGTGTAGTGCTAATTAATAAGAGAAATTTCGGAAAAATAAATAATCAGAGAAAGTAATATGACATTAACTCTAATTTAAGGATTTGTAACAATAAGCCAGAGGTTCTCTGAAATTTTTCAAAGACGTTGTGGAAGTTAAATAATCTGGAAACAGTGTATAATTCCCAGAAAGGATAACTAACTATCGCAAATCTGTCTATAAATTTATTATCATCATATAAGCAAAATATAATGAATGTGAATAATAAAAAATGTTTGTTTGAAAGCTTTTTATTAAGGTCATTTTCAAAATCGATCCCAGAATTTGTGCGAATTTTGTAAGAGATCTACAATCAGTCTATATTGAAAGTAAACCTTGCCACGTATAAGAAGAGATGAAGAAAAAGAAGAAGAAGAATCATGAGTACAAAAAGACGGAAAGGGGGAACTCGTAATGTAATGGCCAGGTCATGGACCCTCCATCGCTGGACCCGTGTTCGATCCTTGGCGAATTCATGTGGAATTTGTGTAGATGAAGCAAACTCTCCGCAGGTTTTCTCCGGGTCCAGTGGCTTTCTTTCCATCATTTCTCCATCATTCATCGTGATTCCATCATCATTCTATGATCATAATGACTCTCATCTACTCATTAGATCGTCATTCATGAACCTCAATGTTAGACACGACATTGCTGAAAAGCTCCTGGCCACAAATAAATAAAAGAAGGAAAACAAGAAGGAAATATAAAAAAGTTCACCGAGAGTAACATGTAGCGTTGTGTGTTAGTCTCAGCTGCTGCAAGCAAAGGGCATTTATAATTTCCGGAGCGGTGGCGCGGGCTGGTGGCTGCGATCGCGGCGACGTCTGGCGACGATGCTAGCGCCTCGCCACCGAGCTGCGCCTCTCTCTCTCTCTCTCTCTCTCTCTCTCTCTCTCTCTCTCTCTCTCTCTCCTCTCTCTTTCTCCCTCTCTCTCTCTCCGCGAAAACTCGTATTTCTGGTCGTGACTCACGGCGCAAGCACGCGCCCCGATGCGATGCTGTTTGTATTGCCGTTGCCTGGCAACGCGCCTTTCCTTTTTCTCCGCGCTTCGCGATGCGCCTCGGCCGCGCCGCGGAGGCGGCTTGACAGGGCGACGTCGATGACGCGTTTACTTGGCAGTGCGAATGCCCGCCAATGAACTTCTTTCGGCACTAGTACTCTTTGACTATTAATCTATTTGACAATTTTTTTTTTTAAATCAACTAAATTTCAGTTCATTTCAATTCAGTTTATGGCAAAAATTACATCCTTTCGGATTTGAATTTTAGAATTTCATATCATAAAATTTCAACCAATTTTATCGACATCCTCCATCTTGGAAAACATCCTTCTCTTTTTTCAATGTTTGTTTTTCATTTATGTTCAATTATAGTTAATTTGACCGACCTGGATAGCCAAGATCATTAAGGCTGAAGGGCCGTAGGTTCGAATCCCGTCTCGGACATGGATGTTTGTGTGAGTTTGTGTTGTCCGTACGCGTTCTCCATACAGTTACTCCTACAGTTTAAACATCACAGTGATCGCTATATGACCAAGATGTTGAAAAGTGACAAAAAAATCCCTTGCAGAAATATTCTTTGTGGTTCTAATTGGTGACAAACTGTCTGGGTGACTCAAATTTTATCTCTCATAATATTTCTATGTGTAATACAGTAGTATTTATTACACTGGAGAAAATAAATTGCGGCAACAACTGTTCGGTTGTATACCAAATGTCTTCAAATTGAAATTGATGAATAACACATTCTAGTTTTCCATAACATACGGTCTCTTTTATGAAGCCGTTTATTTTGCCTTCATTATCCTGTCTCTTTTTTCCCGTGACTACTTCAATGCCATAAGTGTATACATTCAATGAAATGGTTAGTTTTAATTAAACAGATTGAAGAATTATAAACGAGAACGAGCGGTACGTGAATCATTTCTGTCAACGTGGCTATTCCATTTGCTTTCAATAAGGTTTCTCTGAGGCAAAGAAGGTTTGTCTGATAAATGGATATTATATTGATGGTATTTATTAACAAATAATATTTTGTGTCATATGACGTTTATAAGAGAGGCTATATATTTACGCCAAAGCATTTTTTAATTAAGTTAGTGTAATAAGAGTTTTTTGTTCGTTAAGAAGAAAATACTCTCACTAATTTTACTTTATCACTCAATCACTTAAATTCAAGTTACACACTCTTTGATAATTTTTCTCCTTCTTTCATTTTTTGAACCACTAACTGTAATATTTGAAAATAACACAAGGAATACGCTTTCTACATATAGTTCTACAGAAAGAGTAAGAAAAACATTTTTAAATTATTATGTGAAGCATTTTTATTATTTAAAAAATATACAACGTTCATCAAATACAACGAAACGTGTAGTATAAAAAATAAAGCATATTTCTAATAATTTCATATCTCAAACAACTTCAATTTCTAAATGTGAATTAGTAATATAATAAGTGGAGATTGACAGAGGTGTTACCCGGTCGCTAACCTGCCACTCATTCTCTATCGCTCCGGTCCAGCTTTTCGAGTACAAACTTCTCATTATTCCCCTTCTCTCTCATCATTGTAACCAGTACCATGATTCCTCAATTTATTTATCAGCGCCAAACTCGATCACTGGAAACAAGTCTAATGATAGGGGAAAGCTTTGTGAAACAAATAGGGAACGCGGGCTCCCAGTTGGAAGAATTTCCTAGGGCCCGCCTCTTGCTCCAGAAGGCCGCAGTTCCGCTCCCGTCACTACAAGTCCCGTCCTGTCCCGTCCCCTTCGCGAACCCAATTTCCCTGTCAAATTATCGACTCCCGGCGATCTATCGCGAAGGTAATCGCCGGGTTACCGATCGCTGCACCGCGGTTTACAGCGCGGCGCGCGCCCCAGATTCCGACGTAATCGATTCCAGTGACATCACCCGCGGTAACCGAACGTCGGAGGCGGCGGCCGGCGGGGCTCGGCGGCGGCGGCGGCGGTAGCGATGGCGATGGCGATGGGTGTATGGAAGCGGTGGTAATGGCTGTATGTGGGGGTTATGGCGGTTAAGGTAGTTGTAGCAATGGCGATGGCGATGGCGATGGGTTTACCGAAACGGTGGTAATGGCTGTATATGTGGCTACGGTGGTGGAAGGGGTGGTTGCTTTGGCGGCTATGTACGGTGGCGGTAGCGATGAATGTATGGTGACGGTGCTGATGGCTGTCGTGGTGATAGCTGTTGTGGTGAAGGCTGATGTTGGAGTGGCGGTGGAGATGGCCGTGGCGGTGGAGATGGCCGTGGCGGTGCCGGGGACGGTGGCGATGGCTTTATGGTGAAGGAGGCGGTGGTGATGTCTGTGGTGGTGGTGGTGGTGATGGCTGTGTGTGGCAGTGGTGGCTGAGGAGATGGCACTGACGGTGGGGACAATGGCGGTGGCGGCGGCAGATGAGGAGGAGGCGGTGGAGGCAGCGGGGGCGGAGGGGGCGGCGAAGGAGGTGGTGAGAGCGGCGGGTGCTGAAGGGGGTGGGGTGGGGGCAGGTATGGGTCAGCGGCGGCCGCAGGGGCGGCGGCGGTGGCGGAGGCGATGGCGAGGGCTAAGCGGTGGCTGTTGCGGCGGTAGTGGTGGTTGTGGTGGTCATTGCGGTGGCGGTGGAGATGACTGTGGAGGAGGCGGTAGCGGTGGCGATGGCTGTATGGTGACGATGGCGCCAACGGCGGCGGAGGTGGCGATGGCTTTATGGTGGCGGTGGCGGTTGTTGAGATGATGGCTGTGGCAGTGGCGGTGGCTGTGGCGGTGGGGCGGCGGCGCCGGCGGAGGCGGGGGCGGCGGCGGGGCTCGGCGGCGCGCTGGTGGTCCTGTCCTCTCACCGCCGTGATGGATGGGACGCGTCCTTCCCGTGGCCGCGCCGCGCCGACCGTCTGTAATTTCGCGGTTACGGTTCACCAAATTTGCAAGAAAGGCGGGTGGCGGGCCTCTCTCCCCTTTGGCCGTCTCAATTACCCGGGCTCTTGAACTTGACTCGCCAGCGGTCGCGGAGAATTATCGTGGCGTTCGGATTTCTTATTACGAGGTGATGAAAATGGTGTACATAACAAGATACAGTAATGAGATAAGTATACGAGAAAGAAGTAGTTTATGAAGATGCTTCCACAATATTTAACATGTACACAGCTGCTTTAACATCCTTTCAATTGCACTGATCATCGATGAGTCTGTAATATACACCTTAAATTGTGATATGCAGAAGCAAAAATAAGACCTACTACATTAATTCTCTCTGCATTCCGATTGTCACATTCCCATGAATTCGACAAAGTCAGTCAAAAATATTCATTCTCAATTGATCAAATAATTAATTTACCCCAATGCATTGAAGAGAAAACATTATTTGGCTCTTATCGATGAAATAATTAAAGGTTTTGACGTTAACAAATAGATTTAATTGAAAACCAAATATGCTATAAGAAATAATTTTGACCAACTGTAGAACTCGCTAGTTAGACTCTACCCTTAAAACGTTCTCACCCTTCTGATGACGAGTTGCACTTGACTTCTACCAATTGATTATCTGACCTATCCTCTCCTACACTTCTTCTTTCGGACATCTGCTAGCAAATTCAATATTCTAAAGACACAAACTTTCCTCAACACATCCCTGCATACCTTGGTTTCTATTAAATTCCCAGTTGCATAATGAATACGGTGTCAGTCCTATCACCGTTCATTTTCTATCTTATCATTTCGTGTTTATCCCAATCCTATTTCCATCACATCTTCTAGATTATATCACACGGACATTACAAACTCGCGCAAGAAAATTCACACCACAAACCACAAATGCGTCAATTTCCAAGAGAGTTTGACTTCTGAAGTATTGCGGTAGCTTGTATAATGAAATGCAGAAAGTTTTACAAATATTTAAAGAAGCTGTAAATAACACACCAATGTATCGTAAATAAATACACCACAACGGATCTACTGTATATAAAAGCTAAATTCAATAAAGCTATCAAAATGCAAAACAGTGAAGGTTATAATTTGTTGCCACATACTCACACCAAATCTTTACTCATTAGTTTTTAATGAAACGTTTAAGAAATCAACCGCTATCGTACTGTATTACACTGGGAGAAAGTTTTAATTATGAGAGTCTGTTTAGTCATACAGCACATTAGTCTAAGTGGCTGCCTGTGAGAGTAAATGCTACTGCTGTATCTGCTACAATCTTTTATTTTGAATGCATGAAGTAATAGAATTTTTTTTTATTTTCTCTTTAATGACGCCATCGGTGTCACATTGGTAAAAGTACTATAAGATGTTTATTTTAGCTCACCGTACAGGAAAACAGTTTTGCATCAAAAACCTAAGTGTGAACTCACCTGAAACAAGAAAAAACAAAATGTTAAATATTTAGAATTAAGTGTGTGTATATATAGCTAAATAATGAGCAACTTGTGAAAGACATATTTAAATGAGGGTTACAACAAATACATGTCAATATTCCATATGATGCCATAAATTGATTAATAGAGGGTTCCGCAAGTGTATTACTATCATTTGAGCGGATTTATTATTATGAATATCTCAGCTCCACAAACAATCAGGAGGTCTGACAATTTAAACTAACTGGGATTTCAACTCTGAGATTTCTCTGTCTTGTGGGATCTCACAAGTATTGTACAATTCGGTGAAGCAAGAATCATAAATTGATGTCTGTACTAAAATAACTGTTGTAATTCTTTGACAATTTATTATTACGAATGAAGGAAAATCCTTTTCCGGTGACAGGAAAAGGCCGAAAGGGCTAAAATAAAACGCTTTGATTTTAATTATTTCCAATACGTTCAACACGATTGCACTTAAAGAAAATGATTAGAAATGGGAATTAATGTCTTGACAAAACACATCATTCTTTGCTGCTAAAAATTATTGTACAAAACCAGTAGAAATTAAGATTTATAAAATCTGAGATAGGCAAGCTTGTCTGCCTGGTCCCATCCGCAACCTAGTGACGTCCAGAAGGTGGGATATCTTGCCCCAGGCCCCGATCTTTAGGGTGCCCGTAAAACCATTGATACCCCCAAAGAACCCTTAGGATTAAGTACAGTCAAGCGAGAAAAATAATTATCAACCAGATTCTAGACAATATATAGGAGTGGATTTCGTTTGAAAGAAGGGATCAGGCCTTTTCTCTCTCCATGAGCCCTGCTGCAACCCCGGAGCGCGTCACGTGTCGGGAGCGGTTTGGGAACGGGCGCCGGGCGGCGCGGGCGGCGAGTCGTTCCGGTTCGAGTCCCGGGCGCGCCGTTGCCGGCGTCGCGCGGCTGAGCTGGCAACGCGGCGCGACGGCGCGGCGCGAAGGCCGGAGCGCCCGCCCGCCCGGCCGCTCGCTCGCCCAGCGCGCATACCCGGCGCGGCCGCCGCCGGCTGCGCCCGCTCCCGCACCCGCGCTCGCGTTTGCTCCTGCTCCTGTGCACGCTCCTTGGAGGAGAGGATTCTTTTCATCGCTCGGTTGCGGGCGTGTGCTGAATCCGAGAACAACGCATGACGGCCCCTTAATTATAAATGACCTGGTATCTTGATTGAATTCCAATCTTTTACACTTTTAATAGCGAATGTTTGATGTCCAACTATATTCCTCTTTTAAAATTCGGTTTGTTGATAAATACATTAATTAAACTTCCACCGTATTATGTGCGCATTAATTTTCATGTGTTGAGAACATTTTTAACATAACAATTTTATTGTTAGCTTTCCGTAGTGCAATACCGGGTTCAATTCCTGGTCCGGTGAAAATTAGAACTGTAGCTTTTCGTTACAATCGCCTTAGTTTTTACACCTGTGAGACGAAAGATGTCAGGCCGGCAAAATAAGCTAGGTACGGTGATGAGAATGTGTCATGCCCATCACATGTATCCCTTACCCGCAGGCGGGGATAATAAACAAAAGCAGGGCCTAGATCTGGAAAGACTGCTATTTGGCAAAAGTCGGTTAGCTACACCCTACAAACTCAAAAATTTAGCAATATTATATATCAATGTTTTGTATTATATATTATGTATAATATTTTAATTGAAAACAAACGCAAAATATACGATAACAACTTTTGATAAAAATTTAATTCCGTTCGTACTTTACTGATCTACATTATTTGATCGAAATATAATTTAATTTAAAATCTTTCAGCCAAAAGAATTAAATTATATAATAAACAGGCATGCTTTTCTATAACATCCAGCCTTTGCTAAAACTATGGCACCAGACAATAAATTCTTAGCACAGCACGATTACAAGAATTCAAAGTATCAGGTACATGATTTTTTCAAAATATAGTCTTGGCGTGAACTTGGATTTTCTTTTTTAAGAAAAGTCAATACCGAATGTTTTGAAGAGCACTATTTTAAATCGCCTGTTATGTAAAATACGTCTCCATCTATCTCCCAGAGAGTCTCAGGTATGTCAATGACTTTCTGTCGATCTCTTCTTACGAGAAATCTCAAAAACAAAAACAACAATATTTAATTAAAAGACTTCCGTCTTACAGATTCACAAGTCATAACCACGTCTTATTAACTTCTTCAAGTACCACAATGTTATTACTGGTAATACTCCACTTCCTAGTGAAGCGTTTAGATTGTTTATCCAGGGTTATTTAACATGAAACGCTGTTGCTAGGTGGTCGCAAATGACAATAAAACTTACATGTTTACATTCATTACTTATTATTTTCAAGTTAAAAGCATTTAATGACATTTTAAGATTAACTTGAACTAACAATTTCCGTGATGGCAAGCTTTTGAATGTAATTTCTTCATTCCTTGCTTGTGTATAATTAAAAATTTCTGGAGAATTATTATTGTTGTTTGCCATAGCTTAGGTGACATCAGTGTTTTCCCATGTCATTGGCAGATCGTCTCATCAATTCATACTTTCATTTGAACACGTAATCACAAAACTGCGGACCTACTGTATAGTTTACCTTATTTTTGTACTTTATTTCAGGTACGTTATCTGATACTTCATTCTGTATTCAGTTCTTGTTATTAGAAACACAGTAATTGTCATTTTAAATTAATTATCAAAGAAGAATAGTACTCGAACATTAATAACAACAACCAAGTTAAAATAAAAAAAAATAGGTCACCAATCACCTCAAGCGCCAGACAGGGCCGCTCCTTTCACACGGCAAAACCCTACGTAGCTTCGCAATGCGCTGCGATCGCGTCATTTCTCAGCTGCCCATCCAGCGCGTCCTCGTCCGACATGGCGCCCCGCCCCGCCCGCCGCCTCCGCCGCGCTGTCGGCCTGACGAGCCGTTCTCCCGCGGCGTGACGCATCCGTATCGCGCCGGCGGGCGTCGCGTCGCGTCGCGTCGCGTCGCGTCGCGTCGCGTCGCGTCGCGTCCGTCCGTCCGTCGTGGAGACGCGGAAACGGAACTTCTCTTCTCCGCCTCGGTCGTGCGGCGCGGCGCGGCGCCGGAGCGCAGTGGCCCCAGGCGCCAATGTGCGCGGACGCAGTGACACGGGAGACCCACGCTCAGCACTCGGCAGCCAATACCTTCCAGCGCGTCCAGTATTGTACACGTAAAGTGTACTTGTATATCACTCCTTTCTTAGTTGTTCTTATTTTCACCTTCCTCCTCCTCCTCCTCTTCCTCCTCGACCCACTCCTTTTCCTCCTCCTTCTCCTTTTCCTCCTCCTTTTCCTACTTTTTTTCCTTTTCTCCCTCCTTCTCTTTTTCCTCCCTCCTCTTATTATTAATATCCTCCTTACATTTCCTCCTTTTCTTTTTCTCAACCCCCATCTCTTACTTCTTCTCCACCTCCTTATTCTTCTCCTCCTATTCAGCCTTCGCGATTTCTCCTTCCTCCTTCTGCACGTTGTCCTTCTCGTACTCCTTTGTTCCTAATTTTTAGAGGTCTTGTAACCTATTAAATCCGTTACGACGTCTTTTCAGTTGTTTTCGTGCCAATCTTCTTCAAGAATTCTATCTCCGACAACGTGCACTAGCCTATCCATTGATATTTCTCGGCATGTTCATTCCATTTATTTCTTCTCCTTGATCTTTTCTCACATTATTTCCCTACTTCCTCTATTCTTTTTTTTTCGAAAATTTTATTGTACTTGTTTCTGTAGAATTTGAGTTTCTGCTGTGCCGGTTGTTGTTGTTCCTGATCTGTAATGATACATCTATTATTGATTTTGGATTTCCAAATCCGTACTCTCAGCTATTTTCTCGGGTATTTATTTTTATCGCTCATTCTGTGTAACATAATTGTCAGGCATTGAGTAGTTAAAAGCCAGTCATTTTCCAAAGAAGGAGATATAAAACTAGCAATGGAAGTAGAACATACGTCTAGTATATTATACTTATAATCTTTATTATACTGGAAATGGAGACAAGGTAATTTATCATATGAGACAATTGCATGCTGGATTGTACATTCACTTATACAATACAATTCATTTCATGCAGCAGTAATTGCAATAATTTCAAATCGTGATAATTTATAATTCATAGGGTAAATTGATGTATAATTCCGTGTTCATCTATTTAAATAGCGATCAATGAATTGTTTGATATACGAGACATTATATATCATGTTACCCATGACATCTATTCAACGTCCAAGAAGTATGAATTTCTTGGTTACCACAATTAATAGCCTTCTACTAATAACAGGAGGCCAACGTTTACCACTGGGAATTTCTTTAATCAACGCACCATGTGTGGTTAATAACGAACGCGACCCAAATTACTATTCTGTTCCGAACCTTCTAGAACGGCTTTTTCGGGCACTGCGCCGGGCGGGAGGCGGCGGCGGCGGGCGCAGGCTTTCCCAGGGAGCTTCGGCGGAGAAAGTGCTGGTCGCCGCCCCCGCGTCCGTCTCCACCCCCGCCCCCACCCCCGCCCCCAAGCGCTCGGGCTCTTCGAGCGGGTAAAGGTCACGCCGCTGACCTCGGTGCGCGCGCTTCGAGGCCGGAGAGCGCCTCTTCGCCCGCCCCGTCCCCGCCCCCGCCCCCGCCACGCCCCGCTCCACGCCGCGCTGCGCCGCATCCTCCTCCGCGCGCTCTCACCTCGGCGCAGAGCAGCGCCCGGCGGGGCCAACACTTCCACCTGGGCCAACACGGCCAGAGCTGCGCGGGAATACACTTCTAGCGGACAGCTGCGCATATCGATGGTTTTCCGAGTTTGATTTTTTTTTTTTTTTTTTTTTTTTGATCAATGCTAGGCGAATGTCGGAGCAGAACCCTAACAAACAGGCCAAAACTCTAGCGGCCATCTGCACTAACCGATAGTTTCCCGTGTTTTAGTTTTCGATCAATACTAGGCGAATGCCGGAGAAGTATCCTAACAAACGGGCCACGGACTGCGCGCAATCTTTCCTTCGTCATCCTATTCCTATCCTCACCACTTACGTACACACTTACACTTACATGCAGTACACTTTCACACATGTTGGGAGACCACATGAGTATCCCGTTAGTGACGAATACGAGGTTGGAGAAAACCTCGAAAGCCGAGATGTAGGTCGGCACCAGAGCTTACCATCCCGCAGGTAAAAAACGCCGCCACTTTCCATCATAAAAACATACCCTACACTTTCGGAACTAATAGCTGGCAACACGAATATATTGATCAATCTACCAGCCAGCAACATTTGACAGAAATATAAAGAAAATGCATTAATGGACTAGGTGTGAAATGTGCTGTATGATAGTGATTGAAAATGTTGGGAGTGTTAAGGTAGTTGGGTTAAGTTAGCTGATGAAAAAACTTGCCAATTTGAGACGACTAATTTAGTTTGAAGCGCTTGCGCATTTCTAAGTCGGCAGCAAGGGTCAAGGATTTGGTCTCCGCGACCAACACAAAATATCTTGGGTCCCATGCAAAATGTCGAACATATTTTACCCCAAAATACAGATATACCTTACCTAAACCCATAACGGGTTATTGGTGATGTATCGTTGGCATTCCAAGTATAAGAATAAAATGTGTTGTCTTGGTCAACGTTATAGTTATATTATAGCGTCAATTCCAAACGTGTTTCATTTACTCATATGCTTTAGCTGTTTGTCAAAGAATATCTACATGCAGAACGGATTTCAGAAACTAGGGGCAAATGATTTCTGCCAGACGGCGAAAAAAAAATCTCATAAAACATAAAGTCTTTCGATTTTAAAAATGTAGAGTTTCTTGTTTCCTCACTGTTTTGGGCGATCGCCAAAGTGTTCAAATCATGTACCAACTCAATGCTTTGTTCTTATTGCGAGTTTAAAACTTTCTTAAGCACAGACGTTTCTTCTTTGTCTGTTGTAAGCTTTGTGGCGCAGAGGGCAACACGTTCCTCTGACCTGAGATCTGAGGAGCCTGAATGGTAGTGACTAGTGTATGGTTCGATGCACACCGTTGGGGTGAAGAGAGTCACTGGCCTCTGTTTGGAAAGTTCATTGATAAAAATTGTGAAACTGATGCGTAATATCAGTAGCACACTGACTTTCTGTGCTAACACTCGTAAGCTCGCAAGGCTTCTGTGAAATTATGAATAAACTCCTTATCTCCGTAGCTCACTGAGTAAACGAAGTAAGAAGGTGTGAAGACCTTCAAATAATCTAATATGAACTATTGTATCGATTACGTCCATCATAGGAGTCTAAGAATATTCGTATTCCAGAAATCTACTAAGGCTTAACCGAACTAGAACAACTCAGACACTCATTTCAGAATTTATAATGGAAAAAACAGCATGGACGTATCTTCGCAGAATACTTGACTTTGATATTTCTTCAAGTCGCAAAATATTCTCATAATTCATTATTTTTACTTTTCTCTTCTTGATACTCAATATTGCATATCGACGCTTTCTACAAATGACGAAATCCCTCTGCTCTTGAATCCACGCGTACAGTAAACAACATCAATCAAAATTCACAATTTCATGCTACAATGTGACGCGAGATAAGTTTGTATGTAAGTTGCTTCATCTCTGTTTCTCTCCTTTTTTGACCTCTATCTAGTTGAGTGGTTGAGTAGTTGCAACTACTTTTGAGTTGTAGACGCAAGAGTTTGATCATATCTGCAAGTGAAAAATGTCTCACGGATGGCGTCTGTTTGTCGGCAGGAGATTGATATGACTGATTAGGATGTCAGAGAAAGTGTGATGACTGTTCGTCTAGAAAAGTTTAAAGTTGTTGTCCTGGTCACCTTTGGAGAAATGTTATTGGAATAAAGCAGTTCTTTTAGGTTGTGTTATTTGTAAAGCAGAGTGTTTTGAAATTAGAATTTATTTTTCATTTAAAAATAATAATTTTTATAAGGACTATTATATAAATATAGAAAATGTATCAACCTAATTATAATCAGTTTAAATACTTTATATTTAAATAAAATCTTACTTTCTTCTCGGGTAAAAAATAACTACAGCATTTTTCAATTCAATTTCTCGCACATTCCTTTATTTGAGCTTAGTTTGACACACAGGAACGACGCAATGACAACACCAGATAAGTCTCGCAGGCACTAATAGAAATTATAGTTGCCAACGATGTTTAGGAAGGTTTCACCATTCAATACACTTTGTTCACAAAATGTATGGAATGTTGATAACGAAACGAAAAGAACTAATTCCTAGAATAAATAGCCACGCCCTATTTGTATCACTTATGCATCGACATATAACAACAACCAAGAGTTGGAAAGACGCTCACGCTACTCCACATCTGATTAATTACCCTAACGTGTATATATTTCAGGACTCCCAGCTCACTGAAACGTACGAACACTACCATCAAGCACGAGGCGCGAAATGTCTTCATTCACAACAATGACACAAGTGGAACCTGTATTTAGACTGAAGTACGCCGCCGTCGGGCGCGCTCTGCCGCGAAGTGTGGAGTGGAGAGGCGCGGCGCGGAGCGGTGCCTGAGGGCTCGTCCTGGGCGCGAGTATGAGGAAGTGCCGCCTGACCCACATCCCTTGCACAATGGGGCGGCGGCGTTGGCGGCGGGGACGGCAGTGGGGACGGGGACGGCCGATTCCCAGCCGCGATTCGTTCTTTAGCGTCCGCACGCGCCTCGCCCACCCACAGCGATGCCGATTCTCCTCGCCTTTAATACACGTTCGACTGCGATGAGCCCCACAGACGCTTCTAACTGTCGACCAGAATCCGTCCTACATTTTTTTATGATTTTCAGATTGCTTTATTGATCTATAAATGAAAAAGTTCTCACTACGAATACACAGCAACTGTTGAATGGTTTTTCACTTCTCCGAATGTTTTTAATGTTACGAAAAACACTCCAAAATATCGATATATACTCAAATAAATGAACAACACATTAACATTACTCTTTCTGGACACGTTGTAATTGTTTCTCATTATGCAGATCGAAGAATGGATTATCAAACAATTTCAATAGCACTTCTTCGTTTTGGAATTATGGGTTTTAGCATGTAGCTCGGCTAACAAAGGCAGAACAAAAGAATGGCATGTAACTGAATGACCCAACATAAGGTAGTTGTTGATGAAATGATTGTCATCAATAATGCCATCAGTAATGGCGTAAATTCCTGCTATCGTAAGGGTCTGTGTTATGAAGTTTACTCTCGGATACTCCCTAGAACGGTCCATGTTTTTCAATCCTTGAACAATGCAGCAAAGGAAAAGAGAAAAAAAGGAGTATTCATTCGTCATTAAACCAAAATAAGTCAAAACCAGTATTATTAAATATTATTTATTATAAAAAATTCTACTGCTTTTACTAACGTTCATGTTATAAATACTATTTCCGGATATGAAAATTGAGACCAAAGTAATGCAATACACTCAAGAGCTACTACAGAATACAATGGCACTCAAGAGCAATAACAATCGAAATTTACTCAAAAATTATTTCTCATACCAAACAACTATGCTTGTCGTATTCATATAACGAAACCTAGAGTTAGGAAGCAACGTGGTAAAAGGGAAATACAGAAAGTACCAGAAAGTCAAGTATATTTTAAGAAGAATATAAATGAAACAACTTGAGAGAGATTAAAAGGACCAAAAAAACTTCGTTTAACACGTAATAAGTTCATATTCAATGGAAGATCTCATGATTTCAAGTGAATTTTGAACGGAATTCATTGATAAATGTTGAGATAATGGTTGAGATAAAAGTTGAGAAAAATGGTTGATTCGAAACGTTATTCTTCGTTCTTCCAAAATCAAAGTAAATTAAACATGTAAAGTTCATATTCAATGGAAGATATCATGATTTAATCAAATAAGATATTAATGACCGTTTTGCACGACAAACAGATAGGTCACAAGAAGAAGAATTTTGACAGAACTCAGTGATAACTTGGAGTATACTATTCTGTTTATATTTCTGCACAACTCTTCACCATCAGCTGAGACAACTCGTGTCGAGCTTCGCCAGCGTGACGGCCGCGACTCCGGCGGGCGCGTGTCGATCGGGCGGCGCGATCAGGTGGCGGCGAGCGGCGAGCGCGCGCGGATCCGGGAGCAGGGGCGTCACGCCACCCGCGCCGCGCCGCGCCGCCCGCTGGGCGGTGCATTCCTCCCGGCTCCCTCGCCGCCGCCGCTGCCGCCACCTGCGCTTCACCTCAGCCGCGGCCGCGTTGAGGAAGGCCGGCGACGCCCCCCACCCGCGGGCCCGCACTTCAACGAATACGCGCGCCACTAATACATGCATAAGCACGGCTATCAGTTGTTTTGCTGAGAAAAAGCTTTGCTAGTCACTCTGCACAGTGACTTTTACCAGGAGAACATAGGGTTCGTGACCCGACGATGGCGGATTTTCGACACTAGATTGGTAGCTAGCTAGCTAGCTAGCTAGCTAGATAGATAGATAGATAGATAGACAGATGGATAGGTAGATAGGTAGATAGGTAAATAGGTAGATAGGTAGATAGGTAGATAGATAGATAGACAGATAAGTAAGTCGAATTCGGTCGCTGTCTGGAGGACAATTCTAGCTGCAGGCTGCTATGCCTGGGAGATTTCCGAGGTTTCTGCGATGAATACAAGGCGAATGCTCGTTCTCTAAAAAGGGACCACGGACCGCGCACAAGCTTTTCTTCCACTTCGTTGTTCCATGATCCTCCGTCGCATACACATTTACATACACTTGCACTACACTACCACACGTGTCGGGAAAACAGTTTGCTTGTGCTTCCCTCCTTATCCCACCTGGGGCAGTGCCCCGCTGGAGGAAGATACTTGGAGGTGGGAAATCTCTCTGGAATCGATGTGAAGGACGAAGGACGGATGATGACGGACGGACGGACGATGTGAAGGACGGATCTCACCATCCAGTGGTCAAGGAACTTCGCATCCTCCCGGACTTACAAAAATTCCTTAACAACACCTACAGGACTAATGGCACTAGCAGTTAACGTGCCCGAAAACATCAATTAATCAATTAATCAATCGCTTTTGTTTCGTTTTTTTGCAAGCCTGGCACCAAAAAGTGCGACGTGACAGGCGAGTGAAGGGGCGGGGAGAGTACATGGGTGAGTATTGCATTGAGGACACGTCAACGGCTGAGGTGATTAGTCCCACATGTGTAGTGCGTGTTACATCCCGGCAGCGGAACATGAGATCCGGACCTAACGTCAGCTTGTGGGTATTCTTTCCTCCAGGTATCCTCGCAGTGGGACACCATCCAAGTCGGGACTAGCTCTAAGCTCACTTCAAATGAGAGAGTGTAGTGTAAATGTCTGTGAAGGGGAGAGGAGGGGCCAACAATGAAGAAGGAAAGATCGGGCGACGTTCGTTCTCTGTTTCTCCGGCATTCGCCTGGTATTGATCCGAGAAAGCACGGAAAACATAGTTGTTCTTTTTACCAGAGGGTCGCTTCGTCTTTCGTTGTTTGCTACAGCGATGAACATTAACCTCCTAGAATCATAAACCTAAGCAATATCTAAAGTGAAATAGCTCTAATAAAGTTATTATAAAATAATTTAGAGCTTTTACCAGCAATAATGCCGAATAGTAAAGTTTGAATATTTCGAAAGGTTCAACTTAAGTTTTAAACTGGAAGGTTGATGAGGTCGGAAAGACCAAAAAAGATTGGGAGGTACGAGTGATGTAGAAAAGGTACCAAGAGCATAAGAAATAGAATTTATTTCAAGAGAAGTATGTAGACGCTGAGAATAAGAAAGACAGCTTAAAAACGTATATCTTTACAGCCCTGAAAGAACATTTTTTAGAAGTGATACAGTAATAAATAACTCTTAAGGAAGTGAAAAGATTCTCAGTCACTGTAATGAATCAATCTCCTGTAGAAATGCTAGCTCCTCTCACCTTTTGTCCCCTTCTTAACACACTATATAATGAAAGGCTTCATTAACAGGTGTTCAAACGGGAGGGTCGGCACACCTTAGGGAGGCAGCTTTCGACATGAACATGCTTGCTCTTAGCTTCTTCAGGGCATAAGGGTCGCAAGTGTAGGAATGACATCAGCGACCCAAATCTGCATAGTCATTTCTTGAAGAAGGTCGCTGAAAGGTAGCTGACATCTAAGTAGAACTACGAAGATATGTGTAGGGCAGCCAATACTTATTCAAATCAACATCTGTTTCTACTATTCAACTCTTTAAAGAGTTGCTTGTTTTCCTCACACACATAAATGTGTATTGACGTTCTTTGTTGTGTGATGTAATGAAATACTTCCTTGAATAATTTATCATCTTGATTAGTTACAAGTCATACTTTATGAAGAATGTCTATTAGGTAATTTATAAAGTTCTTGTTCAGTTTGACAGGAAACGAGGAAACCTTACACCACGCAGTGTTCTTTCCCCTGTGATCTACTTAGCTGCACTTCCTCGAAAGATGTGAATCATGTGGCGCAAATTCCTCTCCATTATGTTTCTTTGCATATAGGGTAGTGAAAGTATGACGTTCACACAAAACGAGAGGCTATGAAAAGTGCTTTAGAAGTGAAGGAGTTAACCGGAAAGACCCTATTTGGCAAGATACGTTCAATTCTCGTAGACTTGATGAATAGTGGACTAGTAAAGGGGACACTTCACTATCAAAACTTTCACCCACTGGTTCCTGTTCTCCCATTCATTACCCGACCGATACACATCTAGGTGTGTTTGCAATTTACAAATGAGATACTTTCGTTTTGCCGTCTCAGAATGAAGCCTTGTTCTATTTCTTGTACGAAATTACCAACTTAAATTATAGAAAACGCAACAATACTCTTCAAGTGAAAAAATTAAAACTAGCTACTTTAGGGAGCTACTTAAAAGGAGCTACTTTAAAAAAACAAAATTTAACAATTGCAAGGAAAGAAGCAATACTTTCCACTGCAAGTTTTACTACTTAAATAATAAATAATTTATATGAAATAGTGGAATTACTGTTGTGTTTTAACATCTTAATTTTAGCAACAATAACACTTCACAATTTTCAAAAAAACAACTAATCATGGCAAACAGTAATAAAATAATATTTAAAAAATAGTAAAAAATATTACTCGATTCGTTAAACTTGTGCATTCATTAATGAAAACCTCATTCATCATTTATCGTTAAGTAGTGGAGAAAGTGAGAGTCACACCCAGGACTTTCAGGGGGACGCGCCTGCATTTAAAAGGTTCCCTAGATCAGAACCGATAATGGTCTTTAAAGAAGCCTGTGTTGAATTTACGGTGAGGAACTACGACCAAAGGGCTTGTCCCCATAAAATAATCCATACGTTAAAACTAAAATACATCACTCTTGTATTTCTCAATAAAACATAAAGTTTGAATGAAATTTCAAAGCGAAGACTTCGCCGCACTTAACAATATATTTTCACAATAGATTAAAATGTCAGCGCGGTTAAATACAATATTATTTGCTGCCGCGTGATGTTTCCCAGAAACTATCCATCGAAGACCTTTTTGAAAAACGAGTGGTAATCCTCCGGCGAAATCTCGCAATTCAGTTTATTGGCGCCGCGTGTCCGGAGCCGGTCCCCGACCGCCGGGACAAGAGCGACGCTCCCACGCTCCGGGCGCCGCCACTGAGCAAGGAGGGGTGGGGCGGGGTAAGGCGGGGCGGGGGAGGAGCGGGGACCGGCAAGAGAAGCGCCGGGCCGGCCGTCGACCGCACCGCCGTCTCCGCCCCGCCCCGCGCCGCCCCTCGCAGCTTATGTAAAGCAGGTTGGGTATCTCCGCCCCCTTCCCTGCCTGCCAGGACGGGCGCACGCCACCTGCGGATCGTCTTTCTCTACATGCGCCCGAGATCGTCCTTTAGAATGTTGTCTCGTGCGGTTTGTTCCCTCTTTCGGGAATTCCCCGACTTCTTTGCAAGCGCGCGGGCTCCTCGTCCTTTTACTTCCGTATTTCATTGCTGTTTCTTCTTTTAGGTTACCGCGCATACAGTATTTTCCGTTTCTTGCTTTTACCTGTTCATTGCATTGGACTGAAATGTAGAGACTTCAAGAACGTGTTCATAAGTATTCTACTGTTTCTCGGGTATAGCATCCCCAGGCGAGGCTGGACTTTCGCTTTTATATTTCCGGCACATCCTCTTTATCGATTCTCCTACACTTCAGGAGATATTCCTTTAGTATTGACAGCTAGCGAGGGCATGGCGCAGTGTTGTCAACGCATAAGCTCTTGCATAGCAAGAAGAGTTTCCTGTTCGATAAGACATCCGATTAATATTTCATCACAAATCTTAATCATCGTTTACGGTCTATCACGTCTTTGTGTTTCATTCAGGTGCATCGACTCTCGCTCGTTCTACCCACGCCCGAATCCAATCATGCATTTTGCCTCGCCCATGAGAGTGTTGACATTCCATCAGCAAAGTCGGCGGGGGCTGTGATAACTCACACCCGATTGTCCCAGCGCCTGCCCTTGCCACGGAGGATAGAAATGCCGCCAATCTATCAATCCCAAAGCTCCACTTCCCGCAGTCCAAGTATTTTATCGCCTTCCTGTGCGCTCCGTTCCCTACGTCCACCCGCGTCTCATACTTCCTCCTTCCCTCGCCCGTCCTCTGCCTCTCCTCCGCCCGCCCCCGGGGCGACGCTCTCGCTTCCGAGCGGCGGCGGCGGCAGCATCGCCCACGCCGCCCACGTCGCCCTCGCCGCGGGCGGCCGGAGCGCCCGCCGAGGAAGCGCGCCCGCCATTGTCTTCTTGGCGCGCCGCGACGCCTCCCCGCCCCCGATCTGGGCGCGGTGGCGCTGGCGGCGCCAGCGGAAGGTGCCGGTACATCGCGGTGGGTACATCCCGCGCTGTCAAACTCCCTGCTGCGGGAAGACGACGTGACGGTTTGGATCGCTTCGGGAGCGTTGCACCAAGCGTGTGTAATTTGCTCACTTACGAGATGAATAATGTGTTTTTATGCTCGTCAGAATGTGACATTACTGTTAAAAAATTGTCAAATGTTTACATAGCTAGTACTATTTTTCTTTAAAAAAGACACATTTTGAGTAGTTTTCATTTGGAATCCATCGCTATTAAGATTAATGTGTCAAGACTTTCATCGAATGTTATTATACAGGACAGGAGAACATATTTACAAAATATAGTCTGTCGAAGAAGTCATACTTTGATTACATTGATTTTTTTATATTTCGATCTTTAGATTTATGCATTTTAGTTTGTTTTGTTACTTGAATCAGTGAATAATACTAAGAGTTCAGTTTTCTGTGGAAAAAAGAAAAAAAGTTTATTATCGAGAACATTAAATCCCCTACTTCCCTTGTAGACCTAGGTCAGTACACGATCACAATTCGTGTTTCATGGAAACTGCACAAAAGATATTTATCTCATGAGCAGTGAAATGTTTGAGGGAACAGCCATTTCCGATATCAATATACAGAAAAATATCTAGGGAGAGGAAGAGAGAGGGAGTAATTTTTCTGAAAAGACAAAATTCCACCAGCGTTAACATTCGACGAGGTTATGATATTGTGATAATGTGAATTAATCAGTTTTCAGTCATCAGCAATAGATTCCTTAGAATAAATTTGTTCGAACCAATTGCTTCGAAACTCCGGTAAGTTTATAGAAGGCAGCAATAATGATATAAAGGGGCACTTTTAATGTAATTTTCCTGTTCTTTGTTAAAAATAATTAAATATTTTCAAGTCATTTAATCACATTAATTGCAACATATAAAACCGTAAAGTTTTATTTCACGCGTGTATATATATATATATATATATATATATATATATATATATATATAATGTATAAGAAAGCTATATTACCTGGATGAAAATAATAAAGTATGTGTGTTCCGAAATAGTGTCTTCCGAAAGGAAAAATAATTGGCAAACAAAACACGATATAGCAGGTATTTTTAATACTAAACTTAATCTAAGAAAAGAAAATCGAGATAAAACATTATATACTTGTTAATTATATGAAGTAAAAGTATTTGTAGTTGCAACTTATTTTTGTAGTTCACGACGACTTGGAAGACAATTCGGCATTTCGAAAGTAAACCTGAGGGAGGGTTGGGAGTGAGAGAGGGCGTGGGAGTAGAGATGCAGGTATTGTCCGATTTAAACACCGGTTTAATTTACGCTTGACCAGCTGAGTTGCGGTTATCCAACCGGGAGCTACAATTAAAAACAATTATGTCGCAATGAAGATCTCAGTTGTATAACCGCGTTCCAACTGTTCTGACGTAAATTCGCCCAATGTTTAAATCGAAGTATAGGAACAAATATTCCGACTAATAATTCCTGGAAAAGTTCAGAGTTGACGGGGAATATATCCCAATTGGCTAACATTCTCAAATGGACTGACATTTCGAGTGCATCTGAATTATTTCATCTGGCACAAGACAGTAAAGTTTGGGGAAATGTCCGCCAGATTTAGTAACGCGGTGAAAGCACTTTAGAAAGGTGATGGTGAAGGCACTTTATGAAGAAGATAGGATCGTCTCAGATAGCTACGAGCATCAGTGATATCGGGGACTGATGTCACTGCTGTGCCTTTAATCGTGAGGTCCTAGATTTTGACTCCTGACGGTTGCAGTATTTTCGACACTAGCTAGACAGATAGGTTCAAGGTAGCTGCTGCCTGGAAGAGAATTCTAGCTGAATAGTTTTCTCTGGTTTCTCTGATTAATACCAGGTGAATTCCGGAGGAATTTCCGAACAAAAGGACCATGGGACGCGTGCAATATTTCCTTCCTCTTCCTTATGCATTTTCGACTCCGTTCTTTCACTTAACCACCACGCACTGCACTACCGCAGATGTCGAAAGCTTAGAGATTGTCGCGACTGAGACTGTTCCCTGTCGCAGGAGATACCTGGTTAGGAAAACCATATACGCTGCCGTGTAGGTCGGCTCCGGATATTGCCATCCATCAGAGGAAGAATACCGGCACCCAGTCACATAAAATGCAGTACGCTTACGGGACTAATGACCATAGCACTTGCCGCGGCCGGAAACACGAAATAATCAATTAATGAAGAAGCCCGAACCGGAGTCTGGGCCGGGGGCCGGCAGGCGGGGGCGTCAGCGGCGCTGCCGGCGTGGGCGGGGCGACGTGCGGCGGGGCGGCGGGTCACGGCGCGCAGCCGTTACGGGCAGCATCAGATGTTGCAGCACCAGCGCTCGCAGCGCTTTCCGCGCCGTCGCCCCGCGCCAGCGCCCGCGCCCGCGCCCGGGTCCGCGCCCGCGCCTCGCACCGCCCAGGCCATCGCCCCGTCATCCCGCATCCGGGACGTCCTTCCTGGGGCGGAGCCCGGCAGCCGCCCGAGCTCTTGAACTTGGCGCTCGCGGAACTCGGCAATGCCTCGCCTGCGCTGGGGCGTTCGTGGGTTTGTAATGGAAATGAGGATTCCTCATTATGACATAAGGAAAGTGCTTTTTATGTAGCACATATCGTATTGCACATCCGCGGATTCGTGTGCATAAGGTTTGTAAATTCAAAAAAAATTGTCAACGAACATCCGTGTAAATGTGTTTAGTAGTTTGAAAAGATTTATAGGAATTTTAAAAGAAATATGTTAAAATATATACGTGACACTAACAGCGAAACAATAAGGAATGATTTACTTTACCTCTCTAGAGAAATATAGGAGCCTGTTGCGATTATGGTAGTTATTGGTTATTATTATTATTATTATTATTATTATTATTATTATTATTATTATTATTATTATTATTATTATTATTATTATTACTTTATTGCAGTTATATGGTATTAAAAAGACTGTTAAGTTAGAAAGTAAGCGTAAATATGAACTTTGTACGAACAAAAGTTGTTGCTTTTTACTTTAAAAGTTTGGAATTTATTTCTCTATATTTTCAATAGAACGTTTTTTCTTGTGCCATATTCCTACTAGAATGTTTGCGACAATGTAAGTATTGATATCAAACTGTCACTTATTATTGACTTTGGTAGACAAATATAAAACAATGAATGAAGATTTAGATGATTATTTTCAACTTGTGAAGAATTGTATAGTTTCTAGGGCACATAAATCAGGCGAAACTATTCTGTAGAATTCGAGTCCCTTATTACTCCAAAAAGTGATGTCCAGCAGTGACAGTGACCAAGCAGAAAGCAGTGACCGTATGAAATATACATCATTTTCTGTTTCCAAATTTAAAGAATTTTATGCCTTAGCACTTAATATTTGAACTTTTGCAGAAGTTAGGTGTTTTAGTTCCATTAACAATCTCACAGAATTCCACTTCCATCGGCATGTGTCGCTCGCACGTTCTTGCCCAACGAGGCGACTCTCCCGCACTCCACACGGACGTGTGCGCTCTGCCGGCGAGCGCGTCCGTGACATTCCGCGCCCTGGCAGAAACGCACGAGGCCGCGCGGCGCGCGCGCTCCCGCACGCGCTTCAAGGCCCGACGCGCGACGCATCCGTCATCCCGGGCGACCGCCCGCCGCGGGTGGTCGCTCGCCCGCTGCACGGCGCGCCCGCCAAAGAAGGAAGCGGCCCCGCGCCGAGCAGACACGCGTCGCCGGACATCGACAACGAAATATCGATGTCGACAAACATCGATGTTAAAAATACATCGGCCAAAAGTCATCGATGGTTTTAAACATCCATGTTTTAAAACTAGTTCAGCAACCGCAGACGTTAAAATTGTGCGCAAAATAATGAATTTGACAGTGGGAATGTTTATTATTTTAATATTCAAATTTTAAATTAAATCAAAGTTACAGTATAATTTTACGTGCGAATTACGGGGAAAGGCGAAAGAAATACCAGGACATTAGGATCATCTCAGGTGAAGGATAGTCTGCTCAATGAAGGCAATACAAACTGCATTCGTTTCGTTCGAATACAATCAGACAGTGGTACAATCAGTATTAAACATCGAGCACAAAATATTGATGTTCTAAAAACATCGGCTTGAATTCATCGGCGTTTTTATAGAAACTTAGATCTTCCATCCCTTGTCGCCAATGTCCCCATGCGGTAGGCCCCACCATCTACGCTGTGTGCGAACTACATCGGTGGGCACTGTGCAAAAGTGAAAAGATGCGGCTACTTTTCTCATCCCTGTGGTAGAGTTGTGGCGCCTGTGGAGGATTATGATTAGAAGGCGACTTCAACTTTTATTTGGGACTTTAATTTGCGGGCGACTTTAATTTGCGTGGTCAGTCAGAAGTGCAGGTCTGATGGCCTAAGCCTCGCCATCAATCAATCGTGGATTGATTGATTGATTGCTCATAATACTGCCGGAGTAATTCTGGAACTCGAAATGTCGACTTTACGGAGATAATCAACCCAACGTGGTTCAAAATTGCCTTCTGACACGGAAGGTGGAATTCCTGTTGTCCGGATGTCCTGTTGGATTTCTGGGAAAAGAAATTCGGGAATAGCTTTTGTTGATGTTGATGATGTAGTAAAATGATCAAAAAAAGGTTTTACTGGTAAGTCGAGGTGGCACAGACTTTCGAAACGTTACTTTGCGATACAAAACAGTATTCTCATTAAAATGATGAAATTGTGTTGCCGCATGATAATGTATGTAGTATAACGTGTGACTCTTAGGACGCAAAGCGCACAATAATGCGGACGGAATGACGAAATGGTGAGTGTTGCCTAAACAGCGCTAAACGCTTAGTTTCACCGTTTCCTGCCGTCTCCACTCGTTTCCGCTGTCTCTTTGAAAGGGTTCCCTTTAGCACCAAGCTGACATCCTCTGGATGAGTGCATCGGAAGTTCTATTGCTTTCAGAAATCCGAAAGCAATTTTGAAAGACCTGTAGAAGTGAAAGGAAACCGGATGGGAAGAAAGGATTGCGCCCAGTTCGTAGTTCGTTGTTTGGAGTTTTGTTCTGACGTCCATCTGAAATTGATCTGAAGAATAGAAAAAAGTCCGATCAGAAGAGTGTGTCTAGAATTTTCATATAGTTGGTAGCAACGTTTGATAAACTGTCAACAATCTCGACCTCGTTGCGGCGCTAAACCGTTATAATCAAGTAACTATTGGTGCTTGTAAGACATAGAGTAACCACCATGTAATAGTGGAAAGTGTGAGAACCATAATTTGATTCCACAAACATTTGCAATAATTATGAAGGGAATTATGCATATAAAGCATGAGTCGACGACTCTTGGACTTCTACCCTGGGTGAAAGTGAGAGGTGCTTTTCAAGTTGCCATCGTTTCTGAGATATCAACCTTGTTAATTAGCTCTTCATCTTCGCATGGCAGTGAACAAATTTATTCCCCCTCCTCCCTCTACGTCATACGGTCTGCTAAGCACTTCTTGTGGACGTTGCGTCCCGTCTTCACGATCACGGTTTCAACACTCGTTACATCGTATGGAAGTAGTTTGTGACACTTTTTCATGTCACACCGCCACTTCTCACATTTTTCTTGCCCTTCAAGCTCATAATTTTTACCCCTTCAAATCAATTTAGCAAATTTATAAACGTACTACACGGATGCAGCGCCCATGATGCCGTATGCAGTAAGCTAGGTAAAATATTACTAGTTTAGAATGGCGTTTCTGCCAGATATTTTAATGCTAAAATGTTATATGTACTTCGCAGTAAAATGCGATTTTAAACAATTCAATTGTCTGGCTCGCCTAAAAAACTGGTAGATAAGATATTGATAGAAATCGCCGTGTCGATTCGAACTATTACGCCTGGAAGGTAGTACAGTAATTCAATGTGTTTCAGCACACGCGTTCTACGTAAACACGTTATTTAAACGTATTTTAAACGTATTCTGCTGAAAATTGTTACAATCGATTAATTTGGTCGAGAGGAATCACAGGAACTATTGATTACCTCTGAAGGTGCCTGATATTCTACAATAACGTATTTAAGTGCTCTAAATCTTGAAAAATTAGGTAGATAGAGAATTTCTCAAAATGTTCAGGTAGAAATCGTCAGTTACCCACCAGTAGTTGAGATGCTTTGAATGACTCCGCACTTAGTCTGAATGATGGCCCGGAAGAGATCTACAGAGAGATTACTGTAAGAAGGGACCGCTTTGACAGCTACTGCCTGGCAACTGCAGGAAATATAACTGCAGGTTATGTCCAAGCACTCATTTTTTTCAGTGCGTTCGTTTACAGTTAGTTCATTTGTAAACGACTTTATCACTATCTCTTCCCATGTCATCACCTTTCATACGTTCATTTGTTTCTCGACCTGTCAAAGTGGTCCCTTCTTACAGTAACTACTCTACAACCGTGAGTTACCGGACGAGCCCACCCAACCCTCAAAAGTTATCCGATTTCTACACGTAAGACTCTAAATTCTAGTGTCGTCGTGGGGTAGCAGTGCCCTCTGCAAACTGCGAGGCGTATCAGCCCTGCTGCCGCCGACCTCCATGGCCTTGAGGGACCCCCCGAGGCAGCAAAGCGCTCCCGCCAGCTTCAAACACGCCGTCGCGGCCTCGGCTGTTTGCTCTGCGCTCACCACCGCGCCGATGTTGCTGCTTGCCCGTTCCTTGCTACGTCACCGGCTCTTCCAGAAACTCCTCCTCTCCAGGTTTTGACTGACTCCTGCAAGCACGGCTTCTCCTTGCCTCCTCTGCCTGAGCTCACCGTCGACTTCATCATCCATTCCTCTTTGTCTATTCGCCTTCTAGATCAGCGATTCCCAATCCGTTCCTTTCATCGACCACTTTTAAAGGAAATATTTGCTTCAACGACCCCCTTGGCATTTTTCTAGAAGATACATAATCATAACACAAATAATTGCACTCAAACGACTTAATAACAATAACATAGGCAAAGAGTATGAACAAAATTTCCAAAAAAAAAGTCCTTGTTAGGTTTACAATTTATTATTTTTTGTACTCTTAAAATTTTCAATTTTCAGAAATATAAACGAGTATTATTAGATGTTCTGAACCTGTACTGTATACAAGAAAACAATAACTTCATTTATTTTATAGAATCTTGATTACATACATGATTTCTCGGTGCGTATTCGGCTATCGAACGCTAATCTTGATCATCATTTCTACTCTTTAAAATTTCATTAACCCCATTTAGATACACAATCCTAGATTTTTCATTTTGTCGTAATATTAGTATATTTCTGTTCAGTTGCATCGTCTCCTGCGGGTGTTCATCATAACGAAATGCAATTTTCGCTCAACAGAATTGAACCATGGAGCACGTAGAATGCCCCGTATGGAGATTTCATTCCAATTATTTTTAGATTTGGAGAATTGTCATCATATTTGATTTTTTTTAATTACATTATTGAGTTTTTTCACCTGCAATGGTAAGTCGTAAACAAGAATACAATGATATTTCATTTGTTAACATTACAAAAGTAATATTATGTAAAAATAGTTAATTTCTAAATTGTTATTTGATATTGTACGCCGCCGCCGCCGCCAAATCCATAATTTCTAAAATCCGGAATTCGCTGACACTGCGGCAGGCGACCTTGACTCGCGATCGCAGTCTAGACCCCGAGAGGGGAGGGGTTACAAGGCGGGGTGCTGGAAGGGAAACGTTCCTCAACAATCCTGGCGGTAGAAGCAGAATAGTTGGCTTGGTTATAAAAACTCTCACAAATATTATGAGTCAACGTTGAGTAAAATGCATATGAATGAACTCGTCTCTTCTCTTTTGTAATCAAGGGCTAAAAAATCTTCATGTTTTCATTTACAAAATTAAAGTTATGTCGAAGCCGCTTAACTTAAAAAAACGTAGTTTAATGTTGTACATCATCTTCTATGCCCTTGCGTAAACTTCTTTTTGTGAAAACTATCTCAACATTTGAAACGGTACAGGAGATATTCGACGGGAACGTCTTAAAGTGAGCCACCCGTATATAAAGATTATATCACTTTTGTCTTGTAATTACACTCAGTTGATCTAAAATAGTATAACAAAACCCAGCTGCTAACAAACTGCATTATCAAACGTTCCCATCTGTGACTTCAGCTACCGACCGTCTTCCAAAGCCAATCCACCCGCTCTTATTGTTAAAGAATTTTTGCAGGTACCGTTATGAATCTCCATCTGTTAGTATCATTCGGCTTACATTTAACAGTAATTTTATGTAACAGTACTTTCTATCCTGTCACCTGTTATCAATTAATTTAGAATCACATGTATGGGAGTCATTTGAGACTGTATATCAGGCATTTGAATGGAAATAATGGTTTCTGACATTTTAGATGGAAAAAAGATTATTGGTATTTATGAAGAATATAGAGAGCTGTCTATGATTCAAGTGATAATTTGCTTGTACGCTCTGGCTTGTATCGCACATTTCGTGTAAACCTGCGATATCATGTTGTCATTTCCCAAAAATATGAAATGTCAGTTGTTATTATTTACATCCATCAGCTGGTTTATGAAATCCTTTCATTTCACTCGGAAAATCGGATTTTATGAAAAAATAACACAGTTGCGTAATATTGTGTCCTTGACTGAAAATAGACCTGCCCTGCAAAAAGTGCTGGCGTATTCCGTTACTCTGTTGTTCTGCGAGCCAAAACAAACGACTGCGCGTCTCTTCTCGATTCCTTTCCCCAACTTTGCGTGAAGGTCGTTTATCGCTCTGCGAGGGGATCCGTTGTTGCTCCGAGATTGTTTTCCGGCATTCTTTTGTCAAGGTTTCCTTTCCAAGCTGTAAAGAGAATGTGCTAACGTAACGTCCGGTTCTGGTCTTGTATTGCTTTTAAGTAATCCTGAGTTCGCTTGTTATAAAAAAAGAGCTTTTTTTGACACTCAAACTTTCGATTGGTTTACAATTGCTAAGGGGTCTTAATCTACTAATGTAATGCAAAATAAGGAATCTGAAATTCTAAATGTCCAATGAAAGACAATTAAAAATTAAAATTAATTTTCCATGTTTCAGAGAACCACAAGATCTCTGGAAACACTTCTCGAAGAGTTTGTGTTGTGTTAGAGATAGAGTGTTTTTTAGAACATGCAAAAGACACAGTGTCTGTCCGAAAATAACACAATTGGTGGTTCCACGAGTATTTTCACTTAGAAAAACAGCGTGCAGCAAACGTATAATCGAAATGTATCTCTATCACTTCTTGTACATTTTACATTTTCCAGGAGTTCAGTTTGAATGACAGAATAACTGAGGATGACGGTTGAATAGTGATGGCGCATTGGTGGATTCAGGAGAAAGAAAACGACAGACAGGCGCGGAGACCTGCCGCAAACCCACATTCTTCACGAATAACCACAAATTCCACCATTCAACCACAAATTCCTCATGAATAAATCTGCAATCCTAGAAACGAAGGGGGACCAGACTAACCGCAACATAGCTCACTACTTCTGAAGACAAATTCATGTGCCATTTGCCTCAAACACTAAATGCAAATAAAATGAGTGAGATCATAAATTTAGGACCAATGCCTGTCGAGCCGATTAGATGACAATTGCGCAAATTTCAATCCTATTAAGGCAAATTATTCTGCAATCGAAATTAACTCTTTTTATTCCTATACCGCAGTTCGGCCTAACTAGGGATGGTGATTAAATGGTGGAATAGGTGATAATGATGATAATGGAACAATGGGTGTGTGAGACAGAGAAAAAATGAGAGAATTCCTAGAAACATTCTACGAGCGTGCTCTGTCCACTACAATTTTCACATGAAATGACCGGGATTCGAATGTCGAAAGCGAACGTCTTTTAGTACGGGTCACCGCTACCAAGAAAAAAAGGACTGTGTTGGCTGCGTATTTTTCTAAAAATAACGCAGGTAAAGCTGAGCCTGGGAACTCATTTCCCGGTGGCCGCAAGGGCCGAGGTTTCGCTGCATTCCTCCGCCTACGCCCCCGTGTGCGTACGTGCCCCACCGCAGACCACTAACCTGCTTCCTCGCAGCGCTGGGAAATGAACCCGCTGACGAAACACTGCCGCGTTCGTTTCAGCGCACGCCTTGCCTCTGTCAGCCGAAGTGCACCAACGTTGTGGAATGCTGTTCGGGCCGGCTGCTATTCTGGCATAATTCCTTCGCGCTGATATACGACTTCAATATGACCCTATTATAAATATAACATGTTAACTGACTTGCGCGACCGTTTACATTGCAGGGATCTATAGAAATCATGATAGCTTCAAATATGAAGTAGTATATTGATGCAAAGGCGGATAAACTCTTACAGCAATTAGTTGCCAGTTACGTTTAGTTGCCAGTTACGCAAGGTTTATACGTTTCTATAAGAAATCTGCATAGTTAGGAACTTTTTATTAAATTGAAATTAGCAAACAGTAGTGTAAACATTTTCGTTGGAAATAGGGACCCTCAGAAGTATATTATTTTATATTAATTCAGTATCTGATTAAGAAGCATTTGTAAAGGAAAGGTTACAAAAATCCCACAAACGTTTGTTGCATATGCTTTACCAACACAAACATTTATAAGAGAGAATTTCCTTTGTTAATACAGTGAGTGATAAAAATTATTACTAATTATGACTGACATTGTTTCGTCTCGTAGTCTTCGAAAAACATTCTTGTCTTATGCAACAAAGTAACCACCTATTTTCTTCGTCAAGTTCTTTTATTGCTGCACCCATTCGATGGACTGCCTTCATGAGCAATTCGTCTTAAGAGCGTCGCAACAGACAATTTCTTCGAATGAGACCCAACAGAATGCTACAAATTCAAAAACTACTAGCAAGAGTCGTGAATAATCAAATTACAAGCTTCCCTCAGCCACACAAGCGGAGTCCTTGGCGTGCGAGCCAAAGTGGCACATCTACCGCATCCGCACATCCCTCTGCCCTTGGCTTTTCGTGTTCATCGCGTTTCATGCAGATATTTCAATCTGCCAGATGCGGCAAGGTGAGCTTCGTCTTCTTGTAGTTCACAGCAATGAAAAAAACACACACTTGGTTTCAGCGTTTTCATAATTGTGTACCAATGCTAGCATGTAGGCATTTCTACATTTTATTTTATAAAAACTATATTTATTATAGAATTTTTTTCAAGCGAATGATGCTAATTTCAGAGGGAAAATGTTTGCCCTTTCATCGTACTATCCCAATACAATAATATACTTTTTTTCCTCTATTCAACAAAACTCTTCTTCTATTACCTAAATTCCTCTCGAATCCCCCTCTCCTTCCCTATCTCTGTTCGTCTCATTCTCTTAAGAGACGTCGAAGTTGTCAGGAGGAAGTCCTATCCAAGAATCTATTAATGTTCGCAATACTCTCCTACGCTCTTCGCTCAATTAGACATTGATACTGTAAACGTACAATCTTCTGTTTGTTGAGAAATATTGCGAGTTTCAGTGCATTGTGAAATCTCGACGTTGTGATCAGGACGGTGCATTACGTTTGCGCATTATGTTTGCGCATCATCGGAAGTCAGTCAATAGCAGTTAATGAAACTGTGCGAGGGGGAGAAGGCTAGGTACAAGAAATAAGAATACTGCCTCCCCTGTTCTGAATGCAGCCATTAGGGATTGTTCTAAATTACCGAATTACGGATTTTCGATTGATATTATTTAGATAGCTTTACGCCGAAGTCAGCTGCGTTGATTATAATTTTCAGTTGTTTCTCCTATCAACACCAGGTGAACGTCGGACCGGTATCCTAACAAACGGACTATGAAGTGTGCACGATCTTTCCTTCCTCATCATTGTCCCTTACATACCTACACTTAGACGCACTACACTACCACACATGTCCAGAGGCCAGTCCGGAGCTCACAGCTACCCGTTTATGGAGATACCTAGATACCCACAAGCCGACGTGTAAGTCGAAAACAACATTCTAGGGGGGAGAGAAAACCGCCACCATTAGACATGCACTATTCATACGGGACTCATTATCCTAGCAGTTGACGCACCCAAAAACATAAATAAAAAATCAATTAATCAATCGAAGTGGCCGAATGAGACGTGGTTCAACAACCACCACGTAGTGCGGAAGCCCTTCACACACGTAAAAGAGTGAAGTCCACAGCTCCGGGTGGGCGGTGCGGTGAGGAGCGGCGGAGCGACCACTTTCCAAGGCGAGCAGCTGCAAGGTGATGCGTCTGCGGGAGGCCCCGCCGCTCATTTTCCGGGTCCTGCGGGCGGCGCTGCGCGGCGGCGAGCTCGTGAGTCAGCGCGGGGGGGGGGGAGGGGGGGCATCTCGCGTTTCCTCGCAACCGCCAGCGTGACAGCGGCCGCGCGCTCGGCGAATGGCCTCGGCCGCGGCGGTGGAGGGGGGGGGGCGCAGCGCAGCGCAGCGCATGGACGTCAAATGGACGTGTGTAGATAATAACAGGGGCAAGGAATGAGGCGGTTTCATCTTATATTTGTCGGATAATTCTATGTTCGGATTATTCTGTGTTCTAATTGTTAAATCAAGTTTTTTTGTAATAAAAAATATAACAAAAAAGGAACAATATAATTGTTTTTAAAGAAAAAAATAAATATAATTGTCTTTACAACAATCTTTACAATATAATTGTCTTTAAAGAAACAAAAAAAAATACAATTGTCCTTACAAATTGATCAGAGACAACAAATAGCTTAAATGAGATTTTCGAACAGCGAAAGAAAGGAAAATCTTCGATGAGCAAGGAATGTAGCACATCTCAAACATCGTCATTTTTAAGCTAAGAGAAGCTTCTAATAAAAACTTTTTAGCGATGATGAAATTCATTAACTAGTAAGGCAGCGTTAATAGTAAAACACTTTTGTTATTTCTGGTTAATTTTGCGACAAAGACATATTTGTTATAGTTCACAACCACCCGAGCCTCTCACTGGGAAAAATGAAAGCCCAAGAAAGTTGCGAGGAATATCCCGGTGTTGTTGGCGCCTTAACGAAACTATGTTTTTCGACTCCCACGTATCACAAACCTTTATGTTAAGGAGATCATGAGTTAACCTTGCGGCCTTGGTAACGGCCAAACCATTGTGGCATGTGCGATGGAACATTGATACGTGTGTCCGTTATGTTTTCACAAGTGTCGACGGGAGGGCGCTCAGAGAATGTAATCTGACGACTGTTTGCGGCAGCAAATGTAAAAATAATTTCTTCAGCTATGGAAGAGGTGTTATAATTTTCGTTTTTGTTTTTTTTTAAATTTCACGAACTTCCGTTAGAACACCACTCAGTGGCGCGTTTCGGGCTTGACTGCGCTACTGTTGTCCAGTACAGCCGTCGTTATAACAAATGATGATAGTTTCCTAATTGCTTGGCGCAAAATGCTTGTCATTGACCACTCCGCAGTGGTTCTCAACGCGTGCAACGTACTTGTTGAGGAATATTGTCCTTTCGCGAATTACTCTTCTATTCTTGGCGCGTTGTTTAGCAAGACGTTCAATTGTCCCTTTTATGATTTTCCGAAATTAGCGAGCCTCGATAGGCAATATTGTTTGTTGACTCAACCGTTCGACCATTGCCGCACTCTCCGTGCGCAGGTCAAATGAAACTAGTACTATAATTGAACGAACGAGGTATGTTGTCCAGGCAATCACTATTTTCTCCCTCTATATCTGTCTCTCTCTCTCTGCTCTTTTTCCCTCTCCCTCCCTCTCCTTCTCTCTCCTTCTCTCTCTCTCTCTCGCTCTCTCTCTCAAACACACACACACACACACTCAACAAAACCTTCCTGTCTCACATAAGAAACAGATGTATCACAACCACAATTGTTTTCGTGTGACCAGCAATTCAACTCACTGCATCATCTGGGTCAACAAACACTCTCCCAGCCAGCATCATTAAATTCCGGCGACGTGCTAAGAGACAACCGAGCCTTTTTCGCCGTCGGCCCCATTGTCGTGCCTGCGCCCACGCTGTAATCGACCTTCGTCCGCCGACCGCAGCGGCGCCTGCGTCGTCGCGGACGACGAGCAAGTGTGCTCACGACGGCCCGCAGCCGCGCCAGAGGGCGGCTTTTTCGCGGCAGTTCTCGGAATTGCGGCTTCGGGCGCTTGCAGCGGAACACGCGCAGCGGACGAAGGGTGATGGCTGCCCCACGAGGAGAGCTTGAGAGGGGGTGACTTCACAGACGGGTTGGGGAGGTTGTTGGATTGAAGTACTCGCTGCCCGCATAGGACGCGAAAATTCATTGTCACTTTTTAAATATGTTTTAATTTATTTTTTTTACATGAACGTATGTGTTGTTTGCTTATTAGTATCTTCATTTGGCGTACTCTTAATTACTCATTCGACAGCAAATAGGAGATATAACTACGTTGAAAGAGAGAGAGAGAGAGACAGAGAGAGAGACAGAGAGAGAGACAGAGAGAGAGAGAGACAGAGAGAGAGAAAGAGAGAGAGAAGGAGTCGGTGAAATGAAGTTATATTCATTTATGTAATTACAAAGAACAGTCTGAAGTAAAAGAGAAAATGGCAATTGAAAACTAAACAAATTTTGGAATGAGCTTTTAATAAATATTTCAAGAATAGAAATCAATAGTTTATGTATCTTTTTTTATTCTGTCTCCCGTTATATACTTTTTGAAACATTTATTTCCAAATCAATGTTATTCCTTTTTGCTTGTATGTTGGCCTTGTCCATTACATCGCAAAGAATGTGTCGTTAGTTGTGAAGGAGAAAGCAACGGAAGGACAGTCCAACAATGTTAACATTAAAAAAGGAGACCAGAGGGGGGAAGAGAGATAGAAGAGGTGGTTGAAGACGCAGTGGCGTTTTCGCATCCCTGGCTGTTACGCAGTCTGCATGCAATGGTCGAGAAGCGATGTCTTTGCCGTCGACCAACAACCGGTCTTCTTCTTTGTCGCATTACTTGCCTTCTCATTTTATGTCCTCAAATAACGCAGCCCCCAATCTGCGGTTGGACATAAGAATTTTAAAAAAATATTTACATTTTTGCATTTATCTAAAACACATCAAATATCTAATCTTTTTGAAAATGATTCAACCTTTGTTGTGCGTATTTATAAATATTGAACACATTCTATCATTAGCTTAATCCATTATTTCCTTCATATATTCCTCTACATATTTACTGTTTAGTAGTATTGATAATGAAAGTGAAAGTGAGTTTGACTTCCGCAGCACCGTCACTATCGGCAAGGTTCCAAACTAAAAGAGGGCAGTTC
Organism: Gryllus longicercus; assembly: GCA_038098605.1. NCBI lineage: Eukaryota > Metazoa > Arthropoda > Insecta > Orthoptera > Gryllidae > Gryllus > Gryllus longicercus. The sequence goes on from JAZDUA010000004.1 coordinate 921,656, forward strand.
CGGAGTATCACTCACACAGTGAAGGTGTTCGTTCTGCCTTGATTTAGTGACTTATCGCAGAGAGCGAAAGTGCGCGGACATTGGAAAACCAGGAAATTAAAGGAAGAAAGAAAACAACTCAATAAGAAAGGTGAATAATTAATGTACGTAATATTTTTTATTAATACTTTTCACTTTTGTAATACATACACCGCGCTGGACACTAGGGTATCATAGAAAACGATAGAATCAAAATTTGAAGTTCTTTTAATTTGAAGAATATGCGTGGAGAGAAATACTGTCATAAGTTCACCAATGACATAGACAGGCGGTAAGCAGTCATTGTGTACGTTATCGTTGGAGCGTGTTGCCACGTGTCGGCGTTCATTCGTGTTTCTCAGAGTACTCGAATCGTATGTGTTCTGTCTGGCCTTTTCTCCTAATGACATGAAGCAGAATAATGCATACATATTTGCTGGCCACGTCAATCCAATTTTTGCTCGTGGTAGCAGCGTCTCCGTGAAAATTCCCCTAAAAGTCCGTCGGTGACCTTGATGCTCTTACTATTTCTGTCCATAGCGGTTCTTCTGACACTTTGAAGCAGTTATATTGTTAATTTTAGGCGTTTTCGATGACACCCTCTCTGCATGCATGAAAATCTAGTAGTGTCCATCGCGGGGAGCGCTGCGTGTGATAACAATTTTATTTCCTTCGGAATCGGAACGCAGTTAAGAATAATTCTTATTCTCATTTCTAAAAAGCTATACATACTAAATAATACGAGTATTATGTATGTACACGTAGGCGTCACTCGGACAGCCTAGAAGTCGAGTATGATGCATGTTTATATCAAAGAATTACAATAATGACTCGTTTAGTTAATGCAGCGTATTGGATAGTTTTTTTACCTAATTACAACGAATAGACTTTACCTACTAAACAACAATTCTCTGCCGACCATTTTGTCAGATTTTTTCATCTGAAAAGATATAATATCAATGAGAAGTACAGACTAAAAGTTTTTAAGGAAACGTTATTGGAAAATATTACTGATTCTTACGTTTCGTATAAGCTTTCTTTAACTGCTCTTCTATATTTTACTACTCGCACAACTCTAATTATAGGACAGGTGTTGTTCACTGAAAATGAAGGTTAGATATTACTCGATCATGAGAATGTTCTATTGTATAGTCCTGTGGCATATCATGAAAATGGCGATAAGAATCAAAAGGAATATAAATTAGTGTAAAGCACGAACAAATGGGCTTTCATTTTCACGTTAATTGGAAAACATGAACACGTCTGTAGCTTCAACACAAACCCAGACTGCGTAATATTTTCCGTGAAGTATTTCACCACAAGAGAGCTGAAGAATGGTGGTTTCTGATCAGGGAGTTATGAAACGAACTCAGGAGAGATTGCAGATAAATTATATTTCGCATTAACTTAACCAAGTATCGTACGAATTTCGTTTTGAATCATTTGTAGTAGTTAGAATCTGCTCCAAGAATAGTGAAAGGGCTTTGTTTCTCTAGTTTTTTTTTCTTTTTAGTATACTTTTTACAAAATATTTTTCTAGAAACTTATATATATTCGTTTAACAATAAAGTTAAATATATTAAAAAATACGTTTCCTCTTCTGTGAAAATTGTTCATAAATTATTGCATTTCTTGTGGAATTGTTCATAATTCATCATTGTTCAGCGTGGTGGAAAGGAGCGGGTGTGTAGTAGCGGCGGGAGCGGGGCGAAACATGGCGGAGAGGGGCAGAAAGAGACGGATCGGGGGGCGTAGAGGGGTGGGGCTATGCGGTGGGGAGCCATTCGGGGTGGAACCATGAGGGGTGGGGCCATGCTGGACAGGGCCCGAGCGGGATGGAGTGGAGCGAGTGTGTAGGAGCGTGGGGAGGCTGGGCGAGACGTGGTGGAGCGGGGCGGGGCGGAGACGAACGAGATGGTGTGGAGGACGTAGAGGGGTGGGTCCATGCGGAACGGGGCCCGTGCGGGGTGGAGTGGAGCGGATGAGAAGGAGCGGGGGGAGCGGGGCGAGACTTGGCGGAGCAGGGCGGAGTGGGGCTGAGCGCGGCGAGAAAGAAAGAGACGGATCGGGGGGCGTAGCGGGGTGGGGCCATGCGGGGTGGGGCCCGAGCGGTGTGGAGTGGGGCGGGGCGGTGGCCATTGAGGCGCGCGGGAAAGCGACCTCGCCAGGAATGCGCGCGCGGGCCCGCGCTCCGCGGAAAAGGTCTCCCCGCTCCTCCCCGGCCTCTCCGCGCCCAGGGCTTCTTGCGAACGTAGCCGCCTCGGTCGGCGCAACCGGGAAGCGGACGACCATGCGGTTCCTCCGCCCACCGCCCACCACTCGCCGGCGCGGCGGTTCGGGGCGCTAACCACGCGCCGTTCACCACGAGCCCCGCTCGCGCCTCGCTTCGAGGTGGGAGTGAGCGACAAGTGGAACGCATCGGCCTGGTTACAGCTGCTCCTTCATTCTTTACTTCTGAATTGTTCGCTGATAGGTGTTGCTTTCTCCAGCACGTACACGATAATTGTGCGTACATTCATACATATACGTTCAGTCACTAATCTCTCATCATTATCATCAAATGAGTGAAGAGAATGTCTCGCTTACTTCATATCTTTATCATTCATTGAAATATAAAATTTTGTCTTTGTATGGTTGATTCATTTATTGTGATGTACCATTGAAAGACGCTCCCAAATGAATAATAATGACCCCTATATCGTAAAATTGTAAAAGTGAATAGTGATAACGGTCAACAGAAGTGATTTAGCTGCGCCGAAAACTTCATGAATCTTATGAAGAAAATGTTTGTACACGAAGTTTTACGATAATTGAAGACCAATTGCCGTTTGGGGATTGCAACTTCTTTCAATCGAAGTAGCTACTAAAGAATTTTAATTCTTATCCTTATTTTTTGTATACCTTCTAAAAGGCATTGAAACAATTCGAGAAGATTAAATTATTACCTTTGTAATATTAATGTTTGTTTTACAATTTATAGAGCGCATCTTCAAAAATGTAGCTGATTCTGATCCGAACCTACCGCTTTCTAAATTGCTGTTCGTGCAGTACCGTCGAGAGAAAATTCTGCTTAAATCCCCGAAGTTGCTGATAGCCCCGCCGAGCTTCTGGGGAGCTCCTCCCCCACCGCCAAATCTCTTTATTTTTTCGCATCGGGCGAGCGAGCGAGCGAGCGAGCGGGCGGGCGGGCTGGCTCTCATCGAATTCCCATCTGGCTGCGGCGCTAAGCTCTTTCCGAGGCGATCGCCGGGTCAGTGGCCTCCCTCCGGCCTCTCTCCCTCTCGCGCCCTCTCCCCCCCCCCCCTCCGGCTGCCTCTCCCGTCCTCTCGCGTTCCGCGCTCGCTCTCCGGCGAGCGGCGCGGCGCGGCGCGGCGCGGCGCGGCGCGGAGCGGAGTGGCGTGAGGGCCGGGGCGGGGTGCCACCGCCGCCGCCGCCGCCGCTGTCGACACGGTTTACATTCGGCGGTGGCGTGGCACAATGGGCCTGCGGCGCTTGCGGCGGGGAATATCTGTGCTTGACTGGAAATGTTAGTTGCTTTCTTCTTATACCGCTAGGAATAAATATTTAAAGGAATACTTCCTTTTTTTTGAATTTAAGACATTCAAATTTTTATATATGAGTATATTTGGTTTCTAATGAGCCGTTTTTTATTATTGTTTTGCCAACTGCACAACCTATTACGGGCAAAGACTTCTTGCTTCTAAGGGCAAGGGCCAAGGAAATTATTAATTCTTCTTTAATGAAGTAATAGAATGACGATGAAGGGTAAGGGACGATCACAAACACATCCACAGTCTTATGTTTTAATCTCCTGCTCGGCTCGGTTCGCCATCTCGTCGCGGATGGCTCTGAATCATGAATAGGGAAATTAACTGTAGGTCTGAAAATGTCTGAAAGAGTTAGCCGAAACGTTGCCTACTAATAATGGCTAATTGTCGATTCGAATAGCCGACATCGTTAAGACAGTAGTGCCGTGCCGATCTCGAGTCGAAGGATCGCGGGTTCAAATCCCGCCCTGGGCATGTATGTGTGTTCGTCCCTTCACCCTTTGTCATCATTCTATAACTAGTTAAAACATCATAAACTCATACGGCATATAAAAACTTGTTAAAATGAAAAAAGGAGATTTTTTGTCAATAAAATGTCGGTGCAGTTACACTCATATAAGCATGCGCCGAGAGGGGGACAGGGGACTTGCCCCATAAAAGTTTTGAAGGGGCCCCCCTTAGTAATAAAACATTTTTATTTGCTTAACCATGTTCAATCCCTGATTTTACCACTTTTAACGTGACAATTTGGGAAATAGTTATACATTCGGGCAGAAGGCTCTCCAAGTCATCTGGTAACGGTGTTAATGGTTTAACATAAAATAATTGTATTTATTAATTGTATCACTGTATTTTCACCGAAGAATACTTTATTTATTTACTAGCAAAATATATAACATGTAAATAAGCATCTTCATTAGACAAGGAGACCGGGACTGAAGTTGGCCTCCCCTCTTGTTTAATGTAGGCTCCACACATTCGGCATTCACCGAGCTGAGAACTATTGATCGCCCAATCTCGAACAGCTGATGCGTTCGGCGAATGTTCGTCACTCTGCAAGTAGCAAGCGACTCATCCACACTACTTGGGATTCGGCGAGTGGTTGCTCGCTACTCACCGAATAACAAATATATGGCGCCGCCTTAAGGCTACGCACACCTATGCCCTGTGTGCGCAATAGATTATTCTCGAAAATTTTGAAAGTAATAAATTCAAAATATAATGCACGGAAAGTAATGAGAGAAATGTTAACTTTTTTATTTCTTTTGCAGCATTGAAAAATTATGTTGCTTAACTTGTTTACGCAAATGCCGGGTTTTACAATTATCTAATTGTTTAGGTTTAGTACTCAAATTTGAATCCAAAAATAATGTTGAGCAATGTTTATCTTAATAGTACGTATATTGTTTACCAATTACGTTATGCGTTTATGTATTGTGTATTTTTATTTTTATTAACATAATACAAAGATCGTAAGAGATGTAAAGCTCTTTTTTATATTACACTGATAATAACTGTAGTTTGTACTTGTTGAGCAAAGGATAAAATGATTTTTAATGGTTATTCATTAGTGATATAATTATTGTTCTACTTTTTAAATCAAAATAATAATCAAATTAGTACAGATATTCTTACATCGCTTGATTTTCATGAGCGAATTGTTGGGAATTAATGAAATATTAGATTACGAATCTTTAAAATATGTCTTGAAATAAATTTATTTTATATTGTTTTATTCAATTATTAGTATTGTTTTTGTTTTTAAATTGATTGAAAGAAGACACAAGCCTGTTCTGGCCCACTGGGCGGTGTGTAGACTCTCAGGAGAGCTCGCGATTTCTCTGCCTTACCCTTACAAAGACTGAGTTATTCCCAGCTAGTTGCACACACGCTTAGAAGAAATATTTGTTATCTTTTAATTATCATAGAATAGTCTACTATCATTAGAAATCAGGAACAAAGTAATCATTCTACATACTCAAAGGTAGGAATAGATTAATTCTGAGTGCTATCGAAAGGCCGTTCAGTGAATAGTTTTCGTATCAAAATATTTTAGACTAATGATAGTAATGATAATTTCCTTTTCAAAGATATTGAGAAACGTTCTGAGATATAATTTATGTAGATCAAATTATGCTCTACTTTGAGAAGAAAAAAATCTTTTATGTAAATCAGATTTTAGGGCAGATATACCTAGATCATTCATAAGTTTTATTTTTTTATAATCGTTCTGAGACCATTTGAAATAATACAAACAAATAGTCCATAGTGCAGTATCTTGTAAGAGAAACGTATATGGTGTTGTAAATTTATTTGGAATTTTCATATAAATTATATTCATACTGACAATTAGAAAGCTACAAGTCGCATAAGGCATTGTATACTAATATAAAAATATATGAAGTCGCTGTACATAAAGTCAAAAATATTATAATTTAAGCATTGTGCGACATGGCTGAAGATAGTAAACTTCCATAACTTTATAGTAATTATCCATTTACGTTGTTTCATGACGTACCATAAGTTCTGGAAAAAATGGATCGTGACAAGTACTTCTTCACGTTGTTATAATAATTATTTTTAATTTAATGGTGGAAAGAACCACAGCGGCACCCGAATATAATCGACTTCCTCTCTGCCTGGTACATGTCGATAAGCGCGACCAATGGATGTCTATAATTTACACAGAAACACATCATCGCCGCCCTTTTCTCTCCAAAAATAAAGTACCTTGAGCAGCGCATAGCTTCATGCGCAGACTATTACAATTTCTTTATCGTTCTGCGTAGACTTCCTCCATCGCGAAAGCCACGCGTTTCTTAAAGAAGCCGATCGAAGCAAGAAAATTTAATTTCATATATTTTGATATATTTTGCTGCTATTTGTGATACAGCAAATACCGCACGGTTGGCTGCTTCTCAACCGCAGGTGGGGTCGTAATTATAAGGACTTCTTGCCGGTGCCGCACGCTCGATGGAGTTCTTTCGGAGATAAACGGCCTCTGTCGACAACTTGAAAAGCCCCGACCGCACCCATCTCATTATGGGGAATTTCCCAAGGGCGCAACCGCATTGATCGATGCGCCATTACCCGCAACCGCGCCCTAGGGTAATCGGGCGAGGAAGTAATGAAAGAAAATCTTCAGGTTCATCTATGGGTGCGTTATATACTGCGAGGCTGTACGTATACGTATGCGAAACTGAAGATGAAGCTTTAGAAGTGTGTAGGTTTGAGGTTCGGTAGATTGTAGGTCGGAGGTTGTAGGGTCGAGTTCCCAGGTTGACAGATTTTCGACACCGGCTGAACACCTGGTTCAGGCGGTGCCACTGCTCTGATTAATATGCCGTAAAACAGATTGTTTGGCTTTAGTTTCCGTAGTTACCTTCGATCAGTTCAACAGAGATGATGGAAAACCACTTTCAACAACTGCTTGCGAATAGACGCTCGTATCCACACCCTTGGGACGGGCGCAAGATTGATCCTCCATCCCCATAAGTAGAGACGCACCCAGAATTTTTCTGTATGTGTGAGGGTGATGATGGTTTACATAAACCAAGGAACGTGATATTTTCTGATACAGAATTTTATTTATCCTGAACACAAAATGTATTTTTATTTGATGACTTATACTTCATATTTATAGCATAAACAATTGATTTAATGAATGATTTCGTTAGTAAAGAAAATTAGTAAATAATAAATTTATTAATGTGTCGTTGGCTTCTGGGGGTGGGGTGGCAGCCGAAACCCCACGGGCCATGCTTATTGGATGCATCACTGATCATAAGAGACACCTTCCATGATCGTGATGATAAATTTCATACCCTACTATCCGCTTCGAAAGAAGAAGATAGTAGGTCTAATGCGAGTATGCCAATATCAGGCCACTTTCCGATATGGGCTGAAGCGCAATCGGTAAGAAAAGAACGTCCATCGAACACTTCAAAAGATTGTACATTGTTTCGTAGAAAATAACACTACTAGTTGCTATTAAACCAGACTGTGAAGTATTATGGAACAAGAATATGAAAGGTAACATATTACCAATTACGACCCGACTTATAGTTGGTTATTGGTCTTGAAACTATTCATGCGTAGTAAATAACGTGGACTACTAATTGGAGGTCGAGTATCTCCAATTTTCTGGGAAAGGAAAATGATGCTTCTTTGTAACCACTACCAAGTACGTACTAGTGCATGATATTTTTAAAATAGTAGTGTTTTACAAAAATTATTTGTTTATTTTTTTTATAAAATAGTTTAATAAAATAAATTAAATTTTTATATATTTTGTTCATAAAATAGTAGTGTTTTCAAAAATTATAGTGTTTTATTTGTCGTCCTCGAGCAATGTGCTTGCTACTCGTTGGAAAACCATTTTGTGCGGTTTTGCTCAGCATCATTTTTGTTGCTGCAGGTTTTTTTTTAAATTTTGTTTTATTTAATTGGTCGCATGAACTTCCAGGTCAGAAGTGATCACAATCATAAGACAATTTATACAAGGTACAACAGAACATACAATATAATTTAAAACTAAAGCATAAATACATAATTTGTCAAAATAGCTGTAACATTGTGACGATCATTAACAATCACATTCAACAGCAACAGAATATAAACAATCATCAGAATACATATTGTGTATTACAATACATTATTTGACATAACATTGCTATAATATTGGTGTTTAACAGATTCTTAGTTTTTTACGCTGCTGTAGGTTTTATGCTACTTTGATTTTATTATTTAATTTTTTGTTGCTTTTATTTTATTATTCACTTTCTTTAAGTGTTCGCCACAATGAGCGTTTCTTCAAATCCATTCAAATAACTGCGCGTTCGCCGGCCCGCCGCACGGGGAGTGTTATGGACAGAGAGAGAGAGTGCGGTTGCGAGGAGTGCGATGGAGAAGCGGGGAGGGGCGACAGGCGCCGCTGCGCCAGGGGCGCAATGCGAGTGCAGTGGCCGGTCGCCTACTGGAAGCGCGAGAGACCCACGGGCGCCGCCGACCGCCGGATCTACTCAGCGCTGGCAGCCACCGCCTGGGCGCGTTCCGCGGTTCGTTTCGTCAAACTTGGTTCGCTGTTTTATTAAAATCGCCTCTTTTTCTTTTTTTCTACAATTCTAAACTAAAACTCAATTCTTTAACTTAAGGTAATTGCTCAACAATATCCAAACATTGATTTCCTTCTTTTAGGTCAGATTTATCATAATATATTATTTCCATTCCGTAAGAGTCTTTCAACACATAAAATTATAATACCAATTTGTCTAGTATGTTATTGGTTTTCATCTAATTATATTGTCTTTTACATTCTCCTTTTATTTCGTTTACAAATGCCTGGCAGCGCTTTAAGATTTATTGCCACATCCTTTGATATTTTATAGTTGTCTAATTGTCAGTTAGTATTCCAGTTGTATTAACCAAAACACGTTAATATATTTTTTCATTGAAAGGTAAAGGTTACTAAAAAGTTGTAAACTGCTGGGGCCAGCTATATTCTTTTATATTGTGGAAATTTGGGAGAGAGCACGCCGCGGGATGACACTGACGGAACTATTGACCGAAGTAATTGGCACCTCGGGAATCAATAAATACTCTCTCATTCGTACTCCCTCTCCAGAGCTTAAAATACACATCACGCCCACCCAGAACGCAGCGCCCCCCCCCTTCGTCAGCCGAGATCAACGAGACGAGGGTTCGAACCCTCAACGCACCGGCATAAGGAGCCGGTGAGGAGGTGATGCAGACTGCGCCAGCCGGCGAACTCCAGAATAAAACCGAGAGGGTCCGACCGCCGCGCAGAGCGGCGTGATGCGGCGCGGGCGCGGAGCAATTTGATGAGCCTGAAGCGCGCTGGAACAGGTTTGGCCTCCGCGGCCTTCGAGCGGCGACAGCCCCCCCCCCCCACTTGCCCCCTCCTTCCCCACCTGAGCACACCGCGCCCGGTGCTCGCGCCTCGCGAAGTTCACCTGCCTCGGCGGCTTCGCGAATGTCGCCACCTGGCCTGCGCGCGAGGCGACGCGGCCGCAACGCAGCGCCGGTGGGCGTATACTCTTCATTTAATTGGGGAAAGCGACTCGGCATTAGCCTTGCCCTTCTGCCTGGCCAGTTGTTTGCGAATTAGCTTTCTGGTGGGTATTACACACCCTGTCGTCACTCTTTTGAAGCGTTAATTCATTACAGTTATTATAATATATGATAAGTTAGAAAGATGATACTCCTAGTTGTAACGTGAGAATGATGAGATTCGTGCTGTATTAAAAAATCGTAAAGTCCTCTAATTATGTCTTCTATTAACAAGTATTCTAGAAATGTATGTGTTATAAAATAATATATAGAAACTATGCATTAACATTACATATAATGAGTTTTCTTTAACCAAAATATTGAATTAACAACAGCATTTTCGTAAAATAAATAGAATGTCAATTCTACAAAACAATCAGGAAAGCATTGCAACCGGATCTCATTCAATAAGCACGCATTAGTAGTTGTGATAACTAACAAAATAATAAAAGAAAAAAAACGTGAGAAAGGAGCTACCAAATATCGGTGAAAATACTGTAAGTTGGTTTTAAGAATTAATTCAGTGGACACCCTGAAAAATTGTCAGAATCATATTTGGTATATTTGGATAATGTAACATTTATTTCTATCTTTATTTTTTAAATGGCACTTTTCAAATTTTTGTATCGGCTAACATTCCTTTGTATATTTTATGCCATATACGGTGAAAAATATAACATATGAAGACCTGAAGGGAATTACGGTGACTGTCACGTTTTCAGTATTCTGAGATATTTGGGAATTCAAGTAACAAAGAATTTATGTAAATATATTTAAACGTATATTTAATTGTGAATATCTCTGTAACTTCAGCGTATTCTGTCGTTATGATTATAACAAAAGATACTTTATAAATAGATCTAACACGTGGTGTCATAATCTAAAATTGATAAAAATTAGACCTTTATTGATATTTCCTCACCTCTTCATATTTTTCTTTATTTGACTCAGTCGAGAAAACAAATAATATAATTAACAAGATACTAAAATCTTATGAGAATTTCAATATTTTTGAATAAATAATCTCTCATGAGTTGTAGTTGGTGTATTTTCATCTAAAATATTTTTCTTTTACTCACATACAAGAGATTAACAAACGCCATCCGGCCACTCGTATGACTTGTAGATCGCAGTTTACTTACCTGAAACAAAGAGACAAATATTAGAAATATTCACGTGTTTTAATGTTAACCTACATGTTCACGTACTAGAGAATGCAATTGAGCTGAAAAACTAACTCTATTTTTAGAACTGTTATATTAATATATGAATCTATGTTTACACACTAAACAAGAGAAATTAAACTAATTCAAATTCTTCTATGAATAATATTACTTAAACCAAGAGTCAAAGTACAGTTAAGAAATAAAAATCACGATCGCGTCGTATTTGATGAATTCTCTAAGAGGGAATACAAATAAAATTTGTTCTTAACCTTTGAATAGTAGGAAGAACTCGTACCGAAAGAAATATTTAGAGAAAATCTGAATCGTCAATCAAAATCTAGTACAAATCATTATATTGAAAGCACAAGCACTTGATAAAGAACACGCACTTTCTTTGTCAATGGGCAAGCATCAACGAGCTGTTTATTGAGAGCGATCTAGTCTTCCCGAACCGTTCCCATGCTGGAACCTTCGAGCTCAGCCGAGACGACCAGCAAAGGCGGTTGCAGCAAAGTTTGCAGACTTTTCATGGTTCGTGATTTCACTTAGCAAGCAAACGCGGAGAGGAGAGGAGAGGAGAGGTACCACCGGGCGCGGTTTCGCGGCAGAAAAGGCCTGCGCTGTCCATTATAAAGCCTGCGCTGTCTCTCCTCCGGGGAAATGTTTGGAAACACGATGACGCGCTGTCTCCTAAAGAGAATTTGACGGCCGGGCGGCGCGGATCCCGGTGGATGGGTGGACTGGAAGCAAGGTGCCACGCACGTTCAACTGCTACGTTTGCCCAGGGGGAGTACGTGAATCATATCCTTTCAGGTTTCGCGGATGAATAAAACTTGTTGTTTTCTGCGGTGATGATCGCCATAACGTACATATTTTCATGTCGTTTTTTCCTTTTTAAATATCCTCATGCGACATTCATTCTATTTTCCGTTCTTTCATGTTTTCTTTTGGCTATTTTTTGGATTCACAAAATAAGAGAAAAAGAGAAGGTAACGAAACATCTCCAAAGTTTGATATATTGACAAAAAAGGTGATTACTGATATTTTTAATTAATGTATTGCTGAATAAAGATGAAAATATCGTAGAAATAGTCCCATTCTGTAGCATTTGGGATTGAAAATAATAAGTGTTAGTTCTTGAATTGTGAAATGTGTGTGAAATAACAGATAAATATTGCATCAATTGAAAAAGTCTCTTGACTTTAGTTCGTTGCATAATGAAGAATCATAACTGATTCAATGGATACGTGACGTGTAATACAATGAAATGATGCAATCGCTATAAATAGTTCCGCGAAGGAACTTCTAAGACACCTGGAGATGAGTATAACCTTGAAATACCAATGAAGAAAACGTATATAAAAGTGAATGTGCGTAATGTACCACACAGTATCTCTATTTTTATAAAGTACATTCCACACAAAAATTAAATCACCGGAGCGATTTCTCCCAAATCGTTTACAAATACTTTTCAGAGGCAGGGAAAAACAAAGGGAGGTATACGACACAAAATATTACCCGAAATTGCTTTTTAACAAAATTTTGTTTAACTTCATCCGCAATGCATCAAAACGGCATGTCTGCCGAAGCGAAGCGGGGTCAAGCGGATACGGGGGAAAAGAGATTGCAGAGCGGAAGGTTGGGATTGGGGTAAATAAATACCTGGACAATGTGGGTATAAACACAAACAAATGTGACAGAATGGGCAGCATTCGTATTTCCTTAACTCTTTTACAAGTTTTGTTGTCTACAAACTCTTTCTCTGATGAGCATTTGTTTGTCCGATAAGATGATTTCTATGATTATAACTATGATACTTTGTATGATACTAAGTCTTCCAGCATAAGTGGATTAAATCTTCCCTGCGGAAATTTTAACACCTAAAATATGTGATAACTCAATGGCTTGACAAATATTTTGCTCTGGTATTAAGATTTCGCATCTGCTCGACGCGTAGTGTGAGAACAAGAGAAGAGCAAAACAGCTGAAAGCACAATCTTGAACAACGGAAGTTGTCTGCTATACATCAGTTCCAAAGATTTACATCTTAAAGGAGAAACTTGTGCACGCTACAAGGAGAGCTGGTGAAAGGAGTTAGTGTAAGTTATGCGAATGACGTTACGTTGAGCATGAAACGGTAATATATCAAGTGAAAGACACAGTCTGTTACCTCAGAAATCTACTAGGGTATTAATATTATTTTATCGTTTTAATTTTCAAATCATTGTATACAATTCCGCAAAATGTGTAAAACAATATGGTTTTCGACTTGAAAGACAACACAACGTATTGTATGTTTTCTTTAAGAATCAATCTTCTGAAATGCTTTACAAACTGATCATATATGATTGAGCTTGGTCTAAATTTGAGGTTATTCATGTCTACATACTTCGGAAAAAATTTCTATCAATTTAAAACCAATTATCCTCTATAATTCAGACAACATGGATGCAATTTGTGACCCTCGTAACATATAATCATTTTCAAAGATTATTTTTTATACAATGATATTATATTAGTATATCCCTCATGTCAACTAATTACTTCATCAGTAAAACAAAATATTTATATATAAATACGGAAGAAAATAATTGCAGAATTAAAATAGTTAAGAAACAATCACAAACATGTTTCATGATTTTTAAGAATAATTACAGTATTTTCATATAGGTAAGTGGTAAATGAAAAAAATGAAAGAAACATGGAATTTATGTATTGATCGAGAAATGTGATAGAGGCAGAAAATTGCTTTGGAGTCAAATGTGATCGAACACAATATGGTCAGATGTGGTTAGTAGTAAAACACTGAAGGATCCAGCAAATTTGAAAAGTCTAATATACAGAAGCGTTTCCTCTTTAGAAAACTGAATAGACAAGATCTATTGCAACAACAATCACGATACCAACGCAAACAAAAACAAAAATCTCGCAAGTGAATTTAAGCAGTTCACTGCCCGTATTCGTTGACCGCCCCAAGTACAGCCGCTTACTGTTACAACCGCCGGCGCGTACACGTGCTTTTCCTCGTGCGTTGGCAGCGCGCGGCGCCTAATCAAGATGCGGCGGCGGAGGCAATTACGCGCGATTGTTTTGGCGGGTGGGGTGAGGCGGGGCGGGGCGGTGGGGGGGGGGGAAGGAAGCTTTCCTGGGCCAAGTGAAAACGAGACCGCGCCGCGGGAAGAGCGCGTGCGAAGCAGTAGCTGTCTCCCGGCCGCCCCCTCGTCCCGCGAGCACTATGCACGTGGAAACTCTTGGAACGGAAACGCGGAGACCGCCCTGCGTTGTAGTTAGGTAGCGTTGTAGTTAGGTAGCGTTGTAGTTCGGTAGCGTTGTAGTTCGGTAGCGTTATAGTTAGGTAGCGTTATAGTTCGGTAGCGTTATAGTTCGGTAGCGTTATAGTTCGGTAGCGTTATAGTTCGGTAGCGTTATAGTTAGGTAGCGTTGTAGTTAATACCTGTATAGAAGTGGCCAAATAATTACACTAGCTCGTATTCAATAAGACAAAATAAATTGGCGACTGTAGCTATCGTCAACACTCTGTGTTCAGGCTTCTAATGTTTGATAAACATTTCAAAATTAACATGCTTGTTCTGAGGAATGTTGAAAATTAATTTTTAATCTATTCTTTCAATTAGAACGTCAATTTCCGAGATGCGAATGAGTTGTTTTGTGTGCTGGTTGTTATGGCCTTCTTTCCTCAAGTTTCTGTTAACTATCGAACGAACATTTTTGATGGAATTCATGTCAGGGCTATTTGCAGCCCATTGTAACCCAGACTGATCAATATCTTGAACATGCTTTCCAATTTTATTTCCTGTTGTGAGCGTAGACATTTCTTTTCAAACATATCATTGATGTGAGGGAACCATGGGTTCATTAGGGCCTCTAAGTATTGGTCGTGCCTCATTGGACCATTAACTGAGTATACATTTCCAATAACATTTACAAACATTGCACTTCAAACAGTTACTTTTCTCTGGTGCTTCTCAGGACTTATTATAATCCGTTAAGTCAGAGAAAAAATATTTAATCTGACAATTTGGCTACTTCTGTATATATCTTTTGGCATGTCGGACAATTTGTTTCGATACTCTTTGACAATATAGTCGAAAAAAGTACTAGTGTTTAATTGAGTTAGTTTAGCTCAGAATGAGCAACGCCGTGACCACCACCTATAACTCCCATATAACGTGGTGGAAACCATTACGGTGGCGCCCTCTGCTGCATCATCTTCTTTACAGGAAATAAAACACGAAGTGCTGCCAACGATACTTTAACCGTGCGTTGCTGCTGCGTGAGGTCGCGGGTCGCAAACAGGCTCATAATGTTACAAAAGATAACTTGTATGTTCGCGCTTTCTTCGGAGGTTTCTTATAAGTATAGATTATGAATAATTGAACATTTACAAGACACCTTTCGTATTTCTCACAAATTAGCCAATTTGTATGTGGTAAAGTTGGCGAGCTTTACTTGCAGCTGCACCCGGCAACACTCGCGCCTCCTATAGTAGCACCCTCGAGCTATGTCCCCGGTTTTGATGGAGGGTTGCAGGGCCCTGGCCGCGACTGTATCAGCCCACTGGTCTCCTCCGATCAATACCAGGCGAACGCCCTAGCAGTACAGGAACATATAAACCGTGCGCTAACTTTGCTTCCACTTCCTAGTGCTATCATTGCCCTTTACACACACGTGCATACACTCCTCTTACTCTCCCCTTACATTCACCACAGTGACACACATGTCAGAGAACCAGTCAGGAGCTTAGAGCTTGTTCTACTGGGGAGAAGTACCTGGAGTGGGAGATACTCCGCAAGCAGACGTGTATGTCGGCGAGAAATATTACCATTCAATGGGTGAGGAACACCCCCACCTTCCGAAATAAAGCATTCACTACACTAACGAGACTAATAACCGTAGTATTTGTTCGCAGCAGCAATCATTTAATCAGTCAATAGATACATGTTCCAAGATGTAATAATTCCGCGTGAGGATATTGTCCGAATTAAATATTGAAACATTCGTTAAATTAATTGCACATTGGTCCTCTTTTTCACATATATTTTAAATTTGGAGACTCCAGCATCTGATTCACCGCATTATGTACTTCCAAGTTCAGAAATACAGGATTTCCCATTCATTTAACTTATTTCATTGTAAAAAATTCCGTTAACTGGTTATACCGATAATTTGTGGAAAATACTTTGAACTTTAAATAAATTGCACTATCGATGTATCATACTGAAGAACACTCCTAATTGTATTTCAGCTAACGCACAGAGCCTAAGAAAATGAGGTAGGTCTTTACTTCTCACGCCTTTGGCCTCATTTGAAGATGAAGCCATTAAATCCGTTATCTTCTTCAGCCAGCGTTTATCAGACGAGTTTTCCTTGTATTCGTCATTACCAACGTAATCTACAGAATTACAGCCTATTAGGGTACGCTTTCATTATGGGTTTTGTAACGTATCTTAATCGAGTAAACATTTCCATTCGACTGTGCTACTCTCATTGATTCACTCAAACTCGTCGGTAAGTCTTTCAACTTCACTATGTGGGCATTCCCCTACCGAATAAAACATTATTAAAAATACAAATACAATAAGAATTAGTATAATTAGTTATATATTTTTGTTATTCATCTTTTTATTTCCGACTTGTTTTTGTGACTTTGGTTTTGCAGATTATGATTTTTTTTAATTTGCCTCTCTTCTTCAATGTAAATTCACATATTTTTGAAAACTTTTGTTCTCAAGAATATCAAAAAATGTCTATTTTATTTCAGGTGGTACAGTATTCAAAAGTTTTATTATTATTATTCACATTCAGGACTTTTGCACGAGTCTGTAGTAAATATATCTTGCTTTGCGTTTCGTCTCATGCACTTTGCCCTCCATATAAATCTTCCCCGGTTTGTGAGCGTGAAATACTCACGCACTTCAGACACTTGTGCGCCTTAGCGAGGGTTACCGTTACATTCCAGCCCGCAGCATTGCTTCAGCGCCAGTCGCGCTCCCTATTCGTCCACGACGCGACCTTGAGGGCATCGAAATACGGAAACTTGACTCCACATGCGCACTAAGGTTTCAGTCCTCTTTGCATTTGAGGTTACGGCTTCTGAGTCACGATGTTCTTCAAAATAGAACTGCACCTCCTTTACGGAAACATTCCTAAGACAAAAAATGCCCTTCTACTTACACCTTTAAACTGTTCTTTAATTACGAAAATTGCTTCAGATGTAGGTCTTCTGTTCCTTTGTTTCGACTACTAATGACTTCTTACTCAAGGTCAAATGCGAAGAAAAGAAGTGTTCTTTTTATGCAACGCGTTTGATATACGGATAAGTAACCGTCTATTATTAACAGTTCTATTCAAAATCGCCGTGCACAGAAGTATATTCATTATGAAGTGAAGGATCACCCAATGCCAGGCGGCGTTTAACGACTGAGTGACCGGAGCGGGTAGGACCGAAGCATTACTGTCCTGTTCGCTCGTGTTAGTTGTCAGAGATCGAAGCCGCGCCCTATCGTGACTGTTCTTAGCTGCGCGCATGTGCAAGACACCCACTTCGCTTTTATAGCATTCCGCTGCTTTGTAAAAGCATGCAAACGGTAGTGATTTGCGTCGTGCACATCAAATAGGTACACTAAAGGTTCTATTGTTAAGTCCATTAATGGTATTAGAAATGTGTAAAAAGAACTTACAAAGTTATACTACCTATACATTTTCTGAATTGATGGTTAGAAAGTAGTACCAATATCTTGAGATTTAGTACGACAATTACGTTAATCAAAATTCATTTGAACACCAGTGGATACTTTTTTAAAGTAAATAAACAATAAGTAATACTTTCATCGATAAATGGTTGGAATTTTTGCATTTGTATAATATAATAAAACTCACTGCGTTAATATCTATTATGAAGAACATTCAAACAGTTTTGTCGCCTTCTAAAGTATTGTTTATGAAGAGATTTCGACAAATAAGTTTCAGAAAACGTATTACCCAGCAGGTATGAGGGGGAAAATGACCGTGTAGGTGATATTATGGGATATTGAAGAGTACAGTGCATACTCACTAGTTGAATATTACAATGTTTTAAGCGAAGTTGAATTTTTCAACTTCGAATTATACGCTTGCCCATAAATAGAAATTAGTAATGTCATCCAGAATATAAAAAAAATGTAAAAAGGAATTGACAGATAGTTACGATATTAAGAAAATGGATAATGATGCCAATATTGTTCTTGTTGATATAAGAGACTTAAAAGGAAAGGATTATTCAAAATAATTCTTTGAATAATAACATAGGTTTTTAATTACAAAATATTGGTTCTTAATACAATACGTATTAAGAACCATTATTTTGTAATTGAAAACCTATGTTATTATTCAAAGGATCGTGAACTATCTACCATAACTATAAAAATCTCACGAACGCTCAAAAAGGTAATTTCATTTCCAGTGTTCTTCTCTTCTTAATTCAAGAGTTCATTTTGAATTTGACCTAACTCCAATTACTATCCTTTTCTATTCATATGTATGAATATATTCTTAAGACCCTTCTCTATCATGCTATCTAATAGTTTGTTCAAAACTTTCGTTTCTACAGCGTGAAAAGGTAACGGAAAACCGTTGAATCCTTTCCTAACAATTTAATGTTCATAATTTCCCTTGCTGAAAAATTATGATTCATGGAGCTACGTCACTTCGGGAAGAAGCTCTTCAACGTCTTTTCGTGGCGACTTGCGGCACCGGCCGAGCTCATCAGACTGCGCAGCTGCAAGGCGAGGGGCGGGGGAGGCGGCGGAGACGGCGCGTGCAGCGGACGCGGCGAGTTGGCGCGGAGGCCTTGAGGATCCGCTCGCCGCCTGCGCCTGCCCGTTCCGCCCGCTGCGCCGCGCAGCCTCCGGCGGCGCAGCGGCGCAGACTGCGCGGCCTGGCGCCGCACCGCCCGGGCGGACCCCACCGGCTGCTCGGACTATATATACACACTCACTAGCCGACTCACACACAAACGCACTCCCACACACAAACACACACGCATACATACAGAGCCACACAAACGCTCATTCACACACAGACACACAAGCACACACTCACATACACACAAACACACTCACTCATACACACACACACACACTCACAGACACACAAACATTCACTCCTACACACACACACTCACTCATACACACAAACACACTCATACACACAAACACACTCATTCACACAAACACACTCACACAAACATACACTCATACATACAAACACACACTCATACACACAAACACACACTCATACACACACACACTCATTCACACAAGCATACACACAAATACACACCCACTCATACACACAAACACACATTCACATACAAACACACACTCACAAAACGACAGAGTTAGCTCAGAGCCAGCACTGACATTGTCTCCGCAGCGACTCTCGCCTGGAGGTCCTGGGGTTCGTGTCACAAAGCTGGTTTATTTTCCACATTAGCTTCAGAGCTACATACGTTTCAGACGCCGTCTGCATGAGAATTTAAGAGCCTGCTTCTGTAATTTCCTGTTGCAGTTCTCACGGCCAGAAAAATCAATCAATCTATCAAGTACAATATATCGTAATCAATCGTGCAGCTCTCTGTCATGGAATCCGAGATGGTTCGTACTCCTTATTCCCACTCTAGGGAAAATAAGTTATTAATGTTCAATAAGCGGGTGTTTTTTTGTTTCCGGGAGCGGCAACTACTAGGAACATTAACGTTTTAAGTTGCATGTTGCATCGTAGAGGTGGCAGTGATCCTCATCCAATGAAATGTGAGATTCGGCGCAGATCTACATTCGTGTTCCTCCCTGCAGGTATCTCCCCCTTGCCCCTCCCAGAGAGGACTGGATCTAGGTTTTTGAATAGTCTCCCATGTGTAGTGCATGTAAGTGCCAGTGTGTGGGTAAGTGGAGAGGAGGGGCAAAAATGAAAAATTGAAGAGCATTCGCCTCGTATTGACCGGAGAAACCACGGAAAACTACTGATCAAAGTATCCGGGCGCTAGAATTCTCCCCCTGACAGCCGTTGAATATAAACCTAGCCAAACAACCAGTGTGGGAAATTCACTAATGTTGAAACCGAAACAGTAAAACCTACCGGTCAATGCTGATGGATAGTGTTGAGAAAGTGAAAATTATAGAAAATTAAGTTACTAAGTGCTATAATTTACATCGGTATCGGTGTCACTATATCTTCGAGAACTACTCAAGTAAGTGGAGCCCTACGTTTTGGGTTCAAGTTACTTGTAAGAAAACTGTTTTAACACGGTGTCGTTAACACGTGGTTCAGGAGAACGGTCGTCATATTTCCCATTTGAAAAGCGTCTTATACAAAATAATTAATCTATAATCATTAACACCACTTATGATTACATCTACTATCCGTCACAAAGTGGAAGGCAATTCCAAACCACTACGTCTTAACATGCCTGGAAAGGCACGAGGCAAGGAGGAGAGGTTACTGCGCCACAAGTCTCCTCTTAGCTTATGATTAGAAATGAATGTGGCATATATCATCATTAAGGTTATCAACGATTAGTGTAATTCAGAAAGAATCCTGTGCCGAGAAGAACAACTAATTGTGTACTTGCGTTAAACCACTACTGGTCGCAATGGGATTCTCGTTGCGAATTTTATTGGAGTTCACTCAATTTTCTTGTTTTTATATTTCGCTGTTCGCTTCATTTGGATGCAAATTATTCACGCTATTATCTCAACGGTTTATCGACATCTAACTTTCTCCTCAGGACATGGGTTTGCCTCGCTGCAATTTCCGATAAAACATAAGACTGTAAATATGAAAGTGACTGAGTTGTATCTTTATACATAATTTCTTGTTTAAGTTACATAATAATAAATCATAAATAATAGTTGTTTATGCGCCAAGGACGTTACAAGAGTTTTATTGAATGAGCAGCGACAAAATGTCGGAAGGCCTTTGGCCCGATGGAGGTTTGTTGCCCAAGATTATTAAAACAAGTTAAGGCCCGTGGTACATACAAAATTTTATTTTTTACCTGACTTTAATGATTCATATTTATTTATTCACTAATTAACTCTATGTTAACTTGACTTCGTTTGCCTTCGTCATCGTAAAACATGTGGAAAATATGGACTAATAATAATACAGCAAAAAATTTGCGAAAGACTTATCAATATAGTATGATGCAGTCAAGTCAAATAAATCGTTTTCATTGTTGTTAAAAGTAACCGCTAAAATTAAAATTGTCTCTAGTACTAGATCAGAGACGTACGTTCTACGAAGTCTCAAGAAAGCTAATAGTCGGAAAGTACCTGTGATCAGAAACATGGGTCTCCTTTAGGAAATCTCCAAGCCCTCTATATGTTCGTTCTCTTCAAGTTCAGTGAACGCGACCGGCATGTCCTTAGGCATTTATAGAAGAATGGAAACCCTCTTCAAAACCCGATCCCGTCACTTGTGCCGAAATCTCCTTCCCCACTTCGGCGCCTACGGAATCTCTCGCTGCGACCGCCGCCGCCGCCGCCGCCGCCGGCACCGGCTCTGGCTTCCCCGCGCGGCGCCAGACGGAGCAAGACCTACTTCCGGCGCACCGGAAACACTTGAAGCTGCTGCTGCTGCGGCAGCGCCGTGCCGCGTCGGCTCCGCGAAGTGTGTCAGTGTTACGTAATCCCCCCAAATACCTGGAAGTCAGTGGGGCCGGTCGGTCGGTCGCTCGCTCGCTCGCTCGCTCGGCACTTGTTTAGAAAGTTGAGCGGCGGGTCGCGAGCGGGGTGTCGGAGGCCGCCGCTGCGGTTGCCCCCTCCTCCTTACAACTCGCGTCTCCACCCCCGCTGCCGTAGGCGGGCGTTGTCTTTTGCGATGCACTGGCTGACGTAGCCAGGATTCGGAGTTACTGAGAAACATTATTCCTTCCATTAGAATGATCTATTGATTGATTAGTTATTCCGGGCCCATCAACGGCTTGGGTCATTAGTCCTGTAAGTGCAGTGCATGTTTCCCCGGGAGGTAGCTGTGATCTTCCTCCGCAGGATGGTGAGATCCGGCGCTGAACTACACGTCGGATAGCGATGTTTTCCCCAATCAGGTATCTCCCACCAGCGGGGCACCGCTCCACCCGGGATCAGCTTTAAGTTCCCAACTGGTCTCCTGCCATATGTCGTAAACTAGTAGTAAAGTGGTAGTAAAGTGTAAAGTAAAGGGTGGTGGTAAATTGCATGTAATTGTGAGAGTGTGTAAATAAAAGGTGAGGGTAGAACAAGGAAGAGGAAGGAAAGATCGCGCGGCTTCCGTGGACCGTTTGTTAGGGTTTTGCTCCGGCATTCGCCCGTATTGATTGGAGAAATCTCTAGCTACTATCTAGCTAGTGTCAAACGTTCTGCCACAGAGGGGACTCGAACCCTAGGATCTTCGGGTCGTAGGCATGACACTGACAGTTGATGCCCTGAATCACCTAAGCCAGTATTATTAGAATAACTAACAGAAGCCTGCAATTAACTGTTAATTTTATAAACGATTGATAGATTACCTAACGAAATGGATATTCGTAGACATATTTAGTGTCATAATTGGACAATTTTTAAAGCCCTTTGTATTTACGAAAGTAATGTTTACCATGTAGCTTGGTGGATTTCACGTTAGAAGGCAGGGACTACATCCTTTCAATTAGTTGCTCGTGGCTGCACCACTAAGTGGGGTGATTGCTCTCAAGGACGTCACTAAACTTCCTGCATCACGAAATGACAACTCAAGATTGCTGTGGTGGAAAGATTCAAAAATACAAGAGAAATGTTAAATCTTTAATTCAATTTCTAGAGATTTTTTTCTATGCTCGATCACCATGATAATGAATTATCGAAACATTTCATAACTAATAGTATAACAATATAATAATAAATCATAAATAATAGTTGTTTATGCGCCAAGGACGTTACAAGGGTTTTATTGAATGAGCAGCGACAAAATGTCGGAAGGCCTTTGGCCCGATGGATGTTTGTTGCCCAAGATTATTAAAACAAGTTAAGGCCCGTGGTACATACAAAATTTTATTTTTTACCCAAATTTAATGATTCATATGTATTTATTTACTAACTAACTCTATGTTAACTTGACTTCGGTTGTCTTTTCACGGTTTCCTTCACATAATTCCCTTTCATAATTCTCTCCATAAGACAACAGGGAGTTTGTACACCCTCGAACGTTAAAGTACTATCGATCTTCTACGCATACCCAGTTCAAGTTTCGCATCACTTTAGTGTATTCGCGCATGCGCAGAAGATAGATAGTGCCGCCGCTATGGCGTGCACAAACTCCTTAACATGAATCAACTGTAATCATATTTCCCTCGTAACCATGATCCTCTCGGCCTAAGAAAGTTACGAAGTGTATATAAAAGGCAATAACAAGCAACAAATATCAGTAAAAATAAATAATGAATCTCTAAGGAGTTATGGAATTTATCGGGACAACCACTCCAGAGACACAAAATACATTCAAGTATTAGCCAGTGTTACGCCTTGGCTTTGAAAACGCAAGTATGAATACCGTGTTTGTACCACCGCCCTTCACGTGCATCGCCCATTCCCGCCTCCCAATTTCGTGGGACGGTTATCAGCGCGCGGGATCTTCCCTATCCTCCCGGCCCAGCGCGCGTGCACGCTCGCGCCGTCGTCACGTGGCCGGCGTGGGGTTGGGCACGTGCTGACGGCGGGAGATGCCCTCACGCCCACGCGTCTCTCCGCCCACCCGCCCACCCGGGAGAGGCGAGGCACGTGTCTGAAGGCGGCGATGCCCGCCTCCTCACCCTCTCGTGGCCTACGCTTTGTTTACACGCGGGCCGCTTAGAGCGTGTTTCGTTTCTGGATGCGTTGTAGACCCAACATTCGGGCGAGCAGCCACCGCCTACTTAGACCGGGAGGAAAAAGACTCTTTTGCTTCCGCAAATATTTACTCTTTGGGAGACGAAGATGGCGTGCGCTGGAAGTTGACGCTCGCTGTTTCGGGAAGGAGGGTGAGTGAGATCCTCGTCCGACGTTGAGAGAAAATACGAGAACTGGAATAATATAAATGTTTATAAACATGCTACGAGCAGTAGAAGTGGCGTGATACTACGAATCAAAAGAAATACAAAGCCATTTAAATTTGAAACGTTATTCACAATGTAAGTAGAATAAAAGTTTTGAAATATTTTGATCAACATAAAAAAATGAATTGCTATATCAAAAAGAGGATTGTAAAGTTAAGAAGAAGATTTGGAGGTACATTCTCATAAGATTTTGTTATTGTTTATGTTTTTACTTTTAAAGGATAATCTCTAAAGAATTTAAAAAATGTGATATTAAAAATTAAAAATAGTCGAAAATTCAAAACTTTACCTATTTTTACTGAAAAGTAAAGCCAAACCGTTATATTTGAAAATATTTATGGATAAAAAATATGAGTCAGGATTTCGCAATGGTGCAGCAAACTGAGAAGCAGACGTCTTCCACGAAAGACCTCTCACGATCGAGCACTTTCTCACTGTAAATAACTGTGATCTTCGAAAGTTCGATGGCATGGCAATGCATTGCTGGCAATTGCGTGTCGTTTCCTGGTTAATGTTTATATTTACATTCATGGCTAGACGCTGTAATGCAATGAAACAGTTGCTCGACCCGTTACGGTAGTGTTAAGGTACACGGAAGCTTTAGTGAATAGAGACAGGAATTACGCTTTGTGGAGCGTGAAAAATTCTTAACATAATAGAGAATCCTGGCACCCGGGAAACGGGAGATCGTGTAAACGACAACATTTATGAATTTACGGACTTGATTTTATCAGTTCGTTTCATACAAAGTGCCGAAGCAACCCGTTTGCTCCGATAATTACTGAATTATCACATTTAGAGCATTATTTTTTTTATCTCAAACATGTTTACATTAGAAATCTGTGATTGTAATCCTAAACTTTGAAAAAAGAAACTTTCCATTTCGTTCTTGAGTAAGCTTACTGCTTTAGTACGTATATATTCGAGCTCTATAATCAAACAATGAAACCCATTGATTTTAGACCATGTAGAAAATACACAGACTATTGTTTCACCTCAGCAGAAACTTATTTGGTTTAAGGGGGTCAAAGAAACTCACGAACTCGCAGGAATTATAAGAAAAGAACCTGAACGTGGAGATATCACACTCGCCCCACTTCCGCGGCGGCGACGCGCGTTCGCTCGCTCGAGCGCCTCCGTCGCCGCGGGTGTGGAGGAAAGTTCGGGCAGCGCTCGAGTTCGCTCAGCTGAAATGCACCGACGGCGGATTATGAAAGGAGGAGTGATTGATATCAACTAAATAGAGGGTAGAACAGGATGCGTGTATGGGCTTTCTAGTGAAGGAAAGACCTCATTGCTTTGAGGGAACCCACTGTCGCGGTCTGGAAGCTGGAACCCTCCCGTTCTGGGAACGGGGGGAAAGTTTACGACTGGTTTTGTATTTTCCACCGCACACTGGTTCTTCCTGTGCCCTTGCTTGCGGTCCTTCGTATACCGCAGCCTAATTTCTCCATTCGGTGGTGACGGTGTGCATGGGCTGTCAAGTGGACTTTTTCTCGAAATTCGCGCCAATGGATGCGGAGAAAATGTATCGGGTGACCCTGGAAACACTATACACAATACTCATCTCTTTCAAGAATTTCTGCCGATTTAAACAAAATCATTTTTCCCCTTACACCTTGACATACTGTCTGATAGATGTCATCTAATAATATCCAAAAAATATAAATACACCAGAAGTATGTTTGAGATTAAAAATCATTATTGAAGTCAAACGGACAATTAGATTTTGATGAAGTTTATACTCTTTTCTATCTGACCTAGAAAAGTGTTTAGAATATCAGGTTATATTTTTGTGGAATATACAGACTTGCTGCTTTGCTTCATATTCAAAAGAGTCTTAACAAGTATTCTCCACAATGTACATTTTATGTTCACCGTTTATTACGTTGTATTTTTAGTTTTACTCGCTTAGAAATACTTTCTTTTATTTGACCATTCATTTTTTACACTGGTTATTTCTTGCAGTTTTTACAATTTCCGACTTTTTTTAAACAGACTTGACCTTCAAGACTCCGGAGTTCGGCAAAAATAATTCTTGACCAAGAATGAACGATGTGTAACCGAACACAGATACTCTCCACCGCAAGCCACTCGCCTTCCCCTTGTCCGTTTCTTGCGACGTTTTCTGGGGGTTCCGGTGGCGGCGCTGCGGGCTTTAATGGGTCGCCCTCATGACGCGAGCCCTCTCGGCCTGACGCCGCGCAGCCCGCGCGCCTCTTGCGGTTCCTGGCCGGTGAGTTCGCGCGGAAAGTGATTCGGCTGCCTCGGCAACACTCGGGTGGGCGGTGTGGGGACGGGGCGGAGCGGTGGGCGGTGGCGGGGAGTGGCTCCGAGGGCGCTAGTGGCGCAGAACTAACGAAGGGGCGCGAGACGGCGCATGGCAAGGTCTTCGGAACAGGGGTGGCCAGCGGATCTCGGTGGAGACCATGGTTTTCAGCTGAGCTTCATTGACGGTTTGACAGGCAGTCTTCATATGAAGACGAATACATTATTGAGTGATACGAATTTTATCTTCAAAGATTCGTTTATATTTATTTTGAATTTGCAGATAATGTTACTAGATTGATAACGTGTTTTTGGACGCATCAACTGGTATAGTATTTAGTCCCGTAGGACTAGTGAGAGTTTTTGTCAGGAAGCGGCGGTGTTCTTCCTAAGCTGGATAGTAAAGTCCGGTGCCGACCTATACCTCGGCATACGATATTTTCTCCAGCCAGATATCTTCCACCAGTGGGGCACCGCCCCAGCTGGAACAAGCTTTAAGCTCCCGACATTTGTGGTAATGTAGTGCACGTGAGTGTGTTTGTAAGTAAGGGGTGAGAATAGTTCAAGAGAAAGAAAAGAAAGATCCCCCTTAGTCCGTTGTCCATTTGTTAGGTTGCAGCTCCGGCATTCGCCTGGTATTGGTCGGATAAACCACGAAAAACAACCAATTAACACTGTCGACTGCAAGAATTCTCTTCAAGACGGTGACTAAATTCGACCCAGCTATAAATGTAGTATCGACAGTCTTTCGCCGTCGGGACTCGAACTCTAGGACCTCCCGGTCAGAGACACTGCAAATAATTTAGTTGTCGCCTCAAGCCACCCTAAAAAGTTATTAGTAAAATATCTCATGTTTGAAATTTCGAGAGTCATATTAATAGATAAATTTCAAAACATATAACTATGATATACTACTCTATAATATAATTATATAAAATAGGAGCCTATAGACGCAATTAGAGTTGTTTCAAATATGACTAGTAGTAATATTTACAAGCACAGTTGAAATATAAGATTTCAATTAACTCGGGTAAAACAATGTTAAGATTTTATCACTTTGATGAATCGTTTAGTTGAAAAATATTAGTTATAATCTAAACTAGCTGTATATTTTACAATGTTCCAAATCAGTTTCCAAACTTGTCAACCGGTTCGTTGTCTATACCTGCGTTGAAGTCTCTAGAGCTCCGTACTGCGTGAAGGCCGTCTTCCACGTTGAAGAACCCTGCGGGAAGGGGAAGCGAGCGAGGGCGGATCCACAAGACACAATCGGTTCCCGTTGGCTGAAGACGCGAGTGGATGCGTCCTCTACGTCGGTTTTGCCGCCTCCACCGGCCACCTCCCCCCCCCGCCCCGCCACGACCCCGCCGGCAAACTCTGCCACCAACGACCTCCCTTACACAATCGCGGGCTTCTTGCGGAGATCTGGAGCCATAATTACACGTCGGCGCCCCGTTTTCGCGCTCTGCTGGGCCGCCTCTCCATTTCGAGCAGATTGGGTGGATGAGGGTTCGCCCCCACCCCACTCCGCACCCCATCCTCGTTCACAGCTTCTGCGATTGAATCGCCTCTTCTGGCTGCGACGGCTTCGCGCGTCTAGATGACTTTTTTTAAGATTTCTCGGAAATTCTGCATGCTAAGAGATTAGTAGTTTGCTTTTGTGCCTCTCTTGTGTTCATTCTCACGTAACGGTCCAGTTCACTCTTTCAGTGGAAACTTATTCTATCAAAAATTAAGTTACAATTTTTTTACTCAGAGATCGAAAACTCGGGCTTAATATTTTAGAAATTTCATCAAACTTTTTATTCTGGATTTAAATGTTTTGTTATAATAATAATAATCATGAATATTATTTTCATCATAATAATTACAGTAATAATAATAATAATTATTATTATTATCATCATCATCTTCATTAATATTCACGTATAATGTAATTAAATGCGCATTGAAAGTTTATAAAAGTATTAAATTATGGAATGTATTATTTATATCTTATTATGTCGTTGATATACGTCAATTAATACAAGACAACAATCACATAAGATTATAATCATTTTTTCCAGCTTAGACATTATTGTAATACGATACTATTAATTTCGCACTTTCCCGAATAATAAGAATATTTATTAATTATTGGTTTGTAGTATGGTGAAGTGGATTTTAATAAAATAGAGAGATATAATGAAATTAAGATTTCATTTTCAGTTTTTCCTAAAAGCGTAATACATTTTAAGTGCCGAGAAGGGTATTGGTATTTCTGTGAGTGAATATTCTGTAGAGCTACCTCCAGTGGAATGCAAGAAAACACGAGATGTATCTCCGTGTCCGCCCCAGTGCAAAACACGCAGAACACCGTCTGGGAGGATGGTCGTCATAAATCACGGCATAGTGTCTAGCTGGGTTATAATAAAAACAACTTTACATTAACAGCAGTTTATCTTCGGCCCTAGTTTCGGAAGAAATATCCAGCTTGGGTAATTTCATTTCGCAAAGTTAATTTAAAAAACATCAACCGTCCATTTTGGAACAAGTAATAATGTACTGTAATATTACTGAAATATATACATATTTTATAGTCTTTGCTCATAGATAAAGGCCTGTGTCCATATAAATGAACTACCAGAAAACTAATTGAATCGGGCTGAGGAGAAAGGGAACAAGTCATTTCTTACCACTTCTCAGAAGGAAGGAAACATTAAATAATACTCATATTACCCTGTCCAATTACATTAAATAATGTTATATTATCCTGTCCAATTTACTTGAGTGAATTTACTCTAGTAGCTTAAACACTGTTATGATTTGATTCCTTTTTTCACAGAATAATTTACTTTACCTCAAAGAACAACTTTCCAAAATAAAAATTAAAATATTGCATTTTTGACTTGTTGGGTTTCCCCTCATGTTGATTCAGTTATACATAAAATCTGTCAGTTTTCTACACGTTTTCTGTAATATCTTGTAGTAATAAAGTCAATAACTTCTTAATAAGCCTAAATGATGTTTTAACGAAATAATTGTTTCGCTCTTATTTACGGACATAACCTTGGTTTCGGACAAGCATGTAACGGAAGTGCGAAACATAACATTACCTCACCGCAGGAAATAAACTTGCTTCCTCTCTCACACGCATATAAGTCGTGCATGATCCCTAATGTTCTTCTTCGGTTTGCTTCGGTGGTTGCAGGCTATTTATAAATTTGTCTTTGCGTTTTTGCGACTGGCGGATCTTCGTGCTGGCCTGCGGCCTCAATGTTCTTGCGAGGGTCCGCTAGAGTGTGCGCGAAGCATTTCACCAGAGAAGTGGCCTTTTCACAGCAGCGTACAAGAATTTTAACACGAAAATATGTCGTTAAGTTTAAAACATTCTGAAAAGACAGCCCTTATCCTCAACGATATGATCAATTCATACTATATGATGTGAATGTAGTCAAATGTTTGAAAATAATTTATTGAAATCTATCTGAACGTAGTGGACTGTTTCTGAGGTATTTTTTATTACTCTGTTTAAAGATTTACTTTAGTGTAGAAAATTTGCAAACTTTCTTACCGTATTCATCTCCGTTTGTGGGGGAGGGGTCGGAATATATTACTGGTAGGCACAATTTGGATCTGTTTCCCACCAAAAGACCGGATCTGGCCTCTGTAAGAGACTATATCGAAGTATTTTTAGCTCATATGCCATTTCTTCAAAAGGTAATGTAGTTTATTTATATGCATCTCATGTAAATGAGACTAGTTACGTGTTGTTTTGAGGTTTTCGCAACAGGAGTACAGTGACGCACCTTGCAGTCATTCTGAATGCAAAGTGGCCGTGACGTAGCCTATTAGCACACGAAGAGAGCAACAGCTTAAGGCGGAGAAGAATAAAGGAACTTGGAGGAATATTGTACTTTTCGCAATGAGTAATATAAATTAAAGTTTTTCGTGGTCAAGTTTACTGTATTGATATCTTAATAAATGTTTTTTTGTTAATGGAAAATACATATAATGTTAGGATGCTTTCTTCGGTCAATATTAGCTCTCTTCTAGGATGAAAACCTTTATAATTAAAAATATCGATGTAATACATCACTTAAGCTACAATTCTTAAGCTAATGACTTGTAAAAGTTGCAACAATGACAGAAAAAATGATTTAATTGTCACCACTTTCAAAACTCTTGAATATAAATTATTACTCGATTTACTGGTCAATTCATTTTATAAACAAATGGTCGTTCCTTTGAATAAATTTTCGATTTCGTTGAATTTGAGAAACATGTATTGTCCAAGCTAGCTGTCGATTCACCAATGTACCCTGGTTTCGAAAGCATGAAATTATATTGCAAACTACATGATAAGTTCAGTTTAAACCGATCACAGTATTAATTAAGTTAAAACATGTTTGTTCTTAATCTATTAGTTCTTTTTCTTCCTCTCCTCCTGCTCCTCGATGGCTTATCTAATAATAAGACGCAAGGCAATATTGCAGGGGCCACTGCAATGTTAATAAATGTAACATGTGTACTTCAAGCGGATTGCTGAATAAAACAATTGACATAATACAGCGATTCTTAGTACTCAGTTAATATTACCAACCATTTCTGCATATCACGGTTTAAAAACTAAGTGTTGAAGATTGTGTTCTTTTGAACTATGGAGATACGTTCCTGGAGGCAAACGAACACGCTAACTTCCGTCTAATTCATCAGTCCGTGGATCTCCATCTCAACGACGTCCACTCGAAATAAAGACGCCGGAGGCGGTTGGAGGCGGTTTCTTGCGCCCACGCAAAGAAAGGGAGCCGTCCTCCCTGCGAAGGTTGATGCGCCACGCAAGGCACCTGACGCAATCGCATTTGCCGTTCTGACGTCACGCATGCAAAAGAAGTTGGAGATACTGACGAAGAGGACGAAGAGAATATTAGAGGAGATTACAAATACAAAGCTTCTGATTGATGCAGACGTAGACTTGCGCAAATATACCCTTCAACTGCAAACACATATTTGTGTCGATGACTATCTCATAAGATTGCAAATGATATTCGCCTATACGAAATGTGTACAGAAGACTAATGGTAAGAATTTTCCATCTCGTTTTGAATTATTTCTTCCATATTTGTCCAACATACCTTGGTTGAGGTAAGTAGAGATGATATTTTGCGGTTTGAAACTTGCTGTCTTCTTAAAACCTAATTTCTTGACATTAATTTTTTCTAGTAGAATTTCAAACCTTTAACCTTTTGTGGCTAATATTACACTTTTTTCCATTATGTTACTTTGCAACAGAACACTTTTTATGTATGGTGCATGTCTTGCCTGTATACAAGTTCTTTTGTTGTACACAATTTATAATAGTTTTCACTACATTTTATTGTCTGTATGCGTGTTACGCCAACACCACTTCTACATGATTAGCTAGCAGGGCGGCCTTTAAATTTCGTTCACGTCTCTTGTTCGTTTGTTTCTTCCAAGCACCGGCGCAATTTATATCCAGTCGCCCACACGATCGCTGCACGCACCCCCGGATTCCGGTCGTCAACAACTCTCCCTACTCATCGCACGTCACCCGTACGTGCAAGGGCGAGCGCGGACCGGCTCTCCCACACCAGCGACTCACCTGTCTCGGCCCGCGGGACACCCCGCCCGCCTCCGCGGCGCAGCGCTGTCGTGCGGCAGGCAGGCAGGCAGCGACAGCACAGAACAACACCGGTGGCCGCGCGGGCGTCACTCAAACACACTCGCCTTTCTCACAACAACACACGGCACGCCGCGCGAGAGGGTTTGCGGTAGTCGACGGCGGACGCGGACGCGCGACCGGGCGGCGGAACCGGGCAGGCGCACTGCTGCGCGGAGCCAACGCGGGCGGACTACGGCGGCGCCGGCGAAGGGCCGCGCCAGCCCCCCTCCTCCTCCTGCAGGCGACTCCCACCACCCGCCACCGCCGCCGCCGCCGACATGGACCGCTGCTGCAGCGCCGCCGCCGACTTTCTCAAAGGCTGGCGGCGGCGGTGGAGGTTGCGCGGGTGCTCGCGGGTCTGTTCGCCGTTTGGATAGGCACACGAACTATTATGGTGTGGGGATCGAAGGAAACTTCTTCGGGGATGGAATTCCCATGCTCCCTCGTGAATTCCCATGACTTCCCATGTTAGGAGTTAGCAAGAGATATACGACACTAAGCGCGTTATTTCAATTGTCAATATATTTACGGAAATTATTTATTTTGTTCCATGCTATGGTATAAATCCAAAATGTAGATAATTTGTGATTTAGTCGCTTAATTTGGGTTCTGTTAAGATGAAATGCTAACTGTAAATATATTTATTTCGTTGTATCAACGGAGACGCAAACAACTAAGTCCTTTTATATTCTCCTGACTTTGTGACTGTATAGGTTATTACGCAACTCTCATTCATAAGTTGTAAGTTTATATTCCCATAACTTTTTTTAACGTCGAAACAAATTGTATATTTACCACGTAAGTAGCATGGCTATCAACGAACATATTGAAACTATGTTGCTTTCGTTATATTAGTATAAAACCGGGGGGTTTGAAACAGAATGGTAGTGATGAAACGGGAATAATTGAGATTCAAATAATAATAATAATAATAATAATAATAATAATAATAATAATAATAATAATAATAATAATAATAATAATAATAGTAATAATAATAATAATAATAATAATAATAATAAATAAGGTACAAGAAGTCCACATTCCCGTCGTGCCCTCGTGTCCTTCCGTATGTGATAATATGTATGCTAATGAACATTTGTGAAGACCAACGGGCCAAGACGCGGAATAGGATCCCCGGATTCCAACGGTCCATAGCGCGGAAGAGTCTACAGAGAAGCATACCTACAAAAAAAAAGCCTGGACTCACTTGGACCCGGGTGTCGGTGTCCAGTAAAGGCCTCTGCTTATAGTTACAGGTGAACACACGGCGAGGGGTGTCATATACATAGCTGAAGGCTACCCCTTATGACACACAACCCCAACAGAAAAAAACTGTAGGGTTAAATTGGAACTAGTAAAAAGGGGATTTTGAAAATTTATAGTATGAGAAGATATCCGCTACCGGAGGATCGTGATGGCGCACTTGAGCTGCTGCTGAATGTGACAGTACACAAACCAACAGCGTAGAAGCCTGGATGTGCGACTCATTCACTAGTAACAACAGAACACAGAAGTAATTCGGTCCCCTATTAGTTTGCCTCGACTCAGTTTGTCTTGACTCAGATGCGCTAACAACATTTCTTCAAAGCTCGTTTCAGTTGGACCAAAATGTTAAAATGTACTGCGAGTACATCAGGTTACAACACAAGACGAAAGAGTGAAAGGTAACTAACGTGTAAAGATGTGCCAAGAACGTATAAACCGTCAGCGAGATCTGAAAAGTTCACCAAACAAAAGTTACTCGAAGGATCGAGTTTACATAATTAGCCAGTCAGTAATTACAACCAAAAAACGAAATATTTTGTTTGTACTTCAAAAATATTGTAACAACAATGGCCCATGCTCTAGTAGTGAGAGTCTTACGAGTCTATCATTACTCATAAAGAATGAAATGAGTCCGCAGAAGTACGCACTAATGTAGAAAAAAGATTGCTATTTGAAATTTAAAAAAAATGTTTAGATGTTTCTTTGTAATGTGCCGTAGAAATTTTAGGAATAGATCATTTTAAAAGAAACCCAAAATATCCGGAAATTTTATTCCGAGGTGTTTTTACTGAAATTATTTGGACAAAACCCATGAATGCAAATATTAATAATATTAATATTTTTATAATAATGTACATAATATGTAATATAAATATCTTTATAACAGACATATGAAGCATTGTAATATCTATACCATATTTATTCCCCATTGCAAAATGTCATGGTTTTGGCGGCAAAGGTTTCTCTCCTCTAATCATAAGGACAAATATATTAACCAGAAATTCATCACAAGTAGTAGAGTACAAGCCTATAAATGTAAAGTGTTGGTAGATTTATTCAATCTCTGGATATTGCCTGTAGGAACGCATCAACGCTCTGGCTCAGAAATAGATTGTGTTGGGGGGTTTCATTCATACAATACAAAACAAAGGTCGTGTCACGAATAACTAAAAGAAATCCATAGAAAACATGTCAGCTAAGATAAATGCAAAATAATCTTCAAAACCAATCGGCAACGTAACAGTATGCAACATTATAGTAATTATATTATATTAGTAATATAATTGTTTACAATACTTCAGCCTGAGAAACTGACTTGCTCATAATGAAAATAAAGATCGACTCCCATTAGAAAATTATTCCTACTGACTATACTAGCATATTTCAATTAACACGTGTACAGGAATTTCCATTTAACTTATTACCGTTGTGCACAATAGAAAACTGCGGTACTTATTGATGTTGCACACCTGGATGAACAGAATAATAATAAAACAAAATCTGGAAAAATAGATATAAAACATTGCAAAGAAATACTTAATTCAATATAACTTAGAATAGGCATATCAGCAACAGGTACGAACAACAAAATTTGAAAGAAATATTTGGTAAATATAAGTCTGGATTCAACGTAATTTCTAAAAATTAAAGATCAAATAATGCTAACTCAATGAGAGAAAGAGAGAGAGAATAATGTATGAATATAATTTTATCTTTTGATTTAAGGATGAGATATTATCAATTAAATTAGAATTCATTATTAATTAGAGTCTACCATAGTTTTCTTAATGACTAGTTTTCTTAATAAAGCTATCAAAATCATGATGATTAGTGAGAAAATACGAGCTAGATTTATATTCAAATTTTATTGTGACGTATGGCGGTATCAATGTGAAGCCGTATAACCCACTTTTCATTTGCAAATTGTATACGAATATCGGTGTTTAGAATGTTCAGAGTGCGTGACTTTCTTCCGCTCCTATACACAGTTTTCGCTGACAAATGAACTCTCAGAGACTCACCAGAATGTATACATCTTCTCCGAAACATTTTCTCTCGTACCCCACGAAGGCTCTCTGGGATTATTCTTGGTAAGTCCCTGTTTGCTGTGGGTCCATAAAATTGCACCGCAAAGGCGGCGTGGCTCGTAATCGTCGGAAAATTGCATCCCGCCATCGTAAAAGCGCCGATTGAAGACCGCGAGGGGCGAATGGTTTTGCAGGCGGTAATTGCGCCGAGGGCCGAGGCCGGGGACAAAAATGGGCCCCGCTGGCGCTGCAGCCAGGCGTTGGGCTCCTTCCCTGAATTGCCTGCAGTCTTGGCACTAGGGGGCGCCATCGCCATCACCTTCGTTGCTGCAGTTCCTCCGTCCCCTCTGTCGTCTTGCCTACCGCCGTCCTCTGATGTCCCTTTCTGCCGTCCCTTTCCGCAGTCCACTGCCACAGTCACCGTTGCCGTCACCTGCCGCCGTCCCTTGCCGCCGTCCCCTGTCCCGTCCCCTGCCGCCAGACCCCCCTGTCGTCCCTGCCTCCGTCTCCTGCTCCCGTCCCCATTCAGTGACTCCATCCCCGGCTGTCTTAGACGCCGTCCCCGCCGCTGTTCCGTCTGCCGTCCTCGCTGAAGTTACCGCCACTGGTTCATCTCGCCGACCTTTCCCGCCGTTCTCTGCCGCCATTCCCTTCCCCGCCGCCATCCCCGTCGTCGTCTCCTCCGCTGTCCCTGCCGTCGTCCAGACTGCCATCCCCTCCGTGGTGCCCTTCGCCGATAACCGAACTGTTCCTGCCGCCATCGCCATTGCCGACTGCCCCCGCCTCGTCCAGCCGCTCCCTGCGCCCGCCACCGCCTCAACAGCCACCCAACGCGAATTCTCTGACTTCAGTGGAGCGTCGCATCGGGCGGGGCCCTTCTTCGAAGGATATACGTAGCACTTTGCCTTTCGCTCGAGGCACTTTCAACCCAAGATAATGGGCGTCCGGTTGATATCGATTTTCTTATCACGCATGCTAATCGATCTTGTTTGAGGAACAGTTTGGTTTATGAATACATGTTATAAGCACACATTACACTAAATGTATTACTGCTTAATAAAAATTGAGAACTATCACCAAATCATCTAGAATCTCCGGAGGATGCTGAGATTTAAGTCAGGTGGAACGTTTTTTCCTTGAGACCTATTCTAGGTATTCAACATAATAAAAATTTATGATCTGTTCTGTACACAATATTCACACACAAACACAACTGCTAAATACGTTGCATTTTAATGCACAATATTGTAGTTGTATTCCTTATAGTTTGACGCTTCCTCAACTAATACGAAAATATACAGCTGTACATTTCACATCTAAAGTATTGAAATTTGTTTGACATTTTTTGCACGCATATTTTTCCGTTTAATCTCTTAAAGTTCACCGATCCAACATGATAGGTTCTATATAGTTCAGATAAGATACAATACAAAAAGTATATTTTGAAGATTCGTAAGTGATCTGCATAGGCCTACAAGTAGGAGCAGTCAAATATTATTTCCAGATATTAAGAGAAATGAAACCAAATTATTTTGTCAACTCCAATTGCATAACTAAGGTTCCCCCATGGTAGAAAACTACACGGAAGACAAGGTATGAAAAATTTTTGACCATAAATTCCTTTCTGTTTTTTTATGAATCCTGGAATAACGATTGCTGACTAAGAAGAATAGCAATAAGAAAGCATTAAAGCGCATATTTCCAATCAGAGCATCTTCTTACGCGGGTTCTAACGACGCCCTGGCGCTCGTTCCGGTTGTTTAGGACGTCTTAGTAAAAGTATTTCCTGGGGCGGCGGTGGCGGCGGCGGAGGTGCGAAGGTTATCGTACTCTGCAGGGCAGCCTCCTCGCTCAGCGTCTCCCACGATTTACGAGCTCGATCGCTCGCTCCACTGGCGGCCGGCGCGGCGCGGAGCGGAGCGGCGGGGCGGGGAGGGGCGAGTCGCTCCACTGGAGCCGCTACCACCGCCCCGCCAAGCCTCCGCGCTGCCGCCCCGCCCCGCCCCGCCCCGCCCCGCCCCGCTGCTCTGCGCTGGTCAGCCCGCCTACCCTACCAGCCGCGGTTATCCCAGTAGAAATATCGGTGCCTGTGGAGCGTCGTTGGCTTGCAGGTCCTTGGCTGATTGAATAGTTCGTGTTTTCGGGCGCGTCAACTGATGTAGTCATTATTCCTGGAAGGCTACTCGCAAAATAGGACGCAGGTCCGTGACGTGACGCAGTGGGACCCGCGCACGAATGCGGGTCCAATAAGCAGTTGGTATCACTTTAAGTCGCCCTATGTCTCATTTTGTGACTATCCAAAGTGTTGAACGTTTTTATCGCGGGAGTTGACAGTCATCTTCCGTGGTGATTGGTGAGTTTCGGCGCCGACCTATACGTCGGATTGCGGGTTTTCCCCAACCAGCAGGGCATCCCCCTAAGTTCGGGACAAGTTCTAAGCTCCTGACTGGACACCCACAATTGAGTGATTGGATAGTGCATATAAATGTGTAAGTGGTGAGGGCTGGTCAAGGAAGGAGAAGGAAAGATCGCGCTCGGACAGTGGTCTGTTTGTTAAGACACTGCTCGAGCTTTGCAGGTTCTTGGGTTTGAGTCTCGACGGTGGTGCATTTTCGACACTTGGTATATAGCAACTGGGTTCTATTCGCCTACTGGGTGGATGAGATTTCTAGACGTTCTGATCCGGTTGTTGTTAGTTTTTTGTTGTTTCTCCGATTAACACCAGGCGAATGTCGGAGCAGTATCCTGATAAAGAAATCATGGACCACGGGCGATCTTTCTTTCCTTATTCTTGTCCCATCCTCTTCCCTTATACACTTGCATTTGCATTTAGATTCATCACACATATTGGTAGCAAATCGTGCATGTTTCAGATTTGTCAGTGCCTCGCTGAGTAATATTCTGACAAGTGGGCAAACCACCGCCAGCCTTTGTGCAGATCGGCACCGGATATCACGTTCCAACTGGTGAGGAGC
This sequence comes from Gryllus longicercus, assembly GCA_038098605.1. Lineage (NCBI taxonomy): Eukaryota > Metazoa > Arthropoda > Insecta > Orthoptera > Gryllidae > Gryllus > Gryllus longicercus. Next base: position 959,760 of record JAZDUA010000004.1, read on the forward strand.
ACTACATCCCGGAATATAACACGCACTACGTTTAAGAAACTAATGTTATCAATAGCTGAAGCGCCTGAAATTTCTCTCCCATTCAGTCACTCGCTTGGCTTGGTCCTAACCCCATACCAACTCATAGCACATGCTCGATACTTTACATTGCGACATCCTCACCCTCCCTCGCCTCACGCTTTTCCTACCACGACCGTCAGTTCCTATTCTGTTTTTACTTTCTCGCACCTGATATATTAGTTACGTGTCATAGAGAACGTATTGTAATGCTGCCGCGGAACATGACAATTTTTCGGTATAAAAACCGGTGGGTGCCTTGTAGAATAAAATGGATAATTCCTGCTTCTATATGTACTAATAAGTGATGATAAGGTGATGGCATTCTAAGGAAAGGAAATAATTCACTCAAAAATATTCATTGAAAATTGCACTATAAAACAAGTGACTAACTTTAAATGCCTTGGATGTAAGGTTACTGACCTTAAACAGAATTAGATGCAAAAGAAAACAGAAGGATTTAATTACAGTAATGTACTTCTGAAAAAAAAACCATTCTGAAGAAAACTAAATAGATAAGACTATTCTCCTGAAATGTCTTCAAGAGTTCCACGAACAATACATAATTACATCCCACAAGGTAGAAGAGTTGTTGGTCGGTCACCAAAAAGATGCAAAGATCCGCTGATGCAATGGACAATATTGCCTAAATATGAAGAAGAAGAAGAAGAAGAAGAAGAAGAAGAAGAAGAAGAAGAAGAAGAAGAAGAAGAAGAAGAAGAAGAAGAAGAAGAAGAAGAAGAAGAAGAAGAAGACAATTGGTTTCCTGGATGGAATATTTACACTGCGATCACCTCAGACGGCGTTGGTGCACTCCTTTTCCCCATTCATTCTCCCTCATCGCCCTGGGCTGCGGGGCCGGCGCTCGCCTTGTGCGTCTCCTCTGGCGGCTGCTGCGCAGTTTCCGTCATCCTGCAGACGATATTTTATCCGGTCAACCGCCCATGCGCGGCGCGTTGCCTCGCCCCGGCGCCGCCGCCGACCGGGAAAAGTGGAAACGCCCCAGCGGAGGAGCTTCTGCCGACATGCTGCTATTTGCAGCTGGCGCCTCTGCCGCCGCCGCCGCTCCCGTCCCCGTCCCCGCCCCCGCCCCCCGCCACCGCCACCACCGCCAGCGACTTCTCCGGCCATGGCCCACACACTCGCAACCCCGCCCCCACCCGTCACACCCGCCCCACCCCCGTGCCTCACCGTCACTGCCGCCCCATCGCCCCTCCATTCCCTCCCAGCCCCCAACGCCGCCCTCACGCCCACCGCCGCCCCCATCGCCTCCCCCGCCATCACCATCGCCTTCACCTCCGCCCCCCATCCGCCACTCTTGCCGCCGACTCCTGCACCCCATCTCCTCGCGATCCCCGACACCCTCGCCGTCACCGGCCCCCTTGCTCCCACCTTCGCTGCTCCCGCCGCCCCTGCCAGTGCCGATGCCCTTTCACCTCCGCCGCCACCCGCGTCGCCCCCCCACCTCCGTCGCCGCCTACGCTCACCTCCGGCGCTAACCCCGGTTGCAGCGACCATGTCCGGGCACTCTCCACTCTTCCGGTAGACAGCAATTTGCAGTTAAAGAGCACTGTGCACCGTGAGGGAATAATGTTATAGTTCTATTACTTCTGGGTTTGTTGTGTTTTTCTGAAGGGAAAATAATCGCATTACCAATTATTTTTTTGATTTTAATAGTTGAAAGTGATTAAATATTTTGAAATTTCAAATTGATCTATAACTAATTTTCTGCAATAATGTTTACGATATCACAGCGTTTGGTTATAATCGGTAATCTAAAATATACAGAACATATTGCCAGTTTATTATTGGAACTTTGTAAGTGTTTAAATGTTCAAAATCTACTCGTCCGGTAACATATCCCTGGATGAGTTAATATTGTTTTTATATTTCTTGTAAAATCAGCACACAATTACCTTTTTATACTGTAGTGACTTTCTGTATTTGCACCAGTCGTGTATGGATTTGTTATTATTATGTTCCATTCTTGTTAGCGAATTATAATTTGCAGTTCAGTGCAATAATTACTGTGTTGTGTTTATATATTTCTACTGCAATGAATCATTCCTAACATTTTGTAAACCTTGTATCTTCATCCATTTATTAAAATCACGCCTCGGCTACTAGACTGTGAAATCTTAAACAACGTCTCTGCGAAACAACTCACTAAACTGTCGAACAATTGCCGAAGGACAATCAACTATGCATTTGTTTGTTCGCGATAGATCAAATCTCTAAACTTTAAGAGGAGATAAGTCGAGAGTAGCAATAACACATTACATGGAAAACACTGAACTTGATTTTCACAATTGTGCTGGAGAAATGTGAATATAATATCTCATAGAAATATATATATATATATATATATATATATATATATATATATATATATATATATATATATACAGGGTGGTCGTTTTAACTTGAGACAAGTGAATATCTCGAGAAATATGCATCCTACGAAAAAAGTGTTCGAGATAAAAAGTTAATATTATCGTGGGGGACATCAGTCAGTGCTAAAAGTAGCCACCCCCCGCCCCCCCTTTGGGGGGGTCGGGGGGGTCACTTTCATATCTTAAATGGGAACCCCCATTTTTTATTGCGGATTTAGATTCCTCATAAAAAAAGAAGTAACTTTAATTTGGGACATTTTTTCCAAATTATTAATAGATGGCGCTAAAATCGGAAAAAACTATTTATCCCGATTCCCTAGAAAAATGAAGGAAACGGTCTCATATCTTGCGAAATTCACATTGGATCGAAAAACTGCAAAACATGTGTTTAATATTTTTCAAAAACTTATCGTATGACTCAAAACATGACCCCCCACCTCCACTCCCTGGGGGTGGAGCGGCGGGCAACTTTGGAATCTTAAATGGGAACCCCCATTTTTTAATGCAGACTTGTATTCCTCATGAAAAAAGAAGTAACTTTTATTAAGGATATTTTCTCGAATTGTTGATAGATGGCGTTGTAATAACAAAAAATAGACTGGAATACGAAAAATTGGAAATTATTAGATTTCGCTTTTGCAAAACAAACAAATAATAACCTGTTATGTTATTCAAAGCTCTTAACTACTTTTAGCGTTACCCAGGAACAACGACGTGGACGTAGTAGTTACTGTTCCCATCGGGGTGCTTGTTTTAGGTGAGTCCCCTTGCCTCTCACCATCGGGGTGCTTGTTTTAGGTGAGTCCCCTTGCCTCTCACCATCGGGGTGCTGGTTTAAGGTGAGTCCCCTTGCCTCTCACCATTGGGGTGCTTAACTTCGGGAAGCCCCTTGCCTCTTTTGTAGTTCACAACAAATGCTCAAAATGTCCGCCTTCCATTTCGATACATTTATTAATTCGAGCTTCAAATGCAGCTACACAACTCGAAAGCATATCCGGTGTAATTTTTAAGCAAGCATTTCTGATACGTTCTATCATGTTTTGTCGAGTTGTAGGTACTTCTGCATACACTTTGTCTTTAAGGTAACCCCACAGAAAAAAATCCGGCGACGTAAGATCTGGTGATCTAGGAGGCCAATTTACTGGACCCCCTCTACCGATCCAACGACCACTAAATTCGCGATTTAATACTTCTCGGGCTATTGCGGCGTAATGTGCCGGACAACCATCATGTTGAAACCACATGTTCTGTCGTATTGCAAGTGGTACATCTTCCAACAGAATCGGTAACTCATGGCATTTGCTGCGATTACAGCGCCATCTATCAATAATTTGGAAAAAATGTCCCAAATAAAAGTTACTTCTTTTTTTATGAGGAATCTAAATCTGCAATAAAAAATGGGGGTTCCCATTTAAGATATGAAAGTGACCCCCCCGACCCCCCCAAAGGGGGGGCGGGGGGTGGCTACTTTTAGCACTGACTGATGTCCCCCACGATAATATTAACTTTTTATCTCGAACACTTTTTTCGTAGGATGCATATTTCTCGAGATATTCACTTGTCTCAAGTTAAAACGACCACCCTGTATATAAAGAATTGTATTTTTTTCTTTCTATTTAAATTTGTTGGAATCCGGGCCTGCGGGAGACGTTTTGCTACAAAAGACTGGAGTCATAAATCTCCAACCACTCTTCCTGGATAAGTACTTTGTGTAACACGTTCCGAAAATTCTACGGAATTCCGGAGAGAAAGTCGTACGTTAAACTTGAGGACACCGTTACTCACTTTTGAGAGACGAACAAAAGGAACCGCGAAACACGCATGAGAATTTCCGTAGCAGGCAGACCCACATCTCTGACTACTGGCGAGGTTCCTCGAAAATAACTGGCGCTGGCTGCCACCCGACATTTTGTGTTAGAAAGAGGACAAAAGGACGGAAAAAGAGGCATGAAATAACATACATTACCAATCATATTTCGTGTCTTAGGCATGAATGAAATGTAATTTGGGTCATAAGGATATTACAAACGTGTTTGTCATCGAGATATTGTTCCTCGAATTGTGTTGTTGGTGCACACAATTATGGCGATGTTCGTTTTAAATGTTTGGTTATTGCAATGAAAGAGGGCAAAATATCGTAATTGACATGCACTTTATGACACATTTATTTATCAGAATTATATATTTAGGTTTGAGTATGAGCAAAAACGACAAAAAAATTGGTAATGTGAGAAAACAATGCAACTACTTTGTGCTTTCGAAGAAAACCCCTTACGGTACAAGGAAATATCTAAACAGAACATTTTGTTATGACCAGGACGATCCGTGGTCAATAATGTGACGTACGATATTACCATAAACGGCGTAGGTCTAAGACGGTTGAGCGTCGCCTGTGGTAATGCCTATGTCATTGGCATTGTAAGGGATTGACGTAACTATTGTTGATACTGGAGTTATCTTAAAGTTTAAGGGCCATTAGAAAAGCAGACAAATTCCTTTGTTTTCCAAAATTTTCATGTGATCAATTTCATGTTATTGTGTTTATTCGAGTTTAAGAGTTCTAGATTAAATAGCGTCTTTTTGTCTCTTTTAGTGTCATATGTTTCGTAAAAATCGTCGCGCAATTATTATCTGGCACAGCAAAAAAGTGGAACTTGGCACAGGCAAATTTCATTATTTTGCACCATGTTGACTTACTTCAACACTGCGAATACAGCGCTATACTTTATTTGTATTGGTCGATTAAAGCAACCGTGATATTAGCTGAAGAATGTTCCAACAAAGTTCATTCAATGAATATATTAAGAAATTGTAGTATTTCAATCTCAAAAATTCATATCTTTAACATTTGTGAGAGGCTGTTATAATTTAATATCTTTCTTTGTCAACTTATGTACTACATTCAAATAACTGAAAAACAGATTTCTTTTTTTTCACAATCAAAAACAATACATTCCTTCACCATACAGCTATTTGGCAAATGTATTACATTTTATCTACAGACCTGTAATATTCTACCCCTATTACATTTTGTAAATTGGTTCATATCGGCTCCCAAATTCATGACAGGCATGACCTTTTGACTTTTGTAAACATACGACCACCAGCTTGTGCATGAAAAGGAGGAACTACGACTGCTGTCCCTGAAGGAACAAGGGAATGGACATTCCATGGTCAGGAATGTAAGAAGACCGCGCGAACTTCAGTGTTCGCTTTGTTCTGGGCGAGTGCGGGGTAAAGACGGCGTTCGCCGAACGTAGAGAGTGATGAATGACTGGAGGGACGCCGAAAGAACAGTTTGATGTAAACGCGAATACACTTGGTTTTTCGTTGGCTCTGAAAGTATTTGTTCCTCCTGAGTTCGGAATTTTATTTCGAAATGCAATGATGTATTGTTTTGATCAAAATTTTTTTGTAATTTTCATAATTTCATTGAAAATAACAATACGTTTGAAATACAAATATATTTAAATATAAGTGAAAATTAAAACCATACATTTAAGAATACCACAAGATCAATGAAAAGCGTTTTTGTAAGAATATATTATTCACAAAAGAATCTTATTCATATTCGTGTAGGAATCAGAGACAATTTATAAACAGATTTCTAGAGACAAAACAATTATGTATGTTCGTTAGTTTTCAAGTTTTCGCATTGACATTTCAAGTGAATTCAGTCTAGATTACGAATGAATTACTCTTCGATTGTTAGATAAAATAATTTTTGGTTGTCATTTTAAAGTCAGCTTGAAGTGTAAGGGTAAAACTTTTCATGAATTGTTTAAGCAAGTTTGAGTTCTTTCCAAGTGAATAATGTCTTGTCTTTGTGTGTCGCAAAGAGAATAAGAAACATGACTAAAGTAATAATTATGAATGCCCAAATTAAATATTGGTGAGACATTTACAGATACTTTATTACTTAATTGTTTAGTAAATGCATTTCACGAAATAAAAGAAAGTTTCATGTATTCGAATCTTGATAGCAAACAAACTATGACAATGTATCGCTCTATTGCTTCACTCACAAGTTAGTGATAATTCGCTTGCGAAAACACATCTTGTTAGACCTAAATGTGGTAATTGGGTGTTCACTAAAACTCTACTGTGCTAAATGCAGAGAACATAAGCATAAACAATTATACATATTCAACCGACTCTTCTTTGGAGAATAATAAAGGTACGTAGAGAGTAAAATAATCTCATTTTTTAAACAGACACAGTTTTGGTTTCTTTCAATTTACTCAGTTTGCCATTACATAAGAAACGTAAACGCAGCCAACAGCACAATAATTTCCTTTTTACTACATTTACGTACGTTTTACTATTCCATACTAGAGTTCTCACACACTCAAACGACAGAAGCATCATCCCACGAAGGACGAGAGTAAGCCCCTGGAAAGCGATAGCACGACGCTAACAGCCCGAAGATTTCGAGAGGCTTTAACAGCCTGTGAAAGAAGCTCCGAGTCTGGAGATACGATTCTCGTGGCAGCCGCCTTCAGAGACGAACAAAAGCGTGACCTTCCGTAGGAAGACGCCTCCGCTGACGGAGTGAAAGAGCGCCGAAGATTAAGACGCGCTGCGTCCACTGGGTGGCGGCGGGGAAGGTTAACCAGCAAAGGAGGAAATGAAAGAAAGGACTCTCGGAGACAGCGAGAGAAAGAATCCGAGGAAGATCGATTCGACTCGGAACGATTCGTAGAGTGGTCAGAGCGCACCTTAGGTATAGGAGTTCAAATCCCTCTACACCGTATGGAGAATCTCTGATGAAGAAAGTGGTTGCCCACAGATGTGCGGGGCATTCATGTTTATATACTCAAATTCCATTGTATGATTACAACTCGTGTGGTATCACTATTATTATTATTATTATTATTATTATTATTATTATTATTATTATTATTATTATTATTATTTGCCTATCGGAAATTTTATACCAAGCTACACGATTAAAAAGTGTCTCTATTGGTATCTGCTTTTCGGTTGTATCTCTTGGTAAGACAAGGTTGTTACGCCTTGAATTGTGAATTATGAGGTGATAGGGTGATAAATGAGAGGTGACAACAATTACGACCATGCCTGCGCAGGACTCGAACCTGCATCCTCATAGGCGCAGACGGCGCAATCATCTGCGTCCCTAGACCTGCTTCTTCTTCTTCTTCTTCTTCTTCTTCTTATATTTTTATCTTTTAATCGACATTATCGTATTATTATTATTATTAATCAATTTATTTGAGTCTTATGTTGCTCAGGTCATCACACAAGCTAAGGTACTGGATTTATAATAACAGATATAAATTGAGAAGTGATCTTAATGAATAGCAGAGACATTGGAGGGTGGTGGCTCTGGTAGTTGGATAAATCTTTGAGGTGAGGAGTCCTTACATGTAGTACCGTGAGGACCCTTTGTACTTATCCTAGTACTTCCGAGCACTTTCCCTTGCTGTTGTTCTGGGGAGGTTGCCAATGTATTCGTAAAGAGTATATAATAGTAATAGCACAGAATCTATTGAGGTTAAAAATAATGCCTAATACCTAAAACAAGCATGGCGAAAAACTAGAACAGATATCTAATAAATTCAGTACTTGAACTTTACTGGCACAACATGGGATGGTGAAAAATTTGAAGCAGTACAAACAATAATAATGATATCATTTGAATGATATCAAAACAGCGACATAATGTTAACAGAAAGAAACTAGAAAACCCTGAAGAAGCCCGTTTGAGCCTCTTATAACACAAATTCGACTAGAATCGGCGAGGAGTTAGATCCTGGTACCCAGAGCTGTAGAGCTAGAACGCTCGCTGCTAAGACGGGTTGGCCATTACAGAAAGAACGGTGCGAAAGAGTCAGAAACATTCAACTGTAGAGAAAATCGTTCTTTCCGTGCATTGAGTCCTTTGCCTTCGCCCTTCTTGAAACCTCCCGCACCGTCGTTCGCCGCCCCCGCCGCCCCCGTCGCCGCCCCCGCCGCCCCGCCGCCCCCGCCGCCCCGCGCCCGCCGCCCCGCCGCCCCGCCGCCCCCGCCGCCTTCGCCGCCCTCATCCCCGCCCCCATCCCCGCCCCCATCGCCGCCCCCATTGCCGCCCCCATCGCCGCCCCCCCGCCCCCGACGCCCTAGCCACCCCGGCCGCCACCACCTTCCTTTCTGCCACATCCACAACCGCTGCCGTCGCCACCGCTGCCACCACCGCCAAGATAGCCGACTCCACCGCCAGCACCTTCGCCGCCTCCACCACCGCCACCGCTCATGTGTTATGCATGCGGGCGCGGGGCGCGGGCGCTGTCCAGTCGCGCTGGGCGGACCCGCCCCCCAGCGGGCGCTGCCTGAATCACGAAACGCCGCCGCATACCTCAAACTTGTAATACTGCTCGTCGATAAACGGCGCAGGAACAAGAGATCAACCGTGATAGGCGTGGCTCCACGCTCACATTTTACTCGGAGCAGAGGGCAGCGTGGAGCCAGCCGGCCCATCATAAAGAGATCAAAAGTGGGTTTCTCTCGTTTTGTTCCGGTGCACAAAAGGCCTCAGTGAATAAGTTGGGTTGTGAGTGCAGGTTGGGTGAAGAAAGTGTTGGGAAACTAGTTGAAAATATAACACAGCATGACTCATGAAAAATATAATAATAATAGTAATACTAATAATAATAATGATAATAATAATAAATTTATTTTTTATTATTATTAAGTCAACTTGACGTAAATTAATTCAATTTTTACTCGATTATCATGTTATTCGTAAAAGAAGACTTTAGTACTTTAAGAAACATATATCAGAGAAGTTTGGTTAATCAAGTCTAATACGCGTCCTAGGGTTAATGAAGCTGGGGTTAATGGATGTTGTATTTCATTGAGAAACGTGGCTTATACTGTATATTTTTTCTATTTGTTCTAGCATTGATAGCCGGGGCTTCATCTTGATATATTGGAAGTGATGAATCAATAATGTATACCAAAGTGACTTTTTATTGACTATTTAGTGCACCGAAAAATGTAGTTTATAACGGTACAATACATCACGAAATCAGTCAGAAATGTAGGAATCTGCAATACTGGACACCTGCACTATTCCAAGAGTGTTCTTGGAAGGCGAACTTGATTGAACTTCACATATTACCCCTTCAGCAAGGAAGTTCAACGAAGCAAATAATGATAATAATAATAATGATAATAATAATAGTAGTAATAATAATATTGAAATTGTTGCTTCTTCCTGTTGATTTTGATTTAATGTTGTAGATACAAGTAAGTTTCACGCAGGCTTGGAATAGTGCAGGTGTCCACTATTGCAGATTTCTACATTTCTGACAGATTTCGTGATGTATATTACCGTTATAAACTACATTTTCGGTGCACTAATTAGTATTATATATATATTATATATATATATATATATATATATATATATATATATATATAATACTAAAGGGGAGGAAGAAGAAAATGAAAACATTGATAATCATTTTAATAGTTGTTCGTTCCCCTATCCATTTGAAAGAACATCGCTTTTTTGTAGTGAACTGGAGCGAAAAGAAACGTGTAACTACGTCCGTGTAATCGTTCAAATACCTGAAGATAATTTCATCGGCAGACGTCTACACGCTTTTTTCTCCCTCCGAAACCGCGCGGCCAGCGTGATCTGTGTCAGCGCAAGCTATTTTCTATTTCATAATTATATTTTTATATTTTATTCAAGACGCATATCTCTGAAGTTTCTACACGGCAGCGGCTCAGTTCTCAGGAATCTGTATTACCAACTAAGTTTTCAGAACAGCACGTGTGGCGGAGCTACTCGGAATTCCCCTCACGCCACATCGACGCAACCGACTCGCTCGCTGGAAACCCCCACCACCGCACGGCAGAAACCGTGCAGCTGGGACTCCTAGAATCGACAGCAATCGCGCAGCTGCGCGCTTAAAATTCTCAGAAAATTCCACTCGCAATAACGGGCTCCGTTTGCACACGGCACGTGTGCAACCGTTGCCTCGGCGCCGATGCTTCGTATTAATTTCTCCTTCTGTCATCAGAGCGCTCCACCTTACAGCACTCTCCTGCTCTCGCACGCGGCTGGTGATGCCAGCTGCCACCGCGCGGCGCGCGCCGCCCGCAGGCCACCGCCGCCGGCCCCCCCCCTTCTTGAGGCGCAGCCGGAGGGTGGGGCTGGCTCCCTGCCAATGTCTGCAAGCAGCGTGGCGTCAGCGTCCCCCACCACCGCCAGAGCTTCCTTTGTGTGCTGGAACTTTCTGGAAACCACGATGCCTCGCCAAGCGCTCAACCGCCAAGTCAGTTCTCGTCTGGCATTCATGTCGAACAGACGGGCTCCGCGCCGCTCCGCGGCGTGTCTATCAGTTGTCGTCTCGTCTCCCTGCTGAACAGACGTTGCTCCGCGCCGCGCTCCTCGCGGTGTGTACTGTCTTTGTCGAGCGTCCATCCTGGACACATGTGTCGCGCGCCGCTGTGCGGCGCGCCCGTAACTTTCTTTGTGTAATGTCCAAGTTAAACGGACACGCTGCGCGTTGCTCCGCGACGTGCAAACGGCACTCATGGCTATGTACGCTCTCCGAGGTGCAATGGTGCCCAGCTGCTCATACGTGTGGAACCGGCTTACGCCACACACGTACAATGGTGCCTAGCTGTTTATACGTGTGGAACCGGCTTACGCCACACACGTCCAGTGGTGCCCAGCTGTTTACGTGTGGAACCGGCTTATGCCACACACGTTCAGTCCCTGTACTGGTAACATTGGTGCAACTTACTAACGCTCACGCCATGTGGGCAAACAGTGCATTGTAACCACGTTCATATGTGTTATTTCTACGCCACGTGTGCTAATCAATCTCATTATGTGTTATTTAAAGCCACGTGCGCTAATCACTTTTGTATGTGTCATTTCCATGTTACGTGTAATTAGTTACTACTGACAAACTAATGCACAATGCCACGTGCGCTAATTACCTTTATATGTGTTAACTTCATGCTACGTGTAATTAGTTACTACTGACAAACTAATTCACAACGCCACGTGTGCAATTTGGTCTCATCATGCATTTATTTCATGTTATTTATGTGACTTCATTCATAGGTTAAGTTTCATCTTCATCATAGGTCAAATATGTATCTTCAATTTACAATATACGCTTATATGTTTTGTATTCTACTGTTTCATGGTAACAAGCACTCTCCCTCCTCCCATCCTTGTAGTCCCAGATCTGCAAGAGTTGTTACAACCTGTTCTCTCATTTCAGAAATCTGGGTGGTCCTTCGAAATTAATCTAATTAATCTAATTAATTCACCTGGGCTATGGTTGGAATGTTTGGGTAGGAGTCGAAAATTGATTATTTCAAACCAGTCCACTTTGCTCGACTCCCCATTCATTTTGTTCCTTCGAGCTTCGGATTTTTACCAGTAAATTTACATATGCCTATATATGCCTAATTTCTATTTTTAATGCCTTCCAGGTACCAAGCTGATATCCACATCAGCACATTCTCTTTGTACTTCCATTGTCAATGTCTACCAGGCATTAAAGCTGATATTTACATCAGCATTCACTTCGTATGTGCTTTCCGAGCCATCACATTTTGTCAAGTGTGCTTGTTACCATATACATACAAATCAAGTGTTAATTGCATTCATTTCATCAATGTATTTGTTTTTTATGTAACATATGCTTGTGTTAATTGTATTTGCTTTGTCAATGTGCTTGTTTTTTATGCAACATACTGATGCCTGATTTTAAAATGTTACATGTACTTACTGTCCTGTATCGTGTACGAGGCTGTGCTCCTGTATCGTGTAACGAGACTGAGGCTGTTCCACTACTGTATACTGTACTACTGACTGCTGCTGCCCGCTGCACCACTCAGCTGTATTTCAACAAATTTTGTAAGTGTAGTACCTCAAAGATTTGCGTCTATTCAGGGGTTTAGCTTGCTTGCTTGTAAAGATTACAATCACTGTGCCATTTTGACTTCACATGTATACATTTGTGTATTCATATTCTGTTTTTTTACATTTTTATGTGCTTTCTTAATTTCATGTGTTTATTGTGTCACATACATACACATTTGTGCCTTTATTGCAATTTTTAAATGTCTTATGTATACACATCAGTGTTATTACTTGCTCTTTATGTGTCACATGTACATACAGTGTGCTTTGTTTAGTGTTTATGTATCTTTGGGGAAAGTCCAGTGTTAATTGCTATTAGGTTAGGGCTCCCTTCTGATCCCTCAACATTCCTGTATTATTCTGTGCCCATCAATTGCCAATTGCGCATCCGAGATGGCATCACAAACTCTTCCTAAAAACGTTATTAACGTAATGGCCAAATTGAAACGTTATTGCACCTCAACTTCAAATTTTCTTGCAGAAAATGAGAAACTTACTTCACTTGCGTGCCGACAGTTAATCTGCAGAAAGGAGACGCTGATTAAAGCTTTCAATAAGTTTGATAATTTAACTGATGACATTGATCTAACTGATGAGACTCGTTCTCAAATAAATGATCTCTATGATGTATATTTTGAGGTTCTCGCTGCAGTTAATGTGGCAGTATCTAATTACAAATCAGCTCCCGCTGACAATGTTTCTGTTTCCAACAGAACAATCTCCCCAAAACATACTTCTAGGAATTCCAATTCTCACGTTAATGACAAGCCTCACACCGCCAGGGCAGGCAACGTCAACAACACGGGAAGGAATACACTACCAATTTGTCCAAAATGCAATTCGGAGCATTTGATTAACGACTGTCCTTCATTTTTAGAATCATCACCTAAAGCACGCAATGACCTTACTCTTAAACAAAGTGCAAGTTCTAGATGCCTTCACCCGGAGGCCCATGGTCATTCTTGTCTTACAAAATGTACCATCTGTAGTGAAAATCACCATAAACCTCTGCATTCTGGTGATGAACCTCCCACTAATCAACAGGCTGCATCAGCTGTTGTAACCAATTCAACTACTAAAACTAGAATTGTGCTTAACGCCTCAGCCAAAACCACTCCTGGTATTGCTCTTAATGATGCATTGTTAAATGGCAGCAAAATTCAAAACGATCTCTCTGATCTTTTGCTCAATTTTAAATTTAACAAAATTAGCATTTCCGCTGTTCTTAAAACGTTTCGTCAAATTAATGTAGACCCATCTGACTGGAACCTACAACGTGTTTTATGGAGTTCTCCTGGACCCATGCAGGGCTTGGCCCTAACTACGGTGACGTATGGTTTAAACCAACCACCTTTCTTGCTGTTCGCACCTTGCATCAGCAAACTACAGACGAATGCACTGGCCTCCTTATAGGCTCACATGTGCCAATGTCTAATTTTTGTGATGATGATTTTCTATATTCATCTCCTAACCTGCATGCTGCCAAACAATTCACTTCTGAATTAATTGGTCCATTGTTAAAGGGTGGTTTCATCCTACGCGAATGGGTTTCAAATGACAAATCTGTTTTGTCAGATCTTTCAGATCACCTGCTGGCCAAGTCAGGCCACAAAATTTTTGAATCTAAAACCCACGGAGCAGCAAGTTATGTACGCTCTCCAAATGAACACGGTATTTACACCGTATACACCTTTCGCACTGTGGGGGTGGACTATATGTTATCTGTAATATGTTCTTTAATTGATCCACTCCGCCTATCGGCCCCTTGCATAATTACATGTAAATTGTCATTTCAAGGATTCTGGGACTATCCCCTCGATTGGGACCAACCGCGCCCACCTGACATTGCCCTTAAATGGCAAGTAGTGTTCACGTCACTAATTGACAAACCTACATTCAATGTGCCACGATGCATTCTGCCATCTGCACACTCATTAATCGAATTTCATGGCTCTTCTGACAGCAGCCTGATACCCTACGGAGCAGCAAGCCTATGTACGCTCTCCAGGTGAACACGGTACTTACACCGTAACACTGCCTTCTGCCAAATCTAAAGTATTGCCCTCTAATGTGAAGTGTAAAGGTAACACCTTTTGTGTGTTAATCACCTCTGGCATTGTGGGGGTGGACTATCAGATGTCAATTCAAATTTAAATATAGGCAATTCATAGCTATTTTAGTGTTAGTTATTTAGTCATTTGTTTATCACTTTGTTAGCTGTAAGATTAATTCATTATATTGTAGACATGTTAGTCATTAAGATTTTTGCATTGCATGCAACCTCTCCGAGGACAACATCTCATCCGAGATACGCCTTATTAGCTTTCGCTATGGCAACATTTTGCATTTCTGCATTTGCAACCTCTCCGAGGTGCATTCCCTAACATCTCATCCGAGATATGCCTTACTAGCTTTGCTATGGCAACATTCTGCATTTTCGTATTTGCAACCTCTCCGAGGTGCAACCTCTGACATCTCATCCGAGATACGCCTTATTAGCTTCGCTATGGCAACCTTTTTTGCATTGCATTTGCCACCTCTCCGAGGTGCAACCTCTGACATCTCATCCGAGATATGCCCTACTAGCTTTGCTATGGCAACATTCTGCATTTTCGTATTTGCAACCTCTCCGAGGTGCAACCTCTGACATCTCACCTGAGATATGCCTCATTAGCCTTTGCTATGGCAACATTTCTGTTTAGTGCTAGTTATTCAGAGCTATTCGTTTGCAAGGTTCACTGTACTATATTGCAAATATGTTAGTAATTAGGATTATGTTAAGGTTAGTGGTTAGGATTCTGCATTATGTTAAGATTTGTGCATTGTTGCACCCACCACCTCTCCGAGGTGCACCATCTCACTTGAGACATCTCATTAGTCTTGCTATGTCAAGAATTCTGTTGCATCACTTGCTACCCCTCCGAGGTGCTCCATCTCAGTCGACATTATTTTACTATGTCATTGTACTTTGTCACATCGTGTGCCATCGCACTTGCCACCTCTTCGAGGTGCTCACTTGGCTAAGGTTTATTATACCTTCCTTACCAACGGCTATATTCAATATCCCTGCCATATCTCCATACACCCTACCACTCCCATCTTATACCTAACTACCTAGCTTGCCCTAACATCTTTTTTGTCGAACGACCTAGTCGTTCTGTGGGGGTGTATGTCAGCGCAAGCTATTTTCTATTTCATATTATATTTTTATATTTTATTCAAGACGCATATCTCTGAAGTTTCTACACGGCAGCGGCTCAGTTCTCAGGAATCTGTATTACCAACTAAGTTTTCAGAACAGCACGTGTGGCGGAGCTACTCGGAATTCCCCTCACGCCACATCGACGCAACCGACTCGCTCGCTGGAAACCCCCACCACCGCACGGCAGAAACCGTGCAGCTGGGACTCCTAGAATCGACAGCAATCGCGCAGCTGCGCGCTTAAAATTCTCAGAAAATTCCACTCGCAATAACGGGCTCCGTTTGCACACGGCACGTGTGCAACCGTTGCCTCGGCGCCGATGCTTCGTATTAATTTCTCCTTCTGTCATCAGAGCGCTCCACCTTACAGCACTCTCCTGCTCTCGCACGCGGCTGGTGATGCCAGCTGCCACCGCGCGGCGCGCGCCGCCCGCAGGCCACCGCCGCCGGGCCCCCCCCCTTCTTGAGGCGCAGCCGGAGGGTGGGGCTGGCTCCCTGCCAATGTCTGCAAGCAGCGTGGCGTCAGCGTCCCCCACCACCGCCAGAGCTTCCTTTGTGTGCTGGAACTTTCTGGAAACCACGATGCCTCGCCAAGCGCTCAACCGCCAAGTCAGTTCTCGTCTGGCATTCATGTCGAACAGACGGGCTCCGCGCCGCTCCGCGGCGTGTCTATCAGTTGTCGTCTCGTCTCCCTGCTGAACAGACGTTGCTCCGCGCCGCGCTCCTCGCGGTGTGTACTGTCTTTGTCGAGCGTCCATCCTGGACACATGTGTCGCGCGCCGCTGTGCGGCGCGCCCGTAACTTTCTTTGTGTAATGTCCAAGTTAAACGGACACGCTGCGCGTTGCTCCGCGACGTGCAAACGGCACTCATGGCTATGTACGCTCTCCGAGGTGCAATGGTGCCCAGCTGCTCATACGTGTGGAACCGGCTTACGCCACACACGTACAATGGTGCCTAGCTGTTTATACGTGTGGAACCGGCTTACGCCACACACGTCCAGTGGTGCCCAGCTGTTTACGTGTGGAACCGGCTTATGCCACACACGTTCAGTCCCTGTACTGGTAACATTGGTGCAACTTACTAACGCTCACGCCATGTGGGCAAACAGTGCATTGTAACCACGTTCATATGTGTTATTTCTACGCCACGTGTGCTAATCAATCTCATTATGTGTTATTTAAAGCCACGTGCGCTAATCACTTTTGTATGTGTCATTTCCATGTTACGTGTAATTAGTTACTACTGACAACTAATGCACAATGCCACGTGCGCTAATTACCTTTATATGTGTTAACTTCATGCTACGTGTAATTAGTTACTACTGACAAACTAATTCACAACGCCACGTGTGCAATTTGTCTCATCATGCATTTATTTCATGTTATTTATGTGACTTCATTCATAGGTTAAGTTTCATCTTCATCATAGGTCAAATATGTATCTTCAATTTACAATATACGCTTATATGTTTTGTATTCTACTGTTTCATGGTAACAAGCACTCTCCCTCCTCCCATCCTTGTAGTCCCAGATCTGCAAGAGTTGTTACAACCTGTTCTCTCATTTCAGAAATCTGGGTGGTCCTTCGAAATTAATCTAATTAATCTAATTAATTCACCTGGCTATGGTTGGAATGTTTGGGTAGGAGTCGAAAATTGATTATTTCAAACCAGTCCACTTTGCTCGACTCCCCATTCAATCTGTGTGTTCTGGGAACCATTAGGCGGCGCGGGACGTCAGGATTGACGACGGTCCGTGAGTTCCTCGCTAACCATATTCAATATTTCATGCGCGTCGGCCGTAGCATTGTTAGCCGCCAGCGGTGGCGGCCGGCGCCCTCGTCAGCTCCCTTCGAACTGGGCGACAGGCGTGTTATTACGAAGCGGAGCCTTCATACGCGCCGCGCCGCGCCGCGCCGCGCCACTCCGCGCCGCTCGGCGCGCCCATCGCGCGGAAGGGACGCACGGACCAGCTGACGAACTGAAGGGTCCCCCGCCGACGAGGTTGCTGCTGATTGAACGCTGAGGTTAACACTTCAGTACCCGCGTGAAGTATTTGGATACCTCCAGTGTCCAACAGGCTTAGGTTGCTCAGGATATCGGTTGATGCCTCTGACCGGAAGGTTCTTGGGTTTTGAGTCCGAAAATGGCAAGATTTTCGACACTAGCTAGATAGTGAAGTAGATCGAACTCGGCCTCTATCTGGAGGAGAATTCTAGATTTTTTAGCGGATGGATGCTCCGATGTGTAGTTTTCCGTGGATTCTCCGAACAACACCAGCATATATCGCAGAAGTGCCCAAACAAAAATGGGCCAAGGACCTCGCACGATCTTTCCTTCTCCTTTCTTGCCCCATCCTCACCCTTTACATGCGAACACTCTAACATGCACTACACTATCACATATTCCGGAAAATAGTCAGGGGCTAATCAACCAAACTCATGGTCTTCGTTATTGTTGTTACTTCTCAGGGATGGTGTTCACTCAAACCAGTTAATTTTTTCTTCATTGAAACTACTAGAAATATACTTTACATAGTGGCATTCACGTACGTGTAGTATGACTACAATGTTAGTTTGTAGTAGTAAGGACTTAAGTTACCCTACCTGCTTACAATGTTTATAGGGATACGTTAATGGCATCAAAATGTTGGTTTGAGCCGCATACCCCGTGCGAGCATCTGTGTAACTGACCAGTGTTATAATATTGCAGGCGCATAGCAACCCGACCCTCTACCTATTCTGAGTGTCGGATTTCGGCGTGAACTAAAAAGAGTAATGATATCCAATGCTGTCATCGGAATTATAAAATTTCCGCAGAGCTTTTGGAGTAAGCCACCGGAGCAAGTGCCATACATGGTCACGTTTCTGAAGTGAACCTAGTATATTGGTGATTGTTGGCAGTGACCGCAGAAACCTTATAGTCGTATTGGGCGCTATTTTTTATCTAGTATTACTTACAAAACAAGTATGAACGTATCTTTACATATATTATATCTTTACATATATTATATATCTATATATATAATATATATATAATATATATATATATATATATATATATATATATATAATGTTACTTATCTAATATTTCCTTTTGTTAGTTTTGGAATTTGTTTTTCTGATGTTGGAATATTCAAATACCTCACACGAGTAAATTTGCCCTAAACTTTTTCGCAAGTAGCAGGGTGTTGATATTATACATTTACACGACGAGCGCGACGTGATGTCGTTGCCGATTTGGTATCGAGCGGTGGTGAATGTGCTCCATATTTGGACTCGTTTAATCTACAGTTTATTACCTTTCCTACAGATTACGTAGCATCTGCATGTTCTTCATGTATGTAACAGCAGCAACAGCTGCTACCACGGCAGTGCTGATGACAACGACACACAAAGTAGAAAAAGGACAACATTTCTCACTACAGTGGCGAAATTAAATGTAGGAAGTTGTTGACTAGAAACATAATGTTGACTAGCATCGAGGATACAACGACTGATCTTCAGACGTACTTTGTATAGACACCAATTTTACCGTTGTACACGACTTTAATTTAGGCCATAGACCAATAAATCTGTCAACGGTGACAAAAGTAAATAAAAATGTGTAAGAACGAAAATTCTGATCCGAGTCTTCTTCTCAAAATACGTTTGGTGTGGTCGAAGAAACGGCGATAACTGTCATTATTGTATTTTTTGGTAAAGCAGAAAAAAAATAATGATTTTGTGAATTCAGAGAGATCCCGGATTTTGTTTAAACTTTCTGTCATTTCCTATACCCAATCTACAATTCTTTAAGGTAGTTGTACAGAGTTTGAATTATGATTATTTAGCGAAATTGTATTCTTTATTTTAAAAATGTGAAATGAGGATTTTGATAATGATGCGTCGTGACCTTCACTTTATCAATTACTCTAATATCCACTTAGCGACAGCTGCTGGAACAAATCAATGGCGAATTTAAACTGATATTATAGAAATCATTAAATACTTGTGATAGCAGTCATATAGAGACCGCATAAAGCCAGCAATATATGGCTATTATTTGGACAGGAAGTTCGTTTCCGTCTGTGCAGTATATACTCCTGTAGTGCATTTACAACCATATAACAACATGCCAGCAGTGTTTGCACACACAGTGGTCGTGTTTTCCTTCATTACTACACAACTTCAGGAAAGCAAAGAAGAGAAGATGATGCAGAAACAGAGACTGAAGGAGCAATGGCTGATCCAGCTGGCAAAATCACAAATAGAACGTGTCATTGGCGTCTTAGGTGATTAAAAAAATATATTATGGCTTTGTTCATACTCCATGATCTATTACAGTTAGCAAATAACCGCTTTAGTATGTAGAGTGCGTGGGTGATTATATGATTGATGCTTCCGGGCACGTTAACTGCGATGGTCTTTAGTCCCTTTAGTGTAGTGATTGTTTTATTGCCGGAGGTGGCGGTGTCCACCCCAGCTAGATAATGAGATCTGGCGCCGACTTCCAAATCGGTATGCCCCACCTCCCCTATGTGTATATTACCACCAGCTGGGCACCAGCCGAGTCAAGCTCTAAGCTTCCGATATGTGAGGTAGTATAGAGCAGTGTTTGTGAGCAAGGGGAGAGAATTGAACAAGGGACAGAAAGGAAATAATACGCATGATCCGTGACCCATTCGTTGATGGTACAGCATTCGTGTCATGTTCATCGGAGAAACTTGATCAGAGCAGTCGATCGCTAGAATTTTCAAGACAGCGACTGAATTCGTTCCTAATCTCCAAAATTCTCCATCGTCGGGTCTCGAACCCTAAGACCTCCCGGTCAGAGTCGCTACAGAGAAGAGTGCCTGGTTCGCTCTTCGTTTTTGCCCCGGGGTCGGAGTCGCTGGTTCCCACAGACTCGGCGTGTTGTGGAGCGGCACCCTCCCCCCACCCCGCAGCAGCATGGCGTCAGCGTGAAAGGTGCTTATTTAATGGCATTACGCGTTGTGCTCGTCACGCTCCGCACCTGAGCGCCCGGCTCGCGCTCCCGCCATCTCGCGTCATCGCGGCGCGCTCGTCTGCAGCGACCAGCATGCCCTTCATCACACATGGCGCTTGCAGAAGTTCTGGGGGTTTCTGAACCGATTTAAATTATGACACTCCCCCTCTCAACATATTCGGCACCTGCAGTTGTAATTAGGTGGTTTATCAGAACAAAAGAGATATATTGCCAATCGAGTCTCCTTTGTCGCTGAGTTTCGTTGGTAAAAATGCTGATACAGGTTGTGCCAAAGAGGTTTAACAAGTAATTTAGTAAGTGGCAATAACCCCCAATTTGCCTTGTTAGATCGTCTCGTATCTTTAACCTCAAATCCTTAGATCTTAATTCTCTAAATTGCGTTGTTAATTATTGCTAATTATTGTTATTATTCGGTGATAATAAATCTTATTGCCAAATTTTATTACCAAATGTCCAATTAATTAATTATCATAGTATTTACTCTTATACTACAACGTGTTAATAGATTTACTAAATACTCATAATTAAATACTCATTATTATATAATATGATTTTACCACGATTAATAACAGAATATCCAACCTTAAAAAAGGAAAATTGAGAGACTCGTAAACCACGTAACTGAATGCAGTTGATTTGCATTTTTCTTTTTCCATTGTTTATACGTTTTTAATCAAAATTAATAGTGGATCAAACTTCTAATCAATTTAATACAATGCTCTTTTACTAGAATGTTATAACGTGATGCATGTCATTACTATTATTTTAAAGAGAGATTGAAAATCTGCTTGAGCCTTTCTCCCGCCGGAGCGGGGAGAGGGGCCGTCCGCGTACGCACGGGCACGATCAACGGTTCCTATCGCAGTTTCACGCTCGCGCGTTGTAGTATCTCTTGGGATCGTGAGCGCGAGCTTAGCAAGTGAATACGTGACGTCCCGCGCCGCGCCGCAGAGTAAGGGGGCGTGCGCCGTGTGATTTCCCCGCTTTTCCGCCGCGCCCTCCGCGGCCCGCGCGCGGGTCGAAGGCGCCGCGCCGAATTGATTTGCGCGGGCCAGCGGCCCGCGGAGCGCCCGGGTCACGTGGTCAGTACACGCGGCGCGGGGTCGCAGGGTTCTCCGACTCCGCGGTCCCGCCCTCTGGTCCGACGGTCTCGCCGCGACGGTCACTGCCTTGTGTTCCCGTCTTCTCGCACCTCTCCGCGTAACTCTACTTTTTTATGCGTCTTTCATACCTCCCAATTCTTCCATGTGTCATACAGGGTCTTCTCTGCGTTCCTCCGCGTCTTTCCGCGTTTCCCTGCTTCTTCCTGCGTCTCCTTGTATCTTCTCTCATCTCCCGCCTCTTTTCATGTCTTCCTGCGTCACCCCGCTGGCATCTCTACTACCTCCCTGCTGCCTTCATGCTCTCTACCCGCGTTCTCCCGGCGTCTCCTGCGTCTCCTCGCTGATTACCCTCTGTCTCCGCACTGTCTTTTCTTTGTTTCACGGCGTCTCCCTTCTGTCTCCCCGCGGGCCTCCTCGCGGCCTCCCGCGGCCTCCCTGCCACCTACTCGCTGCTACCCGTGCCATCTACCCTTTGTCTGCCCCCTGTCTCCCCTTACCTTCCTTTTGTCTTCCCGATCTATCTCCTCGCTGACTACCCGCTGTCTCCTTGCTGTCTTCCCGCTCCCCCGCTGTCTTTCTTCTATCTCCCCGCGGACTCTTCGCAATTTACCGCGTCTTCCTCCTCCTCTCTGTCTACACTCTGCCTTCCGGTTGTTTTCTTGCATCTCCTTACGTCGTCTCGCTGTCTCATCACTGGCTCCCCGTTTTGTGTCCCCTTATGCTCGATAACTCTCCTCTGTCTTCCCGTAGTCTCCTCTCTGTATTCTCACTGTCTCGCTGCTGTCTCCTCACTCCATCGTTTTCCGCAATATGTACCTTGTTCGTGCTTGCAGTCTCCCGTTTCCCTATACCCGTCCTTGTCGGCATCTCCTTTCCTGCCTCCGTCTTCGTCCCCTTCCTCTGTTCTTGAACACTGTCCTCCGTTATCTCGGTTGCCATCCCCCATCCATCGTATTCCGTCTGCAGTGCCGCGCCCCCTCTACCATTCCCTTCCTGCTCTCCATCCTCCGGGCCTTGTCCTCTTGACGAAGCCACCCGGAAACGCGCCGTCCCTGGACTCACCGCGCCGCATCCGCGACGGGAATGCAGATGGCGAACCGCATAAACGTGAGCGCCGCGTCAGATCACGTGTCGACGCTCGCTGAGGACTGCGTCGTGCACAAGGCTTCCTCCAGGAACAGTGATCTTTATCTGAACAGTGGGAGTGTCTTCATCTCGCGATGGGAATCATTTCGTGATATACGCTAACTCCTCGTGCGTTTCTTGAGGCCCGTTAGCAATTGACGTCCAGAGACCTGGGATGTTACTTGGCTTCCAAATAATTACGTTTTAATGAATAAAGATGTACATCATTTAATCATTATTTTCTGTTTTACATTCAATATTCGATTTTATGGACTCATTGAGTGTTACCTGGTTATGACTCATGGGTGATTTTATCAGGCGTTTTACGGTGAGGGGTATGGGACTGTCCGGAAGCTGCCTGCACCACAATGCTGTACGTACATAGATTCTACGTTATTTAGGTCCATATCAACACGTTACAACAAAACATTATATGTTGGGTTAAAATGTATAATATATTAATGCACATTATACTCGCAAGGCCCATTATACGATTATATTGTAGATGCTTCGAGAATTATATCACGGTACACCAAAAAAGGCTCATTCAGCGTAAGGAAAATGTCTTTTCATCATCATTCAATATACAGACAAATACATTTTATTTCTAATTACAATCTTGTAGTAGCAACTAGATATTAAATGATGCCAAATGCTTTCTTGGACAGACTTCTGCGAATAATCCTCATGACGCCGCATCGAATATCGGTCGGCGTCGACATCACAGCGTTCGAACATGACGTCACTCGAACCCCCAACTCCCTTGTGTATATTAATATGTACAGTGTTGATAAATTTTCATAAATCAATATTTTCTGAAAGAAAAGTCGTATAATTGTGAACAGAAAATAAAATTAATAGAAGTTAACAACATATAACACAACGTTTTAAGCAAAATTAACATTCTTAATGATTTTCACGAACATATTTTATTACTCATTATTATTTACTAATACCTTAAAACATTGTTAAGTTAAGTCATTAAATATTTTTCTTGTAGACTTTCTTGCCAGATGATGTATATGCCGCTCAATGACTCTACAACTCGGGAAAAGAAGGAACGAAAGCTGATACTACCCATGAGATTCTACAGCTCGTTACAGCCAACAGTATTATACATTTCTTCTGACCATTTGTGATGATTGCTTACCACTATTTTCGGACGTTAAATACTTTGTATGTTATAATTACAAGCGTCCTTGCACGTCCAGAACACTGTAGCACTGAGTGAAATGTAATGTATCAATACTGTTTAACACAATGCAAATATTTTAAAGGAATGCTGAAGTCCACTTACACTTCGAAACTTTTAGTCCTGCAAACAGACGGCACCTGTGTGTCCTTCTTCCTAGACTTTACCGCTACGTCTTGAGACAAGTGTGACATTTCATGTATTTGCTACCGCCTGGTTGCAACTTACCTCACCTCACGTTCTGTCGACTCACGGCTCTGGGTGCGTGCTCAACGGGGACGAGAGAACTTGACACATCTCTCACACAACGCAGTCGATCCATTGAGTAGTATCCGTTAGTACTTGTCACTAATTTTCGGTATCTGTCTATAAAACTTATAAATGTACTGGATGACGTCTAAGGAGTATTAATTATTTGATCAGTGCACTTCTAGAGTCCACATCACATCATAACTCCTAAATGTAAGATGTTGTCTTTTGCTGCGCAATGCCTACAATAATATTTTTATTTTGGTTGAAGCACGCTTATTGCTTTTGGTATAATAGCACAATAAAATTTGCATGAGCACACTGTTTAGTAAGTAAAACTAATCGTAGATGTAATAAGTGAGAGTAATATATAAAATAATTTGAATATTTTTAGAATAAATTTCAAGCAGTAACTGTGAACGTGGTTTCAAAAATAATACGAGAATATGTAATATTGAGAAATGTAATATTTTTCTTAAAAACAATCATGAGAGAGTATCTATATACGTGATATTAATGCCTTGAAGGGGATTGAGAGAATGTAGGTATGAGAAGAGAGCATCTATGTTTTGAAAAGCTCTGGTCAGGCTGATTGGCAATTTCAGCACCGGCAGCCGCGTCACCTGAATTCGGAGCGAGGGATGAGGGGGGTGGCGGCAGTGGCGGAGACGACCGCCTGCTGCCCCTGCTAACGGTACAACGCCACATGATACAACGATGGACACCGACGCGCCTGGCACATTGTGTAACGGGACCCAGTAATTAGCTTCTGTGATAGCCACCGCCGGTGCACCATAGCAGCCGCCGCCGCCGCCGCCGCCGCCTTCGGGAGCTGCACCCTGGGGCGGCGGCCGGGCCAGACGCCCTCGCTTGCGTCCGGGTGTCTGCCCTGTGGTGGTAGGTCACGGCGCACTGGGGCGACTCCGGGTCCAGGAACGTCTGGTCAGGGATTGGCCCGTTCGCAATTCTAGCTAGTGTCACCGGTCATATGGTTACTGCAAACTTCTCGCCAAGTAGTTAAATTCTGGAGTGGAATTTGGTGATGGACTTCAAGAAATTAAATTCGTTCGTTCATTCATTTTATTGGTTTAATATGAATTATATTGGGTTAAAAGTGCTAGATTGTTTAAAATGTTCAATATTGTTTACATTTCTGACCTAAAAATTGTGCGCCTTCTTTCGTGAATCTGAATGACCTTCCAGTAAAGAAAACAACTCAATCTTGCAATTTTCTTCAAATTATCAGGGCTATTCGTCCCGTTTTTTGATTTGAATATATGACTTTGAATGTTGTCTGCCGTGTAAAACTGAAAATCAGGGAGTGCTTCTTAGGTATGATTAAATCTACGACGTTCCTCAAAAAACTGTCTTCTTGCTGTATCACGTTTTAGCCTGTTCTTGCTAAACAGCATCGTATCCTGCTTGGCCTACTGCTAACTACCCGGAGGCTAAAATGTCTGCAGACGTTTAGAAAGAAGCGGAAATTGATATTTTTTTTTCACCATAGAGAGACTTGACTCAGCACAGTAAAAGTAGGATATCTTATATAATTTATACCAATGAGTCAAACAGGAATGTTACTCTGATGTTACGTCTCTCTCTCGTGGCATTCTTTTATGACATAACACATGCTATTGTACTTGCCTTAGAGAAGAGCAAGTTCAACACAAAAACCTCAAATTCAATTCGATTCATCGCCCTTCTGCTCCTTTTGCTCAAAAGCGATAGGTAGCGAAGCAGCGCTTTTGTCTAAGAGAAACAGGCATGAAACGAGCTAGCACGAGTGATTATTCGGGCGAGTGGCCGGCCAGGTGGCTGGCGGGGTTTCGCGTCCGCACCACCGTTGCAGTCTCCGGCGGAGGCGGGCGGCAGAGGGCTGCGGCGCGGCGTTGCGGCTCTCTTCGCCCGCAGCCATGTGGGTCACCCGCGCTGCGACCGCGTCCGCGTCCGCGACCGCTCCACGCAACGGGCCTACCGCCCCCCCTCCCGCGCTTCCTCATTGTCATCCTTTCGGCAGCTCTCTTCGCGGCGCCCGAACTGCCCTTTCCGCTGCGGACGCGGCGGATGTGGTTGCTCGCGGGGCTGCAGGGTCTGACAAACGGAGGATTCGACGGAAGTTTACTTACAAGGGGCGTTGTTTTCCATTTCCTTTAGACATCAGCACGACATTTTGGCGCTGGGATGCTTCGTAAGTTCACATTGCGGGAAACGTTTAGTCAAGTATTTTTTTCTTCACAATCGCAAATCAAAAAATGCCAAGAAATTATAAGTTCAATGTGGGTAATTTGATGCTTGTATAAACATTACGATACATTATATCATTCACTATATTTATTAAAAATTGTTTCTATTGTCTCTGCATTGAAAGCAATTAAATAAAAGCAAATAATATTGCCTATTCGATAGAATTTTGCGGAATGTATGTTCCATCATCTTTCGTCGGCGGCCGCGGATGTAGTTACTTGGCACTACAGTGTCTGACAAACGGAGGAATCGACGGAAGTTTACTTACAAGAGGCGATGTTTTCTGTTTCCTTTATACGACCGCACGACATTTTGGCGTTGGAATGCTCCGTATGTTCACCTTTCAGGAACCATTCAGTTGAGTAATATTTTTTCTTCCCAATCCCAATTAAAACATGTCAAAAAAGTGTAAGTTTAATGTGAGTAATTTAGATGCTTATAGAAATATTATAACGTAATATATCATTCACTAGATCAGTGTGTACCAACCTCTGTTGGTCGATGGTAGTTTAAAGAGGGTAAATTATGATCATGGGATCGATTGGGAGTCGACAGCCGAATATCTCGGCAATTGATCTGTGTAATCAAGATCATGTTGAATACAAATATATTAAAGAAAATGTTAATTGTTTTAATTTGTACAGGTTCAAAACTTCAAATGATACTTTGTAATATGTCTGAAAGTTAAAAATAAGATTGGAACAAAAACAATAAAACATAAACCTAATAAACTGTTTTTTTTAAACTATTGTTCATATTTTTGTCTATGCAATTGTTATCAAGTCATTTAGGAGCAATTATTTGTGTTATGATGATTTGATATGCTGTATATTATAAAAAAACCTCAAGGGGGTCGATGAAAGAAATCATCTTTTTAAAGTTACGATGTAAGTAAAAGGTTGGGAATCCACGCACCATATTTATTACGAATAGTTTCCAATGAATCTGCATTTAACGCAATTAAACAAGGGTAAATATTAATTCTGTTCGACAGAATTTTGCGGGATATATATTCTATCATGAGTGTGAAGTGGGTCACATGGTCTTGTTAATTCAATAGTCATATCATGTTACGCATTCATTGGCTCACGAACTAGCTGAACAGGTATCCTGTCACCACATGCTCCCGTTTCCGTGCCAATAGCCTAGTGCAAACCGGATCGTATTTTCTGTGTACACAATTTCTTGAATTGAACATTGAACGATTAGAAAAAGAATGTTGATATCAACGTCTGGAAATGCAAGGTTGAAATATCATTTTAAAAGCAATTTAATGAACATGTTCTAAGAATTACACTTTATTTTACGTTGATGAAGCGAGAATTCCTGGATGAAACAGTAGATGACACTAGTTTAGCTATCAAAAACGTGAATTTCACTTGTAAATCCATTATAATTTCAAAACGCTATTAAATTAATAATAGTAATAATTATTATTTCAGTTTTATACTAATGTTCTCAAAAGTGTGTTAAAAGAAATATAATTACATTTTATGCTTCAAAATATTCCATATTTTTAAAAGGTCCATTCTAAAAGGACTTAGGTAAACCTGACTTGGGATTACTTCAATGAAATAATACTGGAAATATGCTAATTAGGACCATGTTCTTTAACCAAATATTTGTGGGATGCATATTGAGGAAATATACAGATTTATCTTCTGAAGATAATTTTCGATTTTGCACGAGATATTGTATTGTATTATACTTGTTATTTTTCATTAGGACAATGATACTTCTCACCGTTTACACCCATATATGTTTCAGTAAATTAACGTGACTTGGAGTTTCTTTTCTGTATGATGCAATGATAAAAATCAGTTCAATTGCAACATCCTTATCACTATTATACATTTTGTCTTAACTGTACGATGAGTTAAATTCTTATTAGTGAATAATGAGTAATGTGAATAGTGAATGTTTTAGTTTTAAACTATTTTAATCTTGAGCCAACGATTGATGACAGATGTCTACATTCGTTAAAACGTCATTCACAAAAACGTCAGAATAACAATAGGCAATATATATTTTTTAAATAAGATGTTTGAAAATTAAGAAAACACTGAATGCTTGTGTACTTTGAGAAAAACGTGAATCTAAACTATGACTATTTTTTATTCCAAACTGTGTAATAACATCTTTAAAATTATGATGCATTTATTTTTTTTAGAATGATTATGATATCTTTGTTACATTTCTGACAACAGAGTTAGATAAAACTGGATAACATTTAAACCATCACTAGCATAGCAATAGCCTCCTTATCACCATTACTTTCGAGAAATGTCTATTGTGGTAGATGAACAGTCAAAAGTGATATCGCATTTGGGTTTACTGAACGATTATGAATGCAATAAGTTTCGATAAAGTACGATATTCTGTATTTCACGCCACTTGTCTTTGTCTTCCTCACATACAAAGTGAAAGTAGAGAATCAAATATGCAACTCTTCGTTCCGTCGAGTGTATTTTTGCTTGTCGTCTTTGTTGTTTGAATTAAGAAGGGATGATTGAGAAACATCATTCTAATAAATTGACCATCGTTTTATTTGGGGGGGGGAATCCATATTCTTTCCAAACCTGCGGACTGAACTCGTTGAATTGTGCAGAGCAATTTTCCACAAAGCCACCATTCTTTTCTTCACGTATGGACTGCCAATCTTATTGAGATAAGACCAAGTCGCATCATTTTTATCTTGATCGTCGCGCTTCCGCGAGGAAGCCATATTTTTCAAAAAAATACTTCAACATTTTGAAATGTGAAGTGCAGTTTTTCACACTACCAACAACACCCCGATCTATATTATGTACGGATAAGCAAACTTTTCGAGAATAGATCAAATCACATAATAGCATTCAACGAGAAAGCGATATTCCGCTAAAAAGGATTTGTTTGAAACGTACAGTTGAGTTTTGCACGCCATCCGTATTACGAATGAAGCGGCCATGTCTTTAACCGGGCGGTACACACGCTAGTATAAATTATTCGAACACACGGTGTGATCTTTCAGATGCAATATTTGAATTTTAGCCTATCTTGCTTCTCAAACAGACTATTGGTTGCTCTATTGGTTGCTCTAAACAAAACAAATAAACATCAATCCATTTATTAAGTTCGAAATTATAAAACTTCATTAATCAACAGTATTTATCAATAATAAGAACAAGATTTACTCAAAAGAGTAGTATCAATTGTAAATTGTACTTCACGGTCCTGCTTGCAATATGCTGCGCTGCACTTGGTTTGATTGAGAATATTCTGGTGACATCGTAAATCCTATTGGTATGAAATGGAATCAATGACATCAAAGCACAATTATATGGAGGTTCTGAGAAGGGCGTTGTTTTAAAAATTCTATGAGACTCTATCAAGAACAACTCGGTCATCTGAGAGATTGATTGGGTGTGCCGAAGGGTTAAGGATAGAACAAACACGTCATTTTAATATCGGCAATCGTAACACTCCGTCGTGTAAGCTATATCCTTCCAAAACCCACGGAATGACCGCGTTGAAACACCAACTGCTCCCCCAGTGGATGCTGCGCGCGGCGATCCGTGTCTCGGCAAGCAGCTCCTTGCGCGGCGCGGCGCGGGGCAGCGGGCGTTGGTCACCTTGGGGACGGCGTTAGCATGGCAGTCACACGCGCGTCTGGCTGCCGCCGCCGCCGCGCCGGCGCGTCCTTACCCGGTCACCGACACAATCGCGCGCGCGCCTTCCATGCCGCCGCTGCCGCCACCGCCCCTGCCGAGTACAGTGTGGCACGAAGAGCCGCACCGGATGAGGTGGCTCGGGGATTACATTGATATACCGCGTTGAAACGTGAAATGTAACGAGTCAAGACTCATCCTCAATCAGGACCATTGTCTGGGGCTGTTTGAGTAGGCCAGAATCACCTGCGTCATCACTTCATTCGCGTGAGAGGGCGGGCGAATATTCAGACGATTGAGCTGATGAACAGCTGTTTCTCTGACCGGAGGTCCTAGTGTTCGAGTGTTGGCAGGGCTTTCCACACTAGCTACATACCTATGTTGAAGTGAGCATTTGTGTCAATGAGAATTGACTAATAACCAGTTGACACGACCGGAAACAAAATAATAAATCGATCGACAAGGAGAGGATATTCCAATGAAGGCGGTTCAAACATTCGACGTTTCGCTGAGTAGTGAGTGATTGATTGCCCAATTTGGAGCAGCTGATGTGCTCGGCGAATGTTCGCTTCCTTTGATGAATCCAAAAGACCAACTAACGGTGAGTAGGATGAGTATCGAATGTTCGTCAATCGGCTAATAGTAAGCACTCACACTACTCGAGATTTGGGGAGCGGATGGTCACTACTCGCCAAGTCTCGAATAAGTGCTGTAGGTTCGAGCCCCAACAGAGGCAGGATTTTTGGCATTAGTTTGTTCGCTAGGACAAGTTCAGTCTGGATTCAGGCGATACACTGCTCTGATCGGTAGTTTTTCGTGGTTTCTCCGTTCAACACCAGGCGAATGGCCGGAGAAGTACCCTAACAAATAGGGCCACGAATCGCGTGCGTTATTTACTTATTTTTTCTTGTCCTATATTCACCCCTTACTTTCACAGACACTAACATGTACTACACTACCACATATACCGGGAGATCGGTCGGGGGCTTGTCCCGGCTACGGCGGTGGGAGATATCTGAATGGGGAAAAGCCCGGTCGCCGACGATTGGTCGGCGCTGAATTTCGCCATCCGTCGGGGGAAGATCACCGTCACCGCCCGAGGAAAACATGCACTACATTTACGGGACTAATGACCTTCTCAGATGACGCGTCCGAAGTCACTAATAATCAAACAATCATTCGAAGGTATTTCATGGGAAATGCTTTAATTATTAATGTGAACGTTGTGAGAAAAACATTGTGACGTATGTTATTGAGACTTAAATTAGTTGTATAAATACACCTCGTGTATTTTATCTTGAAAGCCGTCCTTTTGACAACTCTGAATGAAAAGAATGTGTTCACGTAATGTGGTTATCATATCGAACTCGTCTTAATTCTAATTCAAATGTTAATTTTATCTCCACCTAAAAGATGATTCTTTCAAGGCCAAATTTTCTCACTGATCAATATTTTTAAGTATTTTCTCACTGATCGGTACTGTACTTTAAGATTGCGTCTCATTAATGTTTCAATTATTATTAATATTTATTTATTGGAAGTGCTTAAAATATTACATTGTCTTGTATTTGCAGACGTTTACATCAAGGTATTTTCAGTTTTATTCATAAAGAAGTAAAATACTGTGTCATTTAGGAAACGAGTTGTAAACTGATTCTTTGTTACTCTCCTCTTTACTTTAAGAGGTACTATGACAAAAATATTTGTAAAATGTATATATATTTTAAGAAGAGCAAGTGTGAGGCTTTAAAATTATCACTACTTAAAAATTTAATCTAACAGAAATGTCTCAAATCTAAGTTTAAAGAAGAGATATAGTAACCAGTGGTTTCATACATATTATGCGACATGATTACTGAAGTATTTAATACCTATCATTTTACTGAAATATTTTATTAAAGTTTTATTTCAAATTCTTTGTACGTATCCGAAATTCTTTTTCATGTGTAACAGAATTTTATCTCTTTATTGACTATTTAAAAAACACATTTCCATCTTTGTGTCTAAAACGCGGTTAATGGCGATGAAAATCATGTCACACTTAAGACCTGAGCATTCACCGTTGGAAAGCGTTTTCATTAACAAGTAATTTCACTGGAAAAAATCTCATAACCGTGAGAACATGGATCAAACCGGTTCAATTTTTAGGGAGATAAAGTTGATTGTATTACACCATTCCATTATAATTTTTACTACCACATATTTTCTAATCACGGAATAATTCGTTTTTGAGGTCGGCTTTCGAGATTCCTGGCCTGCATGAAGCGCTGAGGAAATGAGATCTCGAGGCATCCTCTCCAGCGGGGCAGGTCGAGGTCGCCGCCTGCTTCCTCGGTGGCCGCGTTGTTTTTTATTTGTTTGGTGTTTCCGAGCACGTCAACTACTATGGTCTAGTCCCGTAAGTGTAGTGTGTTTTATCGCGTGATAAAAAACATACGCGAGGGATTCTTTCCCCGCTGAGGTCCGACGCCGACCTACAGTTAGGTTTGCGGCGTTTCCCACATCCACGTATCTCCCATCCCACGTGTCACCCGAAATGGGTGGTAGTGTATTGCTTGTAGGTATATGTAATTGTAAGAAAGGGGAGAGGATAGGACAACGAAGAGGAGGGAAAAATGGCGCCTAATTTGTGGTCCAGTTGTTAGGGTACTGATACGGCTTTATCCTAGTGTTGATCGAAACAAGAACACGTAAAACTATCGATCAGAACAGCTGACGGCTAGAATTATCCTCCAGTCAGCGACCTAATTTGTCCTATTTAACTAGTGTCAAAAATCTTGCCACGGTCGGGACTCGAACCCCAAGACCTTCCGGTCAGAAGCACTGCAGTGGCATAATTGGGAAAATAGAAAATCAAGTGATTGGTAAGAGATTGCAGTGAATAAAAGGAATTTTAGGCTTTCAAAGACATTTTATACCCACCAAACAGATTCTTTGAATCGTTCTCAAACATATCCGTGAAGAAATATTACCTAAGGTAAGTGCAATTATTTGGCGCCGCAAATTGTCTTAAAGACCCTGTTTGTTCGTTCTCTGCTTCAGAACTTTTCGAGAATTGGTTGTAAAAAGAGGGTTTACTTTGCAGTTTTCATGGACATCTTGAAATGACGAAATTAACACACACCATGTGACCATAATTTAGCAGTACAATGAACAAAATGTTTGCCCTGCGGCGCCTCAGCCGGTGCGAGTTGTCGAAGTGCGCGGCGGTCGCGCAGGGCGAGGGGCTGCGCCGATTGTGGAGCAGCGTGTGCGCCCAGCAGCCAACAGGGAGAGTCGGCGGAACCTGCCTGCCTGCCTGCCTCCCTGCCTGCTTGCCGGCTTCTCCGCCCCGCCCCGCCGCGTCCCACCGCGCCGCGCCGCGCCGCGCGTGGTAGAAAAAGGAAGTGTCCTGTCTGGCGGGAGGTTTATGGGTATGCGCTGACAGGGCGGGCGCGGAGCGGCTCTAGGCGCCTCGACTCAGCCCTTGCTCCTCGCGGCCCCGCGGGCGGACGAGACGCGTCATACGAATATTATGGAATGTTAGTGGATGAATTGCTGCTCATTCATGCATGCGCTCATTATCATCATCATCAAAATCATTGTCATTGGAATGATCATCGACATCTTTTATGATTCACCGATGTCCGCGGCACTGCAGGTTTACCACTAACCTTTGGGATCCTTGATGCACATGCATAAACCTCCCACACCTTAAAGCCACTATCCACAGGTCCATTGTCTCTCCACACACATCCTTTGTTCGTATCAAACAATAAGGAGTAGCGTTTTAGTATCCTCGCAGGGAAGGTCAGATTAAAGCATTAAACCGAGTGCAGAAAAGGGGGCTAAATTGGTGAACAGAAGCGAAGAGTCGAATTGGGAATCATTTAGTTATGTGTAGAAAGGCAAGTATGCCCTCTTCGAGGCTTTCACTAAGCAACTGCAGTGGAAAACTATCAGTGAAAGAATTGAAATGACATGTTACTTAAGTAGTGGTGATCACCTAAACGAAATGAAATGCATAATACAAAGAACGGATATATGGATATAGGAAAAATTCAGCTTTGTGAATAGGAACGTTGCGACCTGGAACAATTTACTTGCACAGGTGCTACTGGCAGTTGCCAGGATCACGCAATTTATGCGTTCGAGTGTTTTTAAAGAGTGTGAAGTTCAAGAGTGTTCGAGTGTTTTTAGAGCGTAGTTTTTAGGATGACCCATCAAGGTAACGTAGAACAAAGAAAACTGGATTGGTCCAAGGACGATATGATGAAACCTGGACCTGAGACGCGAGACTCTCTTTGTATTTTGGGCATCATGGATACATCTCAGGGTGAGGAGATGGAGAACAAGTGCGTGTACAAGATGAAGTCTCAAGTGGTCTCATTTCGCTTCTCCAACTATAGACTTTAGGAATAACAAGTTTTTTGTCGCCAGCTTTCTTGATTCACACGTCGTGCCAGATTTAGAAATATATCCGGGATTGGACCCAAGAGTCGAACATTTACAGGGCGCGAAATGTGAAATACGCAATTCTTCTTTAATATCTTTCTTAAATATTTAATAACGTCGTTGGGGCGATTTAGAGTAAATCACGGTCTCGGATGAAGTGGGAGGCGATAGTCGAGCTTTATGGCGAACTGTGTTCATAATTTGTGATATTGCCCGTGTGTCGTTCAATATATATCATAACACTACCATCTTATAAGAAGAAGCTCAAATAAATGACTTTCTTTCGAATACGAGCATTCATACGCCATATTTTGATACAACTCTTTTGTTTAGAATGTTCTTAACGGCCGCTGAACTGTTACAGTCCTTAACGGATGCCGACCGTTGTGAGAGGATTTTCGTTCCTCTATTAGGTTGCGTTAATTCAATATTCCAGAACAATATTGCTGAAAGTATAAGAATGAGAACTTTTATTTTTATATTCTTACTACACTGAAGAGTGTAGGGGAAAGTCAGAATTCCTCAAGCCCCCTCGTGTCAAAAATCCGGGCAAAAGTATTGTCTACCCCAACAAAGAGTAAATATATCTTAATATTCTGTCTACAGTGAATAGTATAGGTAACCTGTATGCTGGTAACTGTTGCTTGCTAAACGTTTGGTGAAAGTCAGAATGCCTCGGGCTCCCATCGTTCAAAATCCGGGCGAACGTCCTGTCCACCCTGGCCGGGGCTCCATCCTGAACGCCCCAGAGCTTGCTGTGGCCCGCGGCTGCGGAAGTCTCGGCACCCGCCGTCGCTGCCTAGAGAACGTGAGCCGGTCGTACTTACGTCATCGGAGATGTCTCCGCAGTGCACCACCTGCTCCGTCTCGACGCGCTCGTCCGTCTGCTCGCGGCTGCGCACGGTGCGCTGGTGCACCTCGCGCACGGTGCCCTCGGGCCCCGCCGCCGCCACCGCCCAGCCCTCCTCCTCCGCCGGCGGCGCCTCGCCCGTCGTGCGGTGCTGCGAACACAAAATATCGTCACGTTGACAACGGAAGATTCAAAGGTTTTTGGAAGAATCATCCACAAAATTTGCACTAGTAGGAAAACAAGAACAACGGCTCCAAGTCTCCACCTGAGAATACTTGGAATATATTTTCTCGCCCGTTGTGTGGTGCTGCAACCACAAAATATCATCTCGTTAACAACGTAAGATTCGGACGGTTTTGGAAGGACCATCCACAAAAGTTGCACTAGTAGGAAAACAAGAACAACTGCTCCAAATCTCCACTTGAGGGATACTTGGCATATATTTTCTTGCCCGTTGTGTGGTGCTCCCAACACTCAACATTTCCACATTACAAAACAGAATCATGTTAACAATGGAAATTTTGAGTTTTCTAGAAGGATCAGCCATGAAAATGGCCCTGATAGAGAAAAGAACAATCATGGATTCAAAACGCCTGCTGAAGTGTATTTGGATTACCGTTTTCCCGTCTTGCGGTGCTGCACGCACGAAACAGTGTCACGACAACAACGAAAGATTAAGAGTTTTATAGAAGCTTTTTTAGAAGGATCAACCATAGAAATGACACTACTACGGACAGAAAGAATAACCATGGATTCGAAACTTCGTTTTCCAGTCGTGTGATGCTTCACATACAAAACAGACCCACGTCAACATTGGACAATTCAGAGATCGTTGTCATATACCCAGTTCACATCTCAGCACAAAACATTACGTTATCTTTTTTTAGTACTTTTATAAATTAAGGTTTTTAAGTTAAAGTTTGGTGAAATCGACTTACTTTGAAGAACGACTCTCATCGCCTACAAATATTAAATAATCCACAGATGGTTGTTCATTGAAGATGGGAATGTTGATAAAATGAAAGCTGTTGGGATTCTATTTGTGACAAATATTCTTTGTGCCAATGTATTTGAGAGTAGATTCTGGACACGATTAAAATAATTTTTGGATAATTTGTAGTATTCCCACATTTAAAAACATCATATTGTTGGTCACAAATGTATTGTGCTCATCAAAAACCAGAAGTTATAAGGAAAGTGTGTTGATAAGATACCCGTTAAAAACCTATTGTGTACTATAAAGAACATAAAAATAAACTTGGATTCAGAGATCAAATTGAGATGGAAAAACACTTCACCTTCAATGTCGTTTTGGTAAATGGAATAATTATTAATCTACATTAGTAAGGGTATGACAATTAGGTAGGGGTTAGGAGAGGAATATGTTAATTTCGTGGTATTACCCGGTAGCAAACAATACATTTTATTCCTTTCATCTTTATTCCTGTGAGATAGTTCTTCAATGCAGACTTTTGTTTTGATTCATAATAAAATTGTAATTTTTACGTGATGGCAAGAATAATATAAAACTATCTCACATTCTTAGCGGTGTTAATACAGTCAGGAGGCGCCACAATCCCGTGTTTCGGAGAAGGTCTTCCTTCTTCAGCCATCGCCCTCACCAGCAAAACCCAGCCGAGCAGCCCTCCCCGCCCGCAGCGACACAAATAGACCTAATGGCTTTCTTTGGCGCGGCGCGTCGCGGTGCTGCGACCCGACACTGGCGGCCGTTTCTTTCGACGGCCCTCTTGCCGGCGACCTGCTCCGCTGGCTGCAGTAATGCTCGGCCGCCGCAGCGGCGGCGAAGACGACGGAAGCGGCTTAGTTGGTGGCGACGGGGGCGATAGAGGTGGAGTAGCCTGTGGTAGTGGCGGAGATGGCAGCGATGGCGGGAGTGGGGGTGTCAGAGAGTGGCGGCGTGAGCGGGGGCAGGGTAGTCAGCGACGGGGGTGGTAGGGAGGGGGCGATGGAGAGGCGGCGGGTGCGGCAGCGGGTGCGGCAGCGGGGGCGGCAGCGGGTGCGGCAGCGGGTGCGGCAGCGGGTGCGGCAGCGGGTGCGGCAGCGGGTGCGGCAGCGGGTGCGGCAGCGGGTGCGGCAGCGGGTGCGGCAGCGGGTGCGGCAGCGGGTGCGGCAGCGGGTGCGGCAGCGGGTGCGGCAGCGGGTGCGGCAGCGGGTGCGGCAGCGGGTGCGGCAGCGGGTGCGGCAGCGGGTGCGGCAGCGGGTGCGGCAGCGGGTGCGGCAGCGGGGGCGGCAGCGGGGGCGGCAGCGGGTGCGGCAGCTGGTGCGGCAGCGGGGGCGGCAGCGGGGGCGGCAGCGGGGGCGGCAGCGGGGGCAGCAGCGGGGGCGGCAGCGGGGGCGGCGGCGGAGGTGCAATAAACGTGATGGCGAGAGCGTTTCTTGTCGCGGCGATAAGTCAGCTCTGTGACGGTTTCGTGCTTCAAAGTACGCCTCATCACTTTAGCTCTCGGTTTCGTCATTCTGATCACACTTCCAATGGCAGACGCCGCAAAAACTCATGCTCGAGATCGAGGGCAGAGGCTCCCAAGTTAGTGGCAGAATAAAGCGACGCGGTTTTCCTCCTAAACGTTTTGCGCTTAAAATCCTCAGAAATGTATTATTAGATCGAGATGGTAATCCTGCTTCGAAGATAAATGTTCTGTGACGGTAAAATAATAATAGTTTTGCTTTTGTTGTAAGAATAGTTAGTTCCGTCAATTTTTTCATTTTTTTAATGAAAAAGTATCATAGATTTAGTGATTTGTTTGAACTGCAGTTGAGTGTTGTTCCGTGACATTTAATGACAATAATAAAAAATACTATTCAATACAAAATTACTAGTAATAATACCTTAAATGTTTTTGAATATGTGAACATTATAGAGTAACAGCTGAGAACGTCCTACAACTACAGGCTACTTATAATCTCAACGAATAAGCACATTTGTGGCTGTAATGAGTCATGACTGTCAATTGACTAATTCGTTCCAGAATTCAGTTTCTCCATCTTATGTGGCTATTAACATTTCAAAGTGTTTAATAAAATTAGCTAATTTTTACTCTGTTCAGCTTTCTTAAATGAATAATATGAACGATTAAATTCCTCTTTTTCTCTCTCCTGTTCGCTCGCACATTCTGACTCCCTCCCGCTCCCTCTCTTCCTGGCTTCGTCCAAGTGTTAACTATTCTCATTGGGACGTTTAGCAGAGGCAATGTCGTCCAATGTGAAAACACCTCTGAATAGCCCATTCACATGTTCTTCGTTGTAATCAAGCGAAAGGTGATGTTCGGAGAGCTTATCAGGGAGGGAGTGGCGCGTATCTACGCCATAGCGTAGTATGATGGTATGGCGATGGGTGATTTTAGATAACCGAAAGTAGAGAAGAAGTGCTTTGCGTAACGTTACATTGCTTGTTGTTTTGTATCATTGCGGTCTCAATGTGGTATAGTGCACTATGCTATAGCGTCACTTGGAGGAAGGTAATATTGTCTGGTGTAACGCCACATGTGGAAGATCACATCTCGTGTCATGCTGAAGATCTCCTCGCGTGATATAAGGAAGATCGCGTAACATGTCCCAGAACGTCAAATCTCATAACGTGGCATGGGGAAAATCGCATCATATGACAAAGAAAATTGCTTCTCTGCGCATGTGGAAGATGGCATCTCGTGGCGTGTGGAATATCGCGTAACGTGACAAAGAAATCGTATGACGAATATAAGGAAAATCTCGTTAGTGGCATGGGAGAAATCGCATCACGTGACACTTGGAAAATCGTTTCGCGACGCATGGGGAAGATGGCATCTCGTGTCTTGGGGAAAATCGTGACACGGGGAAGATCACGAGACGTGACATAAGGAAAACCAGTCAGTGCCATGGAGATAATAGCATCATGCGCCATAAAAATCGTTTTGCGACGCATGGGGAAGATGGCAAAACGTGTCGAGGGGAAAATCGCGTCACGTGACCTGGGGAAGATCGCAGCACGTGATATAAGGAAACTTTCTTCAATGGTATGGGGGAAATCTTATCATGTGTCGTAATGAAAATCGTTTCGCGCCGCATGGCAAAGATGGCATCACATGCCGTGGGGAAAATCGCGTCACGTGACATGGAAAAAATCGCATCACGTGACACGGGGAAGATCGCGTCACGTGACGAGGAAAATCACGTGACGTGACATAAAGAAAACCTCGTCAGTGATATGGGGGAAATCGCATCATGTGACAAAGAAAATCGTTTAGCGACGCATGGCGTCACGTGGCATTGGGAACACGACGCCACGCCACCGCATGGTGCAGCCCGGCGCATAGGGAAGCACTCGGCGCTGCCTGGCGATCCACTGGGGCGCGCGCGCCTGCCATGTTCGCGCCTCGCCGCTCCGCCGGGCGCGGACGTGAGCGCGTCGGGGCTCGAACCGCAG
This sequence comes from Gryllus longicercus, assembly GCA_038098605.1. Classification (NCBI taxonomy): domain Eukaryota; kingdom Metazoa; phylum Arthropoda; class Insecta; order Orthoptera; family Gryllidae; genus Gryllus; species Gryllus longicercus. The sequence continues at coordinate 999,559 of JAZDUA010000004.1, forward strand.
CCAAGCGTCCCGCGAGCGCAGGCATCGCTGCTCTTGTCACTGGTCGGTCGCGCCGACGCGGTTCTTCGCATCGCTCCTTCCGGCGGCCGCGTTTTGTTCGAATTTTACGCCCATCACTGTAAACCGACGTGGTTGTTTTATTTCTAACACCTGGCGTTTTGTGTACATAGTGTCTTGCTTTGTTCTAGAACGGGGTCTCTTTGAATTTCGTATTGATTCTGCAACTGGGGAGTTGTCAGGTTTCACGTGTGGCATAATTTGGTCGTGAAATGAAATAATACGGACGTAGTGATAGCACATGGATCCATATTAATCCCCTTTTCCATGAAAATATTATGTATATTGTATTTTTTCACTGATTGCAAACATATGTGTACTGACTTTCTGGAATCGACTGTGCATTACCCTTTCACATGCATGTACAACTTCACCAATTTCGTAGAAATGTCTGGGATTTTTATAGAAATGAGTAAATCCCTTTCCAGTTGAGCGGCGTGGTAATTGTACATGTGATGTAACATTGAGAACTTGTATCCCTTGAGAATAGATTGATCGTTGAATAAGCAAAGAATAAAGAATTTGCATTTTACTATCTGCATTTTAAAGGTCCACATATTTATAACTGAAAATGACAAAAATTCATAGGTGATTCACTTCTATTAATACATACATCCAATGCATTCACATAACAAACAACGAACAGCTTTCCACATTCTTCAACAAATCGTGACATTCCACAAATTACGTTACACAACGTCATTTGTCAACGCCGTCAACGACAAACTTGTCCAATGTATTGCAGTAACGAGGATGTTTATATTTTCGGCGAACAAGTGTCACGACCCAACCCCACGACGTGACGCGACGCGGCGTGCGAACATTTCGCCCAACGCAAACAACCACCGCGCACCGATCGACCTGCGTCCCCGCGGGAAACAGGCGTTTCATACAAGCCTCAGTTGGGCAAGCGGCGCGAGTGAAGGTGCAGCGCACGGGCGCATATTTGCGGGGGAGAGAGGGGGGAGCCTGTTTTGCTTCCCGCGGCGCGGCCCATTGGACTGCGCGGCGAGGTGACCACATCTCCGGTGCGGCGGAGCCTCCTGACGAAAGCCCCCCCATTCCCCCCCCCCCCGTACAAGAGGCCTTGCGAAACTCTTGTGGCCGCCCGCCCGTCCGCCTTCCATTAATGTATTCATGAAACACTGGCCGATACTTCCATTGAAAGCCGCGCCGCCCTCGTCGCCGACTCTCGAACACCGCCCACGCCCACGCCCACGCGCCGCCACCGCTGCCGCCCCCTCACTCTCGGCGAGGCCGCGCGCGCCTCCCGCATGCTGCCGCTCGCCGGGCTCAGCACCCGAGGTGGAGCTACAGGAGGCTCCTCACATTCTGTTGATTCAATGACAGATTATTTTGTATTTTCGGGCGAATCAACTACTATGGTCATTAATCTCGTAAGCGTAGTTGGTGTTTTATCAAAGGAAGTGGCGGTGTTCTTCCCATCTGGATGGGGAGATCCGGCGCCGACCTACACGACGTAGGGGGGCACCAAACCGAAATCTACCACCAGCGGTGCCTCGCCCAACCCGGGCAAGATCTAAGCTCCCGGGTGGTCTTCCGGGATGAGTGGTAGTGTAGTGCGTGTGTAGTGTGTAGGAAAAATAATAAATCTCGCATGGTCCATGGACCGTTTTGTAAGGTTTCTGCTCCGAAATTCGTCTGTTATTGATCGGAGGAACGACGTAAATCTACCGATCAAATCAGCCGGCAGCTGGGATTCTCCTTCAGACAGCGGGCGAATTTGACATAGTTATTTACTAGTTGCTCCTCTGAGCCACCTCCGATGATCCACACATTTGGAATTCGCGGAGTAGCGAGATACTTCTATTCCAGTCCATACCCGAGCAGCTAATGTGCTCGGCGAATGTTCGCTTCCTTTAATGTGTCCAACTGCCCGACACGCGGAGGGTAGGGCGAGCACCGAATGTTCATCGCGCGGCAAATAACAAGCAATTCATTAACACTACTCTGGATTCGCCTAAAACCGAATGCTCGTTACTCGGCGAATACAGAATGTGTGGAGATGCCTTAAGGCGAGGGTGTTGGAAGTTGACCATATCAGCGGCGCTTTTACGAATGGCGTATGTCCTCTGTATTCAATACCAGACCAACATGGTGCCAATAAACAATACCCTAAGAAAACAATGAAGGTTTTGTACCATTGATACTCGTAAGAAACCTAGGACACAAAACCCCATTAGTGTGTTTCTGCACACTTAAAAACGAGTAAACCACCTCTTGCTCTGTTTATTAATTTGATAATGATTTTTGTGTAGATGACACATATGTATTCGTATATATTAATTATTCAAAACATAGCTATTTCTACTTCCGACGGAAAGGTCCGTGGAGTGATATTCTCAACAAACTGCTCCTTCCTTATGCTTCCATTTCAGAGCATTTAGCTAATAGAGGGAAGTTCTACAGTGGAGAGGTCGTGTCATCAGTTTATTTTCAAAAGTCGCACTTTTCTGCACCTCTCGCTGTAGCTAAACATTTTATATGCCTACCTTTTCAAGTGTATGAAGCTGTAATTAATGTTATCAAAACGCATTCTTTCCACTGGTATATTACGTACATGAATGGTGACTATTGTGTCGTTTTAATTATTTATATTTCCTTTCTACGAATATCTTTTTTTATTTTTCAGGAAGAAAGGAAAAACAACTTGACTTCAAAACTGCTACTCGAGTTCTACCCACTACACACTCAACTGCGCATCGTGAGTACTTTCATGCCTTAAGGGAATAAATGTAATTCTTTTTATTTATAATTTGCATAATATAATTTTGTTATCAGCTTGCTAAGTTGTGAAGTATTGAATTCAAGTTCGGTGTAATACTATAGTACAGAAGTTACATATTACAAAATATAAAAAAAGTTCGTTATTATATGAGAGAAGTGTCGTACGATCAATTAGATTTCATTCGCACAGATTGGGAGAGACGGTTTTTTCTTCTTATTGTTAGTAGTCACTTAAAATTGGGAGTGGGTAAATCAACACATTAATTTCCATATCATCATTAGCATTTATGTAAAGGTAAGTTTTAAACACCATTTTCACTAGTTTTAGTTTACATACTTTGGAATTCAATGAGTTTCACTTTCTAACTTTGAGGAAAAATATCTGAAAAGAATTAAAACTGAAATCTTATTTTATTTTAGTTTATTTTGCTCCATATGAAGAGCAAACTTTAAACGGAAATATTTTGTTACAAGTCTTTGTAAAAGAAAGTGGCATTAATTCTGAGAATCTGACCGCCATATTCCACTTTTTTATTATATTGCTGCCGGTTATCTCTGCCGTGGCGACGCTAGGAGATCCATATGAACTCAGACGACGCAAGAGTCATTTGAGCAGAGGTTATGAGAAACGATACGCGCTTAGCGCCTACTTTCGTTGCGTCACCGATACCGATTCTAGTTCTAGATAATATGGCTGAGATACGATGCCGGAGTGTGGGGACTGTTTTGTTAATTGATACTCTATGTAATATCAGACATGTTAATCTTTATAGCAGCCCTTTAAATTAACAGAAAAACTTAACTTTTCGAAGTATTTATTTTTCATTACATGACATTCAAACGTTCTATACCTATGGGTAACAGTTCAAGCCCAAATTTGTACGAGAATAGAATTCTGTTGTGTGTTACAAATATGATATCACACATTTGAAGAAATACAATGTCTAAGCCTCGAGTTCCTAAACGCTAGAGTATTTGTTCAAAACAATGCCTCATTATTATGTTCTCTTAATGAGTCCTTTGACAATTTTGTTAATTTATGATGATGATGATGAAGATGATGTTATTGTGATTTTCGTTTTTCTAAAAACGTGAGACTTACCAAACACCATATATGTGTCTAGTACCATTGCATACATTTACATTACAGTACTCGCTGCCATTAACGTACCATAGGACATTAAATATCAGTGGGAACGACTCTAAAAAGTGACCTGAATAAACTGAAACATTTCTCAGTCTGCTAAAGTATGCCATAAACATTTACCTCGTGGTTAATGTGTGTAGAAACGTGTGAAATAATGATTACAATAAAAAAAGTAATAATGTTTGTGAAGTTGTGTTCATCACACAGGAAATTCATGCCACATTTATAACAATTGCGGAAGCAACTCTGAAGAGAAGTTAAAGTGTTCCAAACCAAGAGAAAGGCGGAGAATTTTTTTTTTGCGAGAAAAACGACTTAGAAAGAATAAAAGAATGCGTTAAAATATAAGTCAAGGTTTTTTTTTTTTTGGCCTCTAGAATATCATTGACTGTAAGCACTTTTAACACCCTGCACTCTGGCGACCCGAAACCGAGACGTACTGGCAAGAAAAAGAAACCAGTTTTCCACACCCACCTTTTCCCCCTGCTACGCTTTCACACAAATAAGCGACAATTTACACATTCGTCGAATGCCTCAAATTAGCCGCATTCGGAGCACAGCCTTCCGTTGTTGCGTCAGCGACCCCGCACGACATCGGTCCACTGACGAAAGCGTCTCCGTAGACACCGTGGACAGAGAGGGCCGTGGCGGCGGCCGGCCGTCCAAAGCAGCGGAGCCAGCCCCGCTGAACGCGCGTTTGTCGTGGGGAAGACGCCCCATTCTGCGACGAGGGCCCGTGCCTTGCGTCATCCCGCGACCTGATTCGTGGGCTGTCGCGGAGAGAGAGATGCTTGTCCCAGATAAGCGGGAAGGCTGTTCGCGGGGATGTATACACTCTGCGTGTGCTCACGAGGTGGCCCCTGGCAATTAAAGTGTTCCTTGGGGAAGATTGAAGAAGTTTGCTGACAGTAAACGTGTACAAATGGATTTAAAGTTTTATTTTTCGCGTGAGTTTTGGTTATTAGTGTTTGAGAAATTTTCTATTTCGAAGGGGATAATTAATTTATTTTTGGATTGAAGAAGCCATTCGTCTCATTCATTCTACATTCGGCTGAAATACGAGTACATATTCAAGGCATGCTAAATACAAACATCACTGACCACAAAGCAAGCTTATTGTAAACCATGTATTATACCAATGGTTATGTAAATTCGTGAAAAACAATAAAAAACGATTTGTAATATTATACTTGACCTATCTGATCTTTTATAAAGGTAACATAACTGCATTATTTTTTCTTCATTTTCGTACGTACGCGCATGTGCATGTTTTACAGAAATCATGTCATATTTTTAAAAGAAATTTCAATGTTCGTCAATTTTTGTCTTAAAATTCAATCAGTTCCACTTGTCAATTAATTAAAAAACCTAAGAATTTAAAAGCATTTTAAGTCAACTCTTGAACTCAGTTGGATATAAAAATAGAAAATTCGTTAAAATTTGTTGTGAATAATATAAATTTCAGTTGATAGATTCGAAATAGAAACAAAAACCTTTAATAAACATTCATAATTTTAATAGATTGCTCTATTTCTTATTAGATATTACAACATTAACAATTTCAGGCTTACTCAAGATTAGCGTATCCCATATATACTCAATCATGCACTCACGAGTAAGCGGCGTTCGTGTCTTGAAATGGCGAGGTTTTCAGTGTGTCTACCTCTAATGCGTTGAGAACCAAAAAAATGGTGGCCACGATCTCAACAACAAGGCGGTAATTGCGGGCCCAGTGGTTATTAAAAATTCCAAATTAGCGTCGTAGAATCACTGCGTAAGTGGGGCATGTGAAATTCTGCTAAACTGGTTCGTCCGCAACTGAAAGGCAGAAACGGCGCGGTGCGGTGGCTGTCGATTTCCTGGAAAGCAAAGTCGGCTTCAATTTCTCTGAGCTTCCGCCATTCGCCTAACAAACTCTCATGCCGTTTACGGAATGGTGGTGTCCTTCCAGATACCAGCTTCTGCCTTATAAGTAGGTATTTAAAATCTGTTTTTCTCGTTTACATTTAATTCTGGTGCAGGGAAGTAACCATATACATAGTATGTAAATGTAAGAATTTACGAAAACATTCTTCCGGACAGCTACGAATCAATTATTTTCAAACTGTTTTATTCCAATTTTAGTAATATAGGATAACTATTCTTGTACGTTAGAAAGATGATCTACCAGCATTTTTCTCGGTGTGGTGGTATAGTGTCTAGACGTCACGTACGGGATATTTCTCATCACAATGGCAATAGGCATTTCAGAAAACAAAACGTAAATTAGCAAATGATTAGCGCTGAAGCTTTGTGATGTATGTAATTTATTTGCCACAATGGTAGCTGATTGTCGACTCTTGACGACTGCTAAGTAGGTGACGGACGATGCTACTATGAGAATGAGAATTCTAGAGTTAGGTTGCTTTCATCGATTGTTTTCAAGGTTTCTTTCAAGCAATACCTCCAAGAACGTTTGAGCAAAATATGATCGTTCAAATTGTAGCAGCTAAAGCTCCGTTAATACAAGTGAAGGGAAATAATAAATGTGTAAAAGGTAAAATACAAATGAATTTTAAACTTTATGTGTATTATAAGGAATGAAAACCAGATGACAAATGAAACTGCGACAGAAAGCATGTATACTGGTCACAGAAAGTAATCGTACAGTCGAAGTAATGAAGCAAAATAAAATAATTATAAATGGATTTTCCACTCTTATACGATTCGTGATATTTGGCGTAGCATTAATAGTGAGCAGAGCATGGCCAATCTTAACTAAAAAGTTGTCAGTACATGCGTACAGAAACTGGTGATGGTATAGGAAAAGGAATTACAAAATTAGAAATCATGGGAAAATCTTTGCAACAGTTATCCGAACTTGTAAACAATATCCTTCAACACCTATCAGTAATTGATAGATTTTATGACCATAAAAATGTGAGAAATATTTCCAACCAGGAAAACCAAAAGAGTTCAATGAATCAGGTAAACGATGTATTATTTAAAAATTAATAATAATAATAATAATAATAATAATAATAATCACCATCATCATCATCATCATCATCATCATAAGTCGGTGCCGTGGCGCCTACGTTTGCGGCAGCTGTGGTCTGCGCGCGAGAGCCTGCAGGTTCGAGTCCTGCGTAGACATGGTTGTATTTGTGATTGTCCCTTCACCCCTTATCATAATCCTACAATCTCATAATTCACACTTCAAGATGTAACAACCTTGTCGTAATGAGGGCTACAGCTGAAAAGCTGATCCTGGAAGAATTACACACGCTAATCGTGAAGCGTGATCAATAATGGACTAAACACACATAATAATAATAATAATAATAATAATAATAATAATAATAATAATAATAATAATAATAATAATAATAATAAATAAATTACTATAATTTTCTCTTAAACCTCGTTTACTTTCTAAACGACTTTTTCACCTCATAGTTTCCCAGGTATATGATCACTTTCTGAACTGTTTGCATTTTAAAAACCACGGCCGAAGACCGCACGAGATCCTTTCTCCCCATTCTTACCTTGCCTTCACTTCTTCCTTAGAGACGGGAAATATTCCCACTCCTATTTGACTCATTCGTTGTGAACTCTTATGAAAATACTCCAATAGTAGTGCAAGTACACGAGTGTGAGGTCAAGAATAGATTTTTGCAGCAACGTCATTGTACGAAGTAAGAGTATAGTGTGGACTACACGCGGCCGCAGCGCTATAACATTCGGCACTATAAGAGTCTCTGCAGGCAAGGGGAAGCAAGTTCGGCGTGTTCATGTGCGGCGTGTGTAAGAACGGGAGCGCCTCGCCGCGCCCGGGCTCGCCCTCTCTGGCTGCCGGGGCTCGAACGAGGTCGCCCGCGCAGCGCCGCCCCGCGCCCGTGAAGGCCGTTGCGAAAGCCCGCGCCGCGCCGCCGCCATCGCCGTGCAGTGCGCAGGCGCACAAATGCGCGCGGACCGCATTGCACCTGTCCTGTGTGTAGTTATTAAGTACTAGTGAACCAGTCAAAAAATACAGAATAAATTCAATTGCGGCAGTTAGAATGAATTAAAAATAAAATATATATGCAAATATGGGTTTTGTATTCATTCTAACTAGGAGATTTGAATTCAATACTATTGAATACACAATTCATGAAATTCACTCTTGCAGTTATAATTTCACTTTCCAAAAGCAAATGCAGTGCAACTTTTTTCTTTTAATTGTTTTTTCTGTTCATTTTAAGATTTTCTTTACTAGAAAATTTTCCCGGCGAAATTGCTCTAAAAACACAACTATATATTCGATTCTAATCTGGGGATGATTACGTAAAGTAGGTCATGAAAAAGGTAAGGTTCTTCGAACACATCCACTTATCGAAAGATTGGTTCCAGATACACAGAATCAAGAGAGATGCCAGTGGAAATCCATTTAGGGAAGCGTACCTGTTGTGGTTGTACTTTGCAAGTTTTCCAAACCCAAAATTAACACCAATCACCCGTTCCATTAAAGCAAACTCACTCTAATTATCGAATCGTGAAAAATACCAAATTTGACTGAAAAGCGAGATGTCGTTGCAATAGTAGCAAATATAAATACTGTTTCATGGCTAACCAGTCGGTTTTTAATTTTTATTGCTAACGGGTATGTCCCATCCGAAAAATTAATAAACGTATCATACCTTAACCTCTAATTAATAACGAGAAAAAAGTGTCTATCGTTTTTTAGTTGCTCAAACTTAACATTTCAGTCACGGAAACGCAAACCTTTGCGATACAGGAGTAAATGGTTGGCCAGTTGCCAAAGATAAATTTCCTTCGGGATTTGGCACCAAATCTCCCACTCCAGAAAACTCTCACTAATTCCAATGGTTAAACTTGCTGTAATAGAATAGCGGCAACATTCTTTCTTTTGAAGCATCGTTCACTCAGTGGATTTATGATTGCAGTTTCAACGTTGACGAACAAAGTGATTTCCCGTATTTAAAGTTTTTACATAGTTATCTTCTTTATTCTTCTCGATCTTTCTTTCTCTCTCTGATTTCTCCTCATCAATGACCCATAATAATATGCCTAGTGTGGTGATCATGATCCATTGTTCAGCCATCCATATATTTATTTATTCAACACTCATTTGAGATAAGTGTCTACAATGCATAAGCATAATCGAAATTATTTTTGCTTTTCAAAAGTAATTATCGCTGATTAAAATGCGAACTAATCATAGTTAAAATTAATAATTTTAAATACACGTTACAAAACCTAGTAATGTACGTTCTCAATTACGTTAAGACTTTCACAAATATTAATCAAATAAAAATTAAGAGGTTCAATTGTTTTGTGATTCGCGCCTCATTTCTTATTTGTAAATAAATAAACAAAATGAATCACAGCAAACTAGTATCATTAAATTGCTTATTAATACAATACTATTTATAACAATAACTTATTGTTATAATTGGTGCGCTTTGATATTTTTATTTATATCCCTTAGTTTTCCCCGGTTGTTTTGCACCACGAAGATGGAGGGATCTCGACACAGTCCAGAGCTGAGTAGAGAGCGCGCCGGCCGGCTGACCGGCACCGTCAGGTGCGCACACTGCCACTCACATTTTTCCCTTTCCCCTCTCGTCAATTCCCCATCTCTCTCCCTCTCCTTTTATTTATGCTCTCCTGAATCATGCATTTGTTTATTTATCGCCTACAACCATGCGCTGGGAGGAAGCAACAGTTTAGCAAGAAGAATGCATGATACTGTTTACAGATCGGAAAATCATTATCTATTTTGGTATCTCACGACTAGTACGACTAAAAGTATCATTTGACACCTCGGAAATTGAATTAAAAACATGCAGTTTGAACCTTTTACCTCATTTAAAAGATATTCTAATTCATGTAATATGTCTTTAAATTAATGAAATAATAATAAACAATCCACACATCCAATATTGTCGCTCAATAAATGGACAATGGAGTTGTATTCAGTTCCACTATCAATGGGGGTGAGTGTCAAGCGTAATAATACAAAACATTCTATCACCACACGTGCAACTCATTGTGTACGTAATTCTTTCTTCATTTTATGAATGGCTCAAACAATCCATTGTGACAAGTAGTTTTAAGGTACTAATTCATAAATGATCTGGAAGCAAATTATTTTTAATAATTAGAAAGATAAATCAAGTAATTTTAATAAACGTACTTTGCTTATTTTAAAAAACATAAGTGAAATAATACTGTCATTCAGGGCAAATCGCGATGTTTAAGACAGTTCAAGAAAATGTTGAATCTTCCTCAGCACAGCCGTGTTCTGCACGCGTTGACTGGAGCTCGCCATGTCGCCCTCCGCTGCCGTTCAAGTGCCTCTTGCGCGGATCAACTGCAACGACGTCTCCCCGAGGAGCAGCTAGTGAATCAGTAGGCGTTGACGTCGCTGCAGTGAGAATACGTAATTTGTTGCCCATCTGATCGTCTGCCCTCATGAAAGTGCACTGTTTAGGAAATTCGTCCAAAATCATTGGAAAATAATGAGAAAGAAAAGGGCAAATAGAATTATAAGAAATGTATGTGACCAACCGAAATACGATCATGAAAAAAATACAATTGACTCTCTTTCACTTTCATATATACATAAAATTATGCATAATAATATATTTTATGAATCTAAGCTTCTTCTGCTTCTGCGTTTTGAGGTAATATCTAAAATTGATGACGGATAAATTAAATATTGCTCCGAAATTCTGTCAATTTTTGTTTTATTTTATAAAAATTATATATGAAGATAAAAAGGATGATTTTCGTCTTTTCTAATTGTATACCTCGCCACGCAACGTAATTAAGTCCTCAATGGTTGCATTTACACTTATTAATAGCCAAGTCAGGCTGCTTCATCAGAAAGGTCCTTTTCAAAGAAATTTGCTATCGTTTTGTCACAGGATACCCCAGTGTTATTTATTCTCTATTTTAACATATTTACAATGTTTACATTCGAGAAAACGTGACAAGAAGGTAGCAATAAACAGACGTCACTACCACAAACATGTGTGTAGGTGGGTCCTCTACAGCACTACTGATATAAGGAAAAGATAATGATGATCATAAAATTTATTCACCACTATGAAGCAAACATCAGATAAAATGGAGCAACGTTATGCCGTGAACGTTATGCCGTGAACTGCTGCGAACCGGGACGCGAACGTGGATCGACTTGAGTTCGAAACTCTGCCAAATAACGTTCCGGTCGTGTTCAGATCGCCCCAACTCGTGTAGCGCACCGCACCGCTCTTCTTTTTGCGGGAAGCTCCTCGGCCGCTCTCTCGATCGCGGGGGCTGTCGCAAACGCCGGCGCTCGTGCGCATTCCGCGCCCAAGTGGCGGGCGGCGCGCGCTGGCGCTGCGGAGGTTGGAGGAGCTCTGGAGCGGCTCTTCGCCGAGGGAGACCGCGCAGCCCCGAACCTCTCCTCTCCTCTCCTCTCCACGCCGCCTTTCGCTCCCAGCCACTGGCTCCTTCGCAGCCACTGCCGTCACCGCAACTCCACAACTACCGCTGCCCCCATATCCTCACCGCAGACACCTCGACCCCGCCTCCGCCGGTACAGTCGCCGTCATCGTATTCGTGAGTTCGTCCACAGCCACCGTTGTCCTCACAATCAACGTCGACACCGCATCCACGCCTCCTCTGCAGTCATCGCATCTACCTCTTCTACAACTACTTCTTCTTTCAGAACAAACGCCGTCACCGCAGTCACCTCGACTCCACCTTCGCCAATGCAATCGCCATCGTCGTATCCTTCAATTCATCCACCGCCACGGCTGTCACCGTAATCAACGCCGTCACCGCATCCACACCTCCTCCAGTCACCGCATCCACTATTCTCCCACAGCCAACGTGCGCCGTCACCGCAGTGATGTCATCCCCCATAGCAATCGCCACCACCATAGCAATTTTCATTATGGTCTTCACAATAGAAACTGCCTTCATTGTGGCCGCTTCCTTCATAAGATAAACTGTCTCGCCTTCAATATAACCACCCCTTTCACCATAGCAACTGCCTTCATTATATCCATCTTCATCATAGCCACCGTTTTTAATATAGCTACTCAATTTACTATATACCTCTATTCTCTCCTTTTATTTATGCTCTTCTGAATCATGCATTTGTTTATTTCTCCATTTACTATATACCTCTATCGAGACAAAGCCATCCCGGTGTCATTTCTATCACCGCCGCTGCTACCGCCACTACGCTTAGAATCTATGCCATCGCCCCTAACGCTCCCATTGCCTCCTGCTCCTAACGGCCGCCACCACATACCCCTGTTGCAACTCTCCTCCCCCCTCTCTCCGTCTTCGTTTACACTGTACCCACCGCCATCATAGCTCATCTCTCTCTTCGAAATCTCTGCCCTCATCAACTAATATCACTATGGCTACTATCAACGTCATCACCTCTTTTACCACCACCGTCTAAACAAACCCCACCATCCACATCACCACCCCCTACACAACCACCATCACTTCCACCACCGCCACCGCCATCACAACCACCACCACCACCACCACCACCACCACCACCGACAACAGCAACAGCAGCAGCAAACAGCAACATCGATATTGTCAACGACTTCACCACCGCCACCATCAAAGCTGTTACCACCACCACCACCACCACCACCACCACCGCCGCCGCCACCGCTGCCGCCACCACCACCGCCGCCACCACCGCCGCCACCACCACCGCCAACGCCGCCAACGCTTCCACATCCACCTCCTCCTCCACCGCCTCCTCCCCCACCGCCTCCTCCCTCTCGGCTTCCTCCGCCTCCAACGCCTCCTCCATTACCTCCTCCTCCTCTCCACCACCACTACCACCACCACCACCACCATAACCGACAACGACAACAGCAGCAGCAGCAAACATCAACATCGATATTGTCAACGACTTCACCATCGCCACCATCAATACTGTTACCACCACCACCGCCGCCGCCGCCGCCGCCACCACCGCCAACGCTTCCACATCCACCTCCTCCTCCACCGCCTTCTCCCCCACCGCCTCCTCCTCCTCCAACTCCTCCTCCACCGCAACCACCAACAACGATATCAGCAACACCACTACCGCCCACACTCCCGCCACCACTGCTGACCACGTTGGCACCGCTCACAAGGCCTTCACCTCTTACCGCCCGCTCACTTCGACCGTCTTTTCCTCTTTCTCCGGAGCCTCCGGCGGAAGCTATTCGCTCGCGTTCCGTTCACCCGCCCACTCGCTCGCTCGCTCGCTCGCTCCAGAAGCGATCTGTTTTTCACCCTTTCAGCAAACGAGGTAGACCATCTAGTTGTTTTTAACATCTTCTAGCGTTTTGCGGAATGTTTATTACTGATGTTCAGGTTACAAACGGTTACAATGAGGACACCACAGACATCATGCTACTAAATGGTTAACGAGAAAATATTACCCCTTTAACAGGTCAGTTCTTTTGTCAGATAAGGAGAGAGTATCTCAAAGTTCGAGGAATGAACTTTCTAAATATTTTGAAAGGAATAAATATTCAATGATTAAATAAATGAGGCGGTTCCAATTGAATAAATATTTCATGGTCAGTCTGTGTCATCTTATTACTTAACTCTAAGATAACCTTTCCGTCCAGTTCAGGAACGAAACTCGGTGGTATGAACGTAAAATTTTAGAAACTGCACAGTTTCGCATTCTTTTGCAAGTCATCCTAAGAAAGATAAACTTATTTTTTACTAAGAAAACGTATACAAGTTACTATGACTAGAATTGTCAGAGAAGCAAGATTATTTCCATCCTTTTGAAAGAATATAAATACCAAGAAAGAAGATATGATGGTAAAGAAAGTTGTGTTCCACTTTCAGTGATTAATTTTATTACCAATAGTGCAATAACCGTATCTTCTTTGCTCTTCTCTCATGTCATAATTATCGTTGTATTTATGTCGACGTAATAATTCTTTTGCCAGCTTTCGTTCCTTTTTGAATATCCGGAATTCCGAATTGAATCCCCTAAATTTCAGCCCCTTAATCCCCTCAGCCTCTGGGATTGATTTTCGCCGTATATTCTCGTAATTGTACATAAGGTGTACGCATTCCACATTCCTCGTGACAAATTTCGTGCCCTTGATGAATACTAGTTAATCCTCATAGTAGTGGTTACCATGGTTCCTAAATTTCTTAAAAAATTGGGATATTAAATACCATGATATGAAGCATGATATACTAAATACTACACAAATGTGATACAAGAAATAATATATAGGGAGGCATTAAATTCTTAGAACTTTCAACCAGTCAAGACATTTTCACCTGTAAACTTAAACGAAGGAAAAAATAATTCCCATCCTTTCTCCAGGAAATAAAAGAAGACAACTCTGAAGCTAAAAGCCCGTTTGAAAGTATATGGACGGAGCAACCACCTCCAAATGGTCAAAACTAACTTTAACTCCGACCTCCCGCCACGAGCAGCAACATGAGAGAAGAAACCTCCAAAAGAAGGCTCATTCAGTTGTGAAGGAGCAGTTCCATTTCGGGGACGCGACGCGGGGGCGGGGGCGGCGCCTGGCGAAACTGTGGGAGCGAAACGGGACGGGGCGGGGGAGGGGGGGCAGGGCCGCGACGAGGCCGGCGCGCACAGTAGTAGTTCGGCAGCGGAGAGAATCCGGAGGAGGTGGAAGCGGTCGGAGGGGAGGGGAGGGGAAGGGAGGGGGAGGAGTGGGAGGGGGGAGGAGGTCGTCGTCCGCGAGGTAAACAGCGCACGCGCCGCCGCAGCCTCCGCCGCTGCTAAGGCAGCGGGTCATCGCCCGTGCCGCTCCCCGCCCTGCCCCGCACCGCCCTCCCCGTCCTTCCTCGCCCACGTGGCCCGTTCCGTGGCTATCCGCCCAACCCCGTCCTGCTCTGCTCTCCCCGCTCCGCTTCGCACGGCCCAGCCCCACCCTTTCCCGCCCTTTCCCGCCTCGCCCCGCCCTGTCACGCCCCGCCCCTCCCCGTCCTTCCTCACCCACGTGCCCCGTCCCGCTCTTCCCGCCCAACCCCATCCTGCTCTGCTCTCTCCGCTCCGCTCCTCAAGGCCCAGCCCATCCCCGCCCCGCCCCGCCCCGCCCCGCCCCGCCCCGCCCCGCCCTGCCCGCCTCGCCCCGCCCGATCCAATACCTTCTATTATCAGTAATAGAAGGTATTGCCCGGAAAGTCCCGATCATCTCCGTCCTCTCGCGATGCGCCCCGCCCCGATCTTCTCCGCTCCTTTCCATTCTTCCTCGCCCACGCGCCCCGCCGCCGGCAGGTGGGCAGGTGGAGGCGATCGCCCTTGCGCCCATCAAAGGTCACAGTCTTGTTAACCGCTTTTGACTCGAGCTTCCATTCCGTGTCCTTCCGAGTTTGGGCGTAACATCCATCGCTCGTTCTCTCTCTCTTTCTGCCTCTGGCTTGTTCTTCCATTCTGCTCAGTACCCGTTTGTCATTTTTGCCCGTAGCTTGAGAGCAATTATCTCCGTTTCTCTGATACTTGTGAACTTCTACATTTGATTCTCTTTCTCGCTGATATTCCTCTCAAGGTTTTGCTTGCCTCCCCCACCCCTTTTAAATCGACGCTTCTTTCCTTCTTTCTCTTATTGTAACTCACTCTTTCCCTAAACCATATACAAAAAAAATACAATTTTCTCCTAATATCTTTTCTTTCTTCTTAAATTCATTTAATTTCTATCTCTTGTCGCAAAGTGAGCCTATAGTTGAAAGTCATTGATGACAGTGAATCAATTTTTTCTCTTTCGGTAATTAACAGAGAATTAAAAAATCCCCAAATCTTGTCGAAGTTTTAAAGAAATATTTCTATTTACACCTTATCAAAATTCATTAATTTAAATTGTTAATGTGTATTTCTATTGTCACAATTATGTTGAGTGTTGTATTATAATTCTAAAATGTTTCAGAAAACGATTCTCGATGAAACTACGTCTTATTTATCTTCATTTTCGGAAACATATCCCATCGTATATCATTCCAGACTCCTGTGTTTTTTAAATTAATGGTGATGCCGTTTCTCTTGTCGTTGATGCTATCATTACACTTTCGCTTTGTATCAGAAGATCATCTTTAGATAAAATGGTGTTGCCATCATTTTTGTGGTCGTCTTCTCCAGGAATATTTTCAACAGAAACTCACGATTACTCATCTTACAAGCAAACAAAGTCATTTGCATTTCCATTATCGAGATGGTACTACTGATTTTGATGTGCGAGAGTGAAATTAATTAATGTGAGGCACGCAATTGCAAATCGATATCACCCAAGATCCAAGTAACAAAATAACCACATAATTATACCTCTATCTGAAACTTAAACACAAGAAAGAGTTCGAGAATGTATTTGTCTCAAAATTGTCGTCAAAAAAATTGTGAAAACATTATTATACCATAAAAGACGTATATGTTTTGTGGAATACGCCTATTTCTCGATTTCAGCGTATATTATTTACTCATTGGTTTGCGAATGTCAATAATTTCTAGAGAAATGATATAATTAATAATCTGGATGCACGTAGTTAGATCAGTTAAAACCAAGTTTGAAGAATCAAATTTTTCAATTTTCCAAAGTCAATTTTTATTGATCTTTAAACTTGTGAGACGATTTACAATCTTACATTGCAATTTTTGCCTAATTATCACGGTGGGTACAGAATAAACAGTTTACATTTACGGTTTGTCTACTATGTGCCAAGACATTGCCAAGAAAAATGAAAATTTCAAATTATTTTCTCACCAATTCTTATCATTAAGTGTAAAATGCATTTTCTACGAAGAAAAGTACGTACATCAAAAATGTACCTCTAAAAATTACCCCAAACAAAATACTAACAGTTGTTATTCACACCCGTTGACTTTACAAGTTGACGCAAGTTAAAATGGTTAATGATTCTAGTAGTAGAAATAAGCACATAAAATGATGAGTAAGCCCCATTTACTCTTTGCCCTATTGCGTGCATCCCCGCCGTCAAAAGCACTCGGGAGCCGAGAATAGCTCCCGAGGTGCTGCGAGGAGCGCGGCGTTTTCGCGTGGGCGCGAGATGGATGGCTTGCGGTAGGTGGAGAGGGGGAGGAGGGTTGGGTGAAGAGCAACAATGCGCACAATGGCCTGAGAAGAGCTCAACGCGCGCTTAGGACAATCACGCGCAACACGTGCCAGTTACGTTTACGGCACGAAATTTACAACAAACTATTTTTATCACAAAATTGTTATACTCACTTAATAACACAAGTTTCTAAACACATTACTTTTATTTAATTTGAAAACCTATGTTAGTAAAAATATAGTCTATTTTATACTCTGTAATATAAACTTCAAACGGCCGCTATTTTCAAAGAGGGAATGGGAAGTGGCAGCTGGTCAGGAATACTTTAACAATGCTTATTTTATAACATTAATTTCCTGGAGGGGGTTTTGAGTGACCAGCCAATTAGAGTTTTTGTACAAATACTTCTAATTGGTAACGGCGGTTTCTAATTGGTAACCTGGTAACGAAACAATTGATAATTCGTCTTCTTTTATTTTGTAAATTACTTCATCTATCACGTTCTGCAGTCAGAATCCATGTTTTATGGGTCATTGATACCGAAAACATCTGTCCATCTGTCCCTCCATCTGATTGTGGTCAATGGTAGCGCCTAAACCGTTCAGATTCTAAGACTATTATTTCTCTAAAACTGATATTGCCTAATAAAATTAAACTCGATACCATGCGAGTTGGAAACGGATATTTTTATTTTGGGGGGTACTTTACATGACGCCTCTATTACATTTTCAATTTTCATAAACGAGTCCAATTTTTCTTTATTTAACTTCGCCTCGGTACCTCTTTTAAGTGGAAAATTCGCTTAAAAGAATGCCAGAGGCATCATTTCCGTTCAAATTCCTAATTTTTCGAAAATTGAAAAAAAATAGAAAAAAAATGCGAGAATGTACGTGCTGTTGTAGCCCCTCTATTTTTACTCCCGCGTGCGTTTGGGCGCGGTTCGGAGCAGCGCGCGTCGCCCGGGGGCTCCAAAGCGGCGCGCGCCCACCGCCGCCGCTCACAATGCTCCAGGAAGCGCCGCCCACCGCCACCCGCGTGCCCGCCCGCCCGCCCGCCCGCCGCCCGCGTTCCGAACACGCGTGCGCGTGGGCGCCCCCTCCTTCGCCCCGCGCGTACTCTCGCGCCCGCCAAGTCACGCCCCGACCACGCGGCCCTTGGAGCTCGTGAAGAGATGCGGTGCTTTCGTCGTTGTTACGTTGGAAATTAAATTGGAACTTGAGCGGTTCTTTTTTTACGACGATTTATAATACGAGGTTAATATCAACATATTGACAAATGTAGATGACTCAAGGTCATTTTACTTTAATTTCTTTGATAATACCTTTAGTCGTTTCAAGATCAATTTAGATTAGATATTCTCCTCTATTTACACTCAACACAACACTCGCAACACTGAGAGACAAGGGTGATGGTCAACTGTTCGTCGACCCTGCGTGTGTACACTCGCGCCCACCAAGACACGCCCCGACCATGCAGCCCTTGGAGCTCGTGAGGAGATGCGGTGCTTTCGTCATCGTTACGTTAGAAATGAAATCGGAACTTGAGGTGTCCTTTTTGTAGGACGTAGCAGTGATCTTTTTTATTCGTTAGTGGAGTATGCGCGGTTTGTACTAAGGATAATACATTTATACGACTCGAGGTAATTTTCACTTAGATCTCTTCGGCTGCTTACACTGAACACAACATGAAGAGAGAACATTGATAGTCATCTGTTCGTTTAAGTCTGATGGGGTATCGAGAAAAGATCATTCTGCGGCAGCGAAGGCGGAAAGTCATAGAGTAGGGTTTGCAGAGAAGGGTTCGTCTTTAGGAATTTTCTTTACAAAAATGCATGGTACTTATCCGTAGGCAATGTTTTCTCTTTTTCTCTGTAACAAATATTTTGAATAAATAACGTGTGTGTGTACTTCTATTTTTAGAACTTAATGCTCTTCATTTTATTCTACAATTCCACTTCTACACACAGTTCAGTGCCAGAATAGTTTTTTCATTTCTTTGAAGAGAGCATTTTGTATATACTAGATTCAAATGTCAGAGCATAAATGATCGTGTTTTTTATGTAACACCAAAAATTCTGTTGTCATTGACTTATTTTTCAGCATCCCTCAGAAAATGTTTTGGTAGCGATTATCTTGCAAACATTGCCAGAAAATAGAATACAGAATTACAAATAGAAACATTCAATTAACTCTTCACTACTCTCATAATCATCGCTCAATTACGTTAATTTAATGAATGTTTGTTTACCAGTAAAACGTTTATGATCACTACTCCTTTTGGCAAATATTACGTAGCCACTTCATTTCAACTTAATGCCAATACTGAAACATGTATTCTGATTTTGTTTTTAAATATTCAGCACTACTTTTATTAAAACCTTCTCAATGGCACGGCAAATACTATTTTGCTGTCTACCATTCGAGTGGACGGGGTTCCTCTTGGAAAGCACTTTACTACCGAAATCCGACGAGGTGTTTGGCCTACAAAGTCGCCCATGAAGCGCCACCAGTGCACGTGCGATGCCACGTGCCACTTAACGAGCGCCGGCGGGGGCGTGTAAGAGGCGCCGTGGGAGGGGTCCATGGGAGGGGTCCACGGGAGGGGGCAGGGCGCTGCTTTTTATGGGGCTCCCGAGCGCGCGCAACCTCCTTCCGGCGCCCCCGACTCGCATTCGTTAGCGGGAGACAACCTTAGGGGCGTCCTAATGAGGTGATGATGGAGGCGGGCGTGTTCATCGGCCGTGGCCGGGTGTTGTTTTTATTGGCATTCTTTCACGCTATTAATTGGGATTAGACATCTCACTTAGGTGTGTTCCGACTCTTCCGATGAAAGGTTGAGGAACGTGTAATTACTGGAGCTGAAGAAGTAAAAAATTAACGCTCCGAAACTGCCGAAGAATACACGCTAGATATTATGTGATTGTCAATCGAATCGTCTGTACTAATAAATATTATATAGTAAGGAAATAATATTTTCAGCTCTTATGAATGGGAACTAGTTCTTACCTTCATTGTTTATTGATAAGAAAGGGTTACTTTGCGGCAAGCCTATGGTAAAATATACGTAACAGTACGCGTACCGCAAAGAAATCATGGCCTTATAAAACAACTGAGTACTGTAAAGTAAACAAAACACTAAAGCGGCATCAATGAAGATGGTTGACATTTCACATACGGAGAATAATCTCAAGAGTATATATTTTTAAGATTCCATGAATTGATATTAAAGAAAAATGTACGTAACTCGTATTAAAGTGTCTTTAAACATTTCTTTCTACGGCAAACAGTCACTTTCTTTTCGAGTTACGTAAACAACTACTCACATTAAGGATAAAATAGAGCAGTCTTTAAAACATCACACTACTAAACATCACACTGGGGTGATAAAATACTGTAATTCTGTATTTTTGTTGGAATAAATCAGAAAATGTAACATCTAACAAAATTGATATTACACAAAGAGATAAATTAATACTCCAGTAGGCACACATTATTAATCACACCGTTAATTGCAAGTAGTTTTATAGGTATTTAATATTTATTTCCTCCAAATTGTAGACTTAACATAAATATTTGAACTCGCATCCAAACTTTAACAGACAAAATGTAAAATGTTTACGAAATCTTTCGAGTGTTGAAACTTAAACACGGCTCTTCATTAAGGTTCCTTAATTTTTTCTACATTTTTATAACTAAATAAACGTGAGGTTAGCAGTAAACAGCATGAAAACCCACTAACACTGCGTCGAGTGAGGCAGCTACAACGTGTCCGGCGTGCGAGAGTGGGGTGGGAGAAGGCAGTCGTGAGAAGCCGTGAGCTGCCCCTGCGAGTCCTTCTCAAGGACCTGTTGGTACAGCGGGACGTCTTCAGCGATCCGCGCGTTGCCTTCCTTGTGTTGAGCAAGCACGCGGAGCTGGAGGACTGGGAGAGCAATCTACAGCTAGCAGCGCCCCCCCCCCAAAAAAATAGGTTTTTCGCTTTTGTTTCCGAATTATGTTCCCACGGGTGTTATTTGTTGTGTTGGTTAGCGTGTAAAACGCATTTTAGAGATTATAATTTTTACAGATAGGAATATTTTGAAATAATAATTGAAATAATTTTCGTTTCTAGAGCCTGAAATTAGCCTTTACTATTCAGTATTTTCTAGTTGTACTTTCAGTGTAGAGGCTACTAGTTTTAGTCTAGAAGATTATGAGCAAACCGAAAGTGTCTAAAATACGGGAATATGGCCCTTAATTAGCTTAAACTTTGCTTATTTATGGGCATGATTTCGTAGTGTATTTGGTTTCGAAGTTACAACCGAAAAGCTTTCTGTGAGGACAGTAGAACTGGATAAAATTGTGCAGGGAATGAACGCGATGATATTGATAATGATAATGTTTGGTTCATGCTAATAGATGGTTCTAATGTTTTAAGCCTGCAGATCAACTAACAAGTAATAACAATGTATTATTATGTACATTAACACATGTACATAATAATACTTTTCTTCTTTTCCGTATTTCTTGTTTTTCATATTGCTTTAGAACTTTCTGAAAGGAACGTTCAAAAAAGAAACAAAGCAACCAATACAATTTACCAAGTGACAGAGAATTAAGACATATGGAAGCGTAAATGTAAAGTGTATTTTGCGTCTTAAATTTCAAATCTGATCGTATTTATTCAGTAATTTAATTAATCGCCTTCACAAAAGATCTGTAGCGAACTACTTCTCATTTTGATATTTCTTATTTATCCCAAATTGTTTCCCGTACGATTTTTTTATACGTAAAAGTTATATTTTCTTCAGAAGTTTACTGGTCTACTGTAGCTCAATTACGGAGTGGCCTTCTATGTGTTTTGGATGAGATTAACGCCCAAAATGACTGACCTAGACTACTAGTAATGTGACGTAAAATACTTACTACTGACTTGGATATGGATAATGGTATTATGATTACTACGTAGATGAAAACGGAGGCAAATGAGAATGAAATAAAAATTTATTTGAATCAATCTGGATATAAAACTTTGCGTTAATAAATGTTCAATAAAAAAGCGTTGAAATGGTTCTACATACGTGAACAAAATGACTTCGAAAAAGGTAAGAGCAAACGTGACCATTTAGCAGAAAGTGACCAGAAACGACAGACTTTACAATTCCGGAAAACAAAACGTCGACAGTAATGTCAAATACTTTTGCTGCTACTTCACCGCTATTATCCTGTCTTGCTTTCTCCGCCTTGCCCACCACTACCCTTCCGTGCAGCTGCAATTGTGGCCTTGTTTAAAACGCCCCCTTGCATAACGAAGTTGCCCAATCGCAGTGTATCTCTCAGCCACTGGAAACCGTAGAGCTCTGGTCGCACAGTGTGCTTCTTTGGCTAATTGGGGTGAACAAACGACCTTCTCTGCGCCTCAAATGCCATGTGCCAGTCGGTCAGTCATTCAGTCAGTGTAGTGGGATATGAGTGTGCGATTGACAAAGTGTATTTATAATCCGTATGTGGAACAAGAACTCATAACGTACACTATTGTATACTGATTCATTGATAGAGTCTTAATTTTCCATTTAATTTTCCATTATTTAATGTTAGTCAACGAATCTGGAGAAAGACGAATCAAGAACGTACTTTGTAACATTCATTCGAATGTAGATAATTTAACAAACGAAACATTTCATCTACACTCTTTCTTGTGTTGATGATTTCCGAGAACTCGTTCATTATTCATTCTTTACTTCCGTGGTTTGAAGCTGGTCTTTCTCTCCCTCTAACAAACGGAATCCCCGCGACAAAGCAAAATTGTCCCCTTAGGGAGCTCCATGGGGACAGAGGCTCACTGTGCCGCCCCTCGCCCGCCCTCGGGAGCGGACGGCCACCGCGAACAGCGCCAGGTAATTGGCTTCCGTGTTGTCTGAAGACGCTGATTGAAGTCGCGTCAGCTGTCGCTCCGTCGGCGGACGCGGCGGATTTCGCCCACTTTCTCGACGCACGACGCGATGCGGCGGCCGCTTGACGAGAAGTGCCCGCCGCCGAGGCCCTCCGTCTCCCTCCGACCCCTCGTCCACCTTCCCCCTCCCATCGTTTCTCATAATCTTTTTCGCGGTTCCCCTGACCCCAGTCCTCCCAGCCCCTCGTCCCCCGTACACTATCCTCTGCCCTTCGTCATCCGTCCTCCGTCCTTCGTCCCCCGACCTCCGTCGTTCGTCCTCCGTCCGTCCTCCGTCTTCCGTCCTCCGTCGCCCGTCCTCCGTCGTCCGTCCTCCGTCGTCCATCGTCCGTCATCCGTCGTCCGTCCTCCATCGTCCGTCGTTCGTCGTTCGTCTTCCGTCGTCCGTCGCCTGTCCCCCGTCCTCCATCCCCCGTTCCTCCGTCCCCCCATCCCGCCGTCCTCCGTCCCTCTAAATCTCCGTCCATCCTCGGTACCCCTTACATACTCTTACTACTGTCGACTACCAACTATCCTTACGTTTCCAGACCCCCATGCTTCGACCTCCGTCCAACGACCCCTTCTCACGTTCCCCGCCCCCGAACCACATTCCCCAAATTCGTCCCCCCAAATTCTGTGACGCCACCTATCGTCCCCCTCTGCGTCCTTCCCCATCCCGCAGTCTCCCGCCATCGACACAGGACACCCCTTGCCCATCACCGCCCGTGTCACCCATCCTCCCCTATTCTGCCGTCTCCCAGTCTCCTGCCCTCCTGTTCTTCTTATGCCGGTTGCAAAGCAATTTGCGACCATGAGCGGGCGATTGATTTAAATTGTGTTCCTGTCTATCTATTAGACTGCAGATGCGGAATTCATGAAGAGAAACTTGATCGTGTGGCTCAGTTTACGAATGATTTGCATAGTGGTTTGAAATGTCATTCATTTTAAGTACAGAAGTGTGTCATGAAATCATTTTGCACTTAACAAATTCGTTTAAAATAAACAGAGAATGTTAAAAGTAGTATAGATAAGCATTCAAATTTGGATTAATGACATTTCGTACTATCGTTACAGTTGTGAGAGTGTAGGTAAAAGTGTTCCATCAGTATTACAATGATTGAATCTTCTCAAACAATGTGTCTCCAGAGTGTTGAATATAAATTTCCCTTTCACTAAATAGTTTTATTTTTACCAACTATTAAAAATGGTGCTTTATTGGCTTGAATAACACAAATAATATAAAGCTAGAACGAATCACGTTTAAGCGCGTGTTGAACAGTTTCAGTTAATTTTGCCAAACAAAAAATGAATGGTATTATTTTATTATTCCTGTTGATAAATTTGAAAAACTGAATGCAAAGTATGTCGAATCTAAAAGCAGTCAAATGATAACACATTCATGCAATAATTTTACTGACAAAATAATAAGCAAGGTGCAGCCAGTGTTTAGTGAATTGCAAAAATAGTGTGTATATTGAACCTTGTAATAACAATGTCTAGGAAAGCTCAAAATTAGCCACACAAGTATAGTTGCATAGGGAATTTGAATATTTAAGGACAATTGAATTTGCTATCATGTAAATTAAACGTCTGGTTAATCGTTTACAGTTAAATTGTGTTTTTATTCACGTTCCATTAATATCAAAGAATTCATACAAGAGAGTGAAATTGTTGAAAGAGGGAAAGTGGAATTTAGCTTGAACGAGAATTTTGGACAGTAGAAAAGGTAGATAGTGGAGTTTGCTTGTGCGTCAACTGCTTTGGCCATTAGTCCCGTTAGTGCAAACGCACATTTTTTGTGGGATGTGGTAGTGTTTCATCCCCGCTGGATGAGGAGATCTGGTGCCGACCCACTCGATGGCTTGCGGTAATTTCCTTACCCAGGTATCTCCCCCATCCGCACCAGTCGAAACAACCTGACTGGTCTCCCATGTGTGCGATGTAGTACAGCGTATGTAAGTGTGCGTGCGTGTGTGTGTGTGTGTGTAAGTAAGGTGCATGAATAAAAGGTAAAGAGAAAGGAAAGATCAAATGCGGTCTGTGGCCCGTTTCCTAGGGTACTGGTCCGGCATTCGTCTGGTTTTGATTGGAGAAAACACAGAAAACTCCCGATCAGAGCAGCCGGTCGCAAGAATTCTCCTCCAGACAGGAGCTGAATTCGACTTAGCTATGAAACTAGGGTCGAAAATTTGCCACCGTCGGCACTCGAATCCTAACATCTCCATGTCACTGCACAATCAACGGCATTGCTGCCTCTTGAGTTAATTCAGCCGGTCTGATATTTCGAAGGAGCAGCTGTTAAACGCGGAACAAACGGATTGCCACTTACCTAAGGCGAAATTGCGCCCATTTAGAAGCAGAAGGGCCGCACGCGCGGCGCACCCACTTTCTCGCAGAAGCCGTACGCGTCGCGTGTCGGTCGCGTGTTTGTTGCTCGTGTTGCAATCGGTCGCGTTCGATGCCGTCCTCCTTCCTCTGCCGCTTCGCGTCGCGTCGCGTTGCGTCGCGCACTTTCTGCTCTCTGCACTTCTTCGGAGCCGCGCACAACCCTCTACTCGTGTCTTGCTAGCTAGCAAAACACCTGTATTTCTTCATACCGAATTCTTGTGGAAGAGGAAAAAGATCAACTTCATACAATCCTTGTTGAGTAGCACCTTTATTTTTAAGTAATTGGTTTAAATTTTAAGAAAATACTTTTCTTTCATTCTATTTTACAGTATATTGTTATTAGGTTATTTTTTATCTTACCCACTGCTACTGGCCTGTAGCTATTAATCTATTATGTACCAGTTTTGCCGCACCGCTACTAACTTCTGACAGAATATATTAGGAATTAATCTGCTCTTAGCGACATGTGAAAAATAACGATCGTGGTGTAGCTACCAAAATATTATTTGAATTATTTATTTTCTGAATTTTTGTTGTATTATTCTTTTTTTAACTAATTCTTGCGGCGAATTTCTCTAATTGGTAGTCTTACGTGGTTTCTGCAATTTAACTACCTGGCGAATGCCGAAGCAGACCGTGATAAACGAGCCACGGAACGCGTGTGATCCTTCTTTCCTCTTTCTTGTCCTATCCTCACTCCTTACTTTCGCAAACACCTGCTGTACAATATTACACATGTCGGGAGACCATTGGTGAGCTTCGAGCTTGTCCTTACTGGCGCGGGGCCCCGCTTGTTGGAGAAACCTGGTTGGGGGTACCTACCGCTAGCCGACAGGTAGGTCGGCCCCGGTTCTCGTTTTCCAGGGAGGGCGAGATGACCGTCATCTCCCACGATAACAACACGCTCTACACAAACGGGACTAATGACCTTAGCTGTTGACGCGCCCGGGATCACTAATCAACCATTCATTCAACCGCTAGCTGGCTAAAATAGGATTAATTCGACCCTAAAATGCCAAATACGTATAGATTGTCCAAAGAGGGAATGAAGTAGATGTAAACAATCCGGAATGTATCATTCCGGTGAAACTCGTGATCTGGGGACACTGAGCTGTCATCTTAACAGCTGTCAAAGCTCCCTTGTCATCAATCAATCAACAGGTTTCTGCAAAAATAATTGATATGTATCTCTAACTAGTTCTAGAACTAGTATGTTGTTAAGAACTATTGAAAGATATAATGGTATACGCCACTTAAAATGTTACATTAGTAATTATGATCACTGATTTTTTTAAGAGTTGCACGTGTCTGACGATTACTGAATATCGTCTTTCTTTATATTCACTCAATAATATTTGCATTTAAAAAACCACTATTCCAACTTAAAACATTCGCTTTCATCTCTTCGCCAAATATCCTCAAGATGCAAGGATACCCTTGTATTGTATTGTAGATGGCTTTGAAAGTAATGAACAAAAGCCTACATATACATTTCATTTTATTAATTTTAATATATTTTTAAAATTTAGGGAATTAACAATAAAATCAATCAATAAGATCAACACATCTAGGAGCCACTCCCTTTCATTTAAAGGAAAATATCACAAAATTTGTTGAGTAGAATACTGAGATTTCTTTCCATCATTTAGTGTATGAAAAATATAAATCTTTTTTTTAGAAGTGTGCTTTATCCTTTTTGGAAAACCATTCTGTGTGGTTTTGTTCAACATTCTTTTACTGTATATTAAGTAAAAAGAAGCGTCATCATGATCAATTTATGCGAGTGAATAGCTGCTGACAAAAACACAATTTACGAGAAGTAAGTTGTATGAATTGAATGCGTATTTTATTTACGATATGGCTAAAGATTTTTTGAATTTGAATTACTATTGCATGATAAAATTGTGAATGTAATTAAAAATTACTTGTGAAAGAAGTCGTATTCTTCTCTCGTCTGCAAGAGGCGAATGGCTTCTGTAGCTTTGCGCTACGCTGCGCCACGCCGCGCCGCTCTTAGGAACGAGGCAATCGGCGTTGCAGCCTCGCGCGCCATCTATTGGGCACGCCGCGAAGCTTTTGCGCTAGGGTCGAATGGCGCCCAATTGCAAACGACGGACGCGTCTTCTCGGCGAACTTAGCACTCAAGACGTGCGGCGTCTCAGTGAACTTAAAAATGTGCGTAATTAGGGCGGGTTTGCATTTTGGACGAGTTGTTTTGGCTAAGCTAAAATAATAAGCATCATATTCTTACCATTAAAAAGACACTGAGATTATTGAATGAGGAGTAATTATAACTACAAGCACTGTTGAACTGAAAGAAGCAAATCCGACACTATACCTAATCCCTCCGATAATAAATTGTCATTCCTATCTTCCTACCTGAGTGTATATGCTCGAAAGGAGTGTATTGTAAATTGTTTTTATATGGTAAATTGTTTTTGAATTATAAATGTTCATATATTGTAAAACTATAGGGTTATGGCTACCACCTGGCAATCAGCCAATTGTAGCCAAATAAATATTATTATATTATATTACCACGTGCACACTTCTATTATAGAAAACCATCATACGACCTGTTTTATTGTATCTGCAGGGTGTGATACAATGCCTCTTCTACCATGAACACAAACTCCATATTTTCCAAAGTAAAGTTCTAAGAATAACAAGGAAATCACCCTTATTTGTAAGATAGGATTCTCTCCATTTGTACTTAAAACTTCCCTCCATTAAAAACGCATACACTCGTGATTTATTTTTAACATGCAAAAGATTCCCGACATCCTTCATTTTCATGTTAGTATCACAGACTTACCTATCCCGAGACTTAGAAATCGGTACCCTTTCTACCCCTTTTTCACCCCTCACATTGCAGTATCTATCTTAAGCCACTGAATCATTTGGAGAAGCTCGATTGAGTTTCCCCTATCAATATTAAACCATGCTATCTGTCTTGCCTTTCAGTGTTGTGTTGTGTATTTAGTATTCTTCAACTAACATTTGAAAGAGAGGAACGGCAGAACGAACCTAAATCAAGCTCTGAATAGAGTTGTTTCTACTACATAAAATAATAAAAAAAATCAGGAAGTGAAAAAAAGTGGGAGGCACTCACCTCCGTCTGCTGTGTCTCCTGCTTCTCGGTGTCCTCGGTGGTGTTGCTGGTGACGACCGGGCCCGAGTCCTCCACCACCTTGCCATCCTCCAGCACCACCTGGCGCTGCACGCGCGTCTCGATCTGACGCGTCGTCGTCAGCTCCGTCTTCTTCTTCGTCACCCATTCTTCTGCAACACCCCACCCAGCCCGTCTTTGTTATTTGTCCATGAACTGTCACGCTTGTTCGGAAGAAAGAGCTTTTTTTGGATAGTGAATAAGGACAAGGTTTCTGTGCCCTGTAGAATCCTAAAAAGACGTGCGACTTGCGCTGTCAAATAGCCAAATATGCTCAATTAAAAATTGAATGAAATATAAAGTATCGTAGTGACGCAAGCACGAGGAGAATGCTTATTTGGACTTCAAGAGCCAATGATACTTATTAAATATTGTAACTTTTACAACTTTTCTCTACTAAACAAAGTCATTCAGTATATTGATTTTGTGATGTTGAAAATATAAACTATAAGCTAAAAAATGCATATATAACATAAATGAAAAATGTTTTATAAGAGAACATCAAGTCGGCTGGCCACCTATACCTACAGTCACTCTCATCAAAAAAATTGTAGGTGTGCCTCTGCACTCTCTATGTTAAGTATTTTACTAATTTTCAGGTTTATTGGGTTTTGAAATCCGTGACAATTAATTTTCTTCAGTTACCCTACAAACCTTTTACGTCACGAAAATTATAGAATGTACCTAAGGAACGAAATTGCCCTTCAATTTGTAATTCTTTCGGCATGCAGGCGTCCGCTAAGACCATTTCACTTCCCGCTCCAATGTGCCCGCGTATTATTCTGTTACCGCTGCACAACTCAGAGAATATTTTGAATGTTTATTTCACTTTACTAAAAGACAGACATAGTCGTAGTTGCTTTCCTTCTAAACTTCCAAGGATTTAAATAAGTATAGCTTGAAAATAAACAGCTGTCCAATGTTTTCTTTAATTTTCTATT
Source organism: Gryllus longicercus (assembly GCA_038098605.1). NCBI lineage: Eukaryota > Metazoa > Arthropoda > Insecta > Orthoptera > Gryllidae > Gryllus > Gryllus longicercus. Next base: position 1,028,978 of record JAZDUA010000004.1, read on the forward strand.
TATGCGCAGTATGCATTCATTTTAATGTTAACATAATTTTCAAAAAATAATGAAATGACTTTGCATGAAAATCCTTTCTGTACTTGAAACTGAAAGCCAATTCATGGGATCTATTTTGTTATTAGCTTTGACAAAATATGAGTCTCCTGTAAAGAGTCGTCGATATTTGTCGCATTTGTAGCTTCTATTTTACACGAATATTTTATGATAAGATATCTAGGTGAGACAAATCAATAAAATCAGGAAGTATTCTCGAAAAAGAAATTTCTCAAGAAATTTCATCTTTCCTTTGCATCTAGATAAAAGCAGAGAATAAACACTAAAGAGCCAAGCATGCGTCTTTTCGAAGAAATTTCCTTCCAATTTACATACGTTCTAAAACACTGAATTAGAAATTACTCGAGAACGTCTGTTTAAAAATTCCTTCGTATAACACACATTCGTAATATTCGAAATTTTAATCCAAAACCTTAAAATAGAACCTTAAGATAGAGATAGTTCTTAAGTCCTTCATCTATCCTAAAGAATCTTTAGAATTACGAATGATTTATTAGCGTACTACGCTTATTTAAATCCGTTTACTTATGGATATGAATCCAGTATTTCATAATAAGGTTGAATTACATTTGTTTGAGTTAATGAAGGCTCTAAAGAAAGCATTGTGCACTATATATCTTATAATTCCCTTAAAACACATTCTTATTACTGAAATCCCTTTACCTCGTCAGCATTTTCGTACTAGATCGCACTAGATCAGCGAATATGCTTTCAAAAACGAATGAACCCCCGCTCTTCCTTCCCTCTTCATATAAAACACCTTTCTCGAGAGAGAAACAAATCAACGTGGTACGTGATGTAGTAACCATTTTAATGAAAAAATACCTTCACATGACATCAATAAAGAGCTTGGAGATAAGTATTTCCTTCCACGGGGAGCATTGACCTTCACCCTTGCACTAAGATACTGCAATGAGAACATTTTTATTACTCTCTACCTGCACTTTTAAAACATCTGTCATCCTCCAAGCAAACGTGAGAACAGTCACAAACTCGGCAAGCAAATTGGAGGATAAGCAACCGAACGGCGGTAGCTTACGTGTGGCACCTTCAGGTCACGGCATGCCCCATGAGTAAAAAAAAAAAAAACAGCTCGCGGTCCCGCATCCGGTGAGGACGTCGGAATTGTCCTCAGAGGGGCACACAAGAACCATGTTTTCGTTGTCAGAAAGGCTTTGCTTTACAAGCACTTCCCAAGGGCTCCGGTAATGCGCGATTTCTTATGCACGTTCGCGTCGGCTCTTCTTCTTCCGCAGCTCTTTGACAAACGCGACGTCGTTCCGGCGGCGCACGGAAACTGTTAGAGTAGCGAGGGAAGATGCCGGCAGCACAATGAGTGGTTAAGTCGCCAGGTAATTGTGGGAGACGTGGGCGGCGGCGGCGGCGGCGGCGGCGGCGGCGGCGGCGGCGGCGGCGGCGGCGCCAAGCCGGAACAAGCAAGCCTACGGTCGTTTGGGGCCGTTTCCAACACTTCCTCTGCTAATCTGTTCCTCCATTCAACCTACTCTTTGTTTTGGGTGTTCTCCGCGGGTGTTTAACATGAGATTGTGAATGTGTTGTTTGCGAATCCATGTAATTACATTTTTTAAACGACTGTTTAATTTAGTGGTAATATGTTTAATAGAATTCTATACATTTATAAAATTGTGTTGTTTTACGTATTCGGCTTGTAGCATTCTAATTTAAATATTTGCATTATTTTTTCTTTACACCTAAATGTAGTTTTAACGTCTTACTATCTAATATCTTTCGGTAATTCCCTCTTAATTAGTTCACACTTTGTTCGTAATGTCTTCGACGGTTATAATTCCAGTTTAATTCTCTCCATGCCGTCCGCACGTCCTCCTCTTCCCATCACCAACAATCCCCCCTCATTCGTAATTCCACTGACGATTTCAACCGTCCGAGCGTCTTCCTCGTTTGATGTTTATCTGGTCTCATCTGTCTTTCCAGATGACATTCATTTCCCAACCGGAAGGCGCTGCATTAGTTCCTGTTTTTTCAGAGAGAAAATTTGCTGGGAGAAGTTCACATTCCCGCCGTGTTGCAGGGCTCTGTCCTCCGCCAGCTCGGGAAAATTAAGAGGAGAACGAGCTGGTTTCGGACGCGGGTGTCGGGGAAACGGCGTAGCTGGCGGCGCGGCAGCGGTGCGTTTGTGTTGCAGTGCGTGAGATTGCGGTTCTCACGCACTCGAGGGTTTGGTTCCGAGTGCGAGTGCGAGTGCGGGATTTCTGGGCTTTCTCGCTTCCTTGTTTATATCGCGATGGTCGAGAGACCTGGGAGTACTTGCGTAGTTTGGCCCCAAATGTCTTAATACGTAAGAGTGGAATATCAAGAACAACGTGTCCGGAAATTATACGTGAAAGTTACGCTTGGGGTCTTGTATGATAACTTGATACTTATTGCATCTGGCATTGTGTAACAGGACTTCAACTTTGTAGGAAATTTTTTTTATAAAAATATTTATAAGGAACGATGGAGTGTTGGTTGTAACGCAAATAAATCCAGTGCTATGAAACGTGCTGATATCTGAAGGGTCTTTTTTTCTTTTTCCTTGTCCTTGTCAGCACGGTTCCAACAAAGTGTCAGAGAACAGATGGTGGGAAAGAAGGTCTGCAGAAGACAATGTCAATCTTAAAAGATAGTTTTGGCGATAAATATGAAATTTTGAGGCATTTAAGAGCTTGCCTTTTGCATTCATTCCACATAATAAGAGATAAATACAACCATTCCTAAGAGAAATTCACACTCAAGAGATTCTGGGGCAGACGGAAGGTTCAACAACAGAATTTTGAAAAACGTTTTAATGTTGTATGGCATGAGGTCAATAATTTTCTTGAAGCGATAAATTTTTAAAAAACCTTAAAAAACCGAAATTTGTTAATAAAAATTGTCCTTTAATACATTTTTGATTGGTGTATGATTGGCGACATTACCGCCGCATACTTGATATACGGTGTGGCCCCCCGAAGATGTTCCTTTCTATTTTCTCCTGAACCGTTGCAGATACTGAGATTCGATTTTCGCTAAAACTACTATTTGCAAGGGGCACATATCGTCATGCATAATATTGTCCTATTGCATTTTTTTATTGCAGAGATATTGACCCAACTTCGATTTTTTAATGGAACCCTATAGATTTTTTAGCTCATCATAACAAGCGTGAAGAGACGAGTTCATAAATATGCATATCGCCATATGTTACATAACAAAATTTTCGAGAAATTAAGAGTTTTAAAGACGCACGCTGACTGCTGGTTTCCGTAATCTGAACGAGGTGATCCGGGTGATATGCGGCGATGACATTCCCTTCTGTTGCGTCGGCCGAGTAAAGTGGGAAAACTGGAGATGGCTCGTAGCGACGTAATAAGGGTAGGTAGAATAAAAGGGCGGTGGAGAAAGGAACATCTTAGATGGGCCACACGGTATTCTACTTCGCATTTACAGTCAAGAAGATGCAATTGCATCCCCTGAAGTTCTAATGTTGGGGTTTTCTTCCTCGCAACAAGAGTGCTTTCGCATTTACAATCTGAAGTTCGTATTGGAGTTTTCTTCCTCGTAGCAAGAGTGCTTTCGCATTTACAATCAAGTGGATGCAATTGCATCCCCTGAAGTTCTAATGTTGGGGTTTTCTTCCTCGTAACAAGAGTGCTTTCGCATTTACAATCAAGCGGATGCAATTGCATCCCCTGAAGTTCTAATGTTGGGGTTTTCTTCCTCGTAACAAGAGTGCTTTCGCATTTACAATCAAGTGGATGCAATTGCATCCCCTGAAGTTCTAATGTTGGGGTTTTCTTCCTCGTAACAAGAGTGCTTTCGCATTTACAATCAAGTGGATGCAATTGCATCCCCTGAAGTTCGTATTGGGGTTTTCTTCCTCGTAACAAGAGTGCTTTCCCATTTACAATCAAGTGGATGCAATTGCATCCCCTGAAGTTCTAATGTTGGGGTTTTCTTCCTCGTAGCAAGAGTGCTTTCGCATTTACAATCAAGTGGATGCAATTGCATCCCCTGAAGTTCTAATGTTGGGGTTTTCTTCCTCGTAACAAGAGTGCTTTCGCATTTACAATCAAGTGAATGCAATTGCATCCCCTGAAGTTCTAATGTTGGGATTTTCTTCCTCGTAACAAGAGTGCTTTCGCATTTACAATCAAGCGGATGCAATTGCATCCCCTGAAGTTCTAATGTTGGGGTTTTCTTCCTCGTAACAAGAGTGCTTTCGCATTTACAATCAAGCGGATGCAATTGCATCCCCTGAAGTTCTAATGTTGGGGTTTTCTTCCTCGTAACAAGAGTGCTTTCGCATTTACAATCAAGCGGATGCAATTGCATCCCCTGAAGTTCTAATGTTGGGGTTTTCTTCCTCGTAACAAGAGTGCTTTGCACTCGCTGCATTCGCGAGGTCAATACGGAACGGGACATGCGGTGCACCTGTGTTGGCCCCAGCGCGCGCCGCAATAGCAGAGGAGCTCTCGTTGCTTTGTTTGCGCGTCGGGGAGGCGTCGGCGATGGCAATCGATTTATCATAGTTGAGCGAGAGCGGCTGTGCCCCTCGTACTACCTTGGCGTCTTCTCTGGCTCTCGAGCTGGAACCAAAGCTTGCGGAGCGAAGCGAGTTCGCAATATTGTGTGTGTGTGTGTGTGTGTGTGTGTTTGTGGGGTTCTCCCACTTATCCGTTTTCAATTTTACACAATTGCTCCATCATTTTCGTATCACTTCAACTTATTTTCTCCAATCTCTCTGTCCATTAAGTCGTTCATCTAACACGAGTTTGGTCGAAGTCTCTTGCTTGGAAGTATTTTTTATTGTTATAATGAGAATCAAGGTTAAGTTTTATTTTACTTCAGTAATGTACTGATGACGTTAAAAGAATTGTAACTTAAATCTTACATAAGCGGTTGTGGAAGCCTATTTGAGTGCATTTACTTTTATTTCAATTCCAGAAACATTTTTAGGAAGATATAAAGTCGGTATTTGTTTTGATTTTCTCTGATGTGTATTGGGTTTGTGCATATTGTGATATCAAATAGCGCATGTGTGTGTGCATGCATAGTGTTTGCATGAATAAAAGTTAGAGGGTAGATATATTATAGACTGATTTTGGACTAATAGTTCTTGGTTGGAGCATAATAAATACTCCTTCCCTTACTCTTATTTTTCTGCACTTTCATATATAAATAAGGTATCTTTACACGATTGGTATACCTCACAAATTCAATAATCTACTTGAATATATAATTAGAAATAATAAGTGCCAATGAACTGCTTATATTGATTAAGCATCTTTAGACAGAATTCATGTTATCAGTTTCATATACATGACGGAATGTTGGCATCTTTTGTATTCCATTACAAGTCGCCTACAAATAATCATTTAAAAATAAATATCTGGCGCAATTGAATGCCATATGAGCACTACCGTTCGGCTGTTTTTCGGCCGAACACGCATCCAATCTTAAAGTATCCTTCATTCCTCATTTCTTTCAAAATGCTTCTCTCAGTCTCTCCCCCAGCTTCTCCGTGCCTTTTCTCGCGCGCGTTCTCGTCTGTTCAAGTGAGGAAAAGCCCTGCAAAAGATCTCTGATTCAATGATCATGAATTATAACAGGAAATTATAGAAGAAGTCAATGAAATGGGCTGCAGATACTTACTACCAAACACGATCTTACCTCACTAATGAAATACCAGGTTTCTTTTACAAACGTATCCCTCATGCCATATCAATAATAAATCATGTGAAATAAAACCTTCAGCAAGAAGTTTCAATCTTTTGTATTCCATTACAAGTCGCCTACAAATAATCATTTGAAAATAAATATCTGGCCCACTCGAATGCCACATGAACACAGAATCACAGTTCGGCAGAATCAGACGGCCGTTGGGGCGCGAAAGTGTCTCCGGCCAAACACGCATCCACTCTTAAAGTATCGTTAATTCCTCACATCTTTCACAATGCACCTCTCAGTCTCCCCCCCCCCCCCACCTTCTCCATGTCTTTTTCCCACGCGCGTCCTCCGCTGCCCAAGTGAGGTCCCTGCAGAGGCTGACGGCCTCCGCCGCGCGCCGGCGCAGCGACAGCTGGAGTAATTGCCGCCGCCGCCACTGCCGCCGCCGCCGTCGCGAAACAAAAGCGGCGCGGGGCGCTTGCCCCCAGCTCCCCCCTCCCGCGCCATTCCATGTACTTCTTCCGAGCGGCCGTTCTCCCAGCCTCTTACGTCACTCGCTCAGCGTCCGACGCGATGCTACCCGCGGCACGATACAGCAGATCTATTTGGATTGAACTGCGGCGTTGGTGATTAATAGCGTACGCGGGCAGAATGTGTAGCTGCCACTCGCGGTCGTATCTCATGGTTCACGGAGACGTTTTATAAGAACCTCGTTGCATAATATATTTCTACCGGTTACTTCTGGGTGGTAAACACCGTACACAACAGTTTTGAAGACGAGCTTTTGTCATACAACACTTCACTCAATGACTTTATTTCCTTTTACTCAAATTCAGTTTTGCTTCTTGGATTTTTGTTCTTGGAAGACGTTTTGCCGATTGTTGTCCGTAGGGTTTAGTTTGAATCAAAATACTTGGCAAATTATTTTCTTGTTTGTCATTAGTAAAAGTCTCGAATGTGAAGCTATTTTATTGTTGGGCATATTCTGCCTGTGAATATAGTTCTAAATATCAGTTATTTGGAAGTGTTTCTGTAGGTGTGAACATGTTCCTAACTGCTTAATGCATATTTTTTCGAGTTATGAGCAAAGAAGTAAAAAGCAGTCATAAGCTTCAGTGAAATTAAAATCTTGTTACTTGTGGCTGCAGAAATTGTGGGTTTTGGGAGTTTCTCACGTAGTGAAGTACGACGAAACTACGTGGCAATGGAAAGAAGGAACGTGCGAAGCAAAGACAGCTGAAACCGGGACGGCAGGACAGGACCAGAATGATAGGGAGGGGTGGTGGGCGGTGGAAGGCGGCGGGGTGGTGCGGGCGGGATTGAGCGCAGCGAGGGGTTGGACTGCGGGCAGTGAGGTAGGGGCGCGGGCGAGGACGAGGGCGACGGGACGAGATCGAAAGCGAGGAACTGCAGGGGGAAGACTGTGGGGGCGGATATGGGGAAGGCGATGTGGCGAGGGTGAAGGGAGGCAGGGTGAGGAGAGGGTGGCGGGGTCAGCGGGGGCGTCTGTAAGGCGGGGCGGGAGGGGCGGCGGGGCGGGAGGGGCGTCGGGGGCGGGAGGGGCGGCGGGGGCGGCGGGGGAGGGAGGGGCGGCGGGGCGGCGGGGCGGCGGGGCGGCGGGGCGGCGGGGGCGGCGAGGCGGCGGGGCGGCGGATCGGCGGGTCGGCGGGGGCGGCGGGGGCGGCGGGGGCGGCGGGGGCGGCGGGGGCGGCGGGGGCGGCGGGGGCGGCGGGGGCGGCGGGGGCGGCGGGGGCGGTGGGTATGGCGGCGTCTGGCATAGGGAGGATGTTCCGGCGCCATGGCACAGAGGCGTGCGTGCCGAGAGGAGTGGGCGTGGGCGGAATTCATTAGGCTCCAGATAGGATCGCGGCGGCGGGGCGGGGAGACGGGCGTGCGCCGTCGCGGTCTGGTTGCGGCCCTTCGGCGCTGAGAGCCACGCAGGTGGCCGCGGAGAATGGGAGAAAGGGAGGAGGCTGCCGACGGACACAGGGCCAGTCAAACGAAAACATTCTGTCTGAGCGAAGCACCCGTCTGTTCCCGTTTGCATTATCCTTCGCTGCAACACTGTTTGTTCCTTCTCCAGAGCATTACCTTCACTCTTTTCCAAGCGGACAAAGTGGTATTGTATTATTCTTCACTTCATCAGTTTGTGTTCTCGGAAACAGAATAACATTCTGTACAACTTACGTAAACCCTCGCTTTATCTCATGCATGTGTAGCGGAATCAAAGGTGACCGGGCAGCTCTCCCGGCGCAGGGCAATAACTCGTAACGGGACGAAGAGAAGAGGTGAAGAATCGATTGCCTGCAGAGTATTCCCACAGCGCTGGCAAGCGACCTCCCATCGGTCCAAGGTGCGATGTCTCAATCAAGGCAGCTGTCAGCGCCGAATGACGTCTGCGCCCAACAGGGAAGTAATTAGCTGCTTTCTTTTCGAACGGGCGGCCCTTAACTGATCGCTCCACGCCGCCGATTCCCTCGCGAGGAAGTTCGAATAATGACGATACGCATCACCGTAATGCCATTGTAAGGGATTTTTGGGTCTGGGATCCTTTTCCCGTGGTGTGGAACAAAGAAAATCGCTTTATATTGCAGGAAATTGCAAAATAAAAGGTTTTTTGTCACTTGGTCATCTGAATCTCACGTTTATCCTTATACATATCAGCAAGTAACTACATCAAAGAGTCATTATGAAACAGTTACGAAAAGGTGGGAAATTTTGAGAATAAATAGTATGTACACCTACATTTTAATCTTTATTTGGAATGTAAATATCAATGTTTTACTATGTAACTACATTTCCTGGCCGCTATTTTACTGTTTCAGAGATAACATCAATTGATTTTTTGAGCGCATATCGAGAAAAAGTGAATCATCTCAAAACTCGACAGTTACGAAATGTGTTTGGAAAAAAACACGAACTTTTCAGCAATAAAAATAAATAAATTCTGTCACTATATAAAGTACAACACAGTATCTTTGCGCATTGGTAACACTATACTATATGACTGCGTTGATTTCGAGATCATTTAATCTTCTTGCACGTCTGTTTTTTAAACGTTATTGAAGTTGGCATAACCGTGACTGCCCGAAATAGCATTTGGGAATTTTCAGAAAAAAATGTGTCATATAAATTAAAAATATGATGCTTAATATGCACTTCTATAATATCGTATTAGGATAGGGGCACACTGTTGTGAGAATTATCTTGCGAACAGACACACTTGTCATTCCGCCGAAAAATTGCCCGCACACATGCGGGTTTTATATCTTGTTACTAGCTGTCAAAGGCATTTCACAAGGTAACAAAAATCTGCGACGGTTCTCCGAATTGATTTGAACTGTTAGGTTATTACAGGTACCATCTAGCTGGCATGTTTTTCGAGGTCGAAGCAGGTCTCAAACCAGTTACATGTCAACATCGACGCCAGCATTACATTAGTGGCATTGGCAGACAGGAATTTGGGCGGGACCACATCTCAAGGATCAAGCGTCGGCTAATGTTGCGAACACTGTCCGAAAGCAAGCCATCTAACAGGTAAACTTACGAACGTACTTCTCAGAATTCCTCTCTGCAATATTTTCTAGGCAAAGGAAAACTATATTTTCTGTTGCACAAAAAGATCTGCATAACTGAGAAGCAAATCGAAATAATCCAAAAACAGTTTAATTAAAACGTTTAAAGTGGGATAAAAATAAGAGTAGGTTAATAAATTTTATTAAAACATGTAAAGAGTCTGAAAAAAAATATCCCGTCTAGCACAATAATATGAACATATAGGAGCATAATTTTTTTATTTCTTTTGTGAAAACACAAAACAGCTCTACAAAAACAGAAACATAAAATTAATTTATCTTAATATATAAATGATAATAAATAATACAATTCCTATTGAAACTCTTGTGCAAATTCTTCCTTCTCGTTCAACCAACCAATTAACCAGCCATTACTTCATTCACACATCCACCATTACTCGCCTTCTCCAAACCTCCTTCCGTCTCTCTCTCTCTCTCTCTCTCTCTCTCTCTCTCTCTCTCTCTCTCTCTCTCTCTCTCTCTCCCTCTCTCTCCCTCTCTCTCTCCCTCTCTCTCCCCCTCTCTCTCTATCGCTCTCTCTCACACACACACTTACAAACTTACACGCATGCCTGTACGTACACACACTCATATATACGTATTCAATCATTCATGTATTTACCAATACATTCTCGCTCACACACGTATCTTGAGCTCGTATGCAGTGAGTGTGAAGCATGTGCAGTTTCTGTCCGTTGAGGAGTAGTTCAGCGCGGGCGGCGCCAGTAAAGCAGGAGGTGACGTTAAGAGCGCCTCGTATTCCGGGCGCTGGGCTCGGCGGCGGCGGCGGCGGCGGCGGCGGCGGCGGCGGCGGCGGTGGCGGTGGCGGCGGGAGAGCGGAAACCGGCGGCCGCGCCCACCCGCCCAATAAGGAGCGGCGCCGCGGGCCAGTCGCCGCTGCCCCCCTCCCTCTCCGCCCGCCCCGTCTGCCCTCCGCCGCCGCGTGGAATAACGCGTACACTTTCCATTTCGTAGCGGCCTGTGCCGCGGCGCGCCACGCGGTTAAGTAAGCGCCGTGCACCGGCGACTCACACCGCCCCGACCCACCTCGCCCCGCCTCGACCTGCCCCGCTCTGACTAGCTCTGCACCGCTTCGCTCCTTCCCGCACCGCCACGCCACGCCTCACTCCTCCTCGCCACGCCCCGCGCCGCTCCGCCCCACTCTGCCCCGCCCTGCTTTTACCCGCTCCTCTCAACTACGCCACCCCTCTGTCCTGACCCGCTCTGCTCTACCTCGTTGTGTCCCGCTTCGCTCCTCCCCGCCCTGCTCCTCCCAACCCCGCACCTCCCCCGCCCACCACGTTCTCGCTGCCCCGCTCTGCACCACCCGCTTGCACCAGCTTGCTCGCTCCGCACCATTTCATCTCACCCCGTACTACCCTCTCTCCGCCGCTCCCCGCAACACTCCTCACCACTTCACCCAGTTCCTCTCCGTCTCATCCCGACTCTCCCCGACTCTCCTCACCCTAACTCGCACCACATCGCTCCCCCTCGCCCTCCCACTCCCTTCCCGCCGCTTTCATCATGCGCTACGCCGGTCCCGCGATCACGGTGGTCGACTTGGCACTCGCCCTCTTCACGAATCAGAGAACAACTCTGTCTGCCAGAGGACGTACACGGCTCCTGGTGACAGCACGTGCACGGTAACACTTCATGTTCTTTTTTCTCTCGTATTGGCATTCAGCCACTGAACGTTCCTAGCAGAAAGATCAGTAAAGTTATTAACACATCATTCCTGATACAGAAAACGTTTAACATTATTTACGACCCCATTTGATCTAAAATAATATTTATAGAAAGAATAATTCGTATTGCAGCCCAAAATTCTGTCAACGATTAATTAAATAAAATTTTCCGACATCGCCTTTCTATGACAAACATTTTCAGTCATTTTGCACAGTTGAGGGAATTGCTTTGAATCGGTGAAGTGCAAAATTAATATCGAGAGAAATGTTGTTGAGAAATTAGTTTCGAAAAGATCAACTCTTATATTCAGAAAATACTATTAAATAATTGCCAAGTATCCCAACAAAATTACTTGCTTTCTCTAGTAGAGCAAATGCATTACACACGTCCAAAAATGAAGTTCTAACATCCATGAAAATTAATTTATTCCATTTACACGAGCCTCTCGCCACTCTCCTGGGCCAATCGCAGATTGCCATCTTGCCGTCTCGTGCGCTCGTCGCGCGTCTTCGAGTAAAAGGCGGCGGCTGAGTGGACGCAACGAAAGCGAGGCCGCGCCGCAATCACTGCGTTACGCGCACGCGCTCTGTCCAACCGGCCGCAGTAGCAGCAGGCGGCGGCCCGTGTTTGCACTTTCGCCTGTGACAGCGCGCGCGGGCGTCCACGTAACAGTTGAGTTCACCGGGTCGCCCGCACACACCTCAGACAGACGCCCTTCACACAGACACACGCTTCATCAATATGTAATGCTCGCGATGAGTGTAGATTTTCTCTCCCGCCGTACGTTACATACAGTTATTAATGAGCTTGGACAAAATCAATTAATAAATAAATAAACAGATAAAATAATAAATTATGTTAGATTGAGAGGCAGGTTAAATTTTTTTCGGGAACGAAAATTTAACTTTTAAGAATGAATAAAATTCATCAGTAACACTTATAATTACAAGAATTATAATTCACTATGATTTCCTGTGGAGTGATTTTTCATTTATTTTGCCCGAGAACAATATTTCCTCACGCGTATTATGGTTATCTTCCTTAATGACTACTTGAATTCACAAAAGTATGAATGGTAACAAATGTGGTACCTTCTGTAAAAGTACATTGTACTTATAAGTATATCAGTATAATGTATGGATTATTTAGGTTCCATTACTTATACGTACCACAATGTGATGAATAGATTTGAAATTATTGAATTAATAAGGAGAACAATATTTCTTTTAAATTATCCATATTTACTCCCTCATAGTTGGTTGTGGAGTAGACATCTTCTATACGATTTTAATATACTTTCGATAATTTATAAGAAGTGTAAAAAATTAGTCTAATTTTGATGTAAACAGTTACTATTGAAATTCGATTAAGGTGACTCGAGGCAAGTTGCCAGTCCTTCAGTCCTTGATCTTGCACCTGGAGACTTCTAAGACGAAACCTGTAATAATGAGCGTCTTGGTTGTTGCTCCCCAGGCCGATTTGACAACTGGTCCGACCGTAGTAAATGTGTCTGCGTGTATCAGATAGCCGCACCAACCAGTCGCTTTTCAAAAGAATTAATCACTGTTCTTGGTTGAAGGTTTCGGACCACTTTACGAGAGTTGCTTTGGCAATCTGTTTTAAGCGCGAGGAAACAGCTGCAAGGTTAGCGAGGTCAAAGAATGTGCTGCAGTTGAAAAACGAAAAATCACAAATAATTACCATTTTATAAATAGTTTTAATAGTACACGTTTTAACAAATATGTATGTTTGTTTATATGACTGGAAATGATTAGAAAAGGTAGGGAAAAGTTCAAAACGATACTAGAATTTTTTTTCTACTATCATCTCGAAAATCATGTCTTTGTTTATATTTTTGTGACATAAAGATTGTAAATTCCAGGTAATTCAGTTGAACCACTGTAATTACTTTATATTTGTAAATTATTTATAAGTGGTCTTCATGGTACTTAGAGTGCTTTATGGAATAAGAGAATCATACTTCGTTAAACTTAATTTATTTCTTCCTGGTAAGTTAACTGTGCTTTTGGTGACTATAAATACTTTTTATGTAACATATTTTGAGATAATAGTACGCTTAGAATTTTAAATGTGATAGATGAAATCATGTAAGCACTGAGTTCTTGCTTAATGCCCACTTTCGACGGTCGTTTAAATTAATATTAAAAAAATTTCGATAACTTTACGTGTAGTTTCATTTTCTGCATTTCCAAATATTTTAAAAACAAACAAAAATTCTGAAGCTCATAAAATGAAAAACAGATATCCAATACATTCATTAATATTGAAAACAATGTTTTTATCGTTTGAAGTAGTGAATGACATACGAGCGATTCGTAAGGAATAAAAAAAGGTAATTCAAGGACAGTTAAACGTTTCCTGTTATTCTTTGATCTTTATTGAAAATGGGAGAAACACGTGTATTAAATTAGCTAGTTGCAGAGATGATTTCAAGTTTAAAAGGTGCCTTTATCGGCGAAGGAAATGGTCTCCCATTTGGTGGGCAAGAACGGAGATTACGACTCCTAACAAGCGTAATTCCTGAAGCGCGAACTGTGTCAAGAGCGGCAAGAGAAGTGCCACAGCCAACGAAGGTCCGGCCGGGTGCCCGCACGTGACAACGGAGACAGGAGACAACAGCAATTGCCGGTATCATCAGCGACATTGCATGTACGACCCCCATTTTACCTCCTCGTCTTCAACTTGTCAACCTACATCCATTGTGACTCTGGACGTCATCATTACCTACCTCTCTGTTTTGCCGTTCCCTCGTTGCTACCACAGAGGTTCTAATTCCTGACCTTGCAATGTGTGGTTGATAGATTGCTTGATTAGTGTTTCCAGGCGTGCACGTGTAGTGCATGTATTTTCCAAATGTATTTCCAATGTACTTTCCAGTAAGATAGAGGTGTTTCTCCCTCACTGGAAAAAGAGATCTACCGCCAACCTTCACGTCGGGGTTATCCCTCTAGACATCTCCTTCGGCGGGGCAGCAAAGCTCTGAGCTCCCAACTTCTTTGGTAGTGTAGAGTGTGTGTGTATAAATAACAGGCGAAAATAGGATTATGTGGAAAGAAGGATCGCGCACGGTCCGTGGCCCGTTTGTTAGAATACTGCTCCGGCGATTGACTGGTATTGATCAGAGAATCCATCAATAAGTACCTATTAGAGCAGTTGACTAGAATACTCCTTGAGACAGTGATTGAATTCGTCCCAACTGTTTAGAGAGCGACGATTATCCGCCTGCGTCGGGACTCGAACTCTAAGACTGCTGAAGTCTGCTGAAGACTGTAGAAGTCTTCTACAGTCTTCAGCAGACTTCAGCAGTCTTAGAGTTCGAGTCCCGACGCAGGCGGATAATCGTCGCTCTCTAAACAGTTGGGACGAATTCAATCACTGTCTCAAGGAGTATTCTAGTCAACTGCTCTAATAGGTACTGATTGATGGATTCTCTGATCAATACCAGTCAAGTCTGCTGAAACATCTGTAATGCTGCCATCGAGCTTGCTCATTAAATATACTGTATGATGTTAACGACAAATTTCATTGCGTTCTTTCTTTCCGACATTCCCTTTATTAATGCTCAATTCCACAAAATCATCCATCATTCACCATAATTATCACTATCATATTTCAACAAGCATGCCAAACCTAAGAGAAACCATGACAGTTATGACGAATTTGATCTGGCTAGAAAACTTGGCTGTTGGAACGTCCTCCCGCAATTTCAAGCAATAAGACAAATAAATATACCGCTGTCACTTCCGTAATTATTACCATCAGAAATCTCCGCATCATATTTCAGCAGCCACATCGTCGCCTTCGGCAATACAGGATCTGCGAAATTCGATGATACCTGGACCAACCTACTTCTCTTCATCGATGAGAGAGGCCGCGGTGGCGACCCCACGGGAAAGCATCAGGATATTCGGCGCTTTCTATCCTTTCTAACGTTCTAAAATTCTGTTCACGTGTGTAAATCATAGTAAATTATAATTTTATTAACGCCAAGTAGATGCCCCTGGAGCTTGCAAGCTGCATGTAGATGGTATTTGAACTGATGCATACCGATGAACTGATGCGCACTGAAGGTTATTAAATTTCACACGTGTAGAAGAATAAAAGTACCGTAAGGTTTTGATGAGCAGGCCATGAACTCAAAACGTAGATTTCTACATATTCAAGTTGGAAAGTGAGAAACATTTCTTCAAAGAAAACATGCCAGATAGTTCTACACAATCTTTCTGCACACAACAAGGACTAACCATCATTCAATGTAGAACAAACGGATTAAGATATTTCCCTTTCTCAATTTTTTGATGTTAAAAATATGCAACACCTACGTTGTGCAGCGTATATTGAACTCTGTATTCAAGGCAATAAGAAGCAACAACGTACCAGTAAAAAAAAAATAAATTACTGTTTTCGTGAACCGACGATCTACTTAACTCAACAGTTCGTGTAATAGCTGTTATATGATGTCCCATCCTTACGAGTTATTATCAGCGCGCGTGTGACCCAACAGCAGACACATAGGATCGCGGGTTTGAATGCTGATTTATCGCCTTGTATCCGTCTTGTGAGTTTTATCGCGAACGGTCTCGCATTAAAAAAATTCCAAGGTGGCAGCTTCTTCCCATTCCCTGAGCGCGCCAGGTGCGTGGGCGTTTACCACAGGCGCTTCCCGTGCCTCCTCCCCCCCCCCTCGGAGGCCGCGTCCGCGCCTGCGCAGGCCCCGCGACCTCCGACCCCGCGCCTCCCCGCCCCGCGTCTCCTTGACACAGTTCTTCCTTCCCGCGCCTTCCCGCTCCGCGCGCGCCGGCCCACGCGGCAACTAGATGGCGGTTCTGTGTCTTATTCCTTATCTTCTTCCTCCTCTCCCTCATCGCCGTATTGTTCTTCGGCTTCTGATATATCTTCGTCACCAGCTTCTTTTGATTCATATTAGTTTTCATTTTCGAATTATTCGTCAAGTTCGTCTGATTCATTATCTTCGTCTTATTTATAACCTACGTAAGACTTATTCTTTAGCGTCTCCTTATTCATCATATTATTTTTTATCGTCGTTTTCTTCTTTAGTTGCTACATCCCGGTTTGTGTCGTGAGGAGGTACTTACACCACCCCTTTCTGTCTCTTGCTAGTTTCTTCCAGTTCTCAATAAGCAAACATATTTGGTCCTGAAGCACGTCTAAGAATAATTCGTGACCTGCTGTTTTTACGAGGTGTTAGACAATACGAGATCTGATTAGTCACTATTGGCGTTTAGAATTGGAGATGATTCAAACGCGATCCTTACTCGCAACTGGAGTAGCGTTGTGATGAAATAAGACGTCAGGGTATTATAACAAATGCACATTTATTTACAAGTTATGTACAAGAATATCATGGTTTGAAGTACAGATCATTTATAGAGTTTTATGCATTTCATTTATAGAGTTCAGAAGCAATGTTTTCAATATTTTCAAGTGATTGTGAAATCAATATTGTAGTTGTCTTAAAAAACAATATTATAGATTCTAAATCCTTATGTCAATTGCTTATCAATATCAAGTTATTTGAATCATCACTAATCAAAGATAATTTTTACTGATTTGAAAGAAAAATATGTAATTATGTTTATAATTTCCAAATACTGGCGGTACATCCTTCTTGTACTGACAGTAAAATATATTGCTTCTTCTATAGATAGTATGTCATTATGCAAACACACGTTTCTATATTTCCTTTTTCAAAACAATGTGTAAAGTTGGATAAACACCCCTGTGTAGAAATTTGCTTTTTACCAGTTATTTAGTTTCTATGAAAATATATTATGTACTGACAGTAAAATCACTTTCCTCTTGCATGTGAATATAAAACTTTTGCCTTTGTTTTTGTCATCCAACCCTTTTAAATGACAACCACATTACGGCTACATTTCTTTAATCTTGAACTGAACACGCAACAGAATCTACCTGTATGCAGCACAAAGGAACATTTGCGTATTCCAGCCACGACGCTGATCATAAATGTGTACTTGCATCGTCAAATCAGCTCCGCACTTCTATTTCATATTCAACACTCGTCCCCTTCCTAAGTAGCAACTGCCTTGTAAGATCTTGTCCACAATCTTAACCTTCAACAGAGTGCATAAGCGACATTTCTCATTCTCCTTTCTTTTCTGTCCTTCCAATACCATCTTTACCAACGAAACTTTTTCGACGCAAAGAATACGATCGAAAATTCAAGCCGGTGTTTCCAAAAGGAATGGATCGTTATTGTCGCTTCAATTAGCAGTCGTAGCGCATATGTCACGGGTAGCAGCCGAAACCCGAAATCCTCTGTCTCTGAATCTCTGCTCGGCCGGGACACGTGCTCCGGTCCAGTGCGTGCCCGCGCAGGCATCTGCGGGCGTGCGCGGCGTGCGTGATGGAGCGTGATCGTGCGTGGAGAGCGTGAGGCCTTTGGGAGGCGTCGCGTCGAGCTGCGCGGAGCATCCGAGGCTGAGAGGCCTCCGCTGCTCTTGGGAAACGCTGGGAATCCGCGCGCCCCGGGAGACATCCGTTACAAGGCTCTCGCGGTTGACCTCTGACGTCTCGTCTCAGTTTGCTCAAACTTCTCGTGCTGTTGGGGTTGATGCTGGTTGTCATCTGCACTTCTCGGATGCTTGTCGATGTGTAC
This sequence comes from Gryllus longicercus, assembly GCA_038098605.1. Classification (NCBI taxonomy): domain Eukaryota; kingdom Metazoa; phylum Arthropoda; class Insecta; order Orthoptera; family Gryllidae; genus Gryllus; species Gryllus longicercus. The sequence goes on from JAZDUA010000004.1 coordinate 1,046,624, forward strand.
TGTGTTCAATGCTCCCGCTATCTACATCTCTCTTGTAGCCCCTTCCTTTCTCTTCGTCTCTTTCTGTCCCTTTCTCCTCTCTTACCTTTTCTTTTGCCCTCCCTTTCTCTCTCTCCTGTCTTTCAATTTTTTTCTCTTTTACTGACTTTCTCTTTGTTCGCTCTTTCTCTTTGCAGTCCCTTTATTTCTCCTCTCATCATCTTTTATTTGTTCTCCCATTCTCCTCTTTCTTTCTATTTTCTCTTTTTATTCTCGTCTTTGTTTGTGGATTTTCTTTTTCCTCTCTTTCTTTCTCTACCACGTTCATGTCGGGGTTTTGCCCTGATACCCGCGCTCTCGCTTTATTGATGAAAAATCTGGACACTATGGGAGGTAATATACGTGAGACCATCGCTCGGCTCTTACTAATGGGGATGAGGATAGGATGGGGAAGGAATAATTGCGACTGTAACATTGGATCCCAAACGCGCTTGAAAGTGATCGGAGGACACCGCAAAAGACGGAGCGCGGAATCATCCTTAAAAGGCTGTCATTTGGCCTTTGGCGCGCCTTGTGTTTTCCTCCAAGTCCTCCTGCAGTTTGGTGTTGATTTCGTTTCTCATTTGCTCTCCTTGGATGCGCCTTCAGTAATTGAAATGTCGAGGACAGCCTCATGTGTTCATATATGTACAGTTATGGCTTAAGTATCATTATTATACTTCAACATTAGTGGTTTACACTTGTCAACACGACAGTGTGTCAACGTATTTCATTTCGACGTGTAATGGTTTCCTCACATAATGATAATATTTTGAAATAATTTTCATCGTATCTTACTCAATGTGAACTTAGAAAATACTTAAGATTTGTCTAGTGGCGTAAGAGAGACCGATATACCTGTAGAGATCATTGAATCTTTCATGTTTGCAAATACTTACTCTATTTGGCGTAGATATTTATTTTCAGTATCATTAATGTCATTTAACTTATATAGCACCTCAGGAATGGAATTGGAATAACGTTTCAAATTGAAAAATTGTGTAAGTGAAGATATTTCAATATTGCATTACAATATAAAGTAGATAAGAGATGAAACATTTAAAGGAGTTCCAAAATCCACAGAAGAATTCTTGAGAGAAAGGGTATAGAAAGAAATAAAGGCAAAAAATCGTTAAAAAAATTAACAATAAACTATTACACTCTATGTATTGAGAAGAATTTGTTTGATAGTATACCTGACATTGCCACATCACGTAGTCATTTGAGAATCAGATAGTTCAAGAATATCTCTGATTAAATGAGGATGTTTTCATTAACATTCTCTGGTCCTTTAACATCTGGCCCTCTCTTGCGTTCTTCTGGGAAATCACGACCGTGTCGACATTTTATGTTGAATTGGGTGAAAAAGAAGCCAGGAAGAGAAATGCTTTTCTCCAAACCTGCAATTTGTGAACATCTGCGAGTATTTATTCTTTTGTTTTGCTGTCCCACTCAGGTTCAAATGGTAAAACCTTTGATCGGATGTGCCACGGAGGTCACTTTGGGGCATCCTGTCACCAGAGAGCATGAGAGATCAAAAATTTTTTTACAGTTGTCTTTCCTGTATTGGAAAGATGTCTATGGAACGAGTAAAACTTCGGAGATTATTACAGTATGCTTGTATATTTATTTATATTGACCTGGCATTAGAAACGTTCTGTTATTTGACATTTATCCATCTGAGGTTCAACGTTCAGCCAATTAATGTCGTTTCAAATATTTCATTCATTGTTTTCGAGATCTTTTAAAAGTTTCATTTCTACAGGGTGGCCGTATACCTGGTTTGCAATCTGCATAGCCCACGCTCAAGTACTTGCTATTTTTTAATTCGATGGTTTGGGTTGTAGACGACACCTTTGTCTTACATTATTCCTGAAGTACCATCTTTGCAGTATACTACGTTGTCCTGTTTGCCTAAGATTGTGGCAACATTCTTAATTTAATAGTACTTCCCACTTTTATTAAAGGAACAACCCGTTGTAATTACGTGATTGGAAGTTTTCCAGATATTTGACAATTTATTTAAACGTTATTTCGAATGTGATAAGTATATAAGTTCTGGTGCTGCTTAGCGTTGATCTCATAACACCTTGCGACAACTCGAATAAATATCAACAATTTTGGTTTGAAATGAGTATCAATATTGTAGTTTCGATAGGAAACAACAGAAAGAGCGCATCTAAGAATGCAAAATATACCGCAAATGTGGCAAGAAACTTCCATCGCGCTTCCGAAACACCACCTCACGCTGAGTTCCGATGCAGGCCGTCCTCCCAAGTACCCATCTCACCATAGCCCACCAAACGGAAGTTACGTCACGCCCGGAAGCGTTGCCACATCAACAGCTGCGGCGGCGGCGGCCTCCGCCGAAGCATTCTGCATACAATGGTCGAGGCTTCGAAACCCGCGAGCGGGCGCCGGCCGACTGGCCCGATTTTCCGCCACGTTACGTTTCCGCCGCTCGGAAGTAAGCGGCTACCGGCCGTCTCCTCGCATACTTCCTCCGCCTCCCCCGCCGTCATCGCCGCCTACGCCGCCGCCCCCTCAACCTCAGCCTCAGCCCGTGCCTCCGCTTCGGCCCCGCCCCCGTCCCACCCTCCTCCCCCGCCTCCGCCCCTGCCCCCGCCTCCACCTTCAGCCCAACCTTCACTCCCACCCCACCTCCGCCCGCGCCTCCGCATCCACCCCCACCTCCGGCGCCCCCACCGTCGCCGTCACTGCCGCCGCCGACGACGACTGCCACTGCCCCGCCACCACTTTTGACCTCCGGGGCGGAGCCCGGGCGGCAGGTGGAACGCTGCCGCTCACGCCCCGTCCCCCACCCTCCTTCACACACTCGGCCAAGCGGAGCGTTTTCCCTCTGTGCAGGCGCATACATCTGCATAATGACGGAGTCAGGAGAATTTGGGAAATTATGACAGAGACGGAGGCTGGGAAGCTGTTTATTCTGGCCCCCGAAGTTTCCCTACATGTGGAAACGGAATAGACAGATGTTGGCCTTTGAATCGTAGATTACCTGAAATCATTTTCTTCTTTTATTATTTGATGAATATGATTCTTATCAGTACTCTTAGAAATGATAGGGAGTAGCTATAAAAAGGGTTCATTCCATGGTAACTTACAATACATTTGTAAGAAAATAACTTTTTTAAACTTATTTTATTTTTTCTCGATATTGGAGATAATGATCTTAATGACAGGGGAACATTTTGAATTCTTCTAGATTTGATTAAAAATGTTTACAAACTTTTCATAATTTTCAAATAAATAAACATTTTACTCTTGGTAACTTACGTTACAAAAAGAGAAGGGAATGTATCGTACTTTTAATGTAACATAACGTTTGTGAGTGTATTATTGCAAGTTAGCATCGAATGACCAAAATATAACAAACACGTAAAAGATAAGTAGTGAGAATCATTTTTTTCTGAAATAATAATGGAATGTTTGCTACGCAGCGGAATTCAAATGCTTGTCAAAAATGTAGTGTTTTGTCTTTTGTTGCCACCTCACGCTGCTCCGAGGGCCGCCTTTTGCTCTTAAGTGGCGACGTCTGCGGTGGACGCGCCCGCGTCGTCTGCCCACGTTTTTGCTCCTCGCCATTTCCGGGTCTTCCAGGAACCGCGCGCCCGACATTCCTTCACGATTCACTCCGGAAGAGCAGAGCGCCCCCCCCCCCCCCCCCGCCGCCCGCCGCCCGCTGCCCTCTACGCCCGCTGGCGCCGACCTCTCTCCTCCCTCTCCGCCCTCTCCGCCCTCTCCGCCCACCTCTCGCCTCCGCCCTCACTGCCCGCCGACGTACTTCGCTCACCGCCATCTTATGGCATCGTCGCCACCCTCCTTCACAATCGCTACCATCTTTCACCCACTGCCACACACCGCTACCCGCCACCTCTCTACTACACTTTCCTACTTCATCTATCACTACCGTCCTTCATCCTCCTCCATCTTCTCTCACCGCCACCCTCGTTTTGTCTCTACCACATTCCTTTGACTACTACCAACCTTCTAACGGCACTACCCTCCATCACCCACCGCCATCCTCCTTCACCCGTTGCCACCCTCTTTCACCTACCTCAATACTCCTTCACCCACCACTACTCTACTTCACCATCACATTTCCTTCTCCCTATGTTTACATAATCCCTCCAGCATCCAGGCGTTCGTAAAAAGTTTGTCATCAGGCGACTCTTCCACCTTCCTCTTTAATAACCTATAGTTATTGTTAAACTATTAGTGTCCCGTGTCCAATATTCTCCTTGTACATCTGTCACAACTCCTTACAATCGCTTCTCCATCACCAGTCACCACCCAGCGCGATCCGCCGTCCGCATTCATCCGACCGTGTACATCCGACCACTCAACAACAAGCGTCCGGTCGCAACCCCTGTCCGCAGTGATTGGCTTTGTTACCAGGCGCCGCTCGTCTCCGGCGCGGGTGGTTTTTGCCCTGCGAAGGCAGACGGGCGAAGATCTCGCGCTGAAAGAAGCCCACGAGAGACGGGCGGCTCTCATTTAGGCGGCGGCTGGCGGGATGGCCCTCCGGGAAACCGCAACTCCGTCGGGCCCTGCGTAAAAGGAAGAGTCTCCGGGGACAAGAACGCGAATTCGGGAAATTTCGAAGCGAACTGCCCCTTTTTGCCGCGCGCGACTTGCCTTCAACGTGTTTTCTTTTCTTTGGTGTCCGCGATCGACGTCGGTGCGTTTGATCCCTCCTCTCGTAAACTTGTTAAAGGTACACATCGTCAAGTGGTATTTGAGTTCTTTGTGTGTGTGTGTGTGTGTGTGTGTGTGTGTGTATTCCATATTGCACGAAGACAGCGTGAGAAGGTCTGTTTACTTGTCAACCTGAGAAGACATTTTCTGAATTTTCATTTGCTCTACGACTACATTTCTTCTGGATGAATTTCAAAGTAGGAAAAGTTTTTAATTCACTTACATTGTTTTATGTTGTAGAGAAATGGCTTTACGAATGTGTTGTCGATCATTACTGATGTATTGTCGATCATTACTTTCCGAAAAGGTTTGGGCTCTAAGAGACATGAAAGTTATTCATCGAAATTAAACTTTCAAGTTTCTGTAATTTCACCGCATTACTTTCGAATTATTTGAAAATCGCATGCTTGTATAGATTTAAATTATTTCAAAAACGTATGGTTTTCTTAACACAATGTGAAGAAAAATGTGCACTTGTGGAAACATGATATCTAGTCTTCTACATTCTAAGAACGCCACACTTCTTTAACACTCCTCCTCAAAGAAATGAATGGCTAGGATAAAAATCTTGATAACCCTCTCGAAGATATTACCAAGTGAAAATTTCGGTTCTAGTGCGTTTTAGTAGGGTACATAGAAATGACAACGACAGGACACAAACTATAAACAGAAAATCGCTCTAATTGAGTCGCATACAGCATGGACAACAGGTGGTAAACGACAAAAAAAAATAGATCACCAAAACTACAATTTTGATACATATTTTACTCCAAAACCGATTTGTCCTCAGTATTAATCTTGTATTATGTAGTACGTCTGCCTGTCGATTCTCAGATATTTAAAAACTATTTCACAAAAGTTGGCAAATACTTTCTACTCGGGTGAAGTTTCTGAATTCTAAAAGAAGAGAAAATGAATGTAACTTCATTGCTCTACAACTTTTTCTAATTGATGTACACATCCAGTCGTACATTAAGCAAAAATATCTAAGACGAATTTTCCAATATTGGTTGGTTTTTACACTAAACTTTGTTGTGTATCGGAAATATTGTCGTTAACATAAAGTACATCATCAGTCATAGTTGCATCAAATGTGTCTGCATTAAGAGTCTCTCTCTCGATCACAACTTTTATTTTTTGAAGATAGCATTAAATAAGCTATATAATCATCTGAAAGTTCGTGAATACTAGTAAAAACGTAATTCATTTTCTTACTTGTATGCTCCTGCCACGGTTTGAGCCCTGAATGATTGTTAAAATTTTCTGATTACTCTAATAAATATTAAAATAATGAACAGTCTAGTAGGGAGAGAATGAATAAGTTTCCCTGATCTGAAAGTGTGTGGCGATTTTATTCACAAGATACTGTACTTTTGAGCCTTTTGAACCTTTGTGAAGCAGCCGGCTAAGGTTAATGTGAATGCGAGATCCACAACTTAAGAGCGGGAAGTCGTAGTTTAGGATTTGAGAATTTACGATCAAATTAAATAATACATTGAACGTAAACACACTCATGGAGAAGTCTGAAGGTCAGTTGCCCTCAAAAACTGTATTTTTAGGGTATTTTTCTGTTTCCTTTAATCACTTCCACCCGAATGTAAGAAAAAAATATAAAAATGTCCTCGGCTAGCGGGCAATTTCTCAAACCGGGCATTTGAGACCCCCTTCTCTCCGTCCAGTCATCCTCTTATGATTGCCGCGTGTGTTTGGCGAGCTTTCGCTTGAGGATGCGCGCGGCGTATCGCGGGTGTCCTTCGGCCTCCTTGCGAGGCGCGCTGCGTCATGCGCGGAGCGTGGCTCACGCATGGAAAGCGCGCGCTCGGCGACGCTGCCAATGAGCGGCCCTTTTGCGGCCTCAGGAGGCGCATGCGCACGTCTCGCCTCGCCTGGACTGGGAGGTCCCTAGGGACCGAGCCCCGTCGGCGGCGGGATTTGCAACGCGTGCGATTCCCAGGCACGAACTGCAGTTTCTGAATTTCATTAGACTTTAATACAGTATGCGGCAGGATTTTCAATTTGTTATGTAGGTATAAGTCTTACAGGTTAAGTTCAGATGGGGTCTAGAGGAGAATTTTAGCGGTGTGCTGCTTCTTCCGGTAGTTTTCCCTGCTTTCTTCGATACCAGGCGAAACTATGAACAGTAGCCTACCAAACAAGCCATGGAACGCACGCGATCTTTTCCTCCCATTCCTTGTCCTATCCTACATCTTACACACACACTTACATGCACTACACCACCACACATGCCGCATGGAGACCAGTCGGAAGCTTAGCCTCATGGTACACGTAATAAATGAAGGTAATCTTCTAATTTCATTACAGTCCGTATCTCATCTAAACGGTGTGCACTTTACCAGACACGAACTGCAGTTCCTTTAATTTCAGTTAATAAGAAATTAATATAACTACACGCTCATATTCTGCGCAGGACTGTCCGATTCTATTCGCGTCTCAGAATTTTGCGTTTATCGACGTTTGTATTGTATAAAAACAAAATGGGCACAGCATTTGGCGAAGATAATTAATATGCTGGTTTGAATCATTAGGAGATCACTGGTGCGAATCGCTATACGTAAAAGCTTCTAAATGTTATAGAAAACATAATTTAGGGTTTGGGTGATATAAGTAGGTTTCGATGGTATGACGGCTAGCTTATCGGGCTGTTGTACTCAACTTTGCAGTCCCAAACCCCATCGAAGCCGTGCAATATTAAGGAAGAAATATTGTCTCACACTTTATTTCGGAGGGAAAGTAAAGTTGAATGTCTCATGTTGTATATTTAATGCATGTAAAAGATCCTCAAGCCTCAAACAAGCCTCTGAGCAAAATTTAAAATTGTCTGTTTCGTCGTACGAGTGATATCTTCTTTCTCCGTTAGAAGGTGAAAATAACGTAGCAAAATTTGCGTGGTCAGTGTAAAGGCAGGCAGGCCTGATGACCTGAGCTTCGCGACGTAAAATAAAGCATCATTGAATTGAATTAAATTTGCTGACAAACAGCTGTGCAGCAACAATACTCTTCTAATCAGAATTGCATCAGAAATGTTTCTTTATCATTTTTGCTAGAACACTTAAGTACAATATGTGTGTGTATGTTATGCCCGAAATAACTCGGCGTGTTATATGATGAGGTAAGCTTCTGCGGCCAGAGACATGATCTGGGTGGGCAGTCCGGGTGACCCCACGTCGTAGACTGCGGTATCGACGATTCTACCAACATATCTCGGACGTCTTCAGGGCTACGCAGTGTCTACAGTAGTGCCTTGGCACTACAGGCCTGAAGAAGACCGCGATATTTTGGTCGAAACGTCTGTACCTCAGCCTTCGACGCGGCGTCACCCGGACAGCCCAGATCATAACTCAGCGTGTATACACAGGCGCGGAGTTGGTTCTAGAACTGATTCCACTCGAAATTTTATTTCTACATTGCTGTATTGATGTGAATTTTAATATTAACTCAGCGTGTATATCACCGGCGTGGAGTTTAGCCTCACTGCTTCCGAGAGGCCGTGGGACCCATCGCCCGCGGCACGTTCCCCGGGGGAGCGAAACGCGCGCACCCGCCCGCCCGCCCGCCACCGCTCATTAACGGCCTCTGCCCTTTAATTAGCGATCTGGAGCGAGCACGGGCTGCGAAGCAGCCCAGCCGCGCACCCGCTGCCTCCTCGCGCGGACAAAGAACCTCGTGCGCCGGCAAAGCCCAGCGAGCGGTTTGCCGGAGGAGAAAGAAATTCTAGCGGCCGGACGCTCTCGATCGGTTGCTTTCCGCGGTTTCTCCGGTCAGCGCCAGGCGAATGCCGGAGCTGTAGCCTAACAAATGGGCAATGGAACGTGGGCGATCATTCCTTCCTTTTCCTTGTTCTTTACTCAGCCCGTCCTATTCTCTCTCCTTCCTTACACCCACACTTACATTCACTTCATAACCACACATCGTAGGAGCTAGTCGGGAGCTTAGAGCTTGTGTTGTCTAGAGATTCTGGCGGCCGGCTGCTCTTGATCGGTTGTTTTGCGTGGTTTCACTGGTCAAAACGAGTGGAATTCCGGAGTAGTACAGAAAGAAACTGGCTTCGGAGGGAGCGAGGTCTTTTCTCCCTCTTACTTGTCCTATCTTCACCGTTACTGCCACACACAGACACTTACATGCACTTTACTATCATATGTCGGGAGGTAAGTTAGGAGTGTAGAGCTGGAGCGGTCCCTGTAAGCGGAGATACCTGAAGAGGAAAATTCCCGCTGTCTGACGTGTAGCTCGGAGTTAGATATCATCTTCTAGCGCATCACAAACACCGCCACATCCAGTGATATTACGTGTACTACATTTACGGGACTATTGACTGCAGACGTAATCAATCAATCAACTCCACCGGGCGAAGGATGGAGAGTTTTCATATTGGCAGATTCGTGAGTGCTGGTTTTGACGTGACGAAGGTTTAAATATTTTGTAAGAGTTGGTAAGCAATTTTCAATTGCTCAAATATTTCTACAAATGCGTGTTTTAGTTTTGCATGTACCAAATATTTAGTGGCGATGTGTAAGTACTGGTATTTCACTTACTTTTCTACCAATTCCTAAAATTAATAAGTTAAGGCAGTGAAGTTTTCTTTAAATTTATACAATGGAATAATTTATATCATTCTACTGAAACCATTCTGATATTTCGTCAATATGAGGTTCTTTGCTCGTTCCGAAGAAGCGATTGAATTAAATTTCTATCGAAATGGAGTTGAGAGCTGTGGCTGTAGGGAAAAAGGAAATATTTTCGTTATAAACAGCTAAAACATTGGATGAATGAAACACTCGTGGATTGCGTAGCATAACAAGTGGCAATTCAAAAAAATAAGGTGTTAATATATTTGGTTACGCAAAAAAGAATGTCTAATTTGATACGACCAATTGGAGTTGCCTCGCTCCAAGTCCATGGCTAAGCTCCGGCCCTCGACCCCCGCGATTAACATAAAACATTCTCAAGTCCAGCCATCGCATTCCCATCTCATTTTACACAAAAAATACGGCTTTTCTTGGCTTGATTTTCTTCGCGAAACTACTAATTACTTCTACTTGATTAAATACGCGCATGCCACACGCGTTCCATTTACCCACAAGCTCTAACTGTCAAAAACATCCTAGCTGGTCGGACGTGTTGCCAAGCTGGAGCAGGAGTATCCTGTGGCAGAGGCATTCTCATCAGAGCCGTGTGTGCAGGACGGGGCGGGAAAGGCACAGCGGGGCGGGAAGCAAGCAAGAGCTGTGCGCGCCCCGCCCCTGAGCTCCGCTCCGCTCTTCTCCGCTCCGACGACGGCCCGGGCGCGCCGTAAATCACAGGCCGCGAGATTCTATCGATAGCTCGCGCGATATATTTTATCGCTGACTGCGGCGGAACACGCCTGAGCGCACGTCATAAAGAAGGAGCATCCCATTACGGCCGCGCACCTGCCGATCCCCTGCGTAGCGGCTGCCGCGAAACGCAGGGCTCGCTGCACTCTCCGACGGCCTCTGGATGTGCGCACTAATTCATTACTATACTTAATAAATACAGGCTGTCAGATGGGACCGCGTAGAATGTTATTTGTGTTTAAAGATCGATAAATAAGTCATTCATTCTTTGTAATATCTTTAGATTTAATAAAATGTTTATTAATTTATTTATTGCAAATCTTAATCAACTCAATGTATATGGACAGTCTTATCATAATTGCTTAACACAAGGAATAATTAAAATATCCAAATGAGAAAAAAAAATATTAGAAATACTCGTACCGATTTTTTTAATTCTTAAAATTGTGGACACAATATTCGTTTACATACGAATTAAATTTTCATTTCACAATTTTTTTACATTAAATAATTTAAGAATTTAAGTATCTTCTAAAGAGTTGTATTTTCTGTGCCATGAAGATAAACCCCTGACATTAAAATAATTTACGAAAAAAGACGTGTGATGTATTGGTTGACAAATTTAAATATTATCATACAATGAGGAATATTTTTACTGACTAAATGTAATTGCTCCGTACAATGAAGATGACAAATTTGCCATTGCCATTGCAAGACAAGGTGATTTCAAGACTCCAATGTGATCTTGATTTTTTTCTGATTTATCAGTTGTTGCTCGTAGATGATTTATGAAAAAGTTTCCTCACTCACCAAACAGAAGCGGTCTTTCAAAACATTTTGAAAACAATTTTTCGAAATTTACTCTATAAATCATCGAACGATGCTATATAAAAAATCGATGATTCGAAAAAATATCGATGATTTTTAAAAAATGTTTCTCATTCACCAATCGGGAGCGATCTTTCAAAACATTTTGAAAAACTTTTCGAAATTTACTCCATGAAAGCGATATCGAACGCGCATTCCGAGGGAGCCGAATTCCGCCACACGCTGTGTGCGGCGCTGCTCTCGCTGCGCGGGTTCGTTAGAAGCGTCGGCCGAACGCTCTCTTCCTGTCCGCGGCTCAATTTGTGTGGCGCTTTGTCGCCGAGGCGCTCTCCGCCTCCGCCTCCTCCGGCGCTGTGTTCTGCGGAGCGGGACCGCGCCCCCCTCCCCCCCCCGGCGGCGCGGTGCGGCGCGGCACGGCGCGGCGGTCGGGAACACGCGGCAGCCGCAGGCAACCAACCGCCCGGAGATGTAGCCAGAGCCCGCAGCATTTACTCTATGCCCGGTTCATACGTTGCCGCGCATAAATTCAATTACTTGCCAATGGGAGCCGGCTAAGTTATTACCTCGTTAATGCGACTGAAGTTTCTTCGTTTGTCCGGGACAAAGAAGGCTTTGCCTATTCTTGAAAGCGCCGCTTGTGTTGAATGTAGGGACGTCGATGAAACGTGACAATTTACATGGAAGAGGGAAAATATGGTGTTCTTAAGGGCGATGAATGATATCTATGAATATTCGAAGTAGTTCTATAATTAAGTGCATTCAGTTGAAACTTTGTGGGAATGTGTTTTTTTTAACAAGAGTGTATTAACTAGCCTAGGTACGTATCTCGCAGGTGGTGAACATGTTCGAAGTCACAGAAGTATTAATAGCAGTGTATATACAACATATTGCTGTGAAATCTTTCCCAAATAGAAGAAATGAGATTATTTGACATGAGCCAAAAGTGCTCGCAATTTAAAAATATTCAAATAAAAAATAGAATGTGTTCTTTCTTTTCATTAGTACCCGAAGCAGAATTTTAATGATATAAACAAACTCTTTTAAAAATGTGTCTATTTTTGGCCTTTTTCTTTGAAATTTATTAAATAATAGAGGCAATAACCAACTATGTTCATAATAAAATAAATCTTATAATTGACAATAGTTCTCATCAGTGAGTGTTTCGGTCGCCTCTCTGAATGAACAATGACTTACATTATTTCTCACTTTGTCAGATAAGATCAGAAGAGACTCAAACCACTTTCACTAAAAGTATAAGTGTACTTCCACGTAAAAATAGAAATGGAATTTATTGTCGTTCTGTTGGGTTATACTAAAAATCTTGCATTCGGAATGAAATTTCAAAACATGTCCAACATTGGGTTAAGATGCTGAATATTTTACCACACAAATTATGGAAACATATATGTTTCCCAAGTCAATAATATTTAGTTCTACACTATAATTCTACACTATAGTTCTACAAGTATAATTTACATTTAAGTGTAGTAATAGAAATATAATAAACTTAACTAGTTCTTAATTTTAATATATATATATATACATATTAATGAGGAATTTACGACTCACAATAATGCGAATTCTGTAAAAAAAATTAAAAAAGGGCAAAAGGTCTGAATACGTCTTTGTCGGTCTTCTAATCTCGCAATAACCACCTTCCGGCCATCGATACCTCGAGATCCAGGGTCACCCACCAATCGATGGGAGAGTCACGTCCGCACAGAGGTCTCACGCACCGCCGCCCACGGTCAATTAATTAATTAATCAATTAATTAAGAACACGAACGGCGCTGCACGCGGAACGCCCGCCTGCGCGACAAGGCCCGCGCAAGGCCTTGCCCGCTAACGACCGCGCCATGGGTCGCGCAGATGCGTACGGGAAGCGCGCACTGTCGGGAGGTTAAATGTGGGGAATTGACTAGTGTTGTCGATGGCGTGATCACCTTTAATTACTGTCTAGTACCTCTCGGCGCTGGATGATTGTGAGTCACCAAGGGGATGTAAAACGATGCGTCGGCTTTCTTTGTTGGTTACATCGTGCCATGGTTATTCGAATCATTGTTTGAATCAAAATTTAAAAATCTGCTTTAAAATCGTATCATGTTTACTATGTTTTACAGCTTATTAGAATCAATAGGTCTAATTGCCAGAACAGCATGATGTTTTATAACTAATGATTCTATTTCATTATGAAAATAGTATTGGACATTATTAAACCAGTTTTAGAGCAAAAATTTTCAGATGTATCCTCTGCATGTTTTCATTATCAAACATTGTAACACAATTTATTCTTGTCTCAGGGTAACTACGTAGATATTATAAAGCGTGTAATTTAAATTCTAAACGCACGCGTTAATCTGATAACTCATCCTCCGCCGAGAAAGTTCTGTATCGCTAACAAATCGCCCCTTTTCACCTGCGAACTTTACAATTCCTGTAAACAAGAGCATCATGTTCCCATGAAAACTCGAAGTATGATAAATCACTCTAATCTTTTGTAACAACGTAATTTCCTGTCTCGAGGCAACTCTTAAAAATCTCCTATGCTCGCAAATTCAATCGTGCGTTAGCAATGGACCATGACGAAAAATCTCCAATGCGGTGTTGGTCAACCACCCAAACAAGCGTTGAGAAATGTTCAAACCCATAATATAGACGCAGAGCCTCTTCGCTTAATAAAACCGCCGCTTTGATTGATTGCCAGCCGCCCGTTTTGTTTCTTTTTCGTCTTTCAACGCAGAGACGCAGTAATCGCCGCGCGCCTACTCAAGCGGCGGCCCACCAGGTGCGCGGGAAGTTTCCTGCTTCTTCGTGGATTTCCTTCGGCCGCGCCGCTACGCAAACGCTTTTGTTCTTGGGTTACAAATTAATAATTTGTTAATTATTCACAATGACATATGAATGTGTGACTGCAGGCAAGGAATGTGACTTATGCTCGTAGGCTTTTTTCCTTTTCTGAGCTGTGAAGATTGTTAGGATGATTATTCTTTGCCATGACTCCAGTATTTATGCCTTATCGCCAACCCTGGAAGAATACGTGATTTAATAAAGAAATAAAGTGAATGATGGTAGAGGAGTAGCCATATAAGGGAAACGGAAAACCTCCCGGGAAAACTGGCCACGAATTCCCTTTGTTTCCAATTCTCGTGAATCAATTGATAATTTCGTTATTTCATGGTTATTGGCTCGTCAACAGCTGCGGAAAATATTCCAGTAGGGGTAGTACGTGTTTTTATTACTGGAAGAGTGGTGTTATTTTCCCGCTGGATGATGAGATCCAAAGTTCACGTCGGCTTGCGTGGGTTTCCCCAACGAGTTATCTTCCACAAGCGGGGCGACCTCCCAGCCGATACACGCTCTTAGCTCCCGACTGGTCATGTGATATGTGTGGTAGTATAGTGCATTTAAGTACGTGCCTATAAGTAAAGGGTGAGGATGGGGCTATGAAGAGGAGGAAGTGATATGGCACGGTTTGTGACGCCTTTGTTAGGGTACTCCACTCAATAACCGGAGTATTATTTGGAGGATGATTATTGATCGGAGTAAACACGGAAAACTACATATCATATCAGGCGGCCGCTTTAATTCGCCTCCACACAGCAGCTTTCGAAAATCCTGCCACCGTCGGGAATCAAACTCTAGGACTTCTCAGTCAGGGGCACTGCAGTGACGTCATGGATTGATTGGGACCTTAACCCTGGTTTCCGAAGGTGAGTTCCAGAGTGCAGCAGTGCTACGGGTCACGTTAAAGGGTGATCGGGCAGAGGAGAATGTTTATTGTAGATGAATGAATAAGGATGGGGTGATGAGCCAACCACGACACAGCCATATAGTGAAAACACCCATTACTCGGTCGTCGAACCTGTAGCCTTCGGTTCCACGTACTTGGACGCCACTCTAAGTCCCAACCGCACCAATGCCAGGAAATTAATAGTAATGTGAACGACTAAAGACAATTGTACAATCGTTTACTGACACAATTATTAGCTTCTCTTGATTTTTTCGTCTTTTATATTATGAATATTTTATTACCTTAATTAATAAATCTCGAGTGGTCGAAAGAAATTCTAAACCGAGAGATACATTACATGGAATTTAAAACGAGCGTTCCTTATGTATTTTTATGGATATTTAAAAATTATTTAATAAATCATTACTTGGTGATTAGTACAAATCAATAGCTTTTTCCTCATTTTTCATTTTTAAAGTTAATTGGTTGGTTTCATTTATTTCCACGTAGATGTACAAATGAAATACGCAAGGGACTACCTAATCTATATTTCTTATTCATTTTTAATTACCATGACATATCAATACAAGTAATAATAAGTAATAATATTACGGTAATACATGCTCAAAGTTTTCATAATGTGTAATATTCTTAATCACAATTGCAATATTTTTATTAATATAATTTTATTAATATGTTTTTACTCACTTAATTCGACTGTGAATATTTACAATATTCCTGAGTGTATGATAAAATGATAAGCGGATTCAATTACATTTGAAGATCTTGGTTTCAGTGATAGTTGTTCGTAACACGGGTGAAAAATAACCTTATTGAATAAAAAAATTAATAAAATATATTTAGTTATGAATTATTTTTCTTCGTGAATTGAATACATTTTAGTGCATTTAGAAAAGCTTCTCAAGTCGCATAAAAACTCCTCTTGCGTTGTTTAAAAACCCTCCTGCGGAGAAATTCCTGCTGCTGCGTGGTTTACAAAGGTGGCAAGCCTTCTGCAGCTTCGCGTGTTTGTCCGAGGTGCGTCTTCGCCTCGTCTTCGACGCGGCCGCAGCCTTGAACTTATTACCAGGCCCGGGGCTGTGGCGGCGGCGGCGGCAAAGCTTCGCTTTCGCACACGCGAAGAGCTCATCTCCACTACTCCGCACGCGCCCAGTCCGACGGTGCCGATGTCGGTTTTCCCGACAGTTGCCGTACATCTCGCTGTTTCCGTGCAGTTTCATATGCAGTATCTCTTGCGCCGTTTATCCAGCGAATTTCGTCATCGTATCACGAGATGACACGATCATTAATCCTCCATGAGCACTAATATTTTTTGGGGTGGGAAAGACATTTTGTCTTGTGATCATGTGGTCATTTCAGTTTTGTACGCGTTGAAATTCACAATCTTTTCCGTCTGTTTCAGTTTTCATTCTCATCTGTTTTTGCTTCTCATATTGTTGCTTCTTAGTGATCCTTTCATGCTTCTTTTCTTAATCGTGACTAATGTTTTTTTTCGTATAATAGTTCTTCGGGTCTTCTTTCTTTCCATCTGTTTGTACTCACGATTAACTGATTAACAATTTCTGTCCTCCTTTCCATGCTTCTTTTGCAGACATCTTTGGTACAAAGATTATCCATTCTCTTGTTTCAATTCCCATTAATTGAACTCCTGTTTACATGTTTGCGGTCTTTCACTGTCGCCGCCGTGCCAGCCGGGGCCGCGCCTTGGCGAGTTCACCTCTCAACCGCGCGTTGAGGTCACCGGTGGCGGCGCCCCGTGTCGTCAGTCGATGCGCTGATGTCATCTGTCGTTTCGAAGACCACAGAGTGCCGAGGTGCGTGCGACGAGGCAGAGTGAGAGCTACGCAGTGGCGTCGCAAACAAACCTTCCTCAAGATAATAATTCCGTGTCTTGAAAGGCATTGTTTAGTTGCAAAATCATGAATGAAAGTTGGTGTTGTGCAAATGAAAACGATAGTCTATAAACATCAGGCGGCACATAAATCAGTTCACATTAGCATAGAAGCTCGCATTGTACTAACTTGGCTTTATTAAAATAGTAGTTTCAAAAATGCAAATGTTTTGCGATACTTATATTGAATTGTATGCTGCTGTTAGTTCGGGTTTGTTGTTCAAATCGTCTCTTGAAGAATTTACAGAAAACTGCCTATAGTCCTACCATTGGTGTTATTGCTTGGGCAGGAATGTTTGACGGTGGGATCATCAGTCGTGACTTTTCTAACAGTATAGTGAATCATGAAACTTATCTACAAATACTTGACCAACTGTAGACGGAATTGAAAAACAATCCACTTTTCAACATTCATAGCCAATTCAAAAACGTTCGTATGGCAACAAGGATAAGGGTCTTACTATGGACTGAATATGAGACACTTTGTCAATGCAACAAATAATGAATGTTTTGGCAGGCGTGGTTGTATGAACGGTCTACATGTTCTCCAAATGTTACCCCTAAGGATTTCTTGGGCTGGGCTTTACTAAAACGTGCAATGTAGTCTCATGTACTGTAGGTCATTTTAGAAGTATTTACACAAGTTACCAGTATCCGTGCTGCACGTCTAAAATAAAATTTCTATTTTACAATTCTGTCAACTAACTTATGAGTTACCTCCATTATTTAAGTAGAAGCAATTTTCAACTTATTAATAACACAGTGGGCTTTTAGAAATAATTTTTAATAAAATTAATGAAAATTATTCCAAAAATTGACAATCTTAGTGTAATGTTTTGACAAATGTCAGATTCAGTGTGAGAAGGCAAATATGCGTATTTGTGCTAACTTCTTGTAAACTGCGTAAACTTCTTGTCCCTTGTGCGTAAACTTCTTGTCCCGCGCCTTTTCAAACACGAAACATGCAATGACACCAGAGAAGTGGGAAAACGAAGATACGCTAAGCAATCACATCACAACAAATTTTGGATCCGATGAATATCCCCAAGAAGACGAACGAATGTACACGGGGCACTACCTAATACCGAGGCGCGTTTTACTTAATTTTCGCCGTGTAACTTCGTTGCGGTTCGTGTTAACCAGCTGCCGCTCGGCGTGCCGCAACTTCTCACCAGAACCCTGCTTTGCGCGCCGGCCGTAAACCACCTCCAGCGGGAGAAGCTGCTGCGCCGCTGCTCCGGCACGAGGCGCGCGGCTGCGTAGGGTTACGTAAGCGCTGTTGTTCCTGCGCGTTGTTTGCGTTGGGCGGACGCGCCGCGCCCGTAGCGTGCCGTGTGTCGCGTGCGGTGTTCGACGTACGCGCGTC
The DNA here is from genome assembly GCA_038098605.1 of Gryllus longicercus. Classification (NCBI taxonomy): domain Eukaryota; kingdom Metazoa; phylum Arthropoda; class Insecta; order Orthoptera; family Gryllidae; genus Gryllus; species Gryllus longicercus. The sequence continues at coordinate 1,064,527 of JAZDUA010000004.1, forward strand.
TTTTTCTTCTTCTTCTTCTTTCTTTCTTCTTCTTCTTTCTTCTTCTTGTTCTTGTTCTTTCTTCTTCTTCTTCTTTTTTCTTCTTCTTGTTCTTCTTCTTCCTTCTTCTTCTTTCTTCTTCTTTCTTCTTCTTTCTTCTTCTTCTTCTTCGCTCTCTTACTCTTCTTTTATTTCTTCTTTAACTTACACTATTTCTTGCACTCTACAAATGCCTCACGATCTGTTGACGGAATTGAAAAACAATTCACTTTATGAACCCCAACCGCCAATTAAAAAACGTTAATAGGGCAACAAGGAGAACCTTCTCGCTATGGACTGAATACGAGATACTTTTTCATTGCAACAACTAATGAAAGTTTTGACAAGCGTGGTTGTATGAATGATCTACACGTTCTTCAGATGTTACCCCTTTGGATTTTTTACACCTCTCCTACTTCTTCTAATTCTACTTCCACGTTTTGTAACTATTCTACTTGTAAATTTTCTTATAATTCTTCTTTTTTAATTGTAGGGTTTTAGATTCAATCTTTTTCATTAAATTTCAATTTTTATTTAATTATTTTCCCTATACTTTCTCTAAGTTTTTTTCTACTTCTACTCTTTATAATTATTAATCTTCTACTTCTAATTCTTCTTAAACATATAATTATTCTCTTACTTCTACTTTCTCTAACTGTTCTACATTTTTTTAATATTCAAATTCTTGTTTTACTTCTCTTTGCTAATTTTTATTTTTATACTTATTTTTAACAATTAATTCTTCTACTACTTCTTGTACCTCCTATCCTCACACTTATTTTGCTTCTTATTCTTACTTGGCTTTGTCTGCTTCTTTTACTTCATTTTCTGCTACTCCTTTTTCTTCTTGTTTATGCACTATGACCTGCGATTACCGGTCCTGTGTCAAGACGTGGCCGAGGACCGCGCTGGATTGAATGGAAACACAGATGGATTGTTGAATGAAATATGAACGCAGCTGAAAAGTACGAGGGAAAAGAATAAATGAGGGAGGCGAAAGGAAAAGTAAATGTCAGCACGATATTCTTGAAAAAACGGTGGAAGAAGAGCTGAAATATGTACAGTAGATGAGAATTTCAAAGGAATAAGAGGGTAAGAATTGATGTTATTTTTCAAATGCTAAATTATTTTGTTAACTTCATAATTTTGTATTTAATAAATTCACTAGCATTTTTAAAAGTTGTTTCACAAAAGTCAAGAAGCGAAGGGAGATCATTTTCCTACTAATAAATTCAAACTAAGTTGTGGGAGGAAATAAGGAGAGCTGCTGGATAGGCGGAAATCAGAAAAACGAAAGTGCATGGATCACAACAAAATGAAATGAAAGTATTACAAGAACAGAAAAGATTATTCAAGAAATGCGAAAAGACAAAGAGCTGAGGAAAAATCTATTTTCAATTTGAAATTTCTTTAATGAATTCTATACTTTTAAATTTAATAAATTTGTTATTTTATTATGAACATATTGGGTTTGATAAATTTCAACATACGATTAAATTAACCACGAGCGAAGTTTTTTCACTTTATTGGTTAGTGCTGAAAATTGAGATACTTGGGGTACGTAAATGTGATTGTAATGTTAGTAAAACATTAAAACACACATTACCCTATGTACTGCAAATAAAAAGAAACACAGGAAATAGAAGCGGCAATAAAACATGAACTATAAAGCCCGACTCCCGGTTTGTGAATGCATTCTCTCCCTGGGATGCAATTAAAATACTTCTATTATACTATCTATTGAATAATTTGATACTATCTATTAATAATTGAATACTATCTATTGAATCTATAATTTGAATAATATAATAATATTCTATGCAGGTGCCTATTCCAATACTTCAAGTAGCTTTAACAACTGCAGCTACTAACAACTGCGCAATTACGCTACATACGTCTAAACTCGATGACGCAGTGGGTGCGAGTAGCAATTTTTGTCGATAGAGTATCATTTGCGCTGTATTAAGACTCTGTTCGAAAGTACAGTTCTGTACTCTGTAAGTACTTCTGTTCGAAATTTCTTAATCATTATATTCTGGTGTTACAAAATGTACTAACGTATTTTTATTGCAAAGTATTCTGAAATATCAATAATATTTGTATGTATAAATGTAAATATGTATATATGATTATACCACTTTTCCTGTAGGAATAATATAAAACTGAGAGGTGATATTGGATTTGAAGTACAGATCCTTTGTGTTTATTTATTATTATAAAACTAATTATTGCAAAGTATTCTGAAATCACCGAATCACCGAATTAACGGTCATCATATCACCTCAAGTTCTATCATCATCAACCTATACTATCATGCTATCAAAATCGTCCTCATATTTCACCATGTACGCATAATATGTGCACGTTAACAATTTGCTTCCCGAATAATAAAAAACGTGATTATTCATTTGAAAAATCAATACTATTCGGAGCAAGTAGCTAAAATTTGAAATAATTCGTTAAACATCTGTAGAATTCATTGTTTGGTCTTTTATGCATAAAAAATTAGTCACAAACCGAAATGTAAATATTGTAGAGATACCGGTAAATTGCTGTTGACATTTTTAAATTTACCATACAATGTACATTTTTAAAATGAAATATACTTACTTTCTTATTTTACAACGATTTTTAATTTTTGACTAAAGAAATATTGCAATTTTTCTCTAAACACGAAATTTTCTTTTTTCTAAGTTGAGAACTGTAAGTACGATGTTTCCATAAATCTATTTGATATTCAAGTCTCTCAATTGTGAATTGTGTGATTGGCACATACGTGTGCGCGTGAATCTTCATTACCGTGCTAGGCTACCTAGCCCATGGTTTGAGTGGTGCCCCGAGGGTTAGCAGAGGCCTCCTCGCAGTCGCCTCTCGGTGAACTTGCTCGCTCGGCCGGATCGAGTGTCCGCGCGGATCGCGTTGCAGAAACACTAGCGGACGGCGAGAGGCAGACGAGAGGCTGGGCGGCGGGCAGCGAGCGGCATATGGCGAAGGAGTGAGAGCAGGGCACGGAGACGGAGAATGTAGGCGGGGAATATGGGTGGGGGTCGTAGGCGGAGGACGAGGACGAGGGCGGGGGATGTGGGCGATGAACGTAGGCGGGAAATGTGGGCGGGAAACGTGGGCGGGGAACGTGGGCGGGGAACGTGGGCGGGGAACGTGGGCGGGGAACGTGGGCGGGGAACGTGGGCGGGGAACGTGGGCGGGGAACGTGGGCGGGGAACTTGGGCGGGGAACGTGGGCGGGGAACGTGGGCGGGGAACGTGGGCGGGGAACGTGGGCGGGGAACGTGGGCGGGGAACGTGGGCGGGGAAGTTGGTGGAAACGTGGGCGGGGAACGGGGTTTACAGAATGTGAGTTCCAGCCAGTGGTGGACTGGGATGCCGTGTGTCTCTGTCCACATTCTACGTGGATAGTCCAGATACAACGGATGGATGATTGTCGAAAATGGGAAACTATTTTGTTTTTAACTTCACCCTAGAGCGGGCGCGCCTATTTCACTCTAATTGCTGCCCGCGGTAAATTCCGTTCATCACTCTATTATTGTGAATTTTACGATTAGATGAAAAACAAATTATTTTAAAATTACTTTTGATTGATTCTACGGTAACCATTATTGTCGTATCTTCTAGATAGAATAAAAAATCATTACGTATGAATAATTTACAAATGGCAATATAACAATATTCCAAAATGCAAAAATTATCATTATGAAGTAAGGCTACACATGAAATTGCTCTTGGAAACCTCTAATATATATATTTTCAATAGAATGCAGCGTAATTTTCACGTTTCACAAATATTATTACAATATATGAATGTTGGGTACATACGAATGTGGAAAACGTTATCGTAAATACTTGGGTATCTTTTCGTTCAAAATGCATGCAAAGCAATCTTCTTGAAGCCAATTATACCCCTTTATATGTTTACACGATCTAATCCGAAGATATTAATAAAATTAGATTTATGCTCATTCACTGTGCCGAGATATACAATAATAAAAATGTAGGTTCACCTTAAGATTTGACATTCATGGCCAATTGAGTGGTAAATTCTAATCACATAATGCATTATTTCTGACAATGATAATAAACTATTGAACTCCTGTAACTTCTTTCGTCATCAAAAAACTTCAGGGACTAGCAGATGTTGATACAAAGCTACTAAGTGCAGCGTGGTTTTTTGTTAATTTTTCAGGAATTATGTAGCAAATGGTCGGGCTGAAGAACGGTAATAGAGTTGACAATTGCTCTCAAGTAAATTTTGTGATGTCTTAGTCAGATGTAACATTAAATGTTTCTTAAAAATAGTCTAAACTTTATTTAGTGAGAGGATAATTTTGTAAATAAAATAATTTGTTGTTAAATAAGTTTTCAGTATTTACTGACAATAAACTCACCGTTGTTCGTTCGTGCTATGTCGTCAGAGATCAGCTCCCTGAGACGTGAATGGTTAGTATGAATGTAATTTGGTATGAATGGTTTACTTTCCCTTTTCATTCAGCCGTTGGATCGTCTCTTCTGCCACTGGCACTTTCAAAGATGAGAAAGAACATTCCATACCTTTTACAAATTATATAACGTCAGGATGTTCTTGCAACATTATACATTTCTTTTGTTGTTCCAAATAGCATTGGATGTCTTTTATACGTAAATCAGTGTATTAAATCGTAGAATGCCTAGACGACTGGACACTAAAATGAGAGATTTGGGTTCAGTATCACGTAGAATAACAGTATCACGTAGATGTATGTTAAAATACAAATCATGATAGGAAAGTATAATATAATTACACTCTAGTAGACAATGTTGATTTTATCGTGCTACGTGTAACCACACGTAGCTTGATAAAATCAACATTGTCTACTAGACTTCTTCACTCATCTTCTCATTGCACGACACCCTGCGTGGCATATAACAGGTGGCAGGTACACCGAATTGTTTCTCCGAGAGGCCGAGACGCGCGTGCATTAGCGGATGATCTCTCGTTCTCAAGACTTTGTCGAGCGCGGACCGCAATCCCCGTGAGAAGTAGGCTGGAGCGGGTGACACACAGCCTCTAAGTAGCACTGCAACGTTAGACGAAGTGTTGGCGTTGCGTGTCGCTTCATGTAAACGGACACGTTTCCACGATGCCGTTTCTTCTCCCGAACCTGCGAATGCCCTGCACTGAGCTGAGGATTAGTGGGAGATTTACGACAAGTCTTGGTATGTTTTTTTTTGTCTTCCAAGTAAACTCGTGTGGGTAGGCAAAATCGTTTACAAAAAAGGACGGCTTGTTAAGATGCAAAATGAGTGATACAGTCAGGTTTGATGACCAAATCACCGAATATGGAATATGTAATAAACACATACGCTCCTCTTGGAGATGGCATTTTCCGTGTACAGTATTTATTACGTTAGATATCAAATTAATATGATTCGTATTTATTTTTTATGATAAATAAATCAATTTTCCTGGCATGGTAATGATTAACAGGTGAAGAAATATCAGCCTTGGGTTCTACAAGTTATGTTGCAATGCCATGTGAATTCCAAACTTCCCAAAACGAGTGATATTGTTCATTTATCCATCTGTTCATTTACTTTTACTGTACTTTATGTTATAAATTTCGTATGGGTTTATGTTGCTGTCAGTACCGTCAAGTAGTCTGTCGTCGGGAACCGTCGTTCGGTGTACTGCATGACGTGGGGAAGCGCCCGGCACGTCCATCGCGGCAGGAGAATCGCCCGCCGCCGGATCGCAGGGGCATATTTCCCAGGCGCACTTCGTGATTCGGGCAGCGGCGGAGGCGCGGCGCGCTTTGAAGCCCGGTCGGCGGCCAGCCGCCAGCCGCAAACCCGCGTCACGTCAGTTGGCCAACCTGCTCCAGCGGCGGCGGCGGCGGCGGCAACGGCTGCGGGGAGCGCGGTGGCCACCGCTGCCTCCACCTCGGCTTCGCCTTTGTCTCCCCTTAATTCGATCTCTCGCTTCCTACAGCTTCAGCGCTGCTCCTCGGCTCCTGCTTCTGCGCTTCTCACTGCCTCGGGCCGTCTGTCGCCTCGCCCACCCGCCACTCTGACATCCTACCAGCCCGCCACCGACCATCCCGCCACCCAGCCTCGCCGCCATTTCAGCACCCCGCCCATCCGCCACACCAGCTCCCCGCCACCTCCCTTCCCTTCCAACATGCCCACATGTCACTCGGCCACCCCGCCATCCGCCCATTCTGCCACCCAAACATCCCGCGTCTCCTCCATCACACCATGACCCCTACCACCTCCACCCGTCCCTTTGTCGCCCCAGCTCCCCGCCAATGCACCTCCTCGCTACCCTGTCACGCCACCCATTCGCCACCCTGACATACCGCCTACCTGTCAAGTCTACCATCCTGTCTACATCCCGCCACCTCGCCATCTCCTATTCCGCTACCCAGCCATACCACCACCCCGCCCCCGCCTCCCCACCCATCAGCTCCCCGGCAGTCTACCACTTCTCAATCCTGCCACCCCGCCCACCCGCCCGCGGATGCCCCGCGGCTGCCTCGCGCTTCTTTTGTCTTCAGGTGATTAATGGCCGCGGGCGCGCCCCGCGGCGGCGGCTGCGGTGGCGACGGTGGTCAGACGCAGAAGGCAGCCGCTCTGGACGGAGAAGGGATAATGCGTCGCGGTGGGTGTTAGGCGGAGTGGAGACGGATCGGACGACGGTGCTGGAGGCGTTGCGTGAGGGCACACGTGGCCGCTATGGGTACAGATTTGGAAGGGGGCGTTGAGAAGACACGCGGTGTGTGGCGCGGTGAAGGAAGTGATACGGACACGGCGTCAACCTGGTGAAGGAGTCGTTAGTGACGACGGCGGCGTCGTCGGCCCCTGGGCGGGGCGATGGCGACGACGCGGACCCTGCCGGCCGGCAGATCCGTATCTGCGCTTAACAGGAATTTAATGAGCGGCCCGCCGGCGGCTATCTGCGGCGTCACGGGGCGCTGCCCGCGTCCGCCCGCAAAGGCCCTGGCCCCGGGCGCGCGCATGCCGCTGCTCCTTTGTTGACACTGCGCGCGTCGGCGCTCGTGTTTTGTCAACGGCCGTGCGTTCCGGCGCGTCAGGTGCGCAATGGCGGCGGAGGCCGAGCGAATGTCAGCGCGCCGTGCTGCGCTGTGCCGCCCCGCGCCGCGCCGCGCCGGCCCGCGTCGCTGTTTCCCACAGCGGTTGGAACGCATAAGCGCTCTGGGGTTCACTTTTGTCCGTGAGGTTGAATCAGGAACTTAATTGCCGACGCAGAAGGAGATTTAATGAGGAGACGATGTGAATGTGAGCCTTGCGTTGGAATGCGGGCAAGGTCTGGGAACGAAACGGCAAAGATCGTCTACAACATTCATTTGATGGAGGATTTAGGAGTATGTCGTTATTTAATATGACCTTTTAGAATTCTCACTTGCTGCTGAGTGATTTATAATAGAATGCTTTTCTGCTCGTTAATTTCTATTTTCTTACGTTGACTATTCCTCTTGTGAAATGTACACCAATAACGTTTACAACACATCTGATGAGCCCTGATAGAGGCGCTTGACTAACAGAATCATCGCTTTTTCTATTAGAGTTTACTGGCCATTTGTAAGCTCCGATATATCAATAACAAGGACAACGTGCATCAGAAGCACGAGGGTCATTAATAGCTTCTTTAATATTTAGAGCATTCTGAAACACTTTGAAGGTAATGTAGTGCTGATAAAGTCTTCTTAAATGTCATTCGTGCTTTGGAAATCTCCATATAATATCTATCGTGTCTTCGCAACTCAGAAATTTATCGAAAATCTCCAATTAACTCGTATTATATATGATATTGTTTTGATCTCAAATGTTCAAAACCAAATAACTTGAGTGGCTAACACTTAGCTAGATGAAAACATCACGGCGCACGAAACTGATTCTACATAAAAAGTAAAATTAAACGTTTTGAATTGCATGTTTAATGTGATATTCAATCAGTAGATCTCGAATAGTTGGGCGTAATACTCAGACATAGCGGTGTACGTTAACGTGCGACGATCCATCTAGACCGCTTGGAGCGGAGATCTCTGCTCTTTTAAGGCAGGTCCTGTTCTTCCGGCCCGTTGTTCCCTCGCCCGTAAATCATCTCCCACTTCCAAACGGTTCTCCTTACTTGGCGCCAACAGCCCTCGACCTCTGCGGTGTCGCCTCACGTTCCTGCGGCCGGCGGTGCCCCGCCCGCCCCGGCGGGCACCTGCCGTGACCTGCGACCCCGCGACCCGCCGCTGCCGCCGCCGAAGCCACTTTCCTTTTCCCGGCGCCACCCCGCCCCCTCCCCCTCCAGCCCCGACGCTTTGCTGTTTCCGCAGCGGTTCCGCCGCGCCGCCCGCGCCGTGGCCCGTGGCGGGCCGCTTCTCTCCACGCCCTGCTCCGTCGCCCCGCGCCTCTCCGCCGCTGACCTGGAGCCTCGGACACCATTCAACTCAGCACAAACTTGCCGGGCGTAACAGTTGCATATGTAATATATCATATCACATGTGTGTAAAACCCTTGGACATTGATCGGTGAGAAGATATAAAAAAAAGACAGGAAGCTTTGAAAATGTCAGACGATAAAAAAAAGGTTCGAGAGAGGACGTTTTGATGTTTATTAATAACTAAGAAACTAATGTTTCAACAACAATAGAAGTTGTGTAATAATTCCAAGCAATGTTCGTGACAAGAAGAGACCCGGGAACTTTAGTAAATTGAATTGAGCGCTGAAGTTCGCGAAGAGGAAGCTATCATCTGAGAACATTCAAGTTAATTAAGCATTAATGTAAACTGAAAGGAGAACAAGGCTATCAGTGAAAGGAAAAGTAAAGAAGGTCTTATAAGGGAGGAAGTAATTATTTTAAAAAAAGTAATACAGTTTCTTGTTCTCTTTTTGTGTAATCTTTCTTGTTCATGTAAACAAATAAAGTAATACAATTTTGTTCATTCAACACAGAAGCAACTGATATGTATCTTTAGGTATAGAAATTTTTATTTTACGATTTTAAATCATTTTCACAATTTTTCCAGTGTTTTCCGTATGGAGTATTTCCAAACACAAATCCATGCACTGAAAATTAGTGAATGGTATTATTCTGATGTTATATTGATGAGTAAATCACGAGTACATTAATTGATATATTTCGGTACGTCACACATACAAATTCCAATTTTGATCGGGGAGGAAGGAGTCACGGTGAGTCACAGAGTTTAATGAATGTAATTGAATGTAATGCAATGTAATGAATGTAATGTAATTGAAATAATACAATAGAAAATTAATTAGAGCCGGTCTGGATGGCCGAGGCCGTTAAGGCATAAGTTCCATAGCGATCTCGGAACGAAGGATCGCGGGTTTGAGTCTCGCCTCGGGCATGGTTGTATATGAATTGAAGATGATATTTGTCATCTTCACAGTTACCGCACCTTTAAAATGCAATAGTGGTTGCGAATGACCTAGATGTTGATGTGACCTTAAATAACAAAAAAAAATGGTAATGTATTTTGGAGTACACACAAATATTTCCGGTAGCAGCGTTTTCGAAACAGAATGGCACATTTTTTTAAAGTCATTTAATAACCAATAATGCATGTATTTAATATTATATTAGAATCATTTTCTGGAAGTGTGTGTTAACATGATTTTCAGTTTCATAAATAAATAGTTATGATAATTTTTTTAGGTATGGCAAGAACATATATATTTTTAGCATTTTCTGTATTTGCGAACTTCATCGCGGTAACAGAAATGGCCACGTCCTTTTATTGAAAAATCACCTAAACACACAGTTTTTGCTTAGACAGCACGACTGTAATATACTACTAAATAAGTACTAAATAAGATCAAAAAGCGTTTATGGGAAATCCTGGATAAAAAAGAAAGTTGGAGTGTTCACCAAGCGATTTTGCAAGGACACGGTTTTCAATTTTTTTGTAGACAAATAATATGAGTTGAAATACGAAACTGTCACAAAGGCATCAAACAGGTTATAACAATAAAAGTTTTCTAATCTATTAAACAGTAACTTCTTATCAAAACAAAGTCAGAAAAAAATATGCTGGTCTCGGGTAAATACCCACTCATTGGTATGCCACTGTTAAGAGAGTGACAACACGAGGGTAATAGATAAGATTACTGAGATCCTGCAGTAATAATTGATATGGAGAAAATTATTAATTTTTTCTTTTGTTAATGTTCTGATAGGGCAAAATTACGTTATACAATCTTCAGATTTTGAAATATTATCTATACTAAATAAATATAAATTGTATATTATTTATTACTTTTTATTTTAGAAAACATTTTCCCTTGTATTGTTCCTTGGTAGAACTCTCCCCACTCGTCGAGAATATATTTGTGTTTTATATATTTTGGATATGAAATGATATTGTTTCTACTTTCGGTTGTTGTTGTTTTTGTCTTGCTTCTAAGGTTTTGTGAATCAATTTCGGTAAATCAGAAGTTTGATTTTTGAAATATTACTCTAGCGAGCTCTGAATCTGCTGTATCTGTGAACCAATTCCGAATAATATTTTAAAATAATATCTTCCGAATTCAGAGGCACTATCTGATAATCCGGAAAGAGAACTTTACGTGATAAAATCGAATTGTTATCAACCAATTTAGTAGAAATAATTATACCAATAGTAGGTACTATTCCTTCCATTATAACACATCTACCAACCCAACTATTACCCACCTCGCTACCAACGTCGTCAACAACATCACCACCACCACCAAACTTCACCTTCATCAACAGTAGTAGCAGCACATAGCTGACCAAATGTACGCTACAGAAATTGTAACTATTATATACGTAAAATCATATAAGCATTAATACGGAATTATTCAATATTAAAATTAATTATTATTCGTTCAAAATCTCTGTTTAAGCGGTGATTTAATCATAATAACAAAGACGCCAACGACCTTACAGTTACATCACCAGTAACCCAACCACGAGTCCTACCACCACCACCACCTTGCTAATACCACCAGCACAACGGCCGTCACAGTGGCCGTCATCGACCCCACCAGCAGTTCCTCCTCCGCCCCTTCTTCCGTTGGCACGGCTCTGGGCCGCTTTGTTTCCCCTCAATTGAATACCTCCCCTCCTCCCCCCCACAAACCAGCTGCCATTCGCCACGAGGCGGCCTCGCCGATTGTCCGACGACGACGGCGCCGCCGCGTTGCGTTATGTTACGTTGCGTTGCGTTGCGTTGCATTGCGTTGCGTTTCTTGGCGAATTGTTGGATTGTTATGTCAAGACCTCGCTCGTGCACTCTATTGTGTGTATTGACTTGAATAGTTTACTATTCGCCGGTGTGTTCTCCGGCCAATGAATGAGATTCGCATGTCCTCATTCATCAAGTTTCTGAGCGCGAGTTACAAGTTGCGTTAACGAGCAACATTGCCAAGCGCGTCATTTACGCTGCGGAGTGCTTCAGAGGATGTCAGTTTTGTTTCTTTTCTCTTTTTTAAATGCTGCTGCAACTGCGGTTTATGTCGGTGGAATTTTCTTCTTGGACAAGAAACAGACCAGAACTGAGAGTAAAAGAAAGTTTGATTTATCTGCGCAGTAATGTGATCTGACTGAAGTTTCGTGTAGTTCAAACTAATAATTACACAGACTTGTTCTTGATTTCTTTTCTATATACAGTATAAATAATATCTTTAATGTCATCTCGTGAAATGCGATGCGGTTGGTGATGATTATGCCTTGGTTTATTAATCTGGTTTCGTGTTTTTTCATTATATAGAATGTAGAATGTACTAATTAACCACCAGATTTGGAGACAACATTGATGATTAAATTCCTATTATCATTACTTTTAAGGCTCAATTATTATGTTCATTTAGTACCTTACTCTTGCATTTAACATTTACAAAAAAATTGAAAATTTTGAATTATTCGGGAACCAGTACATTTATTTGCTGCTACAACTAATTATAGAATTCCTGCCGAAATTAGTAAGAATGTTTTTTAAAATAATCGCGAATAATTTAAATGAAATTAAGGAGAATATTATTGGACCAAGCGCTGCTCAATGATTTATTGATTTTGTTTTAGAGAGAAATGGCAATGTTCCCTCCACGACAATGAGGAGATTAATTATCGAACCAAAAGTTTAATTCATTTTTCTCACAAGCGCAGACTTTACCTGGACACAAAACCAACCTGGAAAACCCATAGGGATACAACAATTAAACAAACAATAAATATATTATTCCAACTCCAGCCACTAATCAACGAACACAAATCCCTTTACAAACTTTACAAACACACAAACTTTACAAACATTTATGAAGCTATAATAAGGCCACTAGTGCTCTACGCATGTCAGATACGGACAAACGCAGCCCCCACAAATGTCTATAAAATCCAAGTAATTCAAAACACATTTTTCAGATTAATCACAAATGCCCCCTAGTTCATTTGTAATAAACAACTGCATTCCGAATTAAACACCAATACAATAATAAAACAAGTAGCCCATATATCACATAATTTCTACCAATACCTAACATACATCCCAGCAGTATCCCATGTCAAACTACCGAAACATCCATCCCACACTCCAATAGAAAATAAATTTCTTTTGAAACCTTTCTCAAATCGTAGCCAACTATGATACATAACCCTGAAGTTCTTCCCTAGAGTATCCTCTCCAATATATAGAGTAAGTTAGCTTAGATATTTTAACTAACATAAGTCTAAAAAAAACATCTGTAAAGTAATTATACTAAACGATGTATTCCATATAGAACAAATAAATACGGTTTTAAAAAAAAAGTATGCTCATGCGAACGTATTGTGAATGGACCTTTAGATGCTGCATCGCGTGCTGGAGTTTCCGGGGCTCCGGTCGGAAGTGCTGGCGTTGGAGCAGGCCGCCAGGCCGCCGATGCCGTACCTTGCACGCGGAGGAGGGGTGGGGGGAGGGGGCGTTGCGCCACCGCCCTCGTCACCGCGCCTGGTCACTGGGTGGGGCGGTCGGAGTGCACAAGGTGCGGGTGGACGAGAGAGAGCGGTGGGCAGTGGAAATGAAGGGGCTGGGTTAAAAGACAGAAATACTGACCAACAGGTTGGCAGCTTACGTTAGAGGAGGTCAGAGCGAGCGAGCACGTTCACAAGGTAGATAGAAAGGAATGAGAAAGAATAATGGAATTGAACCTGAAGATACAACGCAATAATAATAATAATAATAATAATAATAATAATAATAATAATAATAATAATAATAATAATAATAATAATAATAATAATAATAATAATAATAATAATAATAATAATAATAATAATAATAGTAATACCGAGCGAAGTGGCTCAGTGCGTAGCGCACTGACTTCGTAATCGGGAGGTCCGGGTTCGATTCCCGGGCCGGCCATCCTGACCGGGGTTTTCGTGGTTTCCCTCGGTCATAAAAGCGAATGCTGGGGTGGTTCCAATAGTCCACGATCACCTATCACCTTTCACCAATATCCTATCACCTCCTAATCCATTCCTATCATCTCATAATTCACACTTCAAGGCGTTACAACCTTGTCGTAATCCGAGGATACAGCTGAAAAGCTGATCCTGGAAGAATTACACGCACGTTAATCGTGTGTAGCGTGGTCAGTAATGGCCTATACGCCAATAATAATAATAATAATAATAATAATAATAATAGTAATAATCAGGGCTTGATTTCTGACGGAACGCGTCGAAACGGAGTTCTGGTAGCTCAGGAATAATTAATAAATTATATTATAATATATACTATAACTATTTCTATTAAATGAATAATTTATTTAGGAAGGCATTTCTGGACAAAAAATTGTAGAAATCAAGCACTGGTAATAATAATAACAATATATACGTAACTTAATATTCCCAAAATGTAGTAAATCATACACAATTTGGCAAAAAAGACGTGTTTCAGAGCACAGATTTATATAATTATCTTAAAAAACCCACTTGAATAAGTAAAATGGAAGAGAAAAGAATTAGGGGAAGAGAAAATAATAAATTTGTAAGTAAATAGGAAATTACGAAAAGGAATAAGAAATGAGTGAAACAGCGAAGAGAGTTAAAGAGAGAGAATTGAAGGAAAGTACAGAAACAATCGGAAGAGTCGTGAATGGAATGGGCACAAATCGACACTCATCAAGTAATGAAGAGGGCGACGCAGTGGCCGGGCGGTTCGGCGGGGGGGGGAGTGGGCGGGCGAGAAGGTTAGAGGGCGCGCGTCGTGAGCGGCGAATGGGGGCGGAGAGGTCGAGGGACTTTTACTCGCTGCGGTACTCGACCGGCCACGCCCCGCCCACCTGCAGGCGCCGGCCCGCGACGCCGGCCTCTGGCGACCGCACTCGCCGCCGCGCCGCCCACCCGCCAGCCCAGGCACTTGTCGCTCTGCAAAACACTGCGCCTAACACGAATGGCTTGCATATTGCGGATCTACTACATACTTAATACTCTTAAGTTATTTCGTTTAGAAAGAAATTTGATCTTTCTTATAAATCGAATTTCGTGATTTTGCCGTAAATGAAAGGTGGTGAGATGTTTTTGATTGATTAGTGATTCAGGGGGCGTCAACTGCTAAGGTCATAATTCCCCTTATTGTGGTGCATCCAGAGGTGGCGGTTATCTTCCTCGGCTGGATGGTTAGATCTCGAGATGACCTACCGTTGGCTAGCAGGATTTCCTCCAAACAGGTCTCTCCCACTAACAAGGCACCGCCCCAGCGTGAAAAACCGCTACCTTGTCAGCTAGGTCGAATTCAGTCGCTGTCTGGGAGAGAATTCTAGTGGCCGGCTGCTGAGATCAGTAGTTTTTTTGTGGTTTCTCCGATCAATACCAGGTGAATGCCAGAGCAGTTTCCTAACAAATAAGCCACGGAACGTGCGCGATTTTTCTTATCTCTTCCTTGTTCAATTTTCACCCCTTACACACACTGACATGCACTATAATACCAAATATGCCGAGAGACAGGTCTGGAGCTTAGAGCTTGTCCCGACTGGGGCGGTGCCACGCAGTTTGGAGATACCTGGTTATGGACTGGGGCGGTGCCACGCTGTTGGGAGATACCTGGTTATGGAAAACCCCACTAGCCAGCGGTATGTTGGCGTCAGATCTCGCCATCCAATTGGTGAAGAACATCGCCCACACTTACGGGACTAATTACTTTATTAGTTGACCCAGTCGGAATCAGTAACAATCAATATCAGCCGGGACAAGCTCTAAGCTCCCATCCGGTCTCCCGGCATGTATGGTAGTGTAGTGCATGTGAGTGTGTGTGTGTGTGTGTGTCTGTGTAAGCAAGGGGTGGTGATAGGGCAAGGCAGAGGAAAGGAAGATCGCACGCTGTTCGTGGGTTGTTTGTTAGGGTACTGCTCGGACATTCGCGTGTTATTGTTCCAAGAAACCACGGAAAACTACAAATCAGAGCAGGCGGTCGCCAGAATTCTCTTCCAGACAGGACTGAACTCGACCTAGGTATTGAGCCAGTGACGAAAATTCTATCATAGTCAGGACTTGAACATAGAACCTCACGGTCAGAAGCACTGCAATGGTTGTGAGATGTGTTATCACTTGACATTATTGCCCGGGTTTTTAGTTTAATCACTGAATGTTAATAAAAATGTAAAATTAATAGAATGAGCACTTATCTACCGCTATTTGTTCAAAACGATTCGTTCGGTCAACACCTGTAAGAAGGTCTTGGTCTAGCAAGGAAGTGTATGTGAGCATGACGTTATAGTTAGTGAAGCAATGATAGCGATTTTTTTAAAGTTCGAAGGTAATGTAAAGATTAGTGGGTATATCGAATAAAATAACTTGAAACACGTGTGCCCTTTTAAAAAAAACCAGTGGTTATAATTTTATGTGATTTATAAGGTTTTTAATGTAAGAAGTATCACAGGATTTCCTGCTAGAGTCCGCTACAACATTCATGTACAGATATTTGTTAATATAAAACATATCAATTACATTTTCAGAATTATCCGTAGATCTTTGTTTACAGTGAGAAGTGATTGTGGGGGTTTAGCATTTGTAAACCTCTTTCATTTCATTATCTTGAATAAGTTCTGAAAAACATGAAACAAATTTGGGAGAATGGGTGCCATTTTCTGTATAGTGCATATGTTGCACTTTTCTGTTGTAACTTTTCTGTAGTTTTTCTTTTTGTGCGATTTAATCCAAATAACACTATTTTTTTTGCTGTGTTTTTGCTGATTAATCTTGTGGTATTTGATTATTCACACGTGATACAACGATAAAATACTGAAGAAGGTCGCAGCACATGGTTTTAAGAAATGTCCGATTCTTTTGATTTGCAATTTTCTTTATGGTTTATTATTTAATGATTATTATTACTGATTATTCTAAAACGAGTTATTTATATATTTGGTAAATAATTATCGTATTCAAATCTCACTGCATATTTAATTCTATGGCGCCTTTGGATCAAAACTTTCCAAGAACTCCAGTCTATTTTGTTTCAGAAACATTTATTGGCGAGGGAGATTGGCTAGGAACCCCGGGAACTAACGGCGCCGACGCCAATTGCTCTTTGCGAGACCTATAATGGCTAAATATAAATACTTAAATTCTATTTTCGGTTTGCATCCCTAAGATGTATATGCAACCCGCGCGTCTTATGTGTATCACACTCCATTTACTCACTGTAGTGGTATAGGGTGAGCCCGACAACCAAAAACCTCAGATTTAATTTTTGCTTGACGAACATCAACGTTACGATGTAGAAACCTCCGCAAGAAACATTAAGTATCAAACGAAATTCCTCGAGTTGTTATGCGTTTGAACAGAAGTAGTGGAAAAACGGCGCAGTTACGAGAACGTCCAGTAACACGGGGGGCCCTCACCGCAGCCGCAGGGCAAGAACCATGCCGAAATATCTCGCCGAGGTACAAAAGCAGTGAGTGGCGAGTCAGTTTCATCAGGAACTCTGCCGCATACCTCCGGCCTGTTCATCCGAACAACCGATTCGCCACCTTTCCCAGACTCCCAGATGTACTCGTCTGACACTTATTTGCCCCCTAAAAAGACGTTTCTTGAATCTGAGATGATAGTTTGTTGCAAAGACATCTCCGGAAGCCACACTTCACAGGTGATAAGAAGAAAATTGCGTCTCTTGAAAGATCTTTGAACTTTTGTAAGAGATATATCAGTTTGTAGTCCTATGATCAACTCCAATTTATTAATTAATAGCGTTTTCAGTGATTCATAAAATGTCCTCGTTATAATATTTACACTTCGTCATGGTTTCTGATCTGCATCAAATTACTGAATTAATTTAGCACCATTCTTTTTCATTTGGCACATCCAGAGTATACAATAAAATTATTCATTTTGTTGGCATCAAAGCCAAGGAAATAGAGATCCGATGCCAGGTTCATAAGAAAATCTTTGTGTTCATGGACACCCATACTGGAACGTAAACTCAAACAGGATACCACGCTGGTATGCAAACATATATATTTTAAACTGGATACTAGTGTTTTTATATTCTCTGCATGCCATTCCAAATGATATGCATGTGCCTTCATTACTTTAATTTTCTAAAATTGTACACAAGGGTTAGTTCACAATAATATGGGACAATGAATATATACTCATTACTTACAACATTGTTTTCAATTAATATATGGAGTATCAAGATAAACATGAGAAAATTATAGCAATGTTCTGTTTTTAAGAAATTTGTGGTATTGTAAAACATTCCGTTCACTTCAAGTGTGCTTACATCAGAAAACCGGTGGTATTTGAATAAGTATTATGGAGTAATGTTGACCACTCATATTCAGCTCTGATCAATTTCAAGTCGCATGTGCCCTCCGACCTTAAAGAAGCAAGCATGCAACAAGTTCAATGCAATACTATTTAAGACCACTCTTACCTAACAAAACTCAAAATATTAGTCTCTTTTTATTAAGGGTACGGTTGGAACAAAAGTTTTAGCAGATGAAATTTGAACCGCTTGATAACCCTGAGCTAAATGACACTTTGCTCCGTGAACTACTTCCACCACTAGAATAGCAAGAGGAATACCCCAAGTTTTTTTCTTCCCAGGGATCTCAGGAACAGGCTCTTCTGTGGCTGCCTTCCTGGCTCCGGCGTCGTAACTGCTCCCCAGTCACGCGGTTGCTTAACGGTTCCGCTCGCGATCCACATCTGCCTGCGCACGCGGCACCGCGCGACTGTTCCGCGCCACGTGACCCCGTGCCCCTGCGCGAGACGACGCGAGACAGCGCAGATTTGGGAGACGAACAAATGCCCGCGGGCACCGGCAACAAAGATGGAGCTCTGGACTGAGGGAGTGCGGGATTGATTCAGGGAGCGAAAACTGACTAGGAAATTATTCCCGTAAGCGTAGTGCATTTTAGAAGGGTTGGATCTGTTCCTCCCACACTGGCACGTGAGATTTGGTGGCGATCTTCATGACGACTTGCGAGGTTTTCTCTTCCAGGTATTTTCTCCAGAGAGTTCCTATTATTGTCCTTTTCACAGTAGTTGAATTTAAACGAACATAAAAGAATCTAGCCAAGAGGGCTCGAAATCTAGAACTTCCCGGACAACGATGCTGCAGAAGCTATAGTGTTGTTGCTGAAGTATAGTAGCCCACTAGAACAATGAAACTTCAGAAAACCCTTGAGATAAGTAGCGAGCGTGATATAGGTGCAAGGTATAATTGGAAAAAATAGATGATTAAATTACCAAAGCTGTCTAAAACCGGTGATTAAGCTTTGCTATGAAAATAAACACAACACGACACTTTCGGATAGCACTTAACACCGACTGTTTCATAGATGTGAAGAAAGAGAATTGAGAAACGTACAGAGGAAAGTACAAATAAGGTAGATTCAAGAGAAATGATTTGTAGAAGGAAATAAATTTGAAATATTGAAATGAAAAAATAGAAGAGATGCAAATAATACTACTGTATTTTGCATGAAGATCGAAATTGCATACGATGTCTGAGGAAACAAAATGCTGTTAATAAAAAAGATGAAGAAAAAAGTAGGAACTTGTAGCAGAAAGAATGAAAATAACTGTTATATTTTCTTTAAAGATAGAACAGATTCTTATTACCGAAATATATAATGTTTAGGATAAAATGTATATTAACAAGATGGATTATTTTCCACACACATTGATTGAATAGTTTGCATTACCGTGCGCGTCAACTGCTGTAGTCATTGATCATGTATGTGTAGTGCATGTTTTATCTCGTGAGTTGACAGTGTTCCTCCACTCACTCTGGATGATTAGATCTGGCGCAGACAAACATGTCATCTCGTCGGTATTTCCCCATCCAGGTATCTCCCACCAGCGGGGCACCGCCCCGGCTGTGACAAGCCCGACTGATCTCACGACACGTGTATTTGTATAGTGCATGTAAGTGTAAGCGTGTTTAAGTATGGGGCAAGGATAGGAAAAGGATGAGAAAAGAAAGATGGTGCGCGGTTCCTAGCCCGTTTATTCGGTTACTGCTCCAGCATTCGCCTGCTGTTGATCTGAGAAACCACCATTCTGAGATGAAAAGTACCGATCAGAGCAGGGCCGCTAGAATTCTCCTCCGGACAGCAACCGAATTCGCTTTCTATCCAGCTGGCGCCAAAAATCCTCCCACGGTCGGGTCTTAATCCCTAGAACCTCCCGGTGAGAGACACTTCAGTGGCACCGTTTGATACCCTGAGGCACCTCTGTCGATTCCGCGCCCTGATGGCAGTAGCGAGGGCGAACGAAGCGCCACACCACCCGAAGCAACCGTGAGGTCTAGTGAGTGGGTGGAGGGGGCAGGTGGAGGGGGGGCGGCGCGCGTGTGGCTTCCCACGCGGAGCCGCTGCGCCGCGGCGCGCAATCTTCATCGCGCCGCGTTTTCCCGGGCGCCATTCTTCGCCGCGGGCGTTTTTTTCCCGCGCGCTGTCGCAACCGCTCCTCGCCGGAGACGCCGCTTCCGACTCGCGCGCTCCGCCGCGCCGTGCCGCGCCGCATCGGCCCTCGCGTCGCTCTGATGAGATGAAGTAGACTCGCGAATCTAAGCGGGTTGTTTTAGGAAGAGCAGACTACGTACTGTTCTTGTATTCACGATTCGACCAAACTACGACTTGCTGTTTCTACTAATAAATAAAGAACTCTGTATCCAATTTGTCACTCTAGTCATGAGAATTCCGAAATAATCCAACCATAACAAAATTATTATTTTGGTAGTTTAATTATTTCTTCATTCATGTTATGGAGTACCACAATACTCGTATATCTTATACTAACACTGAATTTGTAGCGGATTGTTTTAGGAAGAGCAGGCGACGTTCCGTTCTTGTATTCACGATTCGACCAAACTGCGACTTGCTGTTTCTACTAATAGATAAAGTACTCTGTATCAAATGTGTCACTTGTAGTCATGATAATTACGAAATAATCCAACCATAACAAAATTATTATTTTAGTAGTGCAATTATTTCTTCATTCATGTTATGGAGTACCACAATATATCGTATACTAACACTGAATTTGTGGTCATATTGAGAGCAACATACTTTTATTTTCAGTAATTTTTGGTGTATTATTCAACAGCATAAATATTTTTAGCATAGAATTTTTAATGCTACCTAGAAATTATTATACTAGGTATACTTTCTCAATTTTAAAATAAAATGTAGACAAAATGAATATGTTGTTTATATTTTCTACTCATGGTTTTTGATTAAATTATTTTCACTTCTTGGTCGGAAAGATACAATTTGGACGCCACACTGAAATTAGCATTTTTGTATTGACATTTTCAATTTTTAAATAATGTACTACTAAAAGTGAAATTTCATGAGCTTTTCCCATCGCACAAGAAAGACAAATTTAACCAACAAACTATTATCATGTGAAGTATTTCTCACATGTTTTGAATTAAGGTAAAATTATATTGTCGAAACAACGAGAAACAATTCCTCATTATGTCATTGATCTATAACGATCGAATATTAATGCTTTATTGATACCCATTTGTTATATTACACCACGCCGTAATTCCTATCCCAACAGCCCTACCCTGAATTACCGTTTTATCTCAGTCAACCTCAATCTAACGACAGTATAATGGGCGACTACTGCTGCTCGGCGCTAGGCTCTCGTACTGGTGCTCCCCGCATTCCCGTCGCTTGTACTATGCAAACGCGCCCCGATATCGGTCTATCTGCGCGACCTCGGCGGCGGCGGCGGCGGCGGCGGTGGCGCCGAACGGAACCAGGCCCCGTGCGCATGCGCCCTTCCCGGAAGGCAGCGCTGCCAGCGCTATCTGCCTGGCCCCGCAGCGCTGCTCGTCGCGGCGTAATGGGCTGCGCGGCAAATGCATTAGTCGATACAGCCCCGGGGCGGGGATCTTGATCTGCGACATTTTTGCTCGCCGCTGCTTCTCTCGAGTAATGAGTACGAGCCTCGGTGATAGATGCACTGTGGGATACCGGCGCGACGTGTGCTTCTTATTAGTGGCGTGTCTGTGACGGGGCGTTGGTGATCAACCATTGGATTGCTCTACTTGCTGGTTCGGAGTAGTTGAGTAGATGATGAATGTTGGTACAAATGATATGATTTATTATGTGTGGTTTTGCTGCTGACTTCTAGTCTTTAATTGCGAAGACTAAACACCAAATGCTTCAAACAAAATTGGAGGGAGGCACGTGATATAATAACATAGCCCTTCCGCCTCTAGGAGCCCCGATTCAAACTCAAGTCAATCGACGTGGAATTTGGGGTGAAAACGAAGAGATTTGGGGGTGAAATGCGAAAATGCAGTTCCGCGCCGCGAGACGGTAGATGGATATTCTGAGAATCCCTTCTCATTGTGGAGAATGTTATAGATACATGAAAAGCAGTTTTAACTGTCGAATTTGTGTTGATATATTAGCTTTAAAAGAGCTAACTTTCGTCCGGTATTTTCAGGTTTCTTTATTTTCTCCTGCTCGTCATTCCACCATTGTACCAATATCATTAACTACATCATCATTATTGCTTTTACCTTTTGTTAAGTAACCGATGGGTCTGAATGGTTTTAGCAGTTGGAGGGCTCGCAAACCTCAAAAAGGAAATAGATAATGCGGTTCGGCACAGTGTTTTTTCTACAGGAGCCAACTGTAGTATGTGAGATATAATACAACATTTAACAAGTTTGTTTGTAAATTAAGAAATACTAACGCATTGTAGTCATATTCGCACGAAAATTATACACTAGTATTTTTTGTCACGGACTGAAATATTTCGATTTGCAATACAGGAAATTAATATTATTTTTAATATATTTTAAATAGCTAAAGGATATTTATTTTGGATTTAATGTGTAGAATCAATTTAATTCTTTTAAAAAACTTCGATTCTCAAATCTTAACACCTTATAATCGAGTAATAATTTTTAGAGACGGTATAGAGATTGTATTTTGAACCAAAGCGCCTTGTCCTCTTGCGAAAGAATGTTGATTATAATCAATCTAATTGAACTCTCTGTAAATGAGATAGTGTGGATATGAACTGTGTTTATTTTCGCAAACCCTACACCTGGCTGCATCAACTGCTGCATTTCAAACCTTGCATCTTATACGACATAGAATCATATATTTTATGTCGTTTGAGATATATTGCGGGGACACACTCATTGGCTTAATTTCGCAACCTTGTCTTTGACCCCCGCTTCCTTCGTAGCTTATCCCCGGTGCGGGTCTGTTCTGCAAGTATTAAGTGTAATTAATAAATATGATTGTATCCGGTATCAAGGGAGTCTGAAGCATACAGCAGTGAAATCTTTAATAGATGCAAATTGCGTTCTGTGAGAACAAATCGTTTCCCAAACGGAAGCCGTCAGCAGCCCCGCGTCTCTTGGTGCGTGGCGAGAGCTCCTCACGAGGAAGAAGGTCCTAAATCTCCTCTCCGCAGATTCTGCCCGGCGCCCTCCGCCCTCTGGGCCCCGGAGGTTAATTGGCTGCGCGCGCAGTCACCCAGGCGCAGAGCCCTTGCGCACCAGCGCGCCGGCTGCCTCGACTGCGCGTCCCGCCGCCCGGCTTTGCCAGCCTCGGAACAAACTTTTTTTATTTCAAAGTTATAAAATCGATTGATAATTGTTAAATGAAAAAGTGGGGAGAATACGTTAAACGATTTTTTTAAATTTCGGACATCTTAGAAGACGTAAATTAATGTTGAACATGAAAGGAACAATTTTTTTCATTCTTTTTTTAGAAATTTCAAATTTTTTAAATAAATAAATGTTAAATATGGAGAACAGTCATCATTTCGTATGGATATTTTAGGAATTCCGAAGTTTTAAAACGCGTAAATAAATGTTAAACTTGAGAGTAGAGAAGGGTCTTTATTCCATTATACAAGAAGTGGGGATTTAAGACATCACCAGTGTATAGGTCAATCGTTGATCAGACATTTGGTCATTGTTAAAGATTTTGCAACATTAAATTGTCGAAAAGTAAAAATAAGTTGTAACATGGTTTAGTGAGTGGTCAGTGTATCAGTGAACAGTACAGAATATGCAAGAAATTAGCTTGACAATTGAACACTTTTGAATTATAATTTCTAGAAGTTTCATTCTATGGACACATTTCTGCATTCACAATGTTTTAATATGTGTCCTTTGACTTGATGAAAACATCTTACGAAAAAGTGTATAGAGTTTATATTACTTTTAATTGATCAATGAAATCTATATCACCGCAACATTTTTTCTGTTTAAAACGCTAAAATATAGGGACGTTAAGAGGCCATAAACTTTATAATTCAATTTGTATTTCCCATTTTCTGGCTTTCTCAAGTTTAATGTATAATAAGTCTGTGCATAATTTCTGTAAATACGTTTAGAGAATTTAAATTGTGGTTTGAATTAGCTTTCGAGTGTCAGTTGTTAATAAATTGATGTCTGTGAATATAATCTTTGAAGAAGATTGTTACTGCTGGTTCCGGCTATACTGAATTTGCGCAATATCAAATTTCTTATCAGTTTTAAGTTTTCAAACGACCGTATCTCAGAAACAATAAAAATTGCCATTGCAAGATATGTACTGTCCATGAGAGAAGAGAACATTAAAACAATGGGTAATAATACCGCGTTCAATTATCCTTGATTGTCCTCACACCTCAAACAAATACTTATAATCAGACTCCGCAACTTTCTAGTATTATTCGCATTAAGAACAATAATCAACCATTCTTCTATTAAAACAAAGAAAACATATATTGAAAAAACTGAAACTTTCGTGAACCGGCCTGTAGATTCTAGAACAATGTTGAAAGCCTTGAGAGTATTAATTTAATGAGTATATAACGATGCCTTGTCAATTAGCAGTTATGAACACGTAACATTGGAAGAAATATGCTTCCTGAAAGAAAATAATTTAGCCATCCCGCTGCGAATTTTAGTTCGAAAATGGTTGCATTCCCAAACTATTAACTTATGTAGCCTTGTGTTTCAACCATCTTGCAAATAGCAGTAAGTATTTTACATACTTTCGATGTCATCGTCATAAATCTCATACATCAGGAAGTTCATTTCACAATGATATCTTACATTTAATCTCAGTTATCCTCAGCGCTGGTGTAAAATAATACTTAACCCGAAGTGTTTTCGTGTATCCAGGAAGGAAGGTAGCACAGAGAGCAGCCACCATAGCACATCAGCAAGAAGAAAGGTCTAATTACTCTTAAATAGTCCTCGTGGATGGAGAAGAGGAACGTGTCATCAGAGCGGTGGAAAAGTCGCGCGGTGTTCTCGCAGAAGACTCCTCTTTGCTATGTCGTCTACCCCTGTCACGCAAGTTGTCTCTCGCCCTCTGCCGTCCACTCGTGTCCTGTCCTACATACTCTCGTCTTCTTCCGATTTATACCTCCCTCTTTCTTTGTATCACGCACTCTTTTATTGTATTTCGCTCTCTCCAATTCTTTTCAGTTCTCTTCTGTTTAGCTTATTTGTCTGTTCTACCGTATTGTTACATTCTCTCCCATCTTTCACATTTTCTTACATCTCAATTTATTTTATCAACTCCTGACTATGTCCAACCCATTCCGTTTCTATTACACACACTTTTACTTTCATCCCTTCTTTGATTTCCCTCGTCTTTGTTTCCCTATATTCTGAATATTCCTATATACTACAACGCACAATATTTCCTATTACTTCCTATTACGCTCTTTTATTCATATTCCTCACATTAACTTTAATCTTGCTCTACCGTAATTTTTCTATTTCTCCCATTCTCTTCTTCTATCTTTACTCGTTTCCGGCTTCGTCCCCCTCTCTCTCTGTCTTTCGCATTCCCTCGCGTGTTTCGTTGCCACGGGTCCTTTCTCTGCGCGTCCCGCTTGCTTTATTTCTCCGTCCCGACCCATTTTTTTTCCTACCTCTTTCTTCTCCTCTCTCCGCCTCGCCCTGGGGCGGAAGTAGCCTTGAGTGTCGCACGTCGCTGGCGCAACCGACGGCGCTTGCCTCCTTTGCACTTCCGGTGACGACACTAAATGGCGAGCCTGTTATTCGAGTACCTGCATACGTATCAAGGAAGAGTCCGCGTCATCTAACCACGACATTAGGAACTACCAATCACTTCGGCATAAAATTGGGTTCTGGTTCCTAGATTCAATGTGTTGTGTGATTTGATCTAATTGAAGGGAAATTATCTCCCAATGTCTCAAAAATTGGTCACACTTGAAGTCACTTAAAATGTATTTTTTTTAAAAAAATGTCTAATTGAATGTCTAATACATGAAAATACTCGTATTAAGGTAACGATATTCCTCCGAGTGCTAGTGAATTGAAAACAAAACTCACTTGAGGTGGCCACAATCTAATTGGCATGAGCAAATTGTTATAGTTGAAATCAATTGCTTGAAAAAAATGTCAGTCAATTCCTCTTTAGTAAAGTCTATTGTCAAAATGGTTTTACAAGACACGCTTGCCGTTAATGTCTCATTTCATGCTTTTTTACATCAATTGCAAATAACTCGAAATTATCTGAGAATATTTTACAAAGTATTTTTATGCTTTTAGAAGAATTTGTAGAAATGTTTGTAGTTCTGTTCATATGAAATCGTACAGTACACACACACACACACACACACACACACACACACACAATAGTTTGCATTTCAGTAATAGATTTCACAAATAATAGAGCCATAGAATGCTTTAAACAAAACGCCCTTATACACGGATATCCGTCAGCCTGTTCTCAAACACGATGAAATCAGTTCCGTCACCAGCGACAGGACACGGAGGGAATGCTTATTTTTCATTGGGTAGCGACACGTAAACGAACACAGTAATTGCACAGGGGACACTAAAACACGAGGCTCCCAATTATCTAGATCCAACGGTCCTAGCACCTGCGGTGGCGCTGAGTGATTCAGACCAGAACAACCGCGGTTCCACCCGGCAATTGTTTACACTGCGGTTCTGCCGGGGCGGCGCGGAGGCGGAGGTGGGGGCGAGGGCGGCGGTCTGTTTCCGGCGGAAGCCACAGATCGCGTTCAGAGCGCCGCCGCTGGCGATAATGGCGTCAATGTGGGAGGCGGGGAAAGGTTTAGATCGAGCTGTGTTGTCACTGACCTAGGAAGGGAGTCTTCAAGTAATCGCCCTCTGGTTGTTTGCTTTGAATGATTCATGAATCGTGAGGTAATTTCAGGTGAACTGTATATTTTTGTTTATTTGAAAAGTTGTGAAATTCTGAGTGAATGAGAAAGTAGTTTCGATACACACGTAGCATTAAACTTAGTTTTTTGTTTTTGCATTTCTATTTAAAAGAGTATTTACATAATTTCGAAGAAAATGAAGTCTAATGAAAATATCTTCATGAATTTAATTTTAATTATTCTTGCTTGTCTTGTAGGATTTTCAAGTTGTAAAATGTAATCTGAACATTAGCTTTATCGCTATTTTGATTCTGAAGTGTTTGTTCAAGAACAATTGTTCCATTTATCGTTTGTTGTTTTTTTCTCGCTTCAAACATTCTAATAATTCTGCTTACTTCTGGTTCATAATGAAGTTCTGTCATCAGAATTCATTCGTGAAGGTCAAGGCAATGTAACCATTTTCTGTATATCATTATTTCTGGACTTAAATTGAAGGTCTGAACCTCGTTTCGTATTTTAGAGATATAATGGGAAAATAACTCGCTTATTTTATTAAATTGAAATTCCGCGTCACGATATTATATTACGTGTGGGTTACTAGAAAGTCTTTAAATTCACCTTGAGGGTTTGAAGATAGAGTTATATTTTCTTGCAAGCTCATCATTGTAAATAATTAATATTATAAACAACAACAGGATATACAGCGTATGTCAATATGATTAAATTGTAAGTACAATTTTTTCTCCTTGCATTTGCAAACGTTGTGGCTGCGAAATACAAAAAATGTGTAATATGTAGTTTTAAAATCTAATATTTGCCGGTATTTTCAGGAGTTTTGAAGGTAGCAGTAACGTGTGAGATTCCTGATCATTAAGACAACACACTAACAGCCCCTGCACACTAAAAGACACTGGTTAGAAGCCGGGACCGAAGCAGAGGGGCCTTGAGTGGCGGGTGGCATCGGGTGGGCTAAATAGGTCGCGTTGCAGGCGACGACTGCTAATTGAGGGGGCGTGGTGATGCGGCAAGGTCGCCCCAGTCAGGACAAGGCGTGGGCCACCTGGCCCCTTTGATTGGGCCACGCGGAGGCCGGGTGCCTGCTGAAGGGATCTTTGATCCCGTTCATCGTTAGTGGCGATGCCGTCTGAGAAGCATAGGCCTGCAGCGTGAGACGTCATTATCTGACAATAACTAGACTAATCGAAAAATCCAATAATAATATTAAATTTAAGACAGTTTTTGATAGGTACGTACTAATTAAGTAATTGGTTTAAAGTTCCACATGTTGTAATCCCCACTGATAATAAGTGAATGAAATTAAATACATCAAAATCATGTGGTGAAATAATATATGCTGATGAATGTTGCATGAAATAAACAAAAAAAGAATTAATAAACACAACTGATGAGACAGTGTATCTTTTTCTTTTGAAAGTAAACTATTTTCTTTTTATCTGGAAAGAAAACACAGAACGCATAAATCGTGAAATACACTTTACAATTAAAATGCTATCGAACATTTCCCACATTTCCCAACCGTTTCTATTATATTAATGTAAAATAGATATTCACTTACAGACTGTAATTGCATTAGGGTTTTGTGAAACTTCCGAATTCAATGTTCATAGTTCAGAATAAATGAATCAAATGAATTAGCTAGAATTTTACAATGTTAATAGCACATAATATTTGAATCAATATGAATGATAAAATTGAAACACTTCTTTTTCAAAACTTACGCTTTGGCAGCACGTATCCGCCTCAGAGCCACCTCTCCGAGCACTCACCTTCTTTGGTGGTGGCGTAGGTCCCCTCGGGCGTTGCCTGTGAACCAGAGGAACACGACACTGTAGTGGTGTTGGTGACGTAGCCGTCATCGCTGAGGATGCTGGAGGAGTTGGGGGACAGGATCAGGATGACCACCATGAGGCCGACACGCGTGCGTTCACGCACACACGCACCCACGAAAACCGAGACGCACACGACCCGACACGCTGGGTGGTCCTATCTGGGTAGCACTGAGCGAAGGCATGTCTCACACTGTGAACTGTTCGCGATCATAATTATGCGGTTTTAACACTCGGTATTTTTGATGAAGTGTTTAATAGCCTATCATTCAAATATGTTAATTGATAATACTTTTTTCAAATCAGCTTAATCGTCGTCAAACAGTTGG
Organism: Gryllus longicercus; assembly: GCA_038098605.1. Taxonomy (NCBI): domain Eukaryota; kingdom Metazoa; phylum Arthropoda; class Insecta; order Orthoptera; family Gryllidae; genus Gryllus; species Gryllus longicercus. Next base: position 1,093,340 of record JAZDUA010000004.1, read on the forward strand.
AAAAATCAGAACTTTTTGTACATTCCACTCTGCGACCAAGCACATTAGCGAATTGCCACATACTCTTTGTTTACTCTTGTTAGCATTGGTTGGTGTCAGACTAAACTCTCCCCGTCGTATGTGAACAAAATTGCTGTAACACTAAGCACTCACAACGTTAGAAAGTCTACGAGGTGTACGTCGATATGGGTCGTGCAACAAACGTTTAATCTTTACAACTGTTCCACTTACTGACACATGTCCATTGGCACAAAATTTCTGTCAGCACCGCATTAATGTGAAAGTTGTAACCACACAGCACAACCTTATTGTCGCGCTATTGCTTCAGATGTACTCGAAAACACATGGTACTTACACGAAAACAATGCGCGACGTAACGATGTAAACTATTCAACGATATAAACAATTATTCTCCCGACTAGATAATCTACATGTTATTGAGCATACCATACGTTTCAAGCACGTTATAGTATTAGTTTCTATCAGGTACCTCGTGATCTAATCCGTAAAAACCAAACCCAAACTACGATTAACGTATTATCCGAACTGTATATTTCAACGAACACTATTGTGGTTTTCAGACACCAAGCAGCAAAACTAGTTTGATATTTAGAGCACCATCCAGCAACCAAAAAAACAAAAACAAAAAAACACTCTGAACAACTCCACGGAGCACTGAATAAATCTCACGCAGCCGGCACACACACTTTCAACCGGCCGCCGCCGACGCGTTCCGTTCCGAACCACGAACACCTCTGCGGATCTGCAGAGCAGGCATCGCGGGCGCGGCTTCACCAACAAGCGCGAGCGGCGTGCGATTCTGCGCGGCGAGCGGGCGGGCGGAGTACGCAACACGCGCAGCGCTCAGCGGGCGCCTCGTGCTCCGCGGGGCGACGCGCGGAGAAAACGACGGCGCCTGCGCAGCCCCCTCGCGTGGCCCTCCCGCGCGGCGCGTGAGTCCCCCCCACCCCACACCGCCGCGGCCCCGCCCCCACCTGCGCGCGGACCCGCGGATTACAGAATGGAGCCCCCGCCGCCGCGCCGCCGCGCCGCCGCACAGTGGTTCGGAACACAGAAAATCCGGCCAAAAGTGTCAAAATCGTATGCAATGTGGACAAATGTAGGTACCAGTAGGTTACATGTCTATATAAAAATCGGAATAGGACATAATAGGCAATTTTTTAGTGAATTTCCTTTAAAATTGTTAATACTTTAACGAACAATTAAAATCAAAGTGGAATACGGTGGAATATTTAACTTACTCTGTCAATTTCTACTACTTTTTGAAGTAATGTTTATACTTTTTTATTCAATAGTTAAAATTAACAACATAATTTGTAGTTATTAATATCAAAATAAAACAAGATTTTAAGAGTAATTCATGTAATTATGAGTAATAACTATAATGTGTATTACATATGACAAAGAAACCTCCATTTTTAACTTTTTGGAAAAGTTACGTCGTTGAAAGATATCGCGTTGTCGCGCGTTTGTTTTCAAGCTGGCTAATCCGGCCCTAAAGGTGAAGTTTTACCCGCAGTTTACGAGCCAGTATAAACGGCTTGCCATTTATACCCGTGAAATTTAATAACCCTAACATTACTGTAGCCAACCTACTAATTCGAATTTCCTAACTAGATTTTTTTTAAATTTATTGCCAGCTGTTTGGGATTTCGTGCAACTGTGCAAGCCGCAGCCGCCGACGCTGGCGGGCCCTAGCGGCCAACCTGCCCACACGCCTGGCTGCCGCCGCTGTAGCTGCCTTTCACTGCCAATGCCGCGTCCTTCTGTCGCGAGCCTGCCTTCCGGTGCCGACGAACGGGAAATCCATTGACGCGTGCGACGTCGTCGCAACTAGGAAAAAATTAGTGCATGAAATAGGTGTTTAAAAAATGGTTTTTAGTTTGCTTGGAAGATAGCACCGCTTGGATTATCGACTTCGTGTCGCAACCATACCTACTCTCAAAATAAAATGTCACTTTTACCACTTATGTGATGAATATCTATTACGGGCGCTCGGTGCTTGTTATGCAGGTGCTGTTATGAGAGCTTTCTGGCAGAGACTACGCATAAAGTGTCAGTAATAAGATTTTTCTCAAACCAAAGCAAAATATGGTTTCAAACAAATTAGTAACTTTTTCTATAAATATCTAACATAGTAATTAATGTTTATTAAATTAATATCAAAAATAGGTGCAAATAACTTTTGAACTTTAATTAAGAACAGTCGAAACATTTTGTAATTAAACTCGAGGGACGAAATACTTTCTTAAAGAGAGATTTTGTTACACAGAGAGAGTTTGTTAATGCGATTGGGTTGTAAATAAAACCACTCAAACCTAAGATATATTGACGTCATATAACGTTTTTCTTTATAGAGAGTTATATTTGTATCTAATTTAATGGGTATTTGTTTCTCGAATCGTAAAAATCAAAATACATCAGCAAAATCATTTATAATTAGTTGTTTTTCAAATATAAGTGTTTCGTATCCTTCAATTTTTTATGAAAAATTATTTTATTTCTGACTGCTGAAAACGACTATGAGTACTAATTTGAATAATTGAGATCCTCTGCGATACTTAAACATTCACGCTGTCTTTTCAACAAAAACAGTTTCAAGTTAGAGAATGATCCCCTGTGTATAATCCAAAGTAAGAATCTCAAACAATACTCAAAAAAATTTCAAAAATCTATTATCTCATCAAATATAATAATAAACTTAATTGAGGAATTAATAAAATATCTAACAGTGCTATTAATTTACAGATAAGGTATCAGTTTCATATTTAATCTCAATGGACGTATTTGGAATGTGAAACATATCTCAATAGGAAGTACAATTTAGAGAGTAAGACTTATGTTTGTGATCACCACTTCTGGTATAAAATGCATATTCACTTCATGAAGTGCCAAATGCATAGTTCAACTTTTTACATGCTATAAATAAAGGAAGTTGGTGATAAATTTTAAAAAGTTGATTATAATTCCGTATGTTACTTACTTTCATTCCACTGCCTGTTTGCTGATACCTGATACGTTATCCTTGTCACGTTCCTCATTTGCACTTTGGAAGTGAATATTCCGCCTTCTGACGTTACGTAAATTGTCTACTTTCAGTTTCTCATGCTGATTACTGACGTTCTCTGTCAACATCTCAACAACTCCCATTAATGTTGGTATACGATATGTATTGAGATGGTAAGTTTTTCAACTTCATAATACAGTAAAATGTTAAACAAGAAGGGAATTTAAAGAAGAAGTGAAGTCCTTCATTTCGAACTGAAATTGTCTCTTTCTAGGACGACTAAATATTTTCATAAAAATTCCATAAGGATGTTTCTTAAAATTTTCAATAGTGTAAAGTGTCCTAAGAAAGAATAACTTGCCTGATTGTGGTGAGTGAGTGCCTGATTGTGACTCTGCAAGCGTATGAATATTCGGCACACCCAGGTTTGAAACCCACCAAAGGAGATAAATGAAAGTATATGACGAATTGTGAAGAAAGAATGACGAGATAGGGATTGCGAACATAATACAAGAAAGCGAAAAAAATTAAATACGTAATTAATATGTATTATAGTTTGAGAATGGACGCGTTTGCAAATACACCTGTAATAAACAAGTTTATACGAATTTGCGGTAATGTTCCTCATTCATTGGAACACTGTAGTTGACAGAATTTCGTAGAAAAGATTTTTGTGCTCGGAGGTTTATCCACTTTGTTTCAGAACATATTTAGCGATTTATCACACAAATGTCATACTAATGCCCTCTGATGCAAGTAAGATTTTTTAGCTCTAGAGTGTAGTTGACTCGATGTTTTGTTTTTAAACATTTTACTTTTACGACAGTGCATTTAAAATGAAATTTTACTTGTTAATTTATTATTTAATGCTTAAAATCACTGTTTTTCAGAAAAAAAAATTGTTATGTATGTTTTAACATTTTTGTCACCTTATTTATCAAACAAGATTTTCTTAGCCGGCTGAAGCCTCCATCATTTGTTAGTTTCATTAATGTCATACGTTTTTCTTCTATTTTTAAGTAACAATAATAGTAATAATAATAAAAATTATGGGTTTACAGTGATAATAGTGTACTAATTTTTATAATATACCTAATTAGGTTTCCTCTTTACATGACAAATTATTAGTTTGACATTTATATTCCAAAATGCTCCTGGCATTTCTAAAGTGATCGTTAGACTTTCATCTTACTTTTTTCTGAGATAGAACAACTCGTTGATACAAGGTGAATCCTGTGCAACATAAAATTTATGAGTTTAATGAATATTATAATAAGGTGTTTGAAGGTCTATTCGATCTCTCTCTCCCCCTCTCTCTCTCTCTCGCTCTCTCTCTCTCTCTCTCTTTCTCTCACTATTTTTTTCTTTCAAGGGAATAAATTGTACTTATTTGCATCGAACGTTCCACATAATTTTCTAACATTTATCTTCGTTGTGTTGCAGTCTACCTGCATCTCTAGCATCTCGTTACGTTTGAGTTGCTGCGTTGAGAAGAAATGGATAAACGGTAAGTTCACGTGCAACATCTCTCGAAACGCTAGTGTGGAAATGAAGTGCTTATAGAACAGGTCTTTTTTCTAATTGAAGTGGTGATTTGAACATGTTTTAAAATGATTTATCCGGTTGTTGAATACTTCAAGTAAATCGACTCAATAAATCGAAAGAAATTATTATCGACTCAAATACTCGTAATTTATATAATACCATTAAGAACATACCTTATAATTATTATGTTTGTGGTTTGTTTGCGCTTTTATATTCAGCTTTTATTACATTACCAAAAGATTCAGGATGTACTTTTCAAAACGTATATTTAGAGTTTCCAGTATTTTTACTGATCTATAACTGTTGTAAAAGTTTGTTAGGGATTTTTCGTTGTCCTATTTTCGTATTTATTGGCCTTCCTGGTCTCATTGTTCTCATTTATTTCATTCTGATTCTAGTCTTCAGAGTTGCTTACCCAGATTTGCCTAATTTTGCTCCAACATCTTCCATTGCATGACATAAATGGTTTCGTTACATTTAGCCTATTCTTTTCAACACAAGAGTTCCCTTCAAAATCTAATGTAGTGAGATGCCGACTGCTTATCCGTAGTGATTTAAATAAATTCAGAATCTCTCCCCGAGGGAAATCATTTCTTGAATAAGCCCAAGAATGATGGTGATATGAGTATTTTCGTTTTTGAAATAGATTGTGTAAGGAGTATAGAATTTACACGAAATATCATAGAATAATGTATATATGTATGCAAATATGATGTATGATATATGGCATTTATGTATGTATGAATATGTGTGTAATTATGATGTATTAAGCAAACATATGACATGTTCAGACTATTTAAGTAGTAGTATACTAAGTGACACTTTACAATATGTTAAATGAAAAAATGTTGCAATGAAAACAGAAATGTTATAATATAGAATGAGAATGAATCTCTGTTCCCTCTTTTAAAAAGATCTTCTATCCGAGGTACATTGACAAAACACGAGTTATATGTTGTCTTAAACATCTTTTTATCTTAATCTCGTACTTTCTACCTTTCTGTCACCTTTCTCGATTGCTTACCATCCCCCAATCATCAACCCCCCCTGCCTATCTCTCCGCCTCCGCCAAACATTTTTACTCCCGAGCGACTTCCTTGCGGTGTGCGGCCGCGTGGTGACCTTGAGCGACCTTGCAGGTGCTGGAGGTAGAAAATTACACGTAACGGCGGAGCATTGAAATGGGATGTCGGAAATGAGAGAGCGCTCTCTTATATTAGCGGAAACCTCGGCCGCACCGCGCCGCGCCGCGCCGCTCCGTGCTCTCGGGAGTGCAAATGGGGGAATTGCGAAACTGTGCTGAGAGGTCGCACAGTGAATCCGAATAAAAGACACATCGCCAAGATTTGCGGAAGTATAGGAGATTTAAATACTCATAGAGATGGGTAGGGCAATATTCAACGGGTGCTCTTTTCTTTTCAGATGGTGTCTGAAATAATCTAATATATAAAAATCAGTGTTTGCTTATTCATATTTTATGGGATGCCGTACCGTTCATCCGATTGCAATAAAACTTTATCAATTTATTGCTTACACTTGCGCGAGGAATATACACATAGTAAACAGGCAACGTGCGCATGTCTGACGAACGTAAACGCAAAATGGGGAGTTGTTGGTGATTTTTAAGCGTTTATGCCGACTCAAGCGCCCCTCAACAGAAGCTCTACGCAACCCGCCGCACCCGGAAGTAATAAGCGCGTCTTTGCTGCAGATACTGCCCCTGCGATTGAAAAAATCGGCCGGAATTATTACTTGAACGTTACCTCGGACATGTAAATCTAATTTCTGCAAAACAGTGTCATAGCGAACGTCTTAACAATAGGATACTTAACACCCATGTCGAAACTAGTATATACAACAAATCCTTACTCGCGAGAAAGTCTTTCGTTTATTAAAAGGTTTGCTGATCGTAGCATAAAACGTGATTAACAATCAGGGAACCAGTAGCGTGTGAAGTGTAATACATTGCAAAAGCGAAGCATTGCCGGATCCACTAGTATTATATTAAAAGTGTAAATGTTATCTTCATAATGAAGTATTATTGTTTTTATAATGTTGCTTTACGGGATGATAGTCTGTGATCCTGTCAAAATAATTTTTCCAGTGGTTCCGCCTGCACCTGCTGATTATTTCAGAAGCCAATAAGAACAATATTATGTATTTGGCCCAGTTGACATTGAAGATGTTTGTCACATGTTCAGCCGAAACGAATGAAAGAATTATTTTGACTGCACCACTGTCAGTCCTCGAAAAAATATCATTGTAAAGCCAGGTACGATAGCTTACATTGATGTATAATAATTGTGTGGTTGAATTTTCGATGAAATATTCATTCAGGACTTTCAGTCCTGAGCCAGCAATTTTTCTTCTTCTTTTCCTTCTTCGTCTTCTTATTATTATTACCCGTTTCTAGCATCCCAATGAGGGAAACGGCATGCTACTTTTCAGTTGGGAAGTTTACTCAATTAACCAATAATTCTTGTCATACAGCGTTTAATTTTTTGAAATTTAAAATGACACCACAAATCAGTTTACTGATGAATTTATTTTTAACACATTAACTCATTTCTATAAAGCTCTAGTGGATACAGTCGGACGGACATGCAAACTCTGCAAGTTACGAACAATGTTTTGATAATTATTCCAAATTATTTACGCATTTCTGGCATTAGGAACCACTGTGCATCAGTTGGCTGTCGATGGACCGGCTTTGCGGTTTCCGATTGCGGTTTTCGAAAATTTCCAAGAAGAATCGACCAAAGAATCGGCGTGGAGTAGAGAACGGCACGCGGAAACGGCGTGGAATTGATTTCCAATCGCGTCGTGAAATGTGATCCACATTGGATATGCCGTTCACGTCGCCTTTAATGACGGCCTTCCGCGGGTACTAACTTTCGGGTAATGGGCTGCCTCAATCACGAGCCCTCGCCCACGCACGGCGACGGGGGAGGCGCGCCGTCGTGATTCGATGCGGTTTCCAGGCCGAGGCAATTTTTCGGATTGTGGCATTTGCATGGGGAGGTATTTCGTGTGATCGGAAAATGTCGTGTTTGAAAGCACTTAAGGATCGCTTGTCTTGTTTGTTATTTATTCCCCAATACTGTACTTCTTATTTTTGGCTGCAATTTAGTCGGAAAATGAATTGTTTAGAGCAACGTGATAGATGAAGCATTTGTGTTCATGTTTCATTATGGGTTCCAGCGTAAATAAAGTTTACATATCTAGAGCAATATATTGACCACCTAAAAAGTTAAATGTGTGGACATCCTCTAATATAAATGTAGTAAATTGCGATTAATCTAAGTTGTGATAAATCATTGCGAGTTACATAAATTTTACTTCATTCTTCGTACTTAAAATAACTAAACTAAAGTCGTAGAATATGAGTGTTTTGCATCAACATACAAACATTACTGAATGCGTTTCTGCGAATAGAAATTTAGTTCAATATTCGAGCGTCAAACAGTGGAGCTGATATTCTACTTCTTCTTCGACGGTTTTCACCCTTAAGAGCTTGCCGTTTTTGATTTCCATATTTTTCGGTCCTCCCATTAATCTTCTTCTAATCCTTTCTTCTCCATTACTTCCTGTATATAGGCTTTCTAAGTCAAAACAGGTCTCCCCCTTCTACGCCTTCTTTCAGGTATCCAATTTAAAAATTGGTTTGGCCATCTCTCATTTTTCATTCTCTGAACATGTCCATACCACTGAAGAGCTTTATTTTCTAGTCTTCTGGTTGTCGTTGATTGAACCCCAGCTCTTTCATATACCACTTCGTTCCTTATCTTGTTCAGCCTTGTTATCTGCAAATATATTCTCATAAAGTCGACCTCTACTGACCGTATTCTGTTTCTAAGGTGTTTTGTTAAATGCCACATTTCTGTTCCATATAACTACACTGTGGAAAACAATATAGCTACCATTCACAACTGTGATAACTGATATCTGAATGTAAATCGAACTAACCAATTTTCGGGAGTGATACGTCTTCGTTTCATTATTGATGCAAAGCTTTGAGGTGATTAGCCACTGCTCCCAAAGCAGTTGACGCAGCACGTAACTTAATAAACCACTGAGTGTTAATTTAACTCTTTGGAATTACTCACGAACGCATGCACTCGTAAAGTATATGATTCATTTATGTGCTGTTGTAGAAACGTCCCATGCGAAGTTGAATGATATTGTTCCGACGCCACATGTTTTAAAAACATCAATAAACTAGCGATGCTACAGAATATCAGAGACTTTCACTAGTTAGTTTTCTAATCTCTTTGGTCTAGGCTAACTTTTCCGTATTGACCCACCCTCTTCCCCCCTTATGGGTGTCAAAACCATTTTTTTTACATTTTTTTAATTTTTCGGGTCTCTAATAGAATTCAAATATGTCTTTACAAATATTACAAAAAGTTAAGTAGTCCTATATATCAATTGATACTATATGCAAAAGGGACGTTTTCGGACAAAAATGACAACGGGGACATTTAACTTAAAATTAATGAGCATTGTAAAAATCTAAACCTGAGAGTCCGCTAAAATATTTTTAATAGACTCTCGTTTTAGCGGCCGTTGCTATGGACGTGCTCTTAAAGCGTTTTTTTGTTGGTTGGTTGCTAAGGAGCTAAGCACATGTTTACCGACATAAATAACAAAAATTACTTTTGTGTAACTTTTGGAAAAACAAAAGAATATATCAAAGTGGAATTTATATAATGTTCATCATTCAGTGCATTTAGCACCATTTGTACAAAACATTTAAAGATCTTAATTTTCAAGCGGTTTCGAAAGTGCAGAACTTTGAGCTCATTTTCAAAGAAAAATATCTATTTATCCAGGACATTTATATAAGATCAAGTTAAGTATTTGTTCTCAAAAATAAAATAAAGTATTGAAATCGCCCGTAACGTAAATATTAACGTTGTGAAAGATATTTCAAAAAATCCATTTATATATTTAAAAAAAAAACAGCAAAGAATAGAGAAAATTGACCTTTTTATCGTATTCAATGCTTGTAGTACAATCCGTAAAAAACGTGAAGAAACATTCATAACAAAGTTTTGGAGAAAATCTTATTTTTAAAATTATTTTTATTTCAAGCAAAATTACTCAAAACGATTCATTTATTTTTGAAAAAAGTTATGCCCTCATTTAAAGATTTAATTTTGAATAATAGATTTCATTCAGAGGGAAAAGTCTCTATCTCTATCTAAAAGTGGAGTTGTAAGAACACGCTGAAAAAATTGAACTTTTGTAATTTCCGAAAATATAAACATTTCAACGAAACCCTGAATAGAGCGAATTTTTAAGCGTATTTTACGCTATTCGAGACGAAGTATAATGAAACATTTGGAGCCATTTTTGAGAACATGTGGAGATGATCTTCAGGCTTTATGTAAAGTAGCCCCAAAAATTACATCATCGGGGTCAAATTCAAGAGCCCGCGACATCCACCAGATCGATTGGGGTACATCAATGTAGGTAAACATCCTGCTTACAGTTTAGCTGCTAGCGTTGTCCGCAGACAGGCAGACTTTTGCAATAAAATAATTTTTCGGTATCTAGGACCCACAAAATTTGTATTTTGAATACACAACGTGTATATTACGGAAGTAATTTACTACATTTAGCAACAAGATTCTGTTCCAGGGATTGCAATATGAATTTCTCTGCTGAAAAATCGCTGTTTTAGGCTAAAAAAATACATTAACTTTCCGTATGTAAGACATAAGCAAAATACATAATATGAAACAAAAAGAAAAAAGGAAATAAATTGGATTTGGAACAATAAATCCTTGTAATTAGTTTATTTGCTTCCTCGGTTTTTCGGCAAAATGATGTTTATCAGTTCATTTCTGAATAGAAGTTACTGTACTAAATTATTTCCGAATGTGAGGAAACATTTTTTTTTTAAATGTAGCTAACTTGATCGGAATGGAAGGTTACTGAACAGATCACTTTTACCTGGCTATTACACATTTTTTTTAATGCATGAAGTTATATAAATCGATTAATAATCAAAAACCCATTGCTCTGAAAGACAACATTAATAGTTGGGGGTCCCCAAATTTGTAGTTTTCTTCCCATTTTTTATGTGTAAGGTTTATTGTATTCAAAATAATACATAATGTACCAATAGTACTTAGAGAACATACTTTTTTACAGTTCTCTCAACACAGATCAATGTAAATAAAAATTACAAAAAAAGAATAGAAGACTGGAACGGATTCGTTCTTTTTCGCGTGCATAGTAGTATATTACATCCCCGAGGATCAGAGGGCCAACTTAATTACACTACTTACTGTCCCCGCTCGCCGCCGTCATCCCCACCGCCGTCCGCGCCACCGTCCTCGCAACCGTTCCAACCACCCGCCCCGCCCTCGCCCCCTTCCCCTCCGTACGCCGTCTCCATCGTCTTCTCATTTTACTGCCGCATTCCTACCCGCCACCGACCCCACTGCTGTTCCTGCCGGCGCCCCCACCGCCGCCCGTTCTTCGGACTTCCAACTTCTCCGTTTAGTCTAACGTAATTAGCTTTCTTGAGCAATTTATTATTGTTCACCTTCCATTAGTTCGGTTCTGATTAAATACTTTTACCAAATCTTACTTCTAATCCATTTTTATCTTTTTATATCCTCTTTTCCAATTTTATTCATGTACCATTTCCCCTGTCTTACAATAATGGATTATCATTTATTCTGCGTTCTCCTTCAGTCATCTCTTTATACTACTACCTAGTTTACCGAAAGTATAAGAACGAAGGGACGGCGATTGTATCGCTCAGTTTGAAACAGATTCATTTTAGAGCATATCATCCTCATCCTCATCCTCATCATCATCATAAAGGCAAAAAAGTCTTGTCACTGCTATCACGGCATTCTTTACGCCGCCTACCCTCTTCGTCTCTGTGTGGCTAGTGAAGTGTATTTCTTTTTGAAATCCTGGTAATATTTTTATTCCAGGTCTCTCTATCTATATCTCAGTCAAAAATGGTAGTTTTGTTGTCTGAAAATGTGTCCAAAAAAGTTTGCTTTTTTGTTCCAGATAATTTTTTGTAGGGATATCTTCTCCATCACTTTCTCTAAAACTTTATTATTAGAAATTTTTCTCTGACCGGCAAATCTTCAATATTCTTCACCACATCCAACATCATCCAACAACATCACATCACAAAACCTTCCAAACGACTCCTGCGTTATTGACAATTCTTGGTGCATATCAAGCGCTATATATTTTCTGATACTTCTGGAGGCCCTCGATATTCTACACAGCGCACATGGGCCGTAGCCGCCGCCGCCGCCGCCGCGAGCGTGCGGGTCCTTCCGGGCTGGCCACGCGCAGGGCGGCTCCAGTGCCCCAGTGGCTCTTCTGGGAAAGGGCGGCGCAAGGACGCGCGGCCTCTAATTGGCGATCGCGCGAAAGTCGCGCCGCGCCGCTCCGCGACGCCAGCGCCGCCCTCGTGCGCAGCTATCACGCTCTAGATGAAGGCGGGCACGACGCGGCGCGCCACGGCGCGGCGGAGCGGGAAACGGCGGGGGATGCCGAGGAGTGGGGGGGGGGGGGAGGTGGGCGGGGAGGCGGAGCGGGCGATAGCGGGGATGGCGGAGGGGCGGTAGCGGGGTCTACGAGGGACGATAGGCGGGGAAGGCGGGGGCGGGGGCGGGGACAGCGGCGGCGACTTAGAATTGCTTTATCTTAAGTAGATATTATTGATTTGAGGGGTGTAGTTAATGCTATAATTATCGATAACACCGTAGTGAATCCATTGTGGATATTTAAAAATTATATTGTTGTCATTGTCGCCTTAGGTCTTCTTTTAAATGTACGCATTGTGCACTCATTATCCAAATCCATTATCCATCCGCAAGGTGCATCCATTATCCGTAAGATAAGTGACTGATTTTTACTCAACGACTCTTGTTTCTATATTTTTTATACTTATGTATGTATTTTTATATTTTAAGTACGTGTGAGATCTCGATTGAGAATACTTGGCAAATATGCACTTAGGTATCTGTGCAAACGTTTTGGTGCAAGAGCGTAGTATTAACTTCCTATATCACGACAGTAGTTGACAGGAAATGCTGTTCATTAAAATTGATAAATCTGGTGTGTGTCTGCTTTCATTTTTTTCTTTATTTTTTAAATACAAATGTTAGAGGAAAATAAGGTAAGACAAAGAGATCATTTCTAATATATTAATATGTAGTCTAGCATAATATTCCTTTCATTTAATTACATACATGTACTGTATGTACATACATGTACATACTCGTAATTCTGTTATGCAAACTTAATCGATTACCCGGTAAAATATTTATATATATATATAAATATTATATATATACATATATATATATATATATATATATATATATATATATATATATATATATCGCTACTTAAGTTTTAACGAAGGCTAATACTATCTAGTTTCAAACAAGATATAATACCTTGGAGACCGACGCTTTGAAGCAGTTCATCATTCTTCGCTCAATGCATACATTTTAGACTCAAACGGCACGGACAGTGTGCAACACGTCTGAACCACAGCCTGCTCCATAGTTAATAAACTATTTATGCGCCACGGGTTTAATCAGTAGTACAAATCAATTGTGTGGAAGCTTCCATAATGTAGGCAGAAGAGAAAGTTTACGGAAGACAGAAGAAGGACTGTGGTGTCATAATGAAACGTTACCCGGCATAAACCACCGCCCGCAAGGAATTCCTTTGCCCCCTAGATGGAACCGGAAAAAAACATTCAGAATCTCGCTCGAGCCCGTGATTTACGCAAAGGGACTCGGGGAGGGCAGTCGTTAAATATTCAATTGTGTAACTCGATAAACATCCGCGGACGCGCCACTTTCGTTGCTTGCCCATTACGGCGACCACCGCGGGTCGAAGGGCCAAAGGGCGGACGCGCGGCGGGCAGACGCCCCACGCGGCCACACGCGCAATTAGTTGATGCTCTAATGATGGTCTCGGCTTACCGCGTAATTTATGTGGGCGCATTACAATACAATGAGCCGTTTATCTCGAATAGAATTCCCGCATGTAGCCCTGTAATTTAAGCTCTGCTCTGACCGCGAGCGCGGTGACGCGCCGGTTATTTATAGGGCCGGAGCGATGTGAATCGAATCCCACTGCGTTTGATGTATTGTTTTCTCCTTGCTTGGATTGGTTCTTCTATAATAATATTGTACGCGTGATTGCTTCATTATTTGGCAAACACTAATTTGATGATTGTTTATGAAATTATTGTCATTGTTTTCTGATTGGGTACGTACAAACAAGTGATTTATTTCAGTCAGAAAACGCGTTTCTTTCAAACCTCGTCACAAAACATAAGAATGTCAGCAATTACACACTATTTCGGCGCTCGCTTTCTTAAGTTCGATTTCTGTGTAGCAGCGAGTAATTTTTTCAAGGTGTAAATTGTGCGTGAAAGAGAGATACTCTCCTCCAAGAGATTTGTATCTTTCTTATTATCGCTGAATGAACATGAACAAGATCACTCTGAACATGCTATTAAACTGCATTAGTATAAGAACGAGGTTTTCCTGCTCTTTGCTCCATGTGTAGAAAGAGAATATTCTTCAAACACCTAACGGCAGAAATTCCAAGGACGTGGAAGAATTCACCACCTTCTGGAGGAACGTAAGCGCTTGGGGATTAAAGCTGATGCCGATAATTAGTTGATGGTATCCACAGATTACCACTCTCTGATCATGAACCAAACCCTCCTCATCGGCGGTGGATGAGATCCAGTTGAAATGGTTGTTCTTTGATACTTGCCGCCTTGAAAGGTTGCTGGGCGTTTAGATCAAGAAATGTTATTAAGAGACCGTGTAATTTTGGTATTTCGGTTTCACAAACTAAAAACTTTGGACTAAAAATATTTTTAAAACCGGAAGATAAAAATATATTAGAATCATTAAAAAATTACTTTTTTGAAAAAATAGTAAACGCGAATTTTAACACAAACTAGTGTACTCATGAGTAGTCTTTACGACCTTCTGTGGTACAATCATCCGGTTGCAACAAGTTCCGGTCAAAGTACTTACGTAGAAGTGTTTCAAAAGAACAAGAATAACCCTCCCCCGTCAAAAACCAAAATCAGAAAACAAAAAACAACGAAAAGTCGTGTTAAATTGTGATTTACGTGGCAGCACAAAAGTTGATAGCGCAATATTTTGAGTTTTATAGAATTGTCAGCATCGTGTATAATGAGTACAAATGCACTGAAATATTCAACATTTAATATTGTATTACAATCGAGGAATTTCAAACATGAGAGAACGTATTTAGTACATATAAATAAATGCGAAAGAGGTTCCCTTTCCATCCTACTTAATAAATTTCACGTAAATGATCTGGGAGGAGCCTCATTAGACTTCGCGCCATTAAAGCGAAGGCAACGGGGGAATTGCGAAAGGAGCTTCCTTGGGCTGAACGTTTTCGGCCCGTGGGCGATAACAGTTCTGTTTAAGTTACTGTGTTTCAGTCAGGTGATAGTACTTTCCACGGTCTGGGGAAAACTATGGTTTTTTCAAACAATTATTTCACTTCATAGTTATCGGATTAAAAGAAAACTGCCTTTCTCCTCCCCTCCCCAACTTTGCTTTCAACGAACATCTACTCTGCCAAGCCGATTTCAATTTTCCTTCAATTTGTTAAGAAAAATCTTAATGAGAAAATCCAAACTTTTGCTCCGCTAATGTTATTTCTCAACAGCTATTCATATTAGGAAAAATGCATCATTTTGGGGTCGTCCGTAAATTACGTATCGCTGAAGAGGGGGAGGTGGTTTGAGGCAGCGTTACGATAGGCTAGATTTTGCGTTACATAGAGGAATCATAGTGATACGAAATGCTAACATTAAAATATTAACAAATTAAATTAAAAATATAAATAATTATAAAAAGTATCATGTATAAATTGTGACAATAAATTGAAATAATTTTTCAACACTGGTATATTGACTGAATTTGTTATATTAGAAGAAAATATTCAAAACTGATCGATAGCACTCGTATATTCTATAATCCAGTTAAATTCGCGCAATAGGTTCGGGGCCTATGCGTCATTCACAACGGCGTACGCATCATGTATAGTTATCAGATATTTTCTCTCCTACGCGTCCTTCCTGCATCCACAAATTGTCCCCATTATTATTGTGTGTTTCAGTCCGAATCGCCAACTAATCCTGTCTTCAATGATCGTAATATTAAAATACGACACAAATGAAATTAATAAAATTATTTGTTACTGCTTCATAATTTATTTTCAATTACTATAAATTGTCTTGTCGCAAAAATTAGGTAATTGTTTATAGGGGATTCGAGCGCGCGTTACATGTGGATTACAAGGATAGAGAGTGACTCAAAATACTCCAAACTTACGTTACGTAATTTATGAACGACCCTAAAAGATCTGTAGTTGAGTGCTAAATTGCGAAAGAAATAAAGAAATCACTTGAGAATGAAATCGCTGTCTTCAGTATTGAAGCTATAGGTGAAGTTAGAAAATACATTGGAACTTTTACAATTTGTTTATCAAATTTTGAATTAAAAAAAGTTATATCATGTTTATAAAAATACTCTCTTCTAATGGAGGGGAATATTTGAAGGAAATGTTTTAGAAAAAGTTACAGAAAAGTTTGAAAATGTCACAGGGGCTTCATATAAAGCATCCCCGCAAATAAAAATTAAAGAAATAATAATCTCTGGAAAGACATAACTAAATTTTACTCCTGGTGTATTAACATTCAGCAGAATAACTTCTAATCTGACCACCTTATGCGTGACACTTTCTTTCGGCCACACAGACATTCGGATTTAATTCTGAC
The DNA here is from genome assembly GCA_038098605.1 of Gryllus longicercus. Classification (NCBI taxonomy): domain Eukaryota; kingdom Metazoa; phylum Arthropoda; class Insecta; order Orthoptera; family Gryllidae; genus Gryllus; species Gryllus longicercus. The sequence continues at coordinate 1,109,755 of JAZDUA010000004.1, forward strand.
GTGTGTGTGAAAGTACAGCTCAAAAGAAACTTAAATATGGATTTTACAACTGAAAATTCTAGATTGTTTTGTTGAGGTGATTCCAATACGTTTCCTCCTTATACCGTAGAATAGGGAGGAAAGGAAATAAGGGTGTGCAGCTTCTTTCCGAGAGACATTTCGGACTCAGAGATTTTCATTTTATTTCCAAAAGGGGCAAACTTACGGCCTCAGTAATATATCATTTTATAGATTATTATTTATTTTATTATCTTTCATCTGATTTTTCCTTATAATGTAGAATATGGAGGAAAATAATAAAATTTCGGGCTCAGAGATGTTTTATCTTATAGATTGTTGTGTGTATTCGATTAATTATTAATTATTTTATCTTTCATCAGATTTGTCATTATCCTTTTGTAGTATAGGGAGGAAAAGTAATAAAATTTTGGTCTCGGAGATCATTCTTCTTATAGATTTATTATTTTTTATTTTATTTTCATTCATCATATTTTTTCATTATAGAAATAAAAGCAATAAAATGAAAAATCACCGAGTCCGAAATGCCTCGCGGAAAGCACCCTGCAAAGCGCAGGGGCAGAGCCATCGAGGCTGGAGATCTCGACGTCCCCTCGGCGCGTAGTACCCCCCGGGCGTTCTTTTCATGCAAATGCAAATGGCGGCAGGCAGCGCGGAGCGCGCCGCATTGTAATTGTAATGGGCGCAATCGGGCCAAAGAAAACACTCGCTCTGGGTGGCTTAGCAGGAGCCGGTGGCAAATGGCGACCTCGGCGACTTCTGTTCCCGGCACTTCCGCCTTCCTTGTCGGCGGAGCCATCGCGCGTTGCATGCGAACCACGAAATCGCTTCCTCGTTTGCAACGATTTGCTTGAGCATGCAAGGAGCGGTTTCAATTACATTTAATTTGCAAATAATGCAAAACGGTTCACGTCTCAGTGTCTCAGTTTCTAGAAATAGAAATAAACGTTTAAGAGAATATATGAATACATCTCTAATAAATATAAAATATATTTTGAAATTAATGAGGTTGAAAGTGATATTGTAAATGACTTCTCTATGCCTTGATTGAACCTTTCCAACGTCTCTTGTAATATTGTTATCAATAACAAATTGAGATAGAATATCTGTGCTGAAATGGAACGATTTTTAATAAATTATAGGGTCCATGAAAGGTATATTTCTAATGATAATGATTCATTTCTCTTTTTACCAAAATGTACAAGACAAAGAGGAAAATGTATTCTTCGTGTGTTACCAATAATAAAGTAATGGTCTCTCCCCTGATAAATTAAATCCTACCTAAAATAATAATTATGAAATAGGTGTTGAAATATATTATTTAGATAGGCAGTAGTAAAAGATGTTCTTTTAGTGCGTGCATAGTGTAATAAAGTTCAATTTTTAGCACTAGTGCTGAAAGCGTGACAATTCTCAAGAGTTCAGATAAAACTGTGAAATGTTTTGTATCATTGTTGATGTATCTTTGAGTGATTTGTATTCTTGGATAAGTATTAATATGAAAGCTAGAAAGGTTGTCTAAAAAATAGAGTATGACACACGTGGTAAAAGTGATTTATTTTGCCCTTAGGATTGCGCCACTCGACCTATCATCCTCATGCCGGAACATTTGACACTTGCAATATTAAATGCCACTTTTACTACTTGTATCATACATAACAATTATTGAAATTCAAATATTTTATAATATTCAAATGAGCAGTTGTGAATTCAACTTCTCATCTATCATATCACTACTTGGCAACATCAATATGTCATTGTTCTTTTATTTTAAAAAACATACGATATATAATAATCAGTCTCTGCAGTGCAGCTAGTTATTGAACCTACCTTATGTTACAAAGAGACAACCATCATGCATGCCAGTAAATTGTGTTGCATGAAACGGTCTTTTTTTTCATGCAACCAAGCAGACACACCTCCTCATGGGAAACTTTTTCTTCGACAACTTCCAAACAGTTCGCGTGGTTCCGTTCAACACCGCAAACGTGTTTACAATTCCGATTAAGGTATTCCTCGGATTTACGACCTCCCGCCGCCCGGAGCATCGGTATTAAATAACCCTACGCGCAATATCAGATCGCTTCTAATTACCTCCACAAGATGGCGCCGCTAATTGCGCCAGGGCGCTCGGATCTGCTTCCCATTAAGGTCCGGCCATAACTCTGGTTGGCGGCGTGGCTGCGCAGGGTGGAGCGGGGTGGAGCGGGGTGGGGTGGGGCGGGGTGAGGCGGGGGGGGGGTGGCGGTGTTTCGAACACCGCTGATCAGATCCTCCGGGCGAAGGGCCCCGTGGGTGCGTCGGTGACCCGTGACGTGACCGCAAGGGGGCGTGGCTCGGAGGAGGGGGTGTGGGGGCCGCAGAGGAAGCCAGGGTGCGTTTGTTTTTGGGTGGGAGAGGACGAAATGCCCCCCGGCGCTACTGGGATATATGGCTGCTACCGCACAGGTGTTGGTTCATTAACTGAGGAGGAGGAGGAGAAACCGTGTGGCAATGCGCCTGAATGTATCGGCATGAGTCAGCTCCGAGTCTGGAGGATGTGTTCTGGTGAGTCGTTTGTGTTCGTGTACTAATTTTATGTTTTCGTATACGAACATAAGCGAAATAATGACGAAGTAGTTGTCTTTTTAAAATGTACAAGATCGTTTAGTCAAAGCCATTTGTTCTTATGGATTACTATGGATTAAAAAGTAATATGTCAAAAATGTGGAGGTTGCATAAATTCTAATTGCAATTTTTTTTCTGTGATTCCAATAGCTCCTTCCACTTTCTCTTACATTTATTTGGGTATTACCGGGCAGAAAATTGTAATTTTCAATTAATATTTCTTAGTACTGGCCATTTTTTTCTTTTTGATAGTTGATAATGATCATCAATTGATGTATTCGTTAGGTTAGTACGTTTGCAATCACTTTAATCTGGTTATTTATTATTGCTGTATAGTGTATATGAATGATACCAAGGTGACCTGATGATAATTAAAATGACATTCGAACAACGAAGTTTTGCAAGTAATACAATAATCTAAACAATATTCAACCTGTAAATTTAGAAACAGAAATTACATTTGAAGTGTTAGTTAATATTCAGGATTTTGAACGAAGTGAAATGTCTTAAAATATTATTTATTTTAACTTTTCACCTGCGAGAAACTACGCGTTTCTATCAAATGTAGAATTTTATTGCTTACTATTTACTTCTCTGAGATTTTCTACAACGTAATCGAAATATAAGGTATTCGAAATTTTAATAGAAATGGCAAGAATAATAAAACACATCAAAAAGTCAAAGTCAAAAAGTCTTTATTTTGCTAATTATTATGATACCTTCTATATGGAAGGAGAAGATTCATTTACTGGGCTTCAAAACATAAGTGAATAATTTATTATTTGATCAATCAGATTATACGAGTAAATTAGTTTTAGTACAAAATTTAAAATAACATTTTTTGATACATCATTGTGTGTTTTCATATCATCGTATTGTGGCCTGACATTCGTCATACAATGTTCTGTTAAATGTTCCTAGCTCTTTTTGTTGCTTAATGAGAATGTGCCTGCGGCGAACTAAATTGCTGAATCATCTCTCTGACGTATTCTATGGGACCGATGTTTAGAGACAATTAGACCTTAGACACCGACTTTCAAACGTTTCATATAAGGGAAGCAAACATGTAGAAAACCATAGCCACTTGCAGCAGTCCTCTATGAAAACTTTCTTCGCCCAGGCCCGTTGTGGCTCAGGTGTTTGTTTGGAGCTGCCTTGCTCGCCCAGCTGTTCGCCATCCGAGGAACCATTGAGGTGTGGATCGTAGAGAACTCTTCTGCTTTCTTTTTGCCTGGGTGTTGAGGCTCATGGCTCCTCGCAGTCAGCTATTTTCAACCGGCGCGGCGCGCGGCGTGGCGCGGCATGGGGGGGCGGAGCCGCACGGTCACAGAGTCGTGAGCGCCGAACAGGTTTTTTGCCTGCAGCGCAGGGCGCGGCGCAACGCGGCGGCGGCGTGGCGCGGCGGCGGCGGCGCTTCGTATTATAGCGAGGCGCGCGGCGCTAGCAGTGCCAGATACCGTCAACAGATAGCGCGACCGTACACGAGCGCGCGCGGAGTTGCTGCGGTGCTCGTCAGATGGCACAGGATTCGCCTCCCGCGAGAGGTGCATGAATAATTCATGAAGAGGAATTCTCTCTCGCTCTCTCTCTCGCGCGCGCGCTGTTCACGCGCACTTGCCCGACGCGGATATCGACTGCCCGCGAGGGCGGACAGTGGACGGAAGGAGGAGAGGGGAGGTTTGGTGGTGGTGGTGGTGGTGGTGGTGGTGGGTGGGACCTCTCGCGATTTATGGGGGGACGCCCGGGTGACCTCTTGACCTGCGAGGGTGCGACCAGGCGGAAACGAGTGGGTGGGGCGGTCGCTGCAGTTTGAGAGGCGTCTCCTACACAGGTCCGACCTCGAGCCCGTGTTCGCGCCGTATCCAGGTGCGAGATGATTTATTCGCCTTTCGTTTCAATTTCGCAACTCTACTTCGCGTGTAAGCCTCCTCGCGCCTCCAGGGTGCTTGTTATAGAGTAGTGCATTTTGGTTAATAAATTCATGCATTTGAAACTATGATTTACCGCTTTACTTTAAACGATGCAGTAAAATGTAATAAGGGTTCGCCCGTAAATTAGATAATGCAAATTTGGGCTATTTTGAATACCCCCTGTCCCTTCTGCATGCGTGCCTGAACTTCTCCTAAATAATTACGTAACTCTTGCGGCAAGACACCCCGCATTCACAGTAAGAAACAATAAATTATAAAGCATTGACAACGAGATGTAATAATTTCATTTGTGTTGTATATTAAAATATATAATAATTAGAGCCAGAATGGCTGTGACGACTGCAGCTAAGAATAAGATAGGGGACAATTTTTGAATAAAAGATTAACACATAGGTGAAAAATTTTCTGATAAAGCGTGCACACACGCGTCATGGATGACACACGGGTCCGGGTTTACTGCACCAGTTTAACTGAATTTTAGAATAGTATACTAGAGATCAGCTTTGAGAATTTTCTTCGTAATCTGACGGATACAATCAGTACATCATTGATGAAAACATATCTCAATTGATTATTTCAATTTATGCATCAAATCGTTTTGATTTATTTATATTTTAAATTCAATTTTTCAATTATTTTATTTTTGTAAAAGACTGAATAAAAGAAATTATATCAGCACAGCCAGTATTCAACTGTTTTGAAAATTAATATCAGTATAACGTAACACCATGTCTTACCTAGCCATGTGAGAGAATGCAGCGCAACGCCGCCTTAAACACAGTACTCCCTTTATTATGACTTAATTTATGTACGACCATTTAAAAGAAGTTGAACACATTTATATTTTCCTTCATTTGCCAATTGAACAACAACAGCATTTCCCGTATACAATTTGATAATGAAAAACGGTAATTGTTGTCAAAGGGTTTGTGATGGCATACACCAACTGCAGAGTAAGATTGTAGTGTATGGAGAGAAGGGGAGAGCACGGAGCAGGTTGGACAAACATATACTCAAGCAAAAAGTAAATAGACCCTTACATTGACACAATCTATTTTTTCATAAGAAGTTATTTTTACTTCGTAATAATATTAAATGTTTAATGCATTTTGACTGGTAATGAAATGGAGAATAATGTATGTGCACACTATTTGATAATTAAATTCTCTCACATATTTAAAATGGTTGTCTCAAGCAAAATCTCCTGCGTCTAAATTTATTTGTCAACATTTTCTTTTCTAACGCGTAATGTGGCTATTTAAAATCACCTAAAAACAATGCCGTTTTGGCCCATTATTTTCACCAGAATATTAATTATAACTTGTTTAATTAAATCTAAATAATTATATCAAAGAAAATATTAAATTTCATGTTAATGAAAAAAATAATTATAATAAACATTTAATGACGAGCAAACCTCGAGTTTACCAGATGTATTCTTAATACGTTTCTCTAATCCTGAACGCTGTAACATGATTTGATTGTAGATTAAGATTAAATATTCCAAACAGAATTTGTGTTTACGACTGGTATTGAGGCTGTACGAGGGTTGTTGTCTACTTATCTGGCTTTAGACTAAGAAGGCCTATCTGACAAACAAAATCTATTGTATGCCATGAGTATCATAATTATTATAAGTGTCATAATTACAGTGTAGCTTTAACCAAGAAGGCCTATCTTTTCTGGCTTTAGATCAATAAGGCCTATCTGACGAACAAAATCTATTGTATACTATGAGTGTCATAGTTATTATAAGTGTCATAATTACAGTACTCCATATTGTTTCATCAATATTTATTTGTTGAAATTTTGACACCATATACTAGTAATTAAGAAATAAATAGTGAATGGACGTTTTCTAGCAAACTATCATATTATGAGACACCATAAAAGGTAAAATGCCTTCTATGTCATAATGGGCCTCTTTACATAGTCAAATCAACGAAACAACCAAGTATTTCCAGAGTATTGGATTAAAATGGTCTTTTAATCAGTTGAAGTAAATTAAATACAATATAGAGCTTGGGGCAGTAACAAGGAAAGTCCCATCAGTCCTAATGAGCATAGAGATATTTGTAAATGTAAATAACTCAATTTTGATGAGTTTGAAGTTTTATAGTTGGATGATTGTGTTGTTAGAAAAAATGATCGATTTAGATGAACGTGATGTTACTATGTCGAGTCTACACTTATGAAGAGCTTGGAAGCTGCGACACAGTCGACCAGAATCGAGATATAAACTCTTATAATTTGCATGAAATTCAAATATAAACACTTTTAAAGATAATTAAATTGTGTCAATTATTCTTGTTTACATGTTAAAACTGTAAAATGCAAACCAGTGACACCCCAAATCTGTCTAATTTTGTAAAGAAAATGTTAACTATTTAAGATCTCGCTAGTGACCTCGTAGTTGATGGGACAAAAAATAAATAATTTTAAAAAACATTTACAAATACCGTGAACCTGGCTGTGACAGGTGTAACATCATGTCACTGCCCAAAGTTCTTCAAATGAGTCGTTTATTTCAGAGACCTATCAAACGTCAAAAATCTAAAACACGCATTAGCGACGAATTTTTGTTCCAAGAAAATAGACACATCTTTTAGTGCATATTTATATGAAAAATACTCATTTATCAACTGCTTTAACAAATAAAAATATTTTAAAATCTGAAAAAATTGGGAGAGTTTTTCTCAATGTTTTCTAAATGAAGAATCTGGCGGTTGACGGCTTTCTGAAATAAACGATTCAAGTGTTTTTTCTCATATGCAAACGCAGGTGAAGTTGGTATGACAGCTCGTCGATGTGGGGCACTCACCAGGTCCTTCACGAGGTTCTCCGGGGGCTCCACCTCGTATCGCCGCACGGAGACCACCTTGAGATCCGCGGCAGGCGGCACCGCCGCCACCTCCGCCATCTCCCCTGCAACACACACAAACAACCCGTCAACACTCTTTGCTGGGAGGAAGCACAAAGAGGCACAAAGACAAATACACTCTCGGTTTGTTACACTACATAGAGAGCTAGGTGGAAGTTAGCCTCTGCCTGGAGGAAACTTCTAGCGGTCCGCTCTTCTGATAGGTTCTTTCCGAGGTATCTTCGATCAACTCCAGGCGAATCTTTCCTTCCTCTTCCTCGTCCTATCCTCACTCCTTACTTACACCCACACAGACACACTACAGTACCACCCATGCCGGGAGACCAATGGGGAACTTATAGTTTGTCTCGGCTCGGGCGGTGCTCCGCATGTGGGATATACCTGGTTAGGAATACCCTGCAAGCCGAGGGTCGCGCCGTATCTCACCAGACTACGAGGAAAGATCACCGCTACCTCGGCACATTCACTACATTTTCAGAACCAATGAACATAACAGTTGGAAACACGAAATAATCAACAAATAAACATATCGGTTTATTGGTGAGGTGTTGTTGGTATTCCAAAAGTTTAAATAAATGGCATTCCCTTTATCTATATTTTTATTCATGAGTATTTCTTGTTGAGGTAATGGTAATAACTGGATGTGGTATTAAATAGATGCATTACTCCCATTTTCTTTCATATTATATTATGTCCATTACCTTTCATGTTATTTTAAATTTCTAATTATTTGTCTCAGCTTCAGACAAGTATCAAGCATCAGAATTAGTTTTACTAATGTTAATTTTGTTTATTATTTTGTTTTATTCTTAGCCATCGCCCAGATCGAAAGTTCCACATAAAATGAAGAAAAATGTTAAAAGACTAGTCAAAATTTTCAGGTACAAACTATTTTAATGTGATATATTCCATTTATAAACACATAATATTTTCATCTATCCACATACAATATCTCGGCAGGAAATGCTAAAATATGAAGAAAACTGCAATGTTTTTTCACAGGTACTAAACTCCAGATACCTGATGGCACGAAGAATGTAGATTAATCACTCAAAAATGTGAATATCTTTCTTTTATATACTTTATTCGTAAATACTATAACGATGGGGGGTGGAGATGGGGATTGGGAGGCGAAATCCCAAAATAACCTCGAGAGAGAGAGAGAGAGAGAGATAAAGGGGGGAAGGAGGAGAGGGAGAAGGGGGAGAGGGAGAGGGGGGAGAGGGAGGGGAGGGGGAAGGGGAAGGGGAGGGGGAGGGGGAGGGGGAGATTGTGAGGGGGAGGGGGAGAGGGAGAGGGAGAGAGAGAGAGACTGACAGACAGACAGAGAGAGACACAGAGAGTGAGAGAGAGTGAGAAGAGTGAGTGAGAGAGAGTGAGAAGAGTGAGTGAGAGAGAGTGAGAAGAGTGAGTGAGAGAGAGTGAGAAGAGTGAGTGAGTGAGTGTGTGTGTGTGTGAGACAGAGAGAGAGAGAGAGAGAGAGAGAGAGAGAGAGAGAGAGAGAGAGAGAGAGAGAGAGAGCACAAACGTCGTCGACGCGAGCCATGAGGCCGGAACTTGGGAGACGTCCCCGTCCCGCAAGGAAAGTCCCGCTCCTGGAGGGGGGGGGAAGTGTCAGGAACGCAGGGCTGAGGCCAGCTGGCGCCCCGCGCGTAACGGCTCCTCTGACTCAGCGCACGCGCTTCGACGCCCGTCGCCGCCACTCACGCGCTGCCAGATATACCAGCGCTGCGGCCCCGGAAGCGATCGGGGCACACCAGCCACAACAGATGATATGAATGGGTGGAAACCAGAACGGTGTAAGCGACAGTTTATAAATTCTGAGAAACACGTGTTTATTTTAGGCTATGTATGTCAGTGGCATTGTGGTTTTAATGAAGAATTGAAATTTCATGGTTTTAATGATGAAAAAAAGCACCACGACTTTACAGTGATATTGACTTAAATAAACAGATTTCTTAGAATTTATAAAATGTCACTTATACTGTAATGGTTTACACTCTTTCAAATAAAAGACGATTTTTTAAAATGTAATTTGCAACTGTTAACTTGATTACAGATTGATGTGTTATAGCACTAAGTACTGTAATCTTAGTATAAGTTTACATTTCTTCCAAATTCGTGTTCAGACAGAGCGAAGCTGCTTTCAACAATATGGTGAAATTAATCTCGTGATAAAAAAATCCTTACAAATTATTCGTCACCAGAATAAGTTATTCCTTAATATTTCTGAAATTCAAAAATTAAAAAGGTATTCAAATTATTATTTTAAAGCGGGAAAATTATTTCAAGAAACAAAGCAAGGATATTAACAAAGAATATGTTGGAGGGCCAGTGGTTGAGTGAGGGTATATTCGCAGCGCGTCTGGGGCATCGTCTGTATATTTACGCCCATGCATTAGTTGAGGGCCTGAGCGCATGCGCGAAAGCGAACGTTCGGCTATGGAAAGAACGGAGTATGGTACTCTCTCATAAAATTATAGGTTCCAGAACCGTGTATATTAATCATTACTGTAATGCAGGTTGTTTTGTATTGTAACGGAAAATGGTGCTGCTGTTACTACTCTAGTCACACAAGGAAACAAATGCGAATGAACAGGATGTGCCATCCTGGATTTATTTTCGAGTTTCAGGCTAAAAGTGAACCATAATCTCCGTATTGTAGCGCTATAGGGAGAAGGCTTCAGATAGTTGTTCTACTCTCATAGGAGCTCCGCAGGCTTTCGCAGGAATGTCGTTGATTGGCTTAATGTAAGTTGAATATGACTTCCTCAATTTTAATGTTTTATTTTTTTAAGTTTTGAGAAGTTACATGACACCATGTACACTATTATAGGTAGACCGAAACAAAAGGTTTGGAAAGCACGAGTCCTGTACAGCAAAGGTGTCAGTATTCGACACTTACTAAGTAGTTCCAATTGTCCACTACGTAGATGAGAATTCTATTATCCGAGGTTTATTTTCATAGCTTACAATCGTATAACATAAATAATAGGTCTTGAAACATAAGCATTTCCCTATATTGTTCCCACTCCCATTCCCACAGTTGGGCGTTGAGATAACTTCAACACCCTATTATCGCACCCTAGAAAGTCTCCGACAGGCATCTCTGATATGGAAAGCGGTGATAGTTCAGAGATACCGTACTACAATAAAGTTGAACGATAATCTCGCTTGATCGGTGGTTCGGCGCGTGAGCAGCCAGGAGCCAATCGCCAGCGGCTGGGCCCGCGCCAGCTTCCCGCTGCTCAGCGCCGCTGCCCGCTCCCAAACAAAGCCTAACGGGCAGCGGAGCACCGTTTCGGGAAGTTTATGGGGCTGTTAACACCAGAGGCCGGCGAAACCAGACGGCGAGCACGGCGCCTGGCCACTGCCGCCGAGCGAAATTTCCATCGACGAAAGCAAAATTCTCGTAAAATAATGCCACTTGGGGGACGATTTCGCTGACGAGTCTCAATCCAACTAATGTTCGGGAATTAAGATAAACGTTTACAGTTATTAATTGATATATTTCTGTTAAAACGGAAGTTTTTTTGTTGGTCTCCTGCGTCTACATCACTAGTTTCCAATACGCGCAGAACATGAATGAAAACTATGCTGCCTCTGACCATAAAACCTAATGGATTTATTAGAAGCAGAGAAACTTGGGAAAATACGAAAACATCTATATTACTAATGACTAATGCATGTAGAAATTCAAAGAAGACAATGCATTCTCGGTCTTGTGAGAGGTGTAGATTATTTCGTTAGATTCTCAGAAACTCGGGAATATACAAAAACAAAGAAAAAGTTTGGATTTGAACTGAAAAATGCAAATATTTTATTGTGTTGTTTCCCTATTTTCACACTGCGTGTACCGACTAAGTTCTCATACGCAGTGCAACACTGCTTTCAACACAGCTGACGTGATGTGTTGCGTTATGAATCTGCAATTTTTTTTATATTCTTCATATGTAAAGAAGCGAGTACTGTGTATTTGTATATACTATATTACGTTATTGCAGTATTCGTGAATATTTTTTTGTTAAAATATTTCATTTATGGTTGCGTCATACGAAACTATTTTATTTATTGGTTTCGGGGAGTGTGCATGCTACATTTTGTAATATCATTTTATATGATTTCTTTCAGCCGCATTTTTGCTATTGGTTGCTACTGCTTTTGCTACTGCGAGGGTACTGTTTTTTTATTCATTCTGTTAATTATTATTTTCCTTCTTCTGAAATGACTTTATTCTTTACGTATCAGTACTTTTGCTACGAAATTTGTTCTTTAAAGTAAAATTTTTCTGCTTGCGTTCAGAAATGTACCTATTTTTACTTTCTAAATGTAGATATGTAAATTGATACGTGATTGTCTGTAGCCGGTGTCATTTGCTTGGTTTCAATTGACCTGATGACGTCGAGTCGTAGGCTTGCCGGCCAACATTGCACATGTCAAAACGCAGACGAAATCTTCTTTGGTTGAGAGTAAATTCATTCTCCAAATGTTCAGAAAATTTGTCCTGAACACAATGAAAAATTGATCAATCATGAGAGATGATTGCGACGTAGACATGTCTGTCGTGATCTCGCCTAAACAGCCGACAGCAAGTTGATACATTCTTCAAAGTAAAACAGTCGATGTGTAAATTGAATTTGAAGAGTCACATCTTGTAATCCTCCAGAGCAAATAATATTGATTATAAAATAACGACGTTAATATCTGTTTTATCGACATACGAGCTGCTTTGAAAGATTACATCAACCGCATGGGAATCAAGAATCGACTAAATGATCGAAATCGATCGATCATTCTACGAATGATTCGGGTTGTAGCAAACAGGCCGCTTAGTTTCCGCATCTGGATACCAAGGTTCAAATCCAGTTCAGACTGAAAAAACGTGTTCGCTACAAAACGCTTGGATGTGCTCCAGTTTCTCTAGCCTTACATTACAACACACCTTTACCATAACGCATTTCCTAGAATTCGATGTTACCCTTTCATTACTTTTGCAGTCGTCCATTAAAAAGCTCTATCTAACCGAGTAACTCGACTGTGACTCAGTCTCTTTTACTGAAATGAGTTTGTGTGTATTGATTCCTAGCGTGAACTACAGAACTCAGTTCATTAGTGCCTTAACTGTATTGCATACTTTTCCCTAGAAGGTGGCGGTACCCCCCTCTGCAACACACACACACACACACACACAAACACTGGGGCATTATATGCGGTGATGATCTGCATGTCGGCTTGCGAATTTTCCTTTCCCAGATGTTTCCCAACGAATAGATGGACACAGCCTTAGCCTTAGCCGGGACAAGCTATATGCTCCCGAACTGGTCTCCCACCTGCGTGCTAGAGTAGTGCGCGTGTGTGTGTGTGTGTAAGACCAGAGGTCGAGGGTATAAAGATCGCACGGTCCGTAGTTCATTTATTAGGGTACTGCCTAGTGTTAAACGTAAAAACGATGGTTAACTTTCGGTCAAAATAGCCGTCATTAGAATTCTCATCCAGACAGTAGGTGAATTCAACCCAGCTCTGAAACTAGTGAAGATATCCGCCACCGTCGGGCTCCGAACCCTAGAACCTCACGACCAACGATAACGCAGCTGCAACAATATTAACGCTCATCTGCCCCAGCCGGTATGTTTCGTCGGAAATGACGTCATACAAACAACAATAAACCGCCAGTCTGGTGAATAAAACTGAATATCAACTTAAGTGGTTTATACGAAGCCAACCACTTTCCTGCCGGCATTTCAATATCACCGTGAAGAGCACTACAGCGCAGCGGTGCCAAGAGTGCAGCAGGTGTGCGTGGGTAGACAGCCGTGCGCCGGCATTAAGAAGCGCTCTCGTCGGAGGCGGCCGGGACGGGGTGGGTGCTAAGTGGCGCGCACAGTAGGGGCGGGCGCGGGTGCGGGTGCGGGTTCGACGACTGCGCGGCGCAGGCGGCGGCGGAGGAGGAGGAGGCGCCCCCGGGCGAGAGAGGCCAGCGCCGTGACGTCACGGCTCGGATTAGGCCTGCCGTCAGTGCCTCCTCCTGCCCCCGTGCGCCGCGCTGGCGCCGGCACCCATGCCCCCACAGGGCCTGTCGAACGTTTTCTTCTGCTCTGGAAAATGTATTCCCTCTGTTATGATATGTATAGTTAAATTATGCTTCGGAAATGTATGTTTTCCTCGTGCACGGTTGAGATATGCTCCGGAAAATCTACAGTTCCAAAGATTCACTTTTTTAGCTCGTGTAGTTGAGTTTTGTTCTAGAAAATCTACAGCTCCAGAAAATTCTCCTCTTTTGCCAATTATGTTCCCAAAAATCTCCAGCTTCGGAAAATGTTTCTCTTGTTTCATACATAGTTGAATTATGCTTCGGAAAATCCACAGCTCCGAAAAATCCCTCTTTCGTTATACATAGTGGAGTATGCTCCGAAAAATCTACAGCTCTGTAAAATCCTTCTCTTTTGCCTCGCGTAGTTGAATTGCAGTTCGGAAAATCTAGTTCTAGAACATTCCACTCTTTTGTCATGCGTAGTTGACTTATGCTCCGGAAAATCCGAAGCTTCAGAAAATCTCTCTGTTTTACTGTGCGTAGTTGAGTTATGCTTCGGAAAATACAGCTCCGAAAAATCCTCTTTTGCCTTGAATAGTTAAATTATGCTCCAGAAAATCCATAGCTCCAGAAAGTACCTTTCCTTTGGTCGTACAGAGTTGAATTATGAAAAAATAATGAGGTTTGACAATATAAATGTTTAATAGGTAATTCCATGAGTGCATTAAAAAATTTTCGACAAGTTCTCGATTGAATAACGACGATTTTATTGCTCTCATTGTGGTGACAGATGTAAAATATGCATAACGTACTACAGAAAATAGTAACAGAATGGCATTGAGGGAAATAAAATTTTGCACGGGCATCCGCGTGATAAGTGAAAATAATTCTTAATAGTAGTATATGTCATAGTAAAATCATATCAAGAAATGTCATAAGAATATTTATTTTTTGCGTTATTGTGAAAATACTTTGAAACTAAACATTTGTTCAATTATTAACAGATTTTTAGTATTTAGGAACGTAAAAGAAAGTAAAATTAATAGGTTATTAACACGGAAGAAACCATTTCACACATTCAACATAGTTAAGTAATGCATTATATGTAGAGTGGAGATGAATTCTGGACGTTTGTGTAATATTTGTAAACGACAGTAAAGTACATGAAATTATGCCACAACATGAGACTATCTTAAATACATATTTTATGAGATATATAGGAAATCCTAAATAAATTAAGATTCAAAATCTCGAAGTGAATTTGCTTCGTGAACTATATCTGATGGAAAACGTGTAATAGCCATATTTCGCTTATTCCAAGAAAACGACAAAAACATGATTTCCGACGAGCAGGAAAGTGGATTATAAGTGTGCTGTGATTATGCGAGAGTTTCGTAGTTACTTGGCTTTTCATTATCTCCATTTTGATAACTCTAAGAACTCGTTATTCCATCATAGTGTAAGTAACATTTTTTTCCTCTTACATCCCTCAACCCAAAGGATAAAAAATATCAACGTGTGGGGATATTTCATTTCCCTTCTCTTGCAAGGATATCTGTTACTGAATGCGCAGTTTTGGAACCGGTCTCTCTTCGCAGCTGCAGGAGGGACCACGATGCTCGTGCGTGGTAAGGGATTCCCAAATTTCCTCTATATGAAGAAAATTATTCTGCCAGAACATGGACTTCCTCGTGTCGACTATTATTTTGTCTATTTGTGCGGAATTTCCTTCACGCTCTCTAAATTTTGTCTCCGCCCCATTAACATACGTCCTTCAACTATTTCTCTACTCAACTGAGACTTTCCTTATTGTTTTACGGTGGGACAAGGCTGCATAAAATGCAATTCAATTGTCACATTATATGGAAATGTACTGACAAATGTCGAAAACTTTAGAAATATTCTAGGTTTATTTCTGCGTAATAGTGAATAGAAATATTTAATCTTTAAAACTAGTACTGGCAGCATACGTTACTTGTTACAGTCTTTACTTCCTTTTTATCATTTTCTTTACTAAAGTCTCATTGAAAACCACAGATATTTATGCTAAGTTATTATTAGTATTTATGCTAGTTATATCGACGCTAGATGTGTGCAAAGATTTATTTTGGAGGTTCCCAATCCTTTTCATTAACATATTTTCTATTTATGTTAAGTAGATACAATTCCTAATTATTTCCTATTGATTCATTTAATAGTTTAATAGGTTTACGAAATAATAAATTGAAAGCATAATGTTGTTATACGTCAGCGTAGCTGAAGATGTAAAGGAAATGTATGTTAGTAAATATTAATAGTTATAAATTTCGTTTTGAATTACTCAATTTATCCATTACATTAAGAAATAAAAGTTTGTATGAATTTTCAATTCTCTTAAAAGGAAATAATTGCGTAATTGAGATAGAATGGGGGGGGGGTCTGAGTCAGAAAAATTGAAAATATCCAAACCACAAAAAATCTATTGAGCACCTTTTGAAATTATTATGGTATTTTGAATGCATAATGTGATATTACTATTCAAATGACGAACAATTTCTGATAAAATATTCACTCAGAGACATGTCTCTTGATATCCTGTCATGCATAATATTATCTCCTCTCCTACGATAATTATTGTCTTGGTCTTGTGATGACCATACGTGAGGCTAGATGCTTCTTGATGCCGTGTGTTACGTAATGCGAGGATGTGTTGCCAAATGGGGCAAGGGCGCGTTTGAAGACGAATTACCGTGATGGTGAAGACCCGAGAGGTTGCATGCATGATGCTCAGGTACAGCACTCGCAATGAATTCATAACGCACACCTCGTCCTTATCCTCCTCCACATCCTCGCCCCACCCTGGAAGACAACGCTACTTCCGCACCATTAGTATTCCGCCTGCACATCAGCTCCCTTTTGATGCTCGCCAGGTCGGGACATCTCTGATGTACGCTCTCTGGAGTAGCGTGACGCGTGACACGTGACACGACTAGTGACGTGTCACGCGACGCTACTCCGCGCGCACGCGTGCCTTTCTAGTTCCTCACACGATATCTGCACGTGGAGGACGAGAGGCAGGGTTGTCCAATAATGAGGTCACGTTCATTCAACGCGACACTCGCAAAGCGAATCCGCATACAGCACGCAAGTTACTACGTAGACAAGTTTTTTTTGTTGTTATATCCACTCACAGACACTAGATTCTGTACTTTTAGTTATCAGAAGTTTAAGTGTGGGTATGCACTACAACAATCTTTATGAATTCATTTCTTTTTTCCAAAATATTCTTCTTGTTTAGAACCAACACTGCCTTTAAGTAATATCTTTACTAGTGTATCAATTGCTGAAAATATCCTACTGATGAACTACTAAGCAAACATATAGGCGGCGTTCTGTGAACATTAAAATAGTAATAAATTGTCGCCTTTGCATTGTGAAGTGTGGGTTCTCGTTGGATGTGCCTGATCTTTGTCTTAAGTCTTATTGGTTTTAAAAGGGGTCTTCGAACTTTAGATATACTTCAAAACATATAAAAAGGAATTGAAGATAAGTACATAGTAAATATTTGTTTCGCGAAATAGCAACCTTGGCTTTAATTAATTAAATTAGTTGCGTTTGTACAGTAAAAACAATTATTATTATTAAGATTCTTAATAAGTGGTTTTATAAAAAATGAATCATATGTAATGGTTAGTGAAGATTCTTCTATTTTGTGTCATTATTCTGAGAAATATTTTTTTAAATTCATTTTCAAAAACTACTCACTTTTGGCTCAGTTTTCATTATATTTCTTAGAGAATTTTATTTACTGTTGTCTCCTGAAAGGTTTGGGCACCCCTTATGTACGAAATCGAGATGATACTTAAACGCTCCCTTCCTATTCCCCTCCGCATGTAATGGCAAAGGCATTAAAACAAGGTCGGTAGATGAGAGGGACAAGTATTGACGTTGTTGTTGACTGTCCCTCCTCTCCCGACTTCCTGTTACGTTATCTAAACCCGTGGTATGCAATTATGTGAATGAGTTCACAGAAATAGTTAAAAAGCTGTCAATAAAATATTTGTGTAAACATTGTTTTTATGTATCGCATGTGGTCATCTACTGATATCTTCTTTTTTGTTTTAAATCTGAAATTTTTAAAATTCTAACGAATGTGTTGCAAGTAACTCAACGAGATTGATGCGTCGCAAATTAAATATATTATTCATTTATCTCTTGTAAAATTCATGTTACATGTTTGATCGCATTCTTTAAGAACATCTCAAAATAAAAGTAGATTTCACTATCAAAAATAAGATTAAAATATTTTACATTCCTCCTCACACCATGTTATAGCTTTCTGAAATTTTATGCAACTGCATGAAAGATATATAAACACCTAAATGTACCGTGACGGTCAATAAAATAGAGCCACCATGCTATAATGCATGAAGACATTAATGTATTAGTTTTGCAACTAACCTTTATTTATAAATAAACAGCATATCTTTTTTATTTTGTACTCAATGCGGAAACATATAAGTAAACATTTCCATGGCATTCTACGCAACTTATTTTACAAATAACAAAAACTTTACAAAAGGTATCTCTCTAAGAAGTAAAAAAAAGAATCGTGCCATGTGACATAACGCCTTGGAAAAAATGGCAAAAAAGAAACAAAAAAACAGTTCCCTCTCTTGAATGGATTCGAACTTGAGAGGATATCCCTTATTGTTTAGTACAATCCGGCATCTTCTTTCCAATGACCACACATATCGACTGAATTCCCCTTCTGGAGTAGAATGCCATGTCTTTTGTATTTATTCCTGCAGTTGTCTAAATTAGTTGCTTCGGGTCGATCACTCCTTCTATCAACAATATCCCACAAATTTTCAATTGAATTTAAATCTGGGTACTTTGGTGGCCAATCCCAAACTGTCACTTTTTCGTTCTCAGGAGAGGACTTCAATAACTTTGCAGTATGTCTTGTGTCGTGCATTTCCTCACGAGCGTGAGGAAACGTAATTGACAATAAAATTTCTTTATTTTTTACTGATAAGTTTTATCCTGTTATTGCCTTCGATAAGGAGTTCAATACAGGCTGTATAACTTACCTGGATCGAGAGGACGGCGGTTACGAGGGAAATATGAAAACTGCTGAAGGATGCTACATGTTTCCTTCCGGAGGGAATTAGGAGAGGGAATTATGGGAAGATAATATGAAAAGACAAAGCGAGTCAAGTTAACATCTAATTAATTAGTAAATGAGTAAATCGTAATAAATAAAATTTGGTAAAAAGTAAAATAATGTATGTACCATGGGCGTTAACTGGTTCTTATGACCTAGGGCGACAAAACACCCTCGGTCATTAGAACCCTTGTAACGCCCTTGGTACATTAATAACTATTGTACTCGTATATTTCCGCATTCATAAATTCCTTTCATACGGAACAACGGACCCACAACCTACCACTATAAACATTCCCACACCATTACTTTACCACCTCTATGTTTCACAATTTTTAAAGTGTACTAGGGAATTTTTCCGGTTGGGAGGGCATTAATGTACACCTCTCCTTCAGAAGAAAACCTATTATACTTGGATTCGACCGAGCAGACTACATTGTACCTCTAAGAATCCTCATTTCCTTGGGTCTTTTTGCAAAAGTTAATCGTTTCGCAATATTTCGTTTTGTCACATATGGCTTTCTTTTTGCAATGCTTCCATTGAGTTGTGAAGCTCGTAATCTTTTCTTATCAGTTGAAGTGGATAATTTAACACCATAAATCTGAGATTTTTTGTTTCAAGCAAGGTGCTGATAGGAAAGGATATTTCCTAATTTCCAAGTAGATTAGTCGATTAATTCGTTGGGACGTTCTTCTAGGTTAAGGTTACTGACTATAAACACGAGCCGAGACATTCGCGCTGGAAAATTATTATGGTTTATCTATGTTATCATAGGAGGCGCTAGGGGTGGCTCTATTTTATTGACCCCCACTGTATACTAATACGGTTTCTCGTAAACATATTCGTGTCTGTTCACCTCTGTGAACCTGTTATCACAGCTGTAACCCTAAAGCTCCTCTTGATCCCTAAATCTCATAGTGCAGTTTCAAATAAATTATTAATATCTCTCATTAAACGGAAATTCCATTCAAACAATAGCCTGCGCGATGCAGTGAAAGTATCTGTGTATACATTTTTATATTTACATCTCCGAAAATACATTGTTTTTATAACAAGTATATCGTAATTACTATGGTCTAGTACTACCCTACTTTTCATAGTCGATTCATTGATTGCTGAAATTATTAGGTGCATTATAGCATTGTGCCGAAGCGCAATTTTATTTCGTTTACCTTTTAACACATGACTGTGAAATAATTGCAATCGTGTTACATTTAGTAATGTATTACTACTCAACTATAAAACTGATTTTATAATTAAATGTGTAATACTGAGTGAAAATGCAAAATATGTAATAGCTGAGTACATTTCGGATATCATGAATATTCTTTTTCCATTTTCTCATTGCTTCAGAGTATATCTACCAGTACGTTAACTGACGTTTTGTAATATATTTCCTTGGGCGCATGTACATTTCATACCTGTAATTCTTGATTAAATCTCCATAAAAACACAAAACTATCGTTAATGTATGAAGTCATCTTTAATGTCTTCAAGGAAGAACTTGCAACTAGAGGAAAAATATGCCTTAACGTAACGTGATTCATAATTGATGTACAAATGACTTGTTATACACAGAATTCGCATAGATAAATTATCTTTCCACGTTCGTCCAAGCTGTCTCATTAGTTTTCTTTGAGTACCACACCACCAACCGTTGAACCTCGGAGTCAAGGTTTGGGTCCGCACGTTCATTTGCATCGTAATCCGAGTGATAATCACGCCACATCGATCTCTCGATGGTAATCGATCCCATTACACGTAACCACTACTCTTAGGCCCCGACTCGTGTTCGACGCGTCTCATAATGGGAGGACTCTCTCCAAACCATTCTGTTGCTGACACGCTTCCTCGGGAAATTGCTACATAGCACTCCATCCTTGGAGATTAATGAGATTGTCCGACGCTCCTTGCGATGAAAAAATCTCAATACGCCATCGTCTGAGCCTTCAGTAGGAAACAACAGCCGGCATACCTGTGTGTAGTACCAAAAAAACTATATTCATTACGGTTTTACTACGTAAGGACAATGAATTATGTATCCCGTAAAAGACGCGACTTTATCTTTCATGGTCACATACAATATATTCATGGCAGGAAGCGAATTACAAACGATACCTGGAAGACAAAAATCATGTCACTTTATATAATGTCATCGTGTTTACTTACAAATGTTATTTATTCAATTTCATGACATTTTCTGATATTGATTAGCGCAGATCCCTATGTTCATGCTAAGTATTTATTAATGGAGATCATTTTACATTATGTTTTCACAGAGCTCTGAACATTTCTGAATACATATTTTAATGGAAGAGAGTGAGAAAATGTCCTTCTGTATTATACAATTTCCCAGCAAGCACATTTTCCAATTATATAAGAACTCTCTTTTATAATAAAAGTAGATAAAACCATGCAGGTATTTATATCACAACTTTTGCACTATTTCTCGCAGTTTCTATGGTTACCTTTTGCTTAAAGTTGTCATATTCTCTCTTCTAGACGACTAAAAATATATCAACACGTAGGCAGTTTTATCACACTATTAATTCTTCTGAGAACAGATCAATAGGGTAAGATGTCAAGAGATAAAATCCATCCAAATATGAAGAGTATTGGAAGACAAAACCTCACTTCAGGAAGAATTGGAAGCAACATTAAGTCACTTCTGGTGTTGGAGTACTTGTTATACACAGACTATGATACACTGAATATTGTTTGTGTGTGCTTCGTAATAGAAGAAATTGACAATAAATTTGGGCATATGCTTCTTTTACAATGATTGTCATTACACACAGGCTCAAACAATTTTTTTTCCCATACGTGCTCTGTCTTTTGGTGGGTAGAAGATATTTGTTCTAGAGGTGTGGAATAATTTAACAGTTTAAAATGGACCCATGTATGACGTGGGTAATCAAGAATCAAGCAATGAATGTGTTAAAAATACTACTACGTTTGTTGAACGTGCTTAACATGTCAAGCAATCCACTTATTCTACGTTGTTTTTTTTTTTTTGCCGTTTTATGTATGTAAACTGCAATTTGCGCACTCAACATCACATAACGCTTCATTTATCAACAGAATACTGCCTCCCTCCTCCTGGCGTTATGGACCTCATGCCCTGTGGGGAGGACATACTCGACCAGTCCTCGCGATCCGTCCTCGCCGCGCCATACCGAGCCGTCTGCGAACGCGCGCATGCCGTGCGTGCTGGCAGATCCTCAAAGTCAAGGCCAGTCTCCCCGCGTCGCGCCACGAGCGGTGGGCGGTGAGCGGCGCCAAGGCGGGGCGGCGGAGTCGATGACAGTAGCGGTGGCGGCGGGAGTAGCGATGTGGGCGGTGAGGACTGATGGTGGAAATGGACACAGCGGTCATGTCGGCAATGGATAGGGCGTGTTAGGGATGGTGGTGTCAGTAAAGTGGTGTGGGTGGCAGGGGTAGTGGTTGCGGTGGCTGGTCGGCGGAAGCGGTCGCGGTCTACGGTGGCGGTCGCGAGGAGGGGAGGATGGGGAGACAGCAGGAGAGCGATGGCGATGGTGTGGGTGGCTAAAGAACAGAGCTGGGTGTTTCGGAGCAGACGGGGTAGAAGTGGCGTTTTCTTTTGCGATTGTGGTTGCTTTGGCGATGGTGGTTTGCGGTAGCGGAGGCGGTAACGGTGGCAGAGCCCGCGGGGAATGTCTGAGACGGTGACGATAATGGTGGATGAAGAGTCGGCACTGATAGAGGTGACGGTGCTGTCGGAGATAGAGACGGTAGTTGCAGTAGCAGAGACAGCTGTGACGAAGAAGGCGGTGGAAGTGGCGAAAACAGAGGCGACGGTGGCGGTGGTGGAGGCCGAGGCGGAGGCAAGGACAGAGGCAGAGCCGGAGGCGGAGGTGGAGACGTCTGTGACGGTGACGCTGGCGGCGGCAGTGGCAGTGACGGAGGCGGAGATGGAAACGAAAGTGGAGACGGAGGTGGAGCCGAAGGCGGTGGCCGCGGTAGTAACGGCTACGGCAGCGCCAGCGCGGCGCGGCGCAGGTTGTCATTATTTGCAGAAAGCGGCGCGTGGGGGCGCTGGGCAAGGCCGCCGCGCCTCACCCAGAAGGCCAGACGTCCACCGCCCGCTGGATTGGGATACTCGCAGCCACAGCAGCAGCAGCAGATCCCAGACAAGTCAAACGGGTATGCGCTCGCAAGGACACACGTGCGCGCGGGCGCCGCCTCACAAAAGGCCGAAGAGGACACTCGCAGCGAACCTGCGTGGACGGCGCGAAACTCATTATTCTTTTGCGGGTTGTTAGCAGAAACTACGTAGGTCTACTTGGCGTCTAATTGTTGTTAACGAAAGTTGAGAGTACAGAGTGCTCCGTAGTATGAATTAATATTAAGAAAACTCTTTGAAAGGAATTCGTAGTACAATTTATTATTGTGTATACCTCGTAATGTACGTATTAATGAATGAGAATGACGGGATTGGCAGGTGAACGACATTTACAATCCGTACAGTCCATGTTACAGTCCTGGAATATGGACTGTTTAACCGACATATATTTTATATGGAACTTACCGTGCTATAACCTGTTCATGTTTCTTCAATAACGAATGCTGATTTAAGAGGAACCTGTTTGAAGCCACGTTATTGAAGGACATTTGTAGTGGTCTTAAGAGGAAAACGATATAAAAATCGTATTATCTTTCAAATATTGTAAATATTACAAACTGTAATGAACTAAACAATAGTAATAAAAGAAATAATGGAACAAACGATTGATGTAATTATATTTGGCTTTTGAAATATTTTATAATCTAATATTCACAAATGGGAATTGTATTGAAATTTTACTTTTAATACATGAATTGGAATATGATCTCCTAAATAGTTAAATGCAATTAAGTTTCATGAAAACACAGAGAATGGTTACTGTCTACTTCCTGGCCTATGACTGGCTGCTTCACTTGTCCATTAACCAAACCAATACAGTGTTTAGCTTCATGTTCTCTGATTTTGTAGGCACTTTCAAGCAAAAAAATCAACGAATGAGGGAATAGTACGAGTAGAAATGTGTGTTATACAAGATAAAATATTATATTCAAATTATTTCCATTTGATAAATGTTTCAAATATTAGTTATTGGTTCATTGTGGTAAACCTATGACTCTTATACTCGTTCAAGCATGTTAGGGAATTATTTCAACTTGTAAATGGCTTAGTGTAAGGATCACTGAAGTAAGTAAACATACGCCGAATACATATATCTCCATAGCACGTCACACCGTATCTATTTTGACAAAAAATAAATAAACAAATAATATTTCGAGATTCATTTAGAATTTATTTGATTTAATTTTTCATCATTGATTTTGCGTTGCGTAATAAGTAATATCGACTTTATGTTTGAACCAAACTCATAGTTTGATTCTATTTTGACCAATAAATACATTAATTGTTACTATAATACATACTAAAGGATTCCCCAGATTTAATAGTTTAAAAAAATACTTACCCTCTTACAACATTATCCATTTATCTATGAAATGTATTTCATCGTCATTCACTGACTAATTTCAAACACATTTGCCATTATTTCATCGTTGCTCGGAATAGTCGTCACCTCATTTCATTAATGGTTTAGGGAAATTTACGACTACATACTACAGAAAATTTAAACATCTTTTTAAACATTTGGTGTCAATTTCTGTATTATTGAAGAAGTTTGAACTCTATTGAATTCACCCTTGCGCGAGAGTAGTGCGATTTTAGCAGTGAAGTGGAGAGAAGTGTTTCTGTATATCTTGTGCTTTTCGGAAGCCATCACAGTTCGAAGCCGTTCCAATCAGACGACAGACTCTCCTTGCGGTCTGAGGGGCGAGTATTTCGAAAGGCAGCAACACAATGTCTACTAGTGAGTGGATTTCGCAAGTTTTGCGCTACCATACATCACACAAACATAGTTCGATTGAAAACATGAAGTCCGGTTCGACACTAGGTCAGCTGTGACGCTCTCATCTGATTGGGAGCTTGAACTAGCTACAGTTACGTCACTATAGTGGCGTTGAAGCTTCCGATTGGATGACAGTATCACAGCAGATCAAGTATCAACACTCTACGTTTCAATTGAAGTATGGTACACTTCGTTTTCAAAATCGATTTTTTTTAAATCTGCCTGGTGAATGATGCGAGAACGTAATGGTTTTTCCTTTTCGCTGCAATTGATTGTTTTAGACGAAAAGTAAGCTCAGTACCGTGAAGGATTGTACGTGGGCTTTGCCGGGAGGCTGTAGTCACCGAGGTCGCTACACTGCGCTTCGCCTTGGGACGTGGTAACCTCTTTGTGGTGTTGCTCGCCACCACCACAGAAGCCTTGGACCTACTATTTGTTCGTATGACGACGGTTTTCATACTAGTTTGTGTCATTAATTATTCATTAAATACCAACATGTGGTTTGCCTTCTAAGGTTTATCTATTCTAAAAAACAAAATATGTAGTTCCATTAAAAAAGCCAAGTTATTCCAATATCTTTAGAATAAAAATATGTTATAAAAGGCTAATAGCATGTGGTCTATTGTGTCTTGAGTTTTCTATCCGTCATAAAATAATGTTTCATTATTTTCCGACGGATAGAAAATAAAAATGTATTATTCTACACTTAAGTAGTGACAAAAAATATTTTTTAGAACATTCACTGGGAGGTAGCACCCTCAACTGAAACATGTGGTGCATTGAGCGGCAACTCTGAAATTACTTTTAGATTTTGTTTATTCGTAGAAGGTGGTTGAAACTGCAAGACAATGATTGGTAGAACAATATGGTATTTTTTCACACAGGTATTATACTTCGATGTTTACACCTTTGCCTTTTATTGGATCACTTATCTGCCACACACATTTGCAATGAGAACATAATTTATTGGTGATTACGTCTTTACATCATAGTGATATGAAATACTTCACATAAATATAATAATATAACATGTTTCGTTATTTGAACTCATGAATGCTTACTTGCTCTCATCATATCTGTGCAAGATTTCAGAGACCGAATACTTGTAATTAATCAATTGAAGCCATACTATTGTTCGATCTACAGATGTATTGTTAAGCATTTGAAACCTATGTAGATGTAATTTTAATAATAATTCATAGTACATCATTATATGACTAGTTACAGAGTAAACATGATTTCTGTTATAATTTAACATTGATCATTCAATATCAGGCATATTTTTTTGCAATTTTGGACGAAAACCTTATAAAGTTTAAACAAATAGAAATAAACCCGATTTGGCATTTTAGGACATTGAAAGTTCATCGTAATGTACAATAAGTGTCACGGGAAGAAGCAAATAATTTTATATTTGCTTACTAAAATCCATCGAGTGAGAACTAGTCTTAAAAAAGTTTACTTTCACTTGAATATCTTTAATATTTCTGTGCAATACTTACAACACTTCATGATTCTTTCTTTCATTCTCTCTCGTTTGCAGTGAGGCAGGATTACTCTTTTCAGAGAGAACGTTGCATCGTCATGATCAGGGCAAAGAATCTGTTGTGGACTGCAAGAAGTTGAAGGCCAACGGACGCTGTAGAAATCGAATTAACCTTCAACTTCTTGTTCTCTTCACATACAATTACGCTTAAGACGGACGAGAAATTATTATTCGAGATCAAATGTTACATATAATTTTATTCCTACGCTAGGTTTTTTTGAATTTAGGCATTTTTGTTTATAATGTTCTACAATGCTTGTTTAATATGAAACATGCAACTGCCTTATAATACATATTTTATAACGTTTCTTATTACTCGTTAGTGGTAAGGTAAATCTAAGCATTAAGAGAGCGGTTTGTATTTAATGAGATTTATTCACTTTTACAACTTGTAAGTATATACTCAATGCGTACTGAATTCCCGTGGACCTTGTTCTTTAGAACAGTGTTGCTTTTTCGTTATTTTCTTACATAATTACTACACCTGTGTCTGTGTGTTTGAAGGGAATTCTATAAGAATGAACTTGATATATGCACATTTCTTGCAAGATTACAAAAAGGTAACAAAGTACTTCTCATAATTATAAATTTAAATATTATTCTTGTAGGTGGCTGTGTAGAAATAATCACGTCTTTCTTTATCGGAGAGCAGCTACATGTTAATTAAGTATAAAAAAATAATTTCAATAATTATTAAAATTAATGTCGGAAGCTGGAAATTATTTCAAATAAATGATCGATACAAAGAAGCTATTAAAATATTATTCATTTCATTAACATTTTAATAATTAAGGCGAACACTTTCAGAGTAAGATAACCAGATAGCCACAGATAAAGTGCCATTAAATTGTAATATATTGATTTAATGCTGTATTGTATACATTGTATTGTTAATTCTATTATTATACTATTCTCTGGAATGTAATGTTTTGAAATCTCACGAGCAATTACTATATCTGTAACTGAAATAGCAGCTAATAATCACAATGTTGATGGGACTGTATATAAATTTTAAAAAGTGCACAATAAATTGTTTGAAGGTTCATTATTTTATTATTCCTAATATTTCACAAGCAATAGAATGAACTCATTGAATTATAACTTTTTAAATATCTACCACACCATTTAGGAGATGCCTCAAGAGGTTTCCACAAACTGAAAGAAAAAAATATAATATTTGCATAAGTGATAAATAACTTGTGAAGCACTTTGATGACTTCGAATAAATAATATCATTTTAAAAATTATTTCATTAAGAATTTTAAGAACAGTTTTGATTTGGCACAAATACGATTCTGTATAGATATTACATATTATTTAGTGTTATTATGTTGTGTAATATATATTATGTTATATATTAATTATACATATGTTATGTAGTATGCATGTTAACACTTAATGTAAACATATTACATCACAAAAAGTTTATTGGACTCAATTTCTACAATTTTAAAATAGAATGTAATTTAGAGAATGCAGGGAGATGTGTCAGGTCGGCATGGGGCTTCAGCTCCTCCCCCGCCCTCAAGAAGCCACAGATACATATTCAAAAATACAGCTTCTACTAATTATTCTTTACTAACGAAAGACGTTCAATATATCAGTTGTTAACGTTATAAACATTAAGTATAAGTCAACAAATAAACATTCATTTTATATTTAACTTAAATGAAAAATTCTTTATAAGGAAACATCAACTCTGCTGGACACTAAATCTGTCCCCCCTCCCCGTCGTGAAAAAGGACCTGGGTGCGTCTCGGAACTTAGAATATCCCTTTGTGGAAAGAAACGATAAATTCTATAATATGGTTTCTGAAGAAGGGGGGTCATCCGTACAAAATTAAGTACAGGAAGCATAAACTGACATAGCTAAATACTCGATTGCCGCAAGGACAAAAACTGATTAAAACAATCTGCAGCAGTACTTTCTGCTTTTTCCTCTAGTGTGCGTTGTTTCCGGAATCGTTCGGGGAATTGAGTCTGATGCTACGTATTTATGTGTTATATGTGTATATTTCTTGTCTTCGTCACTCGTCTATGTCTTTATATGTTGTATCCTTAAAACGTATTTACTGTTAGTACAGTTTTTTCAGAAAACGACTGCCTCTGAACGAAACACACTTGCAGAAATAATAATAATAATAATAATAATAATTATTATTATTATTATTATTATTATTATTATTATTATTATTATTATTATATAATATACTGCATCCCATCCTATGAATTACAATATATTCTTACCTATAAAACTTGATTAGGTGAAAGTCTGCACCTGTATCCCCACATATCCATCAAGAAGTAAAAAATCTTTAGAAGCAAACAAGATTTAAACAAACGATGCTGTGAAAGGCGCTGGGGCTCCTGGAATGGGAACGCTCTTGCCTCGGCATCCAGGGCTGTCAGGATTTTGACAGCCGGCGATCGCCCACACACTACGCTCCGGACGGCGATTGGTCACAGCGAACGGAAGACGTTCCAGGGCGTCGGCAGGCATATCCGAGAAAAGCAGAGATCGAGTCTCCACCTGGGGTTGATGCAGTATCACCCATGTCGCCACTATCATCCAGGATATGAAGTTTCCAGACATGATTTCTAAATGAAAAAGTCCCCACAGAAGCACAGAGTGTCAGAGCGCTTTCAATGTCTAACCTCTACTGCTCCTTTCGTCGCTCGTTGTTTTTGTTCTGGATTCCATCCAAAGTTCGCTCAAAACAAGCGATTGATTATCTCATCGTATAATTTATGTTGACTGGTATTTCTTATTCAGCGAGATGGCGTAACTGCAGACGCTGTGTGCCCAACGCTGACTTAGTAACACATGCATCAATAAAGGCTAGCAACTACAGAAGGACTGTATAAATGAATGGAAGAAGTGTTTACACAGCTTGTATTATATTTTCACGGAAGGGTGAATTGTACCAAATGTTTCAAACTGTTCAATTTTATACTTCAAATTATGTATATATTACAAAAGAAGACACAAAATTTGATTTAAAATACTGGCGGGTTACTACAAAATGCTCGTTGTAAGACTTATCTATAGATTGTTTTAAAATATTTACCTTTCGCCAAGTCAGGAGATATTACGCTTTCAGAATCACACTTCGATATTATTTTTCTATTCTTTTACAACATTTTACTTAAAGCGGGGAAAATGATATTGCGTGTGCTGATGTTTTATAGGATAAAATCAATACGGTGTAAAACGATGTGAAAATCTACTGTATGAAACTGAGAATGCCTCAATACCGATTTTTAGACATACGTTCTGTTTACTGTCGAGGAATGCATGATAAGCAGTTTGAAATAATAGCAGCTAAAGTACGCGATGATGTTACGTCGATGGAGGAATACGTAACCTCTCATATCCTCAAATCACTGTCTCCATCATCTCGCTGTTTTGGATGTTTTCTTGTCTCTATTGAGGTCCTGACAAAAGCTTTGTTAAGCGAGCGAATTGACAAGAATATATTTATATTGGTTTTGTGTTTATTTATCTAATTATACACTGCTTTATCTTTCCTTTTATCGAGTTAGTATCCAAGATAATTGTGATCCGTTGGGTGAGAATATGTCGTTATTTTCTCAATGTTTCAGTGATTGTTGTTGAAAATACGAAGTTCAAAGAAAAACTTAACTTCGAAGTATTTCGAGAGAGGAGACCTTTTTCACAGTTAATGTTATTTCATGCCTTCTGTATCTGCTATAAATCACGTACATTTTGAATTTTTTAAACGGCTGTTTTACAATACTTCAAATCAATTTCACATATAAACATTTTTCTTATATGATATATTTTTGTGAATTACAATAGGGTGTTTTTTTCAGTGACAATTCTATTCCCTACACTTGTGTTGAAGGACGAAACATTATTTAAATATATATTTAAAATGTTTTGAATGGATTATGACATGCTGAACATGAAGAATCTGTGACGGAGAATAAAACACTTTATTGGGATTATCTCATTCATCCCTATTTTCTTAAGGTAGATTTTCTTTCACTTCAGATCTTAAATCTGAGAGATCTAGTTATCACTCACTTAGGGATTCCAGCAATATTCAAATAGCAGTGTAATCTCACACCGTCCTTCATCTCTACAATCCTTTGCACGTTGGCAACAAGTTCTTTGCACGTTTATTTTTAATATTAAATTGAGTATTAGCAAAAAAATGATATCATGAGGTAAATGAATCTTCATTTAAGTAATAAATTTTGTTTCAAATTGTTTTCTAATGGAAATGTTTACACAAATGTTTAGTTAGAAATTCAGGTATGGAATTATATTTTCTTCTGTAAGTTGGAGGAATATTATGAATATTTTGTTTTTGATTAATTACACATTAGAGTGTCATTAAAGGAAGATTTGTACCAAGAAATTAATCATTTAACATATCATGAATTTAATAAAAGATAAATGTATCTTCAAAAACATTTTAATTTATTCTAATTGGATATACAGTTTCAGACATACAATTTCGTTACAATTTTCACAGAAAATTAATAGCTTCTTTTCTAATATATACTGATTAGCAATGCTGAGTGAACATTCTTAGTGAACATTGATTTTTTGTGTCATGTTTCAAAATATCCAAGTACATAATAAATGACAATGAACAGTAACAAAAAAGTATGTAGATATTGTACAATTTTCTACTTAGTCATTGGGTCTGAAGTTCAATTATATGAATGCGATCTATTCGCATGCTCCTTCTTAATTGTGTTTAATAATTGTGAGATAGAAATCTCATCACATAATAATAGCACACGCAAGGCACACCAACTGCGCAAAAATACTTTTTATAATAATATAATTTTCGTGAAAGAAGTTACATCAAACATAGTTTTAGACCCATATGCTATGTAAACAAGGCCAGCGTTGTTCTACAGTCTGTGAAAAACAATGCAAGGTAAATAATGTCTATATTCGTTGAAAAATAATAGGAACTGTCCAAATTGTTGTTTTGGATTGAAAAATCATAAGAAGTGTCCAGCTTTTGTCACAGAGGAACATACCGAGTTGAATCTTCACGAAGAGTTTCATACCTGACAAGCCCCTCATTATTAGCTCGAAAGGCGCCGTTCAGGTGTAAAACATCTTTCTCTCCGCCCACATTAAATGATGATCGCAGCTGAAATATTGTGGAACCACTTGCTGGTTGATCCATCTGAATTAACAGCAACATCACTAATATGGTTAACAGCCATAGCGAAGACGTAGAGTTACCAGAGCCACTCTCCATGCTTCTCTGCAGGAAGAAGCATTTCGTTGGGCTATTTATTCCGTGTTGAAGCGACCGCCAATTGTTTATTCGCTTTATTTTGTGTGAGCGAAGCATGCCTCTCACCTTGACGTGTGGAGAAGAAACAATAGAAAGTGCCTTTCAGACAACCCTGAACTGAGAGAAGAATGCGCGTCATTGACCCTAACCAGGAAATAATACATTTCACATCAGCCTTCACGCAGTTTTTCGTATGAAAACGTATTAGAACACTTAATCTGTAGTGCACTTGTCGCTTAAATATTTTACGAAAAAACGTAATTTACTGATTTTGTAAACACGTATTTTAATTTGGATCAAATTGTTATATATCTTATGATTAGCTGTGGAATATTACCGACTGAATGATGAGCAGTATATCTTCATATACGCATGCACTAACCGAATGTATTCTTTGGAAAAGAAAATCGCTAATTTCGTTATGATATAAAAATCGTATCAAACAAAAGGAATGCATATAAAAGTTTGCCTTAATTATATTCCATGATGAAACTACTTTAAGATTAATATGCACATAGAGATCAGATTTTTTGTTATTTAAAAGAAGCATTAATGAATAGCCGTGTTAATTGCGTGAGCTATCTTCCTGATAAAAATATGGCAAGTAAATTCTACAATTTTCTCCCAATGATAGGGCAATATTAAAAGGAACCTTATTCATCTGATGACAGATTTAGGAGTTGAGCTGTCTGGCTATAACCGTTGGGCGAGAAGGCTTATTGGACAAAATAAATCACATTTCTAATTGGCTTTACACTGCACAACGCTGTAATCCTCATACAGACAAACTCACACACACACACATGCACTAATAAAACCTATAAAATGTTGTATGGTTAATTGATGTTATAATTCAATCCTTCCCTTCATTCATCTTTTAATATTTACTATTTTTATCTCTGAGGGCATTGACTCGAGAGAAATCAAATAACGTGACATCTTAATTTAGGAGAATCCAGAAAGCAATGCTAATCGCGTATATTAGTTACTTATGTTAAAAGTGGATTTTCGATTTCATACATTTGAAGACAACATTAAATTGGACATGTGTTCAAAACAATGTAGCCAGCACTATAGTTTAAGGTGCAATTCAAATAGGCCAAAAGAATAATAGTAATTCATGAATGTGAATTACTTTTTTAATTGCAATAGTATGAGAATATTATGATTTTTGTTTGAATAATTTTATTCAACTATTTACTATTTGTTTATTCGACATCGAACATCGTAACTGATAATACTTTTCACTTTTCCAATACTAAGCTACTCACCAATTTGGGAATTGATTTCCTTAATTTCAGTTTTATCTACCAAAATGTTTCTCAATATATCCGTAATACCCTATTACACTTCTCAAACATTCTCAGCCATTTAACACTCATTTTTATCGCGTTCTAAGCAGCAGTCAATCAATTAATCAATATTCAATGTCATCTTTGTACGTTTTATGCACTTCTTTCTGTACTTTCTGCCGCATCTACAATTAATCTTTCACTTGGACTATATACACTTTATCACATTCAAAATCACAGACGTTCCACAGCTAACGCATGAACACATTCAAAACTTCTCTGCCTGGACGTTCATAATCAGCTTTACTTTGTGAGGGCAATGCCCCTGTACTGTCATCATGGAGATATAGTAAATAAAATACTACAACACATTTTACTTGTATTAACAGTACTTAATTTGGAATGAAAATTAGTCAATTCTATTTTCTGGGTTTATTATGCGGAATTATTTTAATGAGCTCTTTGTTGCGATGTCTTCTAGTGATTTATATTGTATTAAAACTAAGTTCTTCATTGAGTTAATTATTTATTAAATTTGTAATTAAAATTGTCATATTTCATGCGAGTTTATTATTGAATGATGTGTATACTGTAATTAAAACACTACAAAAAATCCACAAAGATACAAATGCTAATGCAAGCTCAGCAATGAGATATTTTACTATAAGTGACCGTTATGTAATTGTGGGTTGTTGTGGAAATAAGATCATATTGTAAATTATAATCAAGTGCACTAACGCGAGCATCGCTACCTCTCAAGTAATACGTAAAAATACAAAATATACAAATCTATGTCGTTAATTTAAAACATCGCGGAGAATAATGATGAAGTAAAGATTGTAAGGCACCTAAAACATTCTGATTGTATCAATAATATTTTGTTCATTTTGTCATAAATTTTTATATATGTTTCCTGTATATATTGAATATTGAAATAATTTAAAAAAATGGGTTCTAATAGTCATCGATTAAAGTATTTTTACAAGCTTTAATCTTTTACAGAGTCAATCTTTACATAACCCTGGCAATTTGGATATTTAAAATTTTGCTGACACTGTTGCAATTGACTGAGGCTATCCATGAGAAGGAAGTAAGTTACCGATCACATGCTGACATTTACAAGAGTCGACGTTATAGCCGGCATGGTGCCACTGTTTCCCTCGTCCACCGTGATTGGAAACTTTTGCTGCTGGGAAACCTAGTTTGCCCTTCTACATAGTTTTGATCGGGGCAGTATCGAACGAGAAGTTACCTGTGGAAGCCGTTCAGTGACTTAAACTTCAGCTCTGAATGTCACGTGCTTTTCTGACTGACACCATTTGAAATTTGCCAACTGAACGTCCCTTGATTCTTTATGGCGGTTTTATTTCAGTCACCGATAAAAAATATTGTACTGTACTTTCCCTGAGAAACATGGACGGAAGTGAAGAAAATTCCAGACATTAAGTTGTACATCAGCAAGCGGTACTATATATCGCCTAATTTCTTAAAGATTCTACACTAGCGACTGAGTCAAGAGAGTCGTGTGGCAATGTTGCCAGATCTAAAAGCAAGATGCCAGATCTAAAGGCAATTAATTCCACGTTAGGCGCGTTTGTTTAATCTTACTTCTCACATGATAATACTTCAACAAGTTCTTCCTTCGCATGGATGCATGGACGACTCTACTCCACAGCCTTAAGTCTAAAAAGTTTTGTAGATTAAGAGAAAATTAAATGTAATGAATTAAGTCTCCATGCCTTAAAAATGGCTTAATATGCATGGTGGGAAATTTATTAAAGAGATGACAGTCTGAGGAGTGCTTTTAAACGACATCCACCTGTTTGGTGAGGCTACTAAAAACTAAAACTAAATGAAATACTGGAAGCGCATCAGTCTTAACACCACACTATGAGGTTCAGTGGTATTGTCAGTTGCCAAACCAAGCCATTATCATTATTAGCACTTTAGCGCAATCTATCTTCCAACCTGATAAACATTGCAACAAGTCTTCACTTTTCTTGGATGTCGAAACAATTATCCCCATTCACCTTCGAGTTCAGAATGTTTTTAGAGATGCAGAGGTTATCGAACTCTAAATAATTGGGGTCTACCACTCAATAATTGTTTACATTCACCAACCAATATATCCTTGCAAGGAATGAAGACAAGTTTAACACACGCCATTTGCCTGGTGACAAGAAGAAGTACCAAACTGAATACTGTTCTGAAAAGTGCATGTGACTTCAGTAGCAGTTCACATGTCCAACAAGCCAATTTGCAGCTTAATACTCAATCTATCTACTAACCCACAACACAGAAAATCTTCACTTTTCTTGAAAAATAGAACGATTTTTCGTTCTCTAGCTTAACATGTTTTGGATATTGATAATTGTAAAGTATTTGAGACCACATCTTAGGAACTTGCTGGACATTCTCGCAAGGAATGCAGACGAGAGGTATACGGCCGCCGTCTGTCTGGAGGGGGAGGGTTTATCAGAACTGATTGCGTTATGGAAGCGCGTCACAAGGGTACAGTGGCGTGTCAAGGGCACATCAAATTAATTCCGTTCTTCATGCGTTTGTGCCACCTATCTTCTAACATGACTATCTATATTTATCTTGGAAGTCAAAACAATCTTTCACCACTTTCAATTTCAGCATGGTTTGTAGATTTAAAGGTAATCAAATTGTAAACGATTAGTGTTCATGTCTTATGAACTGAAGGTACATTCCCGCAGGTAATGAAGGCAAGGATGACGCATGTATGCGGCTGTCATCCACCCATTAAAAAGTGAGGCGATACTGAATGCGACCCTGAAAGCCTCTCATAAGGGTCCAGTAACGGGCCAGGTGCACAGCAAGCTATTTATGTCCTTAGCCCATCTATTTTCTAATCTGATAATCTTCAAGTTTCTTGAAGATCTTGCAACTGAACCCCCACAGCCTTCCAGTTCAGAATGTTTTGCAGATTTAGAGGCAGTCGAATTGTAAAGGATTCGTGACCACGTCTTACGAACGGGTGGGGGGGGGGGGTCCCGCGAGTAATGAAGCCGAACATGACGCACGAACACGACCGTCATCCACGTGGTGCCGAGCGATGGAGATACCAGAACTGAATGAGGCCCTGGAAGCGCTCCCTAAGGGTCGGGTTCACATCAAGCTATTTATATCCTTAGTGATTTTTCAGAGCGTATTTTCTAACTTGCCAATCTTCAAGTTTCTTAGAAGTCTCAAAAATAAACCCCCACCGCCTTCGAATTCAGAATGTTTTGGATATTTTAGAGGTAATCGAGTTATAAAAGATTCGTGTCCAAATGAAGGCAAGTCGATGCACGTACCCGACCGTCATCCGCCTCCCACCCGGTGGAGGGGTGGGGGAGGGGGGAGGGGGAGGGAGAGGCAGGGGCTACCAGAACTGAATGCGGTCCTGGAAACGCGCCAGGCTGAACAGCAGCGCGGCGCCTGAAATGAGCCCGAGGTTCTGCCACAGCAGCGTCTTGAGCGCGGCGCGTCCGCTACGCTTGCCGGCCTCCTCGGCGGCAGCGTTCAGCTCGGGCATCATGTCCACCAGCGAGATGTAGAGGAACATGCCGGCGGCGAAGCCGAACACGTACGTGCTGGCCTGGAACTCGCCCAGAAGGATGCCCAGCACCAGCCCCACGTAGCACGTGCACGCCGACAGGAAGTTGGCGACGAGCGCCTGGCGCATGGTCATGCCGGCCGACAGCAGCACGGCGAAGTCGCCCAGCTCGTGCGGCAGCTCCTCGCACAGCACCGCCACGCTGATGCTGACGCCCGTCAGCGTGCTCTCGTTGAACGCCGCGCCGATCGACAGCCCGTCGATGAAGTTGTGGAAGCCGTCGCCGAACACCACCGTTTGGGAAAAGAGGCACACATTTATATATGTATTTGACATTTGGGGTGGACTGTCCGAATTTGCCGACTACCTAACGAACACATATTTTATACTTTGATTAAAACACTCAGTCCGTTGACACTCGATGAGCTGACTGACGCTGTCGTCCAATCGGGAGCCTGAATTTCACCATAGTGCGTTACTCATTTAGTCACTATAGTAGATTAGTATAGTCACTATAGTAATGCCACTATGGTGACGTTCAAGCTCCAGATTCAATGTCATTGTCACAGCTGAGAAAGCGACAACGAACTTAAAGTTTTAATCGAAGTACAGAACTCTACCACGTGCGAAGGCGTAGGTTGATCTGTAGATTGGGAGGGACGTGGAAGGACAAAGCCTCGCTGCAGTAGGAGACAAAAGAGGCCCCATTTTACTCTCCGAAATACATTCATTCCAACGTTTAATAATCCAGTCTACACTATCATTGGATGAGTGTTATCCTAAAAGAAGAGACACGACAAGCTGAAAGCTGGTTATCACTACCAATGAGTAATTCAAATAGAATACCTCGAGTGAATTTAAGTTAGAAATTATGAGAAACAAAGAGGTCAGTAACTCTGGAAAGCCCCTTAGTCTCCGACTCGGCTGCGACCATGGCCAAAACTACACTAATCTTCGTAAATATTATTGGAAAATTGAGGCCGGTTATTTGAATTTTTTTAAATATTATTTGTGGGTACTTTTATTAAATTTCTTTAAATTCAAACCAACTGTTTTGATCTCTTAAAATACATTTTATATTACAAATATTATATTATCAATAATTTAATAACTCTAAAACAAATAACACCAGTGAACTAAAAGTTGATTTAACAAGCCAAAATTATATTTCTTAAAATTAAATCGACCACTAGTCGTTTGATAATATCTTATCCTTAGTTTTTAAAATTATGAAATTTGAATTTGAATTCAAATAACGAAAATAAAATTATTTCTTCAAAATTCATGAATGACACTATGTTTAGGAGTCCTGTCTGTGATGCCCGTAAGTTCTATTTATAAATAATTTGTATGAGGAAGTGGCAACGGTTGCTGGAATGCCGTGAGTCAGTCACGAGGGATGCCGAAGCTGCTTAAAGAAAAGTGTACGAGGAAATGTGGCGTGCGTGTATCAGTCGCAAGGTAGAAGAGAACATTCAAGGAAGTTGTTGACTGGTTCTGAAAACCCCTGCCCAGGCTATCGAATTGAGCTTGAGTCTCACGAGTGTTCCAGTCACTCGAATGTTCCTGTTAATATTTTTCATACAGTGTTTAAAAAAATGACCGCCATCAAGTTCTCACCCCGGGCGAATCATATTAACATGGAATGAACATCTTGAAGCATCTTAAACTTCATTTAATTTTGAAAACAACTATTTCCTTGATTATCCAGATAGATTTTTAGATAACTGCCCTTTTTGAAGTTCCCGATGGAATAAGGTTGCTGTATTGCAACCGATAAAATTTTTACTTCAAATGATCTGATATTGTTCATTATAATTAAAATTATAAAATGCATTGAAACATATCGTACGTAATAATTAACATATATCAGAGACAAATTGGACATCTTTTTAGATTATACAAAACAGTGTCTTGGGGTGAATCATTGCCGCAAGTGATGTAACAAGTCGAAATGTTTCCTAAAAGCAAGAACCATTTTAGATCGAGGAGAGTCAAGCAAAAGATTCTTGGTTTGTTAGTGGAAGTAGATAGTGCTTTGTTTGTGGGCTATCATCTACTAATATTATTAAAGATTAAATACATCTACTACAGAAGTGAGACAATGAAAATACGTACATCATTCACTAAATTCACCGATGCAATAACAATTTATTCGCAGAAATGAAAGGTCCATATTGCAACAACAGGCGTCATTAATGTTACAGTGCTCCCTGTCGAACATTCAATGGAGGGAAATAGTCATGATTAAATTTAGACAATGTTAATAGTTTTCCCCACCAAGAATTCAGGAAATAAGAACAAAGTACACTTCGATTTATGGAATATTTTTCTTTTAATACAGACTTTATTCAATAGAATTGCATAGGCAAGGAATATCTTAAGGTATTCAGAGAACATTTTCATGAATGAGGTAGGCAAATGAAAAGATGGCATAGATGTGGTTTTAGGATAACAATAATTTTACAATTGATTTGTGCTACAAATCAGTTTGGAATAAAATTTCAGTAATTTTAACGTATTCTGCAATGGATCATAATAAGGATACAGCTAATCGCATCTATTTTAAAACCTAGCGTTCTCATTTAGACATTTATATAGCTTCTTAATGTCCTTAATAAAAATTGAAAAAAACTGGGGATCTATGAAAAGTGTACCCTTTTTTATGAATGTTTTGAAAACTTTTTAGATAAAATGAAGGTATAATGGAGAAATGGTCTATAATTTAGCTGATCTCAAATCGTTAGACTTCTGTCAGACAGCTAAGTGTACACTCTTTTATCAAACTATTTCTTCAGACTAATGAATAATGTAAAACGTAATGAGTGGGAATGGCCTAATAAGAGAAGAGGTTTCTCTGAAGGAAGTTGCTAGCTAAGCCACTGTGAAGATCTTAATGAGTAAAAAATGCATTCGATTAACAAACTCTCAAAAATTAAAGAAAATCATGATTTATTTCATCGCGTTCTTCGTGACTCGATAATGGATTCCAGTGAAATTTGACTACATAGGTTGAAATATCATTCTCAAACTCAAGTTCCTTGGAGTACATTTACATTGTGACTGACGTCAAGCTGTAAGATGAGTATTTCTTAATTGGTGCTCTTTTAAACGCGAGAAATATGAAAGGAATTAATTAAAATTATGAGATACAACATAGAATGTGGGTGTGAAATTTCCGCCAAGAATCAGAGGTCTCTTCAAGAAATTCCATTGACGGAATTAGAAATTACGCTAATGAATGAACTAGTAACATAATTTGTATGTATATTTGTTGTATATAACCAAATACATATTACAAATTAATAATATTATAACACTATAACCAACACAAGTTTACTAGAGATTTGAAAGTTTCAAATAATTAGATTTAAAGTTTTAAAATGCTTAATGAAAAGTGTGATTCTTTATACGACTCAACACTATTTTATGAACATTATCGTTAATACTGAATTTAGACGTAAGATAATTTTAAATATACAAGATTTTATGAAACGACAGTTCAAAAGATAATTTTCGTTTAAATA
This sequence comes from Gryllus longicercus, assembly GCA_038098605.1. Classification (NCBI taxonomy): domain Eukaryota; kingdom Metazoa; phylum Arthropoda; class Insecta; order Orthoptera; family Gryllidae; genus Gryllus; species Gryllus longicercus. The sequence continues at coordinate 1,149,509 of JAZDUA010000004.1, forward strand.
CAAAACGTGTATTGTAAATGTGAAAATAAATACTGTGGGAATGCTGATCTGGTATTGTTGACATAGTTCTTAAAGGATATAATAGGCGCCAACTCTGTCAACTTAATTTTATTTTAATACCTACATTTAGAATCAGGCACACATGAGAAATTTTTCACATTTTTAATCGATTTTGAAATATGAAATTGTTTTCCACTGACCAAACCATTTTCTCCGTGTCTCCTAGGTACCTATTTTACACATCCCATCCCCTCCGACCGAAGCTACCTGAAACAATTTCCAAGAAAATCTAATCTAATCTCTACTTTTCCTTGTGTTTAAGCTCCGCTATTTTCTTCCCCCTGAGCTATGACTCCCGACCCTTTAGTCCATTGCTAATAAATGGTTCCGCATATTTTTGAGTATTTATGTAAATTGAAAATGAAATGTATTTTATATTTATGATTTATTCATCTTTTTACCATTTTTAAAAATTTATTTTATTTGTACATCCGTACACAGATGACGATGATAGAGAAATCGTCGAAACAATAAAAAGTTACCTGATAAATAAAACATCAAGAACCATTTTTCAAAATCGTAATGTACTACCATTAAAAATTCACTACAAGATAATTATAACATCAATACAGTTCCAATTTTTACGATTAGTACAAAGAATACCAATTTTCAGTATTCCAGTATAATGTTATGTAGACGAAAATGACGCCCATTATTTCATCAATAAATAATAAATGTTAATATTCTTTTAGATTCATAACAATTAAGTTAACGCTTTAAACGTATTTGTATTTAATAGAATTAAACTTATTATTTAAATTTTGAGAAAGAAACTAAGTTAAGGAATAATGCAACGGAAAGTGCAGTTTTATTTTATACTGGTGCAAAGCCTAGTCAAGTACATTTAGTAGTGGGCGTTGAAATGAACCAAACGGAAACCCGTTAGTAATGGAGTGAAAGGTGGCAGCTGTGTAGCACTGGCCGACCCTGTGGTGCTAGCGGCACGTGCCTGTCAAAGAAGGATACGAGCTTCCGTGGTTTGATACACATAATTGGCAAAACCAATGCATTACAGCACAGAAGTTGATACATGCGGTCGTTTATATAGCCAAGCATGTCTGAGAAAGGTCATCTGGAATTCTTATGGTGTTAAAGGTTACGCAATTTACAGTGTGGTAAGTAATACGTTTTATACCAACGTAAGTAGTCAACGCGACTGTACTAAAAAGATGTAAATGTGATCAACCAAACCACAACAGTCAAGTTTTTAATATTTTTTTTCGAAATATTGGCAACTTTAGGATACATATTAAATGATGATGTATATTAATATCTAAGATTAAACAATGAGAACTCATTATGCAATTGCAGTGTATCGATCTAAAAATTAATGGGAGTAATTTGTGAATGCAGTTAATATAAGAGGAGTACGTGCTAAGAAGGAAAAGAACACTAAGTTTTTACATTTGAACTTGAATGAATAGAAAGTCCCGCAATAGAAAGGTTAATGTCACTGCTTTTTTTTTTCAAGTAATACGGAAGTAGACAGACTTTAAACTAATTTCAATATTCACTCTTGTTCTTGTAGATAACTGCATATGAGGTAATAATTTAACAAACCGCAAAACGTGCAAGAATTTTTCTCATTGACATTTTTGATATGGAATGAAAAAAGGCTTCGAGCTTTTTGTTGTAACACCGTAATAGCGGAAGACTATAATATCTACTCCACTTTATTACACAATCACAATTTAGGTTTAAAAAACACGAAAAATACAAGGGGATCTTAAAACTGATTACTGAAAGAGCTTGAGATCTTTTCTGTGTCAGAAATTTTTTAATGAAAACTGATATGAAAAAGTACAGTTCAAGAAAGGAAGGAGCATGTATGATGTGTAATATTTCAAACTTATACATTGTTGTCAAGGATTCTTAGTTATTTATGTTCTGGTATTATTTTCAAATGTTTTAGATTATATGCAAAAAATGCCAGATATATCGAACAAAAAATTAAAATAATTGTTCCTGACATAATAAGTTTTGGAAGACAAGAGCATCCACATTAAGAATGAAGCGTACATCACCCACAATGTGAAATTTGTTTATAGGGTATTCTACCATTATACGAATAGTATTACACGATTATCGTATTCTGAGTAAATTTATATGGCCAATTTCAAGAAATAAGTGTTGAATATTATTCTACTTCTCATCATGCATGTTGTCGCCTAATTCTGACATTAGCACAACGTGATGTCTGCACTGCATTACATTCTCGAAAGACAAAGGGGAAACCACGGTGACATTGAGTCGGTGCACGCCTAAAGAATTTTACTAGAGGCATTAAAGGACAAAGGATATATAAAATGCAATTGAACGCTGAGGGGACACTTCAGAAGTGCAGCGGAGAAAGGCGCGCTACCAACGTTCGCCCACGTTCCGGTCTACGGGTCGCGTTAACGGCGCGCAGAGCGTTCTGTATGATTACCATCCAGGCGACGGTGGCGACGGCGCTGTCCTTGCCCGGGCGGAACTGCACGGGCGGGTGATGGTGGTGGTGATGCGAGTGGCCGTGCGCGTGCGCGAAGTTCTCCGTGCTCTCCTCGCCCTCCGCCTCCGTGGAGCTGGAGGTGCCCGACGACTCCTTGGTGGGCAGCGGCGTGCGGCCCGAAAAGTGCTTCCGGTTGGCCAGGATGCGCAGCAGGCGCTCCACGATGAAGAACACCCACACGCCCACCCACACCATGAGCGACACGCTCAGATAGGCGTGCGACGGGTCGTCGGCCAGCTGAAGCGCCTGCGGCAGCAGGTGGAAGACGGAGCTGGCGGACAGCGAGCCCACCGCCAGCCCCACCATCACCATCAGCAGCTTCTTGTAGAACTTCTTGTTCATCAGCGGGAGGAAGATCACCCCCAGCACCGAGCTCAGGTTGATGAGGGTGACGAACGCGAACCCGAGACCCCACACTTCCAGGGCCGTCGGTTTGTCTTCGCCGACGCGCGACGCGGCCCGCCGCGGCGATGTCACCAGGTCGCACAACTTCGCTCGCGCGCGCTGCATCTCCGAGGAACATAAACGCTTCGTGCTCACATTGTACGTATTGTTTAATCCACTGACAAGTTCTCGGTAGCCCTCCAGTAAATGCAGCTGCTCCTCGTGAGTCATATAACCAGTTACATTCACGTAGCTGTTCTTATAATCACCTTGACTAGTCCACTCGTTGTCCAGAGCACTTCGATTGCTGCTCCCCGCGTATTTTCCTTGTCCACTCGCAATCAAAACACTCACGGCGACCAACGCGTACCACGCCATGCTGTTGGTAGTAGTCACGTACCGGGTCTCGGGTGGAGAATCACTGCGGCACGTGCGCGCGCCCTGGCAGCCCCGAGCACATGGCGTCACGTGCGGCGCAGCCTCCGACGTGCAACGTGCTCCCGGCGCGTGCGCCCGCCCGACTGGATCTAGTCCGGCGTGGAATCGGCGGGGTGCTTATATCACATTGGCCGACAAGGCCGTCCGGCGCGGCCTCTCGAATTTCCACGCCCGCGTCAGCGAGACTGCCGCCGCGCTGCCGCAGTCGCCGCCGCCGACACCGCCGCCACTGCCACCGACACGGGGTGGGGACCAGCACATCACACGGTTGGAGGAAGCGTCCACCACCGCCGCCGCCGGCCGCCTCCGCCGCCCCCCGCCTCCACTGCCGCTGCCACCGCCTCTGCCACCCTCGCCATAGCCTCCGCTATCGTCACTACCACCGCCGCCACCGCCTCTGCAACTACCGCCTCTGCAACCACCGCTACCGCCATCACCGCCTCCGCCGCCGTCATACCACCCGGGGTGGGGACCTACTCAATTCGCGGTTGGAGGAAGTGACCGTCGCTATAGGCGCCGTCCCCGACTCCACTAACCACCACCATTGGCTTCACGCCCATTGCCTCTGTCTCCACGCCTCCACCTCCCGCCAGCCTCCTTCGCCAGCATGACCGCCACCTCCGGCTCTGATACTCTCCGCCCCCGCCCCCGCCTCCGCCGCCCACTGCCACCGCCTCCATCGCCCCCGCCCCCGCCGTCATCACCAACGCCGCCACCGCCCCGCTCACGGCCGCTTCCGCCGGCGGAGGTGACGTGCGCGGGGGGGGGGGGGGAAGGCGCGGAATGCGTAGATACCGCATCGCGGTGCGTGTCTCAGGGTGGGCGCCCGCGCGCGTTTGAACCTTGCTTAATTATGCCGCGAAATAATGAGGTGCGCTGAGGTTTTCGACGAGAGACCTCGGTTAAATTACGCTTTGTATCGACGCCGCGATGGGAGCGCTAATCACGGGGCGTTGTTATCTCTTTGTTCGTCAGTGCTGCCGCCGGCGGGCCCTTGGACTGCCGGAGGTCGTGACATGTGCGCGGGCAGGAGCTCCTGTAGAGGCAGAGACAGCACTTGCTGTCTAGCGGTAATAACATTTCTAATTGTAATTGCCTTAATTAAGGAGGGGACACTTAAACAGTCACTCCTGCGTCGTAGTAATTTAAAAAACTACGATACGTAGTATGAAATACACTTAGGCTAAGCGAGTCGCTTTTAGGTGCCGTAAAATTAGAGCATAGCAGATGTCTTAATATTGTACGAAAAAAACTTACAGGTAAACAAAGAAAACTGCCGAAGTTCAACTCGTAAATTAACGTGCGTGACATGAGTATGCGTAGAGTAATGGGAAAGTACTGTAATAGCGGCGACTCTAACGATGAAATTGACATCATTAATGACAACCAGAAGTGATGTAAACACATGGAGGGTAGAGTGGTGAGTTGAAGAGTCTGTGAATTGTGAAATGAACGTTCGAACAGAATGAACAAAAATGTTTAATAAAAAAACACCCTTTTTTCCACCTTCTTTGAAACATAATGAGGAGATCAAATAGAGGGTTGAGTAACAAGAAGCTCCTCATCATTATGGTTATGAAGAGCACAAGCTTGCGATGTAGTTCTCACCCGGTAGAAGAGGGTATGAATTGTGGCCGCTCTATGTAGAATCTTCAGTGAACCAACAGGTTCTAGATACTAGGTTATTGGGGTATTCTTGTTTCATAACCTGCTCAGACGTCAATGAACATATCTCATCTTCATAAGTCATTCTCTTTCGTTGATCCATTGCTAAGAAAACCTGTGTTCATCAGGACAATGTATACAACATGTATTATACACAGTGCGTTAGGTAAGTCTCTCCGCACTGGTGGCAGGATGGTGATGGCACTGGTGGCTAGCTGCAGAAATTATGTTGGTATGACGAGCTGACGCTAGTTATAAAAGAAAATATAGTTTTCTCGCCACAACCATAACAGATGCTGGCAGTGTTGTCGTCTTCATTTGCTTCCTACTGATCTGGTTGCAACCAACATATATGCAATTTTTAATAAAAGATGGTGCAGGGACTTGGTGCGGGGAGATTTTCCTGAAGCACTATACATTGTGTATATAAGAGGATAATAAGGGAGTAGAACTCGGCTACTTGACCGCCAGTCTCCACTTTACCTCAAACGTCAATGGACAAACCAGTCATTCGAAGCTGCCTCCCAGACACCCGCCGTCCTCGCCCCTCACCCCTCGCCCACCGGGCGGAAAACACGTGTGGTTGCGTGCGCGTTGTGCGTGCCCGTGGCGCGTGGATCCCCGTGCCCTGGAAATCCCCGAACGGTTGCGGATGGTCCGGGAAAAGACAGACGACACGCGTCGACCTCTGGCGACGGACCGATGAACCGCCCGCCAGCCCGCGCGCTCCCCTGCCACCCCGCCCTCCTGCCCACAGCTGCTGCCGTCGCGTAAAAGCGCACAGTGGGTTGAAAGGAATCAGTGGGTTAAGGTCCATTCACAATGCAAACATAAACATGAGCATGGCGTTAACATTAAAAGTTAGGACTACGTCTCAGTCGACTCATTCACAACGCGTTCGCATAAGCGTAACAAGTTAGGCGTTAACTTAAAAGGTTGAAAGCTTCTGTGCTTATGCTTAAGTAAGACATAAAAAATGAACCAATCACAGTACGTTTACTCAAAATCGAGAATCGAAAGAGGAGCGAAGTCGATAGACGAACTAACGCCATGGACACAGACGATACCTCGAAATCGATTCTCACATCCAACCAATAGTAAACTAGAATGACTCACAGCCAATACGAAAAACTCTTATTTCGCCTACGTTTATGTTAGACATTGTAAATACTTAAGTATATCACTTATGTTAATGTTTTCGTATATGGATTATGCCTATGTTTACGGTTGCATTGTGAATGGGCTTTTAGTGTATGTAGAGTAGGCTTCTCGGGCGCGCAGACTTTGTTGGTCAGTAGTCTTGTGCGTGTGGTTCATATTGTAGTTGGGGCTGTGTCATGGTGTTCGTCCATGCTGGAACGTTAGATCCGGCACCAACCTTCACGTGGGCTTTCGGGGTTTTCCCCCTCCAGGTGTCCACCCCTTCGATGCACCGCTCTAGTCGCGACAATATGGTAACTCCCGACTGGTCTCCTATTATTTCTAACAGTAATATTTATAGCATTTTGAAAATGTTTTAACACGTCAGAAAAACCTTTTTCACCCAATTGGAGTTCAATAAATCTTACACTATTTCAACTAACTCTCAAACATTGTAATTGTTTGTGAATTTGAATTTAGTGCAAAAAAGGATAGGGGTATAAGTAAAAAGTAAAAGTTACACTTTGTGCAATAAATTAAAAACAATAAACAAATGAGTGTGTGATAAATAAAAACAATAAAAATTAATTATTTATTAAAAATTCCTACACACCCTTCACACGACTCGATTGTGAATAATAATAATTTCATGAAAATAATTAAATGCAGGGGTGGCGCCATCTGTAATTAGCATTTTGTAACTTCAGATCATAGATTAAATATCTGTGACGCGCCTCGGCGTTTTATACGAATCCTTGTAGGAGCACTCCGCGCGAAACTCAATAAGCGTATTTCAGCTCATTCTAACCCACTGTGCTGCACTCCGGAGGCCATCAGGCGGCGATTTTCTGCGACTGGTCTGCGCGCGGCGCAAAAAGTCGGGCGCCGCCGCCGCCGCCGCCGCCGCCGCCGCCGCCGCCACCACCGCCACCGCCGCCGCTTTCGCTGAATAATGGAGCCGCTCATTTTTGCCCCCCCCCCCCCCTCGGCTGTTGCTAGGGGCCGCGTCGACCGCGTGGGCTCGTGTGAACGAGCCGGATTGTTTATATGAGGCGTACGAGATGGGCGGTCACGACATCTCTAAGGGCCAAAGTCCCACCTGAGGGAGTTGGCTGTTAAGGTCACAGTTGTTTACGTTGGCTCTGTTCCACCTTTGCGACCACTGCTTTAAACTGATGATGATGCTACGTCATTGATAAAAGCAAAGAACTTGACATGATAAATTAATGGGGAAAGGTTTGTTTTCTGTTAAATAATTTAAGGTAGTTAGATGTGTTATTTAAATGAATGTAATTAACATATAATAACTCGGATATTCGCAATCTCACCGAAGTCCGTCAAGTGTGAGGTTAGAGTAATGGTGGAAACAGGGAGAATCTACCATCGCTTTAGCTTAATCACTGACTGTTACTTAATCATTTATTTATCATATGTTCAATTAAAGAGCCTCATAGTCGCTACTCAAAGATTAATGAACTGTAGTTCACGTTAACTTTACAAAAACAATAACTTTTGTTTGGGCTCTTCTCCCTAATAAATACCGCTCTTTTGATATTGCTGCATACCACCGATGTTCCTTGGTGTAGGAAGTATGTGAACGTGAATACCAACCATCAAAGCGTCAATAGAAGAAAACTCTCTACCAAGAAAATCGAAGAGGAAGGAAGACAAAGTACATGTTTTGCATACATGTATTAATGTTTTCCAATAAATAATTTTTTGAACAGGAAATCACATTTAAAACCACAAAGTTGTGGGTTTTACATGAAAAATAGTATAAAATGAATCCACCTGGAAACCCCATATGAAGAGTGAGATGAAGTCATCTTGCATCGAGTAGGTCGTTTCGTGGACGAAGCTGCAGTTGAGTAAGAGAAACTACTTGTGAGTGCTGCATATGATGCACATGGGGAATAGAGTGTTTAAAATGAAACAAACCCAAAAATAACTTTTTTCTCGCGTTAAAGATCTTATTTGCTGAATTGTGTTAGAGTTAATGGTTATACAATGTAATGAGGCATTAGTGATAGTTCCTTATTAAAAATTTGCCAATGGCGGTTAGTTAGGTATTGAAAAGTAGGAGACCAATCCCTTCTTGACTCAAATGAAACAAAGATTCACATCAGTGGGGATGACCGATTACTGTCAACTTTTGTTTGCAGGCCAGAGTCTTTCCAAGTCACTTCTGGGTCTTAAGTGTCGAATCCTCGGGCACTATTTTCTAGCAAGTCTAAAATGTATGCAAAAAAGTACACTATCTTAAACATTATAAATTCTGATCTGTTTCACCTAGCTGTATTTTACTTACTGCATAGTGTCTCTTAAACGAGACCAATTCCTCTCAGAGTGAGCTGAGCTTCGCCTCTTTGAACGCCGAACATTAGACTAAATTTAAGTCGTTTTGTTTCATGCGTGAAGTGACAACGGTACAATTTGTGCACGCTAGATCTGTGTAATTGAATAGAGATTTATTTTCTTACAAAAGGTTTCCAAAACATGGCGCTCAAATAGAACAGTCGCACAGACATATTATAACATGTTTACGTTACAAGGGTTTTTAATTCACTATTGAACCCCCCTGGGATAATTTTAAAGAAGCTTCACGTTAAAAAAAAACATCTAATACAGACTATTCTAATACATCTTCTATGTTAAATTCAGAATGAAACCTGAAGCTTAAAGGCCATGAAATCATCGCACAATGACATATGATCCGAGGAGCATGAAAACGTGATTCGTGAAGGCAGTGGCTCTTATATTACTTTCTTGTAACAGGAAACGGGGCGCCGACCGACTGAGGGCGTCGCCTCGCCCAGGAATGTTTACCGGGAACCGTGCGGCTGGTATCTACGAGGAAATTGGTTCGCAGAATGCGACGTCAAGCATATGTTACTCTAGACCCTCGCTGCCTGTGTAATGAATGGACACGTACTACAGCGCTCGTTTACGTATTCCGCGATGCACTAAATCGAACCAACAAATGCAAAATGTAATCAGGAGAGCATCCAATATTTTTCTTGTTACTCTTTCATTGAATTCTTTAAAACTGACGCCACAAATCTGACCGAACCATTCATATTAAGTTAATAAATTAAATAAGTTAATACCACAGCCAAATACCATTCTTTTCTGTGAAACTAATTATTAGCATCTTCAGTAGAAGTTCTGGGAGGAAAATATTTCTTACCAGCATGCGGAGGAAATTTACTTTCGTGGTATTTTCCTTTTATTAAATTATTTTTTGACCACACACGTGCTAGAATTTGATAAATTTAGCTGCCTGATTTTTCGTGGAAGAAATTCTGAAATTCTTCCACTTCAAATTATTTACCATAATTTAATATATGGACATCATAAACGATATTTCATATGTTTAACGTTTACTTCAGTCACTTCGAATTTGAAGGAGGAGCAAGTTTCAAATTTATGATCGTGAAATGGATCGTGAGAGAAATGGAAAATAAATATTTTACTCTATCGTTAAAAGTAGCTGTAAATTACTAATCATATCACAAGAACAAATTATACGTTTTTTGAAATTCATATAATGAATTTCAACTCTATAATATAGAACACATTCTTCAATTTTGTGAAAGATTATTATATATGTTACCTCATTGCGTTATTACTGTAATTATTCTCATCATTAGTCCTCATTTGAAGTCAAGAGTATATTCATAAAGTAAGCATTCTTGCATTTACGAGCCTTATTTACCTGTTTGAGATCACTTTGATTTATAAAAATAAGCTTACGACATTTTGAAATAAAAAGTTTCTGTTCTCGTAAAGGAGAGTTTTTGGCGTTTTTGTGGCGACCTTGCTGCATACTTCGACGCAAAGTAAGCTGTAGATCTGCTTTTTTGCATAACCACGAGAGTGGCTTGGTGGTAAAGACCTTGACTTTACTCTTTCTCTCCTCTCGCTCAGACGAGGCAAAAGTGGAAAACCCTGTTCAACAGACCGGAAACATTCTCAAACATTTGGTACGTTGGCATTTCTTCTTATGCATTCCGCAATTGGTTGGTCTATTGTTTCAAGCCAAAGAATGAAGTTATCGTTATACCTGCTAAGAAAGTGCTGTGAACACTAGTGTGAATCCGGAATTGACTCCCTATCGAGGTGATAAATACTTTTAACACTGTGAGATCGCTTTTTATTAATTTATCAAAAAACAATTATCATTGATTTTCGTTATTTAAATTTCATAATTACTGTAGTAAGTTGATTTAAAATGTGGATACGATCAATATAAATGTTTTTCAATCTCTGCAAAACGTGAAGGATAATTTTATCGACTACACAATACATTTGTTTCTGGGAATCACTATACAGTATTTCAGTAAAGCTCTTGAGTGTGCGGACGTGCAGATGTGTGTTTTTGTCATTCCGTCACTGGCATCTGAAGTACTTCCCGTGCACCAATCGAGACGTATGAAGTGTCATTCGACGCGCCTCGGTCTCCTGATGGGGATCTAATAATTTGTTTTCGGATTCCACAAGTATACTTAAAAATATTTCCAAACACGTGTTTTTTCGTGTTTTGACGCTGAGATCTTAGCGATAGTGACAGGAATTAAACCAACGCCTCCTAAATCGATCTATGTAGGTGGCGTTGATTAAATACCAGAACCAGCATTTTTTGCTTACTACACTATAATTTTCTTTCAGAATATTGGCAACGCTGATGTGTTCATCTTTAAGTGAACAATTGAATTACCAAGTAAATCGCGCTGGAGTTTGATTTTTATTTAGAGTCGAATTATTATAGTATTTAAAAAAATAAATTTCCGAATACCTACGAACAGTTTTGCCTCGAAACTTAATGAACTGGAAGAATTTGAAGTGAATATGAATAAACTTTAACTGTGAGTTATGCTAGAGAATGAATGAACGTTATGTTCGACTTTGCACTTTTACGTTCTTACGTAAGTGTGCAAATACCGTTTTCAAATGAATGTGAACTACAATGTATTCAAATTAACTAACACCTTATTCACATAAACATACAAAACAGTCATCTTTTAATGTTAGATTCGCATGCAACGCTAGATTTGCATACAAAATTATTAATAGAGCAATTTGCAAAAGTAGAAGTGAACAAAAATTAGTCTGCGTTTGTGAAGATTAAACTCTTAAAAACTTACGGGAGAAAAATATGGAAGTTTTAAGGAAATCCGGGGAAGACTCAAATGTTGTAAGAAATGTGTAAGAAATGTTGTAAAAGTTGTAAAAGATGTTGCGATAGAATTTTTGAAACTAATTTGGAATGATCTGTTGTTTCTTTTGCATTTAGCATTGGTTTTAATACAAATGTGCTATGTGCATTTTTGTGCATATTACTAAAAAAGCATAAAAATGTAGCTGTACTAAAATTTGTTGGCTGGGCTATCCGGGATTAAAACTATCTGGGACTTTAACTATTAGCATCAAAACCTGCAAGTATTCGTTACGGCGATTATAATTTTGAACTTGCAATAAAACCAGTTTATATCCCGGATGGAGGTTTCACACAAGGCCTTTGACTGTTGGGAACTTTTGAACGGGAGTGTAAGATTATCAGCTACTACGATTCATTGGTAAATCTAATACTAGATACTGAAACAACATATTTAAACAAAGCTAGGCATGAAATAAATGCAGTATGAAAGACATTTTCAACACATTAAACTATTTTTAAAGCAGTTCACAGCATCAGCGACGCCAAATTTTGCTAGTATCTTTGTATTAAAAAATTGGGTATATATTTCTGTTAAATTATTGGAACTTATAATCATCCAAAGATGATGAGTGGTGATTGATCAGTGCCTTCCACGCTACAGTCGGGGATTTAAACATCAACATGTACTAAACAGTGGCAAAGACTGGAGGGGGGGATGTCGGCGAACTGGAAATATACCGACTTGAGAGCTGATGATGATGATGATGATGATGTACATCAAGATTTTATATGCGTTAATTCGTGCAACGAGGTTTTGTAGGCGTGATTGAGTTCCACATCTCTATCTCAAATATATTGATATAGGTAGCTTCAGCAGCCGAGATCGTTTAAAATATTAATTTTTTCATTTATAATCTCATTTATTTGATAAACTTTGTTTGTTGTATTTGTATATTAAATGAAGTATAAATTCACATTATTGCACATTAGTTTAGAAACGTGTTTATAGGAAATACAATAATCAGGGTTTCCAACCCTTTCCTGAATTTGATATTGCTATGCTTTCATCTAGTTTAGAGCTTAGGTTCAGGACGAAATGTGACGCATCGCTATGAACGAACATGGTAAGCCCTCACCACCTTTGAGAGGGTCTTTTCCTGAGAAGTGGTTCGATAAACAGAAGTAAATAGTTACATTTAGATGAATGCGACGGTCAATTGTGACTTGAGCTTCTGGGGAGATTAATTACATGCTGATTTATCTGACTCAAAAGATTTTTTTTATTTCTCCAAAATTTTCAACTCAAAGGCTGTGTGTGTGTTAACATAACAGAAAAAAATAAACATTTGACAAATTTTAAAGCCGGGCATTCAAGTTTCGCTTGTCCTTTAGAGATGTAGTTAACATACATGTTCCTATTTATTTAGTTTAGGTAGTTTAGAGGAAATGCGGGTTTAGGAAATTATTACTGTTAGGTTAGTTTATCACGTGGGAATTTCTTTTTAAGACATGATTGTATTTCTTAACTTTAGCAGATATCATGTGGTTAGAAATTATTGAAATATTGTGGAAGAGTGATGTATTTAGGTGTAGAAAAAATATTGTTTGAATCCTTAGATATATATGTAATCTGAAATGTTGCACAAAACAAGGAGCCTTATTAGTTTTTGTAAGTTTCTTATTTTCGAACTTTTGGAGAATTTTTATATTGGTTAAAGAAGTCATGGACCATATGAGAAAAGCATAGGTGAGATTTCGGCAAATAGTCGCAAAAGGCTGCAGCTGATGTTTCAGGAGGAAATCTATTAAACAAAATTCCTCCGGCACACAATATTTCAATAATTTCCAACCATACGATATGTGCTATAGTTTAGAAATACAACCATGCCTTGAAAAGAAATTCCCACGTGATAAACTAATCTAACAGTAATAATTTCCTAAACCCACATTTCCTCTAAACTAACTAAAACTAAATAAATATTAATAATATTTCTGAAATTTTCATTTACAGGTGATGTTCTTGCGTACTGTAAACATTGTGAGACGATTTGAGCTTATAAGAAGAGTTACTGAAATAACTCCGCGTAGGCAGAATGGGATGAAAGAGTGCACGTTTTCGATATAGAGAATAATGGAATGAAAGCTATAAAATTATGTAGTACGTCATAGGACAACGTAAAATAAAATTATGATTAATTCTTGATAAATATAATTTTTTTATTATTTACAACAGGTTTGTGTGTGGTAAGTCCCAAATCGTTCGCGAGTGCAATTTGCTTTAAGATTCCAAGCTTAGTAAACACATGCACATGCGTAACATCGAAGTGCGTGTGAACGTTGTGTGTCGGCTTGTGTCTAACTGTGCGTGCGGTTGGGTCATTAAAGCGTATTATTACTGTGCGAATTACAGCGGTTGCTCTGCTAGAGAGCTCTGGAAGGGGAAATAACGTGGCTAGAGGGAATTTCCCCAAAGAGTGATGAACTACTCGAGTCATGGTCGGGACGAACGGTGCAAAGAATGTTGTGACACTAGTTATATATATATATATATATATATATATATATATATATATATATATATATATATATATTGTTTTCTGGTGCAGTGGATTAGCCCATTTATAGAATTGTGATTACATATTTAGCCAAACATTGTACAATTTGCTACGTTATATTATTAGATAGGGGCAGGGTTTCTTCTTTGAGATCCTGTACATTTTTTGTTTTTCTTTTGTTACTAGAAAGACATTTTTAACATAATTATTAGAGAAAGAATGTAATAGTTATTGTCTTGGTGGTTTAAAGTAGGCGTAATGTAAGCTCTAGTACAATATTGTTTGTAGAGTGTTAGAAGCTATGTCACAGTAAAACACTAGAATTAACCTTTAAAGTTACAATTTGTTGCAAATTGCATTTATTTTATATGATCATTTTTCTTTATTTCCTTCCAAAAGTAAAGAAAAGAGAAAGATAGACATACGGCGGGAATAATGGACAAAATATCATTTAAAAACATTTATCTTCCCCATTTCCTCAAATGCTCTCTTTGAGGATATTTTAGCTACATCTATTATTTATTTGATACTCGCAAGTGAATGGCATGGCCCTACTGGCGAGATTCGGTTGACTTATTATTGCGTGTTCCCAGGTGTGTCAACTCCTATGGTCATTAGTTTCGTTAAAATAGTGAATGATTTTTTCCTAGAGGTGGTCGAGGTTCCTTTCCAGCTAGAACGTGATATCCTGCACCGATCTATATGTTCTGCGGGATTTTCCCCATCCTAGTATCACAGCCAGCGAGGCACCGCCCTAGCTAAGTCAAGCTCTAAGCTTCCGGCTGGTCGCGCGACGTGCATGGTAGTGTAGTGTATAGATGTGTATGTGTGTGTGTGTAAGGTGAGACCGGAAAGATCACGCGCGGTCCGTGGCCGTTTGTTTGGGTCCTGCTCCGGAATTCGTCCACCATTGATCAAAAAATAAAACACTGTAAACTACCAATCAGAGCAACTGGCCCACTTGAATTCACAATCCTATTTGATTTTGATCTAGCTATCTACCTTGTGTCGCAAGGGAACCTGCTCTCATTGGGACTCGAAACCTAGGACATCCGGTTGAGTTTCGGGATGTGCCAGTGCATTGTATGAAAAAACATAAACGTGATGAACTCCCGATGTGAATTCCTGTCAAACGGACCTTTCCAACAAGATATGCCCTCATGAAAGTGTAATTCAAGAACTAGCATCCCAAATAAAATATCGAAACGTGCTTCATGACATTCGATACGTCGAAGTACTTGATTGGTTTCCAACATTTGCGGTGAATTCGTATTCTAGGGAACTTTGTTTATACATATGTCTATATTTATTTTTTTATACTCTCATTGTATAATTCTTGTATTATATTGCTGCAGCTCGTTGCTTAATGATAGTCATTATGATACAGCTTCATTACAGTAAAGGTGTTTGGCCAATTAAAGAAGTATACAGCCTGCAAGTAGTTTGTGGTTATCGTTCTATTAAGTATTTCGTTGTATTGTGTATAATATTATGCCGAGTCAAATAGGAAGGTGGTGACGGTAAACAGTATATACCCTCCAATGTTTCCAAATGTCAGAAGAAAATCAGAAGCATGAATTCCACAATGAAGACTGAATCAGTTGTTAAGCGCATAAGAAATACGAACAGATACTGAACTTTGTTCACATTTCTTTAACTAACTGAATCCTGACTTTACTCGTGCACTGCTAATTTAAAGTCGGACTATGCCTATGCTTAACAAAAGCCAACTTGAAAAGCTGGGTGACTGTCCTCTGCGTGACATTAGTTAAATACTGAATGCCAACTGTCAAGTAAAAATTTAATAACACCTATTATTAGTCGTAAAAAGTACTGTAAGAAACTCAATTTATTGGGTATTAATATACTTGTATGAAGTTTACGATACTCGCTAGTATTGTAATGTCACTTCACACTCACTTCATACCCATTAGTACGTCATCGTTTCATAATATATTATTTTGCGTCGAAATATAATGTAGAGCGTAAAAACTTCTGAATGTATTGCTATAATAAAGTCACACGCATACTGTTGAATTCACTGTCAGAATTAATATTAATACATTGCTGTTGAGTTGTTATAAATTGGGTAAAATATACCTATATATCAAGATTTTTAATAACTTACAGTTATTTATGCACCAAGGGCGTTATAAGGGTTGACTAGAACCCTTTTTGGCCCGAAGGCTTTTTATTGCCTGGATCATTAGAATCAGTTAACGTCCGTGGTTACATACATGATTTTACTTTTTCGGTAATTTTAATGATTCAGATTCTCTTATTTACTCATTAACTAGTAGTTAACTTTACTCGGTTTGTCTTTTCGTATTTCCCTCTCATTATTACCTTTCATAATTCCTTGCATAAGAGAACGGGTTCAACCGTTTTCATATATCTCTCGCAACCAAGATGCTCTCGATCCAGCTTGCAGTGTATATCGAACTCCATATCGAAGAGAATAACAAGCAATAACGTATCCGTAAAAAATAAAGATCTGTCCGAAAGCGTAGCACTTGCAGCATTTGGGCGGAAACGAAATTTCGTTTTCCGCCCAGACGCTGCAAGCTCTGATGATGATCGCTATGCAGTCGTTAAGATCTTACGTCATTAAAAATCTTGATACCCAGACATCACAATTTTCTTAATTAATTGTCAGAATTTTGATATGTTTCCAACAAAGTAAAAGAAAAACATGACCCCCTTGTGGTAAACAGGTCCCTAAAATTCACCCGAAGTGAAATTTTCCTCGCGTTTTGATAAAACCGGTACGAAAAATATTGGTAGGGCCAATAGTTATTGAATCACATCTTAATGAGAGTATGTATAGAAGGAATGGCTCGTTAGGCAAAAATTAATTTCAAATATTTAAATCGGTTATATCTTTATACAATGCATCAAGCCACTTACCACGTTTCCACAGAATGGTTATGCCATTTCCTTTATGCTAATATGAGTCATTATCTTTGGGATAATCAAATCCTTTAATAAAAATTCGTGGTAATTTCCATTCAAGTTCAAAATTTATCCCTTTGCATTTGTAGAGAAATATATCGTATCTAACAAGTAGAAATGTTTGTTGCAGAACAACGCTATTTCAATTTGCAAATGCAAATAACATTTTCTCAGTATTTGTTATTTCAATATTACGTTCAACGTAATTTCCGTTCGCGCAACGTAATTTACATAACTATGGTTTTATCAAGCAACTAAGTAATGTTTTGCGAAATTTCATTTCGAGTAGATTGTTTGTTTCTTGTTATGAAAAGTTTATTCATATTCGTAATCCTATAAACAGGCACCGAGCTGAGGCGTGGGGGAAAATGTGCATTTAATATATAAGAAAACAATAATGTTGGAAGATAATGTTCCGTTCTTTGAGAGAACTAGACTAAGATACATGAAGAGCATAAAATTGAATCACTTGGCAGTTGTTAGAGAACGCATTCCAATAATGTATTGAATTTTCTAACCCAAATCTTGTATTTTTTTGGTCGCGAATTTGCCATCTATGGACGTCGCACACGTATAGTTGTACCTACCGAGGCCTAGCTATGTTTTTCCTGGGGGTATGCTCGTGACTTCACTAGGGGGAGTTAGCATTTCTGTGCTGAGTCCTTTTCTACATCCCAGAGTTGTTAGCCCTGAGTGATGACGTATGGACATGATGATGGTGGTGATGAAACGGACAATCACAAATATACAAAGACACACATAAGCACAATCATGCCCGAGGCGGGTGTCGAACCCACGATCCTTTGATCCAAGACCGCCACGGCACTACTGCCATAATTATTTATTTAATTAATTTGCCCCACTTGAGCATGTGGCAATTAACAGCCTTATTTTCAAATTATAAACAAAATATTTATTCATGAATTAAACATTAACATTTCTTAATGAGCTCATTATATGACTATAGTTTTGATAATTATCTTTCTTGTACAATCCGTTTAATTGTTCGTGGCTTACGTAACATCTTTACGCACATTCGAAGACATCTCGGTTGAACCCCAGATGAAGAATGTAAATACTTTCACCCTACTTGAGATGTTACCTTATGTAAATAATAAACATAAAAATGCCAACCGAAATTTTGACAATATCTTCTCGGTTCGTCGAATGACTATTAAATTTGTTAGACGTACGCGAAACTTCCGTGTACTCAGTCTTGAATGGGGTCCTCTTTCCGAATTCCTAATATTAAAATAATCGGTTTTAAAATAGAATAAAAAATCTACGATTTCTTTCCTATTCTAATAGCGTCCGCCGATATCACTCCGTTTTGTAATTCGATTGACAATTAAATGAAATTCATATTATTCAAATTGATACTACACAATTCTGAAAAAAATATATTTTCATGGTAGCCCCCAACCCTCCTGCGTTCCAAGTTATATCTTAACTAAAAATTGTACTATCACCCACTACGCGTCCCATCTAATAAAAACTGCAACTGCCGATGTTGACTGTTCGCTGGCTAGCTGTCAGTAAGAACAAACCCGCCGTTATATGCCTTACCATGCCACCAACACACAGAGAGTCCGTGGAGAAAACATCGAAATTTCGAAAATAAGCTTTTAAGACATTTTTAAGCATATTTTGTCTATTAAACTTCGTGGATATTTAAAATGGCTGAGCCGCAATAAGCACTCAAAAGTTGGTTTGAAAAATTGTTTCTAGACAACAATTTGTATTATAAAAGCATAGAAACACAGCAGAAAAATGTAAATTGTTTCTTATTTACAAAAAAATTAATAAATTTGTTAAGAAAGGAAAATTAAGCAAGAAATAAAACAGCAGACAAATTGTGTAAATTGGATGCATTCTAATTTGTTGGTTAATTTTTCTTAGTGAACAAACATATTAATTTCTTTTGTAAATAATAAACAATTTACATTTTCTGGAGTGTTTCTAAGCCTCTGTAATGCAAATAAACCTTCCCATTTAAGTGGCTCCTTACAATATATTGTAATTGTAACAGATACATATGTGACATACCAGAACCCCCTCAAGGTATTTAATAAATGGAAATATGCATGAAAACTATGATTGTAACAGAATTAGGAGCATTTAGACCAAAAAATAGAAAACGTCAGGACAACGTTCAATAAACGTCGTGTTCCGTGCTTGAGGGTCTGGACACGGTATTCCTCCACGGTCTGGTTATTCTTTCGCGAAGCAAGGCCCCGGGATTGCGACTTTGAACAAATGTAGAGTGGGCAGTGGAAATGGTAATGCTACAATTCGGTAGAAGAAATCATTCTCTGATCAGCGACCGTCTAGAACGTAGGAATATTTTTCAGACTAAGGCTGGGTTACAGTTTGATAAGGAAACGGGACACGTAAGTTAATTGAGCGATTTGTTTTATGTGTAGTATGTAATTTGTAATTTGAGGGCAACTTTTTTAGTTTGTGTTGTAATTTGTGTTTTTAAGAATTCATGTAAACTATACTTTGTACGTGGTGGGTACGTAGTGTAGAATAGATTCGTAACTGGAGATTATAAATTGTTTTAAGTTAAATAAAATGACAGTCGCGAGTATGCGCTTCATCCGAGGCGCAGGAAGGGGAAGTTGACGAACGTTCGTGAACTGCATTAATTGAATAGATTGGATTATAAATTATTATTATCAAACAGTTAGGATTTTTGAGGAATATTACAAAAATTCTCCTGCTGCCAGAATTTATGACGATAGCAGGAGCACCGCGAGGACATCCCACAGACGACATCTAGAAAGAGAACATCTTGAAGACCAGCGTAGAAGATATTTCCGTAAGCTTACGAACATTTATGCGAAAGAAATACCTTACGCAATTTGTGAAAGTACAAAGTAAAGATAATCAAAGTCATTAATGAGCTCAATGAAAAAAATGTAAATGTGTGAGAATAAATGTTAAATTTTTTTGTTATCAAAGTAAAATGTCTGAGAACGAGAAGAAATTGCCATCAGATTTTTAATAACAGTATAATACAACAGAACGTCCAGGAATCGCGGCTCTATAAAGAGTTCACATATAATAGTATAGTAAGAAGTTAAAGTATTATATGTCGAAACCAGTATTGTAAACTCTATGGATTTTTTATAAAGATTGACAATGCAAAATTAATCAATATTATAATCAATATTATATTAACCGAGCAACACAAACAATTAAATTAGTGAAATCGTGGAATATCTCAAACAAGAATATAGTTAGAACATTAGTAAAAAAAGGAAGATTTCACAAATGGCTACCCAGCGTGGGCAGAATAAAATAATTAATTAGTGGAAGTTAGTTAATTAAGTATTTCTCACGTAATTGGAACTTCAGTTTTAATCTGAATTTTAGGGTAATTCTTTGTTTCCATAATATGTCTTTAATAATATGCTAAACAGTAAAACCGGCTCCAAGCGAACCATAAAAAAAAGAAGAAAATTGTCCAGTACACTACACTGCCTTACGGACATCGCATCATCAAACAGTTCACCACAAGCAATGCCAATGCTGGTTCGGAAGAGGCAGCGGTGCAGAGAGCAATTTGTCGGGAGTGCCGGAGCTTTACTGGCGGCCGATTCACGGACGCGTGAGCGCCGCGCGGCCACACCGTAACTGACAAGAGTCCGCGCGCCTCGCAAATCCGCACGTGTTATTGCTTGTGCTGGCGCCGCACGCAGCGGCCGCCGCCGTCACCGACCCCACTCCCGTCCCTGCTCCCGTCTCTCCTTCGCCACCGTATGTAGAGCAAACACTCCTCTCACCACACGTGCTTCAAGGTGTTTTATTATTATTATTATTATTATTATTATTATTATTATTATTATTATTATTATTGTTATTATACATTATTCACAGTATCTACTGGTCGGTATGTCAACCACACACAGGACTGATGACCAGGTGTGTGGTTGCTTTACTGAAGGTTCAGATGGCTTCTGACAATACGGCATGTATTCAAAATTACACACTTTTGCATATTATATACATTCCTGGCATCCAAGTGAAGACACTCCAGTGCCCGACGTGTCATTTTTGGGATCACTCCTGTAGCTGATATTATTATAGGCACAGTTGTCATTTTACTGAAGTTCCACTGAGATGCGACTTCATGGGCGAGATCAGTATACTTCTGGATCTTCTCTTGATATTTTCCCGATATGTTGTGGGTATTGGGTATTGATATATCGATAAGGAAAACCTGCTGATTGTTTCTATCAATGTACGTTATATCGGGTCTATTGCCGCCGACATGTCTGTCAGTGATAATGGAGCGATCCCAGTAGAGTGTGTGCTCACTACTTTCAAGCACATTCTGAGGCACATATTTATAATACGGCACGGAAGTGGCGAGTAAGCCCGTTCTCAATGCCAATAATTGGTGTACCTGCTTCGCCACTTCATCATGCCTCTTTTTGTATTCCAACTGTGCGTGGCTGCTACATCCACTTGTCACGTGTTGGATAGTTTCGCTTGCAGCCTCACATCTTCTACACGAGTCGGAATGAATGGTAGAATCTCTCAGAATGTGTTTTCTGTAGTTCAATGTTGGTACCACTTGGTCCTGGATAGCTATCATGAAGGCTTCTGTCTCCGGAAAGAGATCCCCGTGCTGGAGCCATGCGTGCGACGCAGAGATGTCGACTTCTGGTTTACTCAGCTCGTGAGGGTACCTTCCATGCAGTGCCTTCGCTTTCCATAAGGATATCTTCTCTTCCGTTTCAATGATTGGTTGAACAGGCGGATCAAGCTTTTTCAAGTTCAGAGGACTATAGTTATTATCAACTGCGCTCACTGTTTGCTGAACTCTCCCACAATGTTCCAAGAAGTATCTTCTGAGTGAAGCAATTTGAGAGCTGTGTAGATTTATGAGATCTACAACACCTCGCCCTCCTTGCGACCATGGAAGGGTAAAACGCTCAGTTCTTGAATGGGGATGATGTTTTCGGTGTTGAGTCATAGCGGTTCGAATTGTCCTCTGGAGGTTGTCGAGGTCGGTATTGCTCCATTTAATAACGCCAAAGGAGTATGTGAGCACTGGAATAGCAAATGAATTGATGACCTGCACAAGGTTTCTAGCAGAGAGTTGAGTTTTTAAGAGTCCATGCAATCGTTTACACACTTCAGTTGTTAGTATGTTCTTAGTAACAGTGTGTTTGATCCGGAGTGACTGTTGGAAACCCAAGTATTTGTAAGTTTCATGGGGTTCCATGAAGGTAATCTTTGGTTCATTATCAGTTTCCAAATTTATAACTTGCATATGACCCCGAATGATATTCACTCTCCTGCACTTATCCAAACCGAATTTCATCTTGATGTCGTCAGTGAACTTCTCCGTCACGTTTATTAGTTGCCGCATATGACCCTCAGTGTCTGCATAGAGCTTCAGGTCATCCATGTAAAGAAGATGTGAGACCCGGAGAAGAGTTGAGTTCCCCTTTTTAAGAGCGATTCCATAATTTATTATTATTATTATTATTATTATTATTATTATTATTATTATTATTATTATTATTATTATTATTATTATTATTATTATTATCATCATTATTATTATTGGCGTATCGGCCATTTTTGACCGCGATATACGATATGCGTGTGTAACTATGGGGATAAGCGTTTCAGCTACATTCCTCGGTAAGACTAGATTGTTACGCCTTGAATTGTGCATTATGAGGTGATACAGCTTTCCTAACCGTCTGCGCAACGGGGCCGTCTTCTTCTTCTTCTTCTTCTTCTTCTTCTTCTTCTTCTTCTTCTTCTTCTTATTATTATTATTATTATTATTATTATTATTATTATTATTATTATTATTATTATTATTATTATTATTATTATTATTATTATTAATATTATTATTGGCGTATACGCTATTACTGACAAATCTACACGATTAACGTGTGCACCTTTTCCAGGATCAGTTTCTCAGTTGTTTCCCTCAGTACGACAAGGTTGTTACTCCTTGAATTCTGAATTATGAGGAGATAGGTTGATGATGAAGGGTGAAGGAAGAGTCACAAATACGACCATGCCTACGCAGCATCTTCTTGCAGCCTCATCGGCGACGACAGCTGCTACAACTGTCTGCACCACGGGGTCGGCAATATTATTATTATTATTATTATTATTATTATTATTATTATTATTATTATTATTGTGTTATCATTATCATTATTATTATAATTTTATCGAGAACTTTCGAATGATGGGCTTCACATTTCATGTGCTTACTCGAAATTTCCATGTCAATAGGCTCTGCGGGATGGGGTGAGATTCCCCCCGCCAGCGTCAGGTCAGCGTGTGAAGTGTGTGAACTCTCGACGTAAGACCAGTGATAATGAGAATTGCAGGGGAAAAGTAGAGAATTGCAGTACGATGGCTTTAGTGATTATAACTTTCCGTTGAGAAGCTGCACGAAAATTAAGAAATTCCTTAAAATTACGTGAGGTGGAGACTCTTAGTAACACTGTAGTTGAGATTCTGCGACAAACAACGCTGCAATACCGAATCCTTGCGGAGTAATTGCTTGAGGTTATTACTTCTCGAAAAGTATTGCAAAATAAGGAAAGCCATTCTCAGATAATATTTTTAACATTGAGAGGGCTACAGATAAAAAATATACGATATGTAAGTGGGAGTTGAGGGAAAATAGAAAGCTTATTTGAATATTTCCTTATGATCATTCTCCAGGCTCTTTGTCCATTAATTCTTATTGCAGATCGAACTCTTCCCTCAAAAAGAATGTTCAGTGAATAAAATATTTTAAATATAATTATATTTATTATTACTTCTTATTACTATTAGTTTATTTTTGTTCTTCAGTTACACTCCACCACAGTAACCATCTTGATTTTACTTCCCACGTCGCCGTAAATGTAAGTCTCATTGGAGGAGGGTAAGACCTATCAACAAGTCTCGTGTTGCCGTTTTAAAAATAGGAAAGTATTATATTCGTGATATTCAAGATCGATATACTATTGAACTCATTCTTTGTTGAACTAAAATATATTGACTCATTCCTTGTTGCACACACGTGAAGAAATATACTCACTATTCCGAGAAACTGGCTGAGATATCTCAGAGCATCAACTGATGTCACTATAGTGTCTCTAACCGAAAGGTCCTAGGGTGCAAGTCCTGACGGTGACAAGATTTTAAACTCTAGATTGAATTCAGCCATTGTCTGGAGAAAAATTCCAGCGGCTGGCTACTCTGATCGCTGGTTGTCCTTGGTTTCTCCGTTCAACACTAGACGATTGCCGAAGCAGTACCCTAACAAACGAGCCATTGACTCGCGCTATCTTTCTTTCCTCTTCCTTATTTTGTCGCAAACTCGCGAACGAAGTGGAGTTTGAGAACTATAATTTTGGGACTGTTGTCGCTTCGCTATACGTACTCAAGTTGGTTATCAGATTCCAGATTTTACAGTACTCCTCATAAACCAATACTAAGTCTGCACAACACATATTTTTCAAAATATTTTGTTGTCGTTTGTTAAAAAGAAAAATTGAAAAAACTATTCAAAAAGTTTAAAATAGATTAGTTGATTGACATTCAATTAAGTTACTAAAGAGACATACTCGTATATTACACAATTGATTCCAAGATAGCTTGTAAAGAATCTTCCTGCTTACAAATCGAACACATTCAAAAATTATTTTTATCCAAAATAAATATTTAATCGTATGGTTATTTTATACATTCTAGCTTTGTGCACAATAAGTGTTATGTAGTTGAAGAAATATTCAACTTGTTTCTTATTACACACAAGCACATAAAAATATATGAATACATTGTCACGAAATTTCACATGAAGTTTACTCACGCACGCAAATCACGCACATTCAGACTACAAAAAGTCTTCGTTCCCTCTGGTCTGCGTCTGTCTTGATTCTCTTTCGTCTTTGCAGTGTTAAGGGTCGAATCGTAAATTCTTCAGTGATAAAGGGTAATGCCTTTTATATTATTATGTACATTTTAGTGACAAAAGTGCATATTTACTTGTCGAAGGTAGATAAATTGAATTGAATTTTGGTGAAGTAATAAAACAAATACAAAAGCTCTGCGCCAGTATGAGAATTAAGAACTTGGTTCAGTATGGCATAGAATAGAACATGATTTCTTCTACCATATAATCACGTTATTACGATCTTCTTAAAAACTGGACTTGGACTGTTAAGGTTGTGAACCTCTCGATTACGGATATTGTGACAAACACGATACTTACACGTGACTTACTTATCAGAAGCGTGTCTGGTCCTTCGAATCTTTTGAGCACCCCAAATTATCTGACAGTACTTTAGTGAGCAGTGGTAGTGTGGAGATTCATGGGGCATTTTACACTGCGATGAGCAAGGTTTGGGGTGAACAGACAGTGAAAAGAAGTAGTTCTAAACAATTTAACTTTGTAACTGCACGAAATCAAACCGCGAACAAAAGTCTCGTGAATCAATTACTTCAATAATTTTGAATTTAGTGAAAATAAAACCGTGGGTTTTAAAAGAACAACACAATTCAAAATATACGAACTTTCCATTCGCCAGTGAGATATGTATTTAATTTTAGCGGAGAAGCAGAGATAAACTTGTACTGGTAATAAATAGAATATTAATGACAATCTCGACGACATGATGCGCAAATATACCGTTCACGTAGATGTTCGCACATACCGTTCTTAAACGCCACACTTATACGCTGAATGCTGGTCCATTGCTCTTAATCCCAGGGTATCCAACTTCAATTCAGTCTGTGCCACGCAGCTCTTTCAAGTGGTTGAGTGAGAAATATTCTGTGGGAAAAGAGAATTGCTTTTTTGCTGCTCTTTGCTGGCCTTCACCTTGGTTTTGACGTCACGTAGTCCAGCTGGGCTCTGCACTGCGCGGCCAGTGCGATGCAGAACCACATCGTCAAAGGACGTGACTCGCTTTTGCAATATCATAACAGATCTGGTCGTTTTGGTTTAGAAGATATTTTGCTCTGGGCAAGGACAAACCCAGGTTATTAACGAAGCAAGGTGGAAGAGCTGTCGCTATCTGAATTATATCTTGTTCATGTGATATGTACTGTGTAAAAGTTTCATTTTCTTATTTACTTCTAAAATATGCAGAACGTTATTAGCCTTATCTCGGTTAATCATAGTCAGGACTTTCATGTTGTTTACAAAATATGTTACTATGATTATTTTATTGCTGTCGTGGTTATTATCAATATCATGAATCGTAAATTAACTATTTCTAAAAAAATATTTTTTTCATCATTCCATGCATCTAGAAAACTTACTCAGTGCGAACAGTATGCTGGTGATGACGTGCCTGACAAAAAGTTCTTACCAAAGAATCATAACGATCAACATACTTGTATGTTAAAATATACGTAATTATTGCAACACATTTCAGTCGCGTCGTCTTTATACGATGTTCACTAATACGATATTATTTGGGAACAGTTATGTTAGCCGCAATTCGACGTAAAATAATTAGTTGATTGATTGATTACACAGGTTGCGGCACCTTTTAAGGTCATTAGTCCGGCAAGTGCAATGCAGGCTTTTTCCCTCGGGAGGTGGCGGTAATCTTCCCCCGCTGAGAGGTGAGCCCTCGGATCGGCCCAGCTGCGGGGTTTTCCCCATCAGATATCTGCCCCAGCAGGGCACCGCCCCGGTCGGGACATGCTCTAGGCTCCAGACCAGTCTCCCGGCATGTGAGGTTGTGTAGAGCACGTAAGTGTGTGTGCAAGAAAGGGATGAAGATAGTATAAGAAAAAGGCAGGAAATATCGCGTTCGGTCTGTGGCCCGTTTATAAGGGTACTGCTCCGGCATTAGCCTGGTTTTAATCGAAAAAAAACACGGAAAACTACCGATCAGGGCAGCCGGCCAATAGAATTCTCCTCCCGACAGCGAATGAATCCGACCTAGCTGTGTAGCTAGCGTAAAAGGTAAAAAAAAAAAACCTTCAGAAAAGCGACAGAAAGAAACAGTAAAATTTATTCTTCAGAGTCAACTCTCCACCGTCCTGAGGTGAATCAAAATACAGATTTTGAGCATCTGAGAATATCTTCATATCATCTCGCAGTGGTCCAGAGATCAAGAGGAGGCCGCGAAAAAGGCAGCTCACGAAGCAGCTTGACTTCCGGCAGCCGGTGCACGAGCTCCCTTTGTTTCCATGGGAACACATCGGCAACAGATCAAGGTGACGGGCGGTTGTCAAGAGCGTGTGCAAAGAGCTCGCGCTATCGCTCGGAGATCGGACAGAAAGTTTCCGTGCCATTCAACAGCACTGCATCCATTCACCTCCACTACACGTCGTCAATGTTAGTTGAAATATTAACCTTGAAAGCTGGAATGCTCCCACAGAATATGAGGTCGAGGAGTGGGGCTTGCATTTGGAGAGTCCAAAGTTCAAGATCTATAATATTCATAAAAGATAATGTGAGAATGTTGTATCTCTTCAAAAATTGAGGGAGCTTAGTGTTTCACTTATTGCGAAATTTAGGTAGTAAGTTGTGATTCCTAAAATAATAAGCCTTATATTTCGAATCAATTATTTAAGTAAAGTTCTGATCAATCTTATAACTCCTGTTAATACTTGGCGAACTGCTTTCCTTGAAAGCAGTTATTATTAGTTTCTTCCGAAATAAACATTGAAACGAAAATACATCAACAATCAAATTCTAAAATAGTGGGACAAATTTGGGTAAAGCACCTACTCAATATATCATGAGGTTTTTTACAATACAATATTAAAATACATACCATTACAATATATCATGAGGATGATATTGATACTCCTGTACACATGGTAATAGGTATAATATAATAAAAATGATTATTTAAAAAGTCGTCAATTATCTTGTTATTAATGATTTAAAGTCAACATGTTTTTTCAATTTAATGGGAAATTTTATTAACTTTGGAAATGCAATTACCTATTGATGAATACATCAAACGTGTACATTTTAATGTTTAGGTTATAATTTGAAAATTGAAAAAGAAAGAAGAGTGCCGGACTCATTTCATCTTATTTATTTTGGAGAATTTTGTGAAGATTAGGTTAATACACTCATTTGAAAATTTATTGCATATCGTGTTATATTTTTCTGTATTTGAAAATAATAGAAGTCTGCAGAATTTTATATTATAATCTATTTTATTAAGGTATATAATCTAGTGTATGTAGCATATTTTATATTATATTATACTATATTTAGTATATCTAGTTTTTAATATCGAATATTCAAATTAAATATTCTTTTAAATGCATGAACATTATTGGTATTTCAATACCTTCCTATTTTCACGCTCCTTCTTCAATGATACTTCGATTTAATTTCCTACTTTCATATTCTTATGCTTCGTCGATGCGCAAAAATCCTTGAAAGTTTCTTTTCCGTACTTCATTGCTGACGGCAGATGCAAGTTTTCTGTGTCTTTTTTAAGAGTCCTTGTAGCAATGATCTGCACTAATAAGAACGTACAATGATCTCAATAGAATGTAATGGAATGAATTATTCGGTTCTTAACTTCATACTCATTTTCTCACAATAAGTGAACGAGCAAAACTCTAATTGGCATAGTATGAAAAATCAGGACAAGTTTCTCCCCATGTTATTTCATGCAAAACACATGATATAATGATTGCCTAGTGAGAGTGTTGGAGGACAAATCAAGATAGTTATTTTTCCCATGACAGCATGCGTGGTAAATGAACGTCCTAGTAAAAAACAGAAAGCTATATGATTTTTTATCATGTTAATTAGTTTACTCTTTAATGCCCTTGACCTATATAACTTCAATAATGACAACATCTAAAAAATACATCCACTAATATTTCAAATATTTCTTATTCTCGTATAATACCAGAGATTCAACGGTTCCGGAATGAAATTTCTCTTTCTTCCGGTCAGAAGGACTTCTTTGTTGTACAAAATATTTTTCAGAATATAATCTCATCAAATTCTTCTGAATTTTACGTACTCTTACTTTATTAGTTCCTTAATATATTTGTCACGGAAAAATAGAATGCCATGTGGCTCAGAGATTTTCACTTTTTAACAAAACACCCGCTTAAAATTTGAAAACAAATCCTCTCTCTCTTCTCATGCTCCCCCTTTCTCCTCATCCTTTCGCTCTCTCTCCTCATCCTCTCCATCGAGTCATTTCTTCACATTTTCACCCACCCTTCCTCTCTCTTCTTTCCATCTCTCATAAACGCCTCTCCATTTCTCACCCTATATCTCTTTCTGCCACCTCAGTCCTTTATCTGCTTCCCTCTCTCCCTCTTTCCCGCGTTATCTTCCTATCCTCCTCCTTACCCCTCTTTCCCTGCCTCTTTCCATGTTTCTCCTCCCTTTGTCCCTCCTTCCCTCTCTCCGTCCCTCCTTCCCCGTCCCTCTCTTCTTCTTCTCCCTCCCTCTCTCTGTGATCAATCCTCTCTCCTCTTTTTTCCTCTCTTCTCATTCCATCTCTCATATCCTCTATTCTAATCTATTCTTCCTCGTCTCTTGTCTCCCCTCCCTTCCTCTCCTCTCCTCTCTCCGTTCCTCTCTCTCTGTCTCTCTCCTCTTCTCTCCCCTTCTGTCCTCTTCTCTCCTCTCTTCTTCTCTCTCCTCTCCTCTCCCCGTTCCTCTCTCTGTCTCTCTTCTCTTCTCTCCTCTTTTCTCCTCTCTCCCCTCCTCTGCCTCCTTCGCTACGTCTCTTTTCTTATCTTCTCTTTTACCTTTCCTCCTTTCCCTTCTTGTACTCTCCGACAATTGCATCCAATACTTATTTACAATGTTCAGTAAATAATAGTAATGGTAAGCGAAACATTCGGATATGAATTATCAAAAATAATGTATTGTTTGTAGATTTATCAGTATATCACAACATCTATTATTAAAATTTATGGATTTGGGCATTAAATTAATAAAAAAATTGTATGTATTTGTCAAATGGACGGAGTAGTACGAATATATGATTGCACTCGTAATATATGATTGTTGGCTTTGATAATCACGAACAGAAGTTTTCCAATATGATTTGATCTTCTCTGTACGTTCTGAGAGCTGTCAAATAGGGAAATATTTATTGTCAATGAGAAAAAAAATTCCTTTCGGTCACAGTCATGAACTGCTTATTCTTCTCGCGTAATAATCTGTTCAGAATGCTACCAACAAAGATCTCCCCAGATAGTTTGGACATCCTGCAAGCCCGATATATTGTACCCTAGAAAAACATTTGCGCTTACTGCAATGATTTTTTTCTTCAACAAATTTCTTACTACGAACTAATTATTATGTACTAATAAAATGTATTAAGTATTCCTCTTCATCATTTTCAGAGGTAGTAATGAATGTGAACCTGTGCAGAAAGTGATATCGTATTGTAATGGGTTTAAATAAGTAAAAGGCACAATATGCTCACGATTTTCAGTTTACTACCAATGTACTACAGTTAAAAAATTAAAACTATCAGTGGTGCTTTAACATCTCGTACTTTGTCACGTTATTTATAACTTTTGCAATTTTCGGAAATTCGGAGTGTTCAACGAAACATGCGCGATCTTTTAAGCGTCTTTTTCGCTTTCCGATTAAAAAATAAAGATGGAGCTGAATGTAGATAATACTTTTTTAAATTGTCTATATTTCTCCCAAAACTACGCGGAAACAACTCGTATTCTCAAAACGTTTACATGATCTTATTTAAATATCTGTTTCTGAAGAACTTATTTCATTACGAAAAAATCTCTATCTCCAATATTGTACATGTAGGAAGACGACGGGAGATGCAGAAAGGGGGGCCGACTGTTTTTTACCGTAATCCAATTTTTCGGCATGGAGAACGCACAAAATGTGTAATTTGTGTATACAGCATGTAATTTTCTACACACAGGAACAAGATTCACTTATTTCATATCAGAGTTTCGCAATTTGTGGTTCAGTCGAAAAATTCCCGTCTTTGACCATATAATTACAATATATTCTCTGTACTACTTAAGTAGTATGGAAGGTAGTAAAAATATAGTTATTTTCGATGTACCTGTAGATGTTCCCAGTGCTGATGAAATTCATGAAGTGTCGTGCTTCAAAAACGTTTAGAGTAATTTACTAAATAACGTTCTGTTTCCTTCTGAAAAACAAATTATATTCTTGTGAACAATGAGGAATGTACTTGTTACATTTTGTATCTGTAAGTCTCTTTAGCTGAACTTTCACTCATTTCTAAGGGTAATATTTCTTAGTTTCTTAAAGGTATTCTTATATCATGTTGTGAGAAAGTATGTTTTAAACATGTTTTTTTCACACAAGTCGTTTAAAAGACAAAAAACAATTAAAGCATGGCGACAAAATTGTATGCGTTTAAAAAAATATATTTATTGATCCTTGATCGACAAAAATTTGTCTTTCAAGGGTATAGATATTATATTAACATCAAATACAATGTGAGGAGAGACTTAAAAAGTAACCTCTGAACATACTATTGGCATATGTAACTATTTTATTTTATTTTGGAGAGACCTAAAGATCTGAAAAATAAACATTGGTTTTAAATAGAACATAATACATGAACCTTTATACAATAAATAGCAGATACAGGGATAAAAGTTAACTGTGGTGAATGTAAGAGATCTTATGAATAACGTGAAGTGTTTTTCCAAGTTGAAAAGATAAATAAGCAGGTAAAGAAGAAAGGGAAGTATAGAATGTATCTGAGAGATGAAGGATCTTGGATTTTAAAGAAAGAATACAGAGATCATGTAATATTATATGTTTTTTTATAAACCAATCGTATGCATTGAATTCTGATGCACTAATAAAGTAATTGATCTCAACGTTTATTGGTACCAATAAGGTGCATTTTAAACCCCTCTTTTTAAGATAATTATTATGTAATACGAAAGAGAAATGTACACAATTAAATGCTCGATTCTTTGAACAGTAATTCGTTTTATTATTCAAACTGCGTCCACCTTTAATATTTTTAATCTGTTATAGAAATGTTCGACTTCACTCAAGCTTGAATTTAATATTAGGCCATCTAGATAGCTTTCAGTAAACTAAAGAGATGTCAGAGAAAGCTGATAAACGCGAAATTTCTTATGTTGTAATCAATTTAATTGTAAGATTTAAGGTGTTACTCCCAGAGACTATTGATTATTGGAAATACTCTCGTCCATTAAGCCATCAACGCTCCCTAGTGTCCAAGCGGTGTCTTTTATATGTATCGTGTCTTCAGTGCCAGACTTCACATGCGCGAAATCTATTGCCCGGCTTCCCACTTCTGAGCAATCACTGAATACATATAGTTTCGAATCTCTCCACTAGTCCGCGCTGGCTTTCACGTTCTGTTACGTCCGGGTTCATTCCACTGGTGCTCCTTGTGGCGTGTTCTCGAAAGAAGTGTGCTGGAGAGATTTTTTTCTTCATTCTAAGAAAACATAGTTTCATGAAGTATTGTAGGAATAATTTTCCCGTAAAAAATATGCTATGTAAGGTAAAAGATTTTTGAAATTTTGTGCAGAAACTGAAGTCAAAATGAACTAAAAAGATAACAAAATAAAATATGTTAAGTTATAAAAATTATTTAATTTTTTTTCGAAAAAAATAAATATATACACGTGCGGAACGAAATATTTTTTTGTAAAACCAACAGGGAAGTAAGAGTTTGTTTGGATGAATCTACTTAACTTATTATTACTATATCAATCTTAATTTATCGTCTATAATGTTTAGTAGTTGTTACATATAGTTAAGAATGTATACATAAATTAGGGAAATAATTTATTAGCTGATGAGATCATTATTCTCGGGAAGAATTATATTATTGTTAATAAATCCTTCGATAGGGGCAAAATGTGATTTTTGTCAATCAAAATTATATTTTTCATTCCCTTTCGGAATTAAATGCTTTACTAAATGAAAGCTAGTGCAGTATCTAACACGGTAATTCTTTTACAACTGACGTATTTTCAAAGGAATCATAATTATGTCAAGTTAAATTAGTGAGCAAAGTATTATTTAAATGTACTAGCAAAAATGTGATTGGAACTAACATCATAATGCCACTTTATTTACTCCAAATGCAGTTCTTCGCTACTTCGTTTACATGTTGCGTTTAGTAATTGATTTCCACTGAAATCGCTGAATAGAAATAAGTAAAATTTTCTTGGGACATTTCTTATTAATAGTTACGCTTTGTGTCACATACTTGTATGACTTGTTTTTATGTGTTTGTCATTGTTACGAGACAGGGATGAGAGAGCAATTTTTGAGGAATACGTCTGGCTTAGGCGGAAAATTATGATAATAAGTATTAATATTGTGATTAATAATGGCAAGAGACCATAGGGTTTTACTTGCTCCATCAAACCAAGAGATTGAATGTTTATAATGTTTATAAATTCAATAATGAAACATTACAGATGGAAGGGAAATTGTTTTAAAATTATGTCACAATATTTTGCCTGAATATTAGAATTATCGATATAATACATTTTTTTATAAAAGTAGGCAGGAAAATATTATTTTTGAAGTATGACATTTTGTAAGAAGGTATATTGTTAGACAATGAATCTATGGATATCAAATTCTCAATATCATAAATTATGAGGATGACGACATTTTACAGTTTCATGAGCGATGTGTTTAAGAGACCAATAAGAAAAGAAGGATACGGGAAACAATTAGCGGCGCCGTGCGGCACGTGTTGTGCGAACCAAGGAAGCCCGTGGGGCTGCGAGGGGGGGGGGAGCATTCGCGCTCCGTGGAGCGCGTCGCCCAGGCGCCCGCTGGATGGCGCTGGTTGTGCTGCCACGTGCGCCCGGGTCCCCCCTCCCCCAAACCCCTCGTCACATGTTCCGTCCCGCACTCGGGACGCCATTGATTAATTGAATACGTCATTGAGAGATGATTATAAATAGGGGAAGATTTTG
The DNA here is from genome assembly GCA_038098605.1 of Gryllus longicercus. Lineage (NCBI taxonomy): Eukaryota > Metazoa > Arthropoda > Insecta > Orthoptera > Gryllidae > Gryllus > Gryllus longicercus. The sequence goes on from JAZDUA010000004.1 coordinate 1,183,284, forward strand.
ATGAACAAAAACATTGCCAAAAATGATCAATAAAATGCTCTTAAAATGCTTTAATAATGCTCTAAAAACAAAGAAAAATGACGTAAAAAAATATCAAAGACACTTCAGATGAATGGTTGTGTGTACATATATTACTGATGTTATTGAGGCTTCTTCCTTTTGTTCAAGCGAACTCAGCTTGCAAACGTTGGATTTGGACTGTTCTTTAAAAGAAAATCTCTGCCGTTATTTATTGCGAAATCGGCCGGATGGTTGACAATGGCGCCGATAAACGTCATAGGAATTTTAGATTACGTAGTACTCCAGCTGACATTACAATATATGAGCGAAGAAATCGAATAGGTTACTCAGGAAGTCTGTGGTGAACATTTGTTGTACCTCGTCAATATTGTTTAAAGCAAGTGCCATTAAAATTAAGTCAAAATAGATTAAATCGGCGAAAACGCAGTAAAAATGACGTAAAATAGTAAAAAATGACTTAGTAGTCGAAATCGACGAAAAATGCAACCAAAAAAAACTATAAAAATGGGTAATTTCGTTTCGTCATAACACGAAATGACTTTCTGTACTAAACGGCATTGCTCTAAAGTGAAAAATTCATTAAAATCCGCTCATTAGCCCATTAACCCATTATTAGCGTCTTGGTCTTCCTTTCAATAGCAAGTTTTCGATAAGCATTAAAAGGATTTGTATCTCAATACTGCATGTATGCTGCTTATGATTATCTCTGACGGAGATCCTTGATTAGAAATAATCCGCGCATGAGGATCCAACCTTTTAGTTAAGAAAACATTCTCTCTGCAATAAAATGAGTCAGTTGGGTTTCTAGATAGATTTTAGTTGTAAACCATCTCTTACTAGGCATATTTTTAATGAAAATGCAAGAATGAATAGTTTGGGCGACTATCATGAACATCTCCTAGAAATTTCAGGTAAAAATCGTTAATCATTTCCAGAAGCAATATGAAGGGATTCCTGTAGTTCAAATTATTACAAACATAATTTAAAAAATGCCAAACATGCGGCTTCTAAGTCGTCACTGTCACGATTCTCCTCCGTGACACATTTATTCCTTCCGCTCCCACCCACAAGGCGCTCGCGTCCTCGGTCATCGTTCTGCGCGCTCGGCGTGGTCGGCACGCGCTGCAGCGCGTCCTCCGAGGCCCTTACGTCACTTGCGCACTGGGGCGAAGACGCGGGCGCATGCGGCTGCGCGCGTGTGGCCCAGCGCCGGCGCCCGCTGCCAATCGCGTTCTGCCCCGCCGCCCCAGGACGCCTCCGCCCGCGCACCGCCCCCGCTCCGCCCGCGCACCGCCCCCGCTCCGCCTCCGCTCCGCCCCCGCTCCGCCCCCGCTCCGCCCCCGCTCCGCCCCCGCTCCGCCCCCGCTCCGCCCCCGCTCCGCCCCCGCTCCGCCCCCACTCCGCCCCCGCTCCGCCCCCGCTCCGCCCCCACTCCGCCCCCGCTCCGCCCCCGCTCCGCCCCCGCTCCGCCCCCGCTCCGCCCCCGCTCCGCCCCCGCTCCGCCCCCGCTCCACCCCCGCTCCGCCCCGCTCCACCCCCGCTCCGCCCCCGCTCCGCCCCCGCACCGCCCCAGCTCCGCCCCCGCTCCGCCTCCGCTCCGCCCCCGCTCCGCCCCCACTCCGCCCCCGCTCCGCCCGCGCACCGCCCCCGCTCCGCCTCCGCTCCGCCCCCGCTCCGCCTCCGCTCCGCCCCCGCTTCGCCCCAGCTCCGCCCCCGCTCCGCCCCCGCTCCGCCCCCGCTCCGCCCCCGCTCCGCCCCCGCTCCGTCACCGCTCCGCCCCCGCTCCGCCCCCGCTCCGCCCCCGCTGGGCCCCCGCTCCGCCCCCGCTCCGCCCCCGCTCCGCCCCCGCTCCGCCCCCGCTCCGCCCCCGCTCCGCCCCCGCTCCGCCCGCGCACCGCCCCCGCTCCGCCTCCGCTCCGCCCCCGCTCCGCCCCCGCTCCGCCCCCGCTCCGCCCCCGCTCCGCCCCCGCTCCGCCCCCGCTCCGCCCCCGCTCTACTCCGCACAACTCTAACACCGCCCACCCCCGCACCGATCACGTCACCGCCCTAGCCTCGCTGACGCCCAGCCCACTTCCTCACTATTGCCCCGCACCATCCGTCCTTCTCCCCTCCCCGCCTATCGCCCAATCCTTCCTTCTCCCCTCCCCGAGCAGTGATGTAATCTGCCAAGTAACCTGATCGCTATAAGAGGAAGGGCGTCTTCCCCAAGCCGATTGCGCTTCTTGGAATGTTGCTTCTGTAAAGAGATAAAACTGGAGAAGGTGACTCAGGGCATCAACGAATACCATATAAGTGTTTTTGACAGGGAGATCCTAAGGCTCGAGTCCCGACAATGGCAGGATTTTCGACGCTAATTACATAGCTAGGTCGAATTCGGTCGCTGGCTGGAGGAGAATTCAAGCGGCCGGTTGCTCTGATCGGGAGTTTTCCGTGGTTTCTCCTATCAATGCGAGGCGAATAACGGAGCAATATCCATAACCACGGATCACGCGCCATCATTTATTCCCCTTCTTTTTCTTATCGCCACCCCTTTCTTGTATTCACGTACTTTTACATTCACTACACTACCGCACATGCCGAGAGACCAGGCGGGAGCTTAGAGCGTCCCAGCTGGGGCGGTGCGTCGCTGGTGGGAGATACCTGGTGGGGAAACCCCGTTACCCGACGTGTAGGTCGGTTCCAGTTCTCACCATCCAGCGGGGGAATATCACCACCACCTCCTAAAGAAAAAACACACACTACATTTACGGGATTAACGATGCAGTTGACGCGTCCGGAGACTCGAAGTAATCCATCAATCAATCCATGCTGATTGCGCGTCTGGAATATTGCTCCAGTAAGGTGCATGTCTTCACTGGGGGCGAAAATGAGTAATTCGGCTTGTGACTGATGAAATGTGTGGTATTTGGTATGGATGGTCGACTGGCTACTCCACCGTTCTCGGCTATTAATTACGTGTCTGAAAGTTGACAACAGAAAATTAATGCTAAATGCAAGTACGTTTTGGTGACTAGATGGGCTACGAGTGTTCTCTTACTACAAAATAAGTTACGATACCCTCTCATAAACGTTTAATAACTAATTTGGTTTGTTTGTTCCATAGTGTTTGTACTTCATTCATTGTCTGAGCCACCCACGCCGGTGAGAAATCGCGCGTCCTTTACTCAACCTTTCAAAGCACTTCCCCGGCGCGCGCTCTGCGACTGCTGTCGCAGACCTCTGAGTCACCTGGGCAGGCTCGCCCCAATAAGCACCGCCTATTAACTTGTCCCCAGGTCGCCTCTACCGCCTCTCACTTTCACTGCCTCCGCCTGCCCCGCCCTCTTGGCCACCGCTGCGGAGGCCTCCCACGCGACCGCTGCGGAGCTTCGCTTGTCTCCGGGTGCCGAGAGGAAGACATTGCTCTCCGCCGTCGATTCCGCTCCATTAAAACAAGTTGTCAGGAGAGTTAGAAGATGTTAATTAAACAGAGATCAGAGATTATAAGTATAATATTAAATAGAGTGAGAAGATACAGCCTAAACTCTTCCTAAAGCTTACATTTGTGATCATTTATCAACTACTGATGCTTAAGGAGATCTAGTGATAGGACATTAAATGGTGACGGTGGTGGTTCAGATTACGCTACTCTATATGTAGAAACTCGACGTCGGTATAGAGTCCTAAATGCAAAGAGTAGCGTACTCCTCAATTTTAAGTCCTTTTGCGATGAGAGTGCTGACTGAGCATTATTGTGTGTTTGGAGCGCACCAATGTCGCCAAAACCAATAATAATATTCTGAGGTTCTTGCGTATAATTTTGATACTTACCAAGCCCTCTGAAATCGCCAATTGTATAAAATCGATATTAATCGTGCAACGTTTCTTGAACGATGACCTTGCTTCACCTTCTCTGCACAATAAGCAGTTGAAGGCCAAAACTAACGGCAACATTCCAAACACATCTTCACTGCACAAAATAGAAATCCGTTGAAGGGGAGAACTTCTGCCCGTGGTTTTCTCCAAAAACGTAAAGAAATGACTCTAGCAGGTGAAGATCTAAAACACGAGATACGTCGAACTCCTGAGAAAGTTGGAACGCAAATTATTGAGAAAGTTGCGAAGACTTGGCTGATTCCTCAGAGATTGGCATTGCTTCGTAAAATCTAGTAACCGATTTCGCAACTAATACCCCCATTCTACCCGAATTTCTTCAATCCATCGTTCAATAAAAGTTGCGCTAGTAATACAGATATTTGAATGTCATCTTCGTTTTTAAATTTTCTAATAGTTTCGAAATTAGTAATTCGTTATAGCCGACCAGAACAGAAGGCAGTTTTGTTCAAATAACAAAAAGTAATTTCGCAAAAACTTGAATTTATTTCACGATACAAAATTGCATTATATTCTGTAGAATTCTATTGTTTTATGGATACTTTGAAAGAGAACGACGAGAATCTAATACGGGATGACGAATGTACATTTAGATTGTTAGTGTTTACACATTTTCTCTAATCCATATTTAAGACGGTATCATTTATATCCACAATGTGTGTCGTGTGTCTCATTTAAATATACAATGGTCTTTGAATGGAGAGAATCATTGCAGGCCCCACGAACACCGCGGTTTTCAAAGTGTTAATGTGCACGAAATTCCTTGTAATGCCTTCAAGTGTTATAATTTCTTAAATGCTGCCTAGCAACGCTGTCGGGTGAGAGGATAATAAGTGGGTCGGTCGTTCAGATTGCGCTACTCTGTCTCTAGGCAGTGTAAGTAGCCACAGCAGGCAGTGAGCCGTGCGGCGGCGCGCGAAGCTTCGCTACTTTCTCCGGGAAGTGGGAATCGAAGCGATCCTCCTCCACTGATCCGCCACACTTCCTTAATGGATGCTTCAGTTTACGACACTTGTTAAATTTGAAACAGTTTTTTCAGGTTCGTTGCGATGGGAAACTGGGTTACTTCGTTCTGTTTTGCCGTTATGCAAAGAAATGGCACTCACTCACACTCTTCACAAATGACGCCGCGTATTCGTAATGAACAATATAAGGCGTAATGAACGGATTATTCAGCACTGGAAAACTAATTCCTATACGAGGCAGTTACGTGTAAGATAATTGTTTTTGCAATAGTCGCAAAGAGTAATTTATGAAAAAAATTGTCCTCGACTTCCCTTAACTGTGTTCCATTAAGTCAATATTGCTGTAAAGTAGTGGTGTTTTGTTTTATCATTCATATCACAGCATTTCAATTGTTCATTAAACCCACGAAAATACGTTGCCATTTACATATAGTCTAAAACAAACGCGGTTTTCTCAGGATTTATAAAATATCACTTATGCCGTTCTAGTTTTTACCCTTTCATACCTGAAATTCCTTATGCTGTGAAAATTTCTCGAAAACCTTGTAACTTTGATTAATCAAAATACACGGTACGTCTCTTTGGCCTACACATCGATTGCTACTCTTGCTCAATTACTCGCCTTTCGTCCATTATCAAAGCGTATTAGCAAGTACATTTCATTTTTTTCAAATTTTATTCTTAAGGACCGATGTTCCCCATTGACCGATATTTGTGTAATTGTTGGATATAAATACTATTTTATTAAGGAAAAACGTTTTTACAGATATTTTATTGCCATAGGTCACACTGAACTTCCGCAAACAATTACTTTTTCTGTTTTATGAAATCAATTGTATTTGTTATTACAGCGTATAAATGATTATACCAACCTGTTATAAATAATCCAGAGATTTATTATAAAACCTAACATTATTTCTACAGTAGTCCAATTATCAATCATATATTTAGAAGTCAAACATTGAAGATAATACATAAACTATATAAACAATTATTTTATTATATAAGGGTACAGAGAAACTTCCTACAGAAATAATATAACAACTCTGTCATACTATGAGTTTTATTTAACTAATCATTAATAGTCAGGATAAACTTTCCTAATTCTAATCATAACATAAATTAAATTTTGTCACATTGAACTGCAGTTTCTACTCGTTTAATGATTCAAGCAATAGAATATTTTAGGACGTATTTTACTCTCAGTTAATAAAGGAATTTCATGAAGTAAATTTAATTAGTTATTATAACATTAATAATTGTGTATGAAAGATTGTGTCCGTTATTCCATCACTTTTTCCTACTATTTATATCAGACAGTGACTACATTAATTCCCTCTTGTTTCTTCTCGAATTACACAGTCACACACAAAAACAAGATATCAGCCCTAAATACTTCACACATGTTTCTCTTTGTATGTTTTCGCGATTTTAAAAAAACTTAGTGGTGGCGCATTTCTGGTTTCGAATTTGGATCCATCACGTAGACATATTGTACATAGAGAAACATGTGTCAAGTCTTTGGGTCTAACAACAAGCCCGGAAAACAAAAATATACAATTTCACGATGTTTTTCTTAAAACAAAAATTGGCGGGTGGTGGCGCTATTCTGGTTCAGCTTAGGATTCAGCGCATCGACGTTCGAACATAAACATGTGTCAAGTCTTTGGATCTGTTACTTTCTTTATTTTGTGTCATTATTAAAAATTTAAAAAGTAAATATCATTTAATATAATAATAACTAATAAATTTATACCTTTCCCTTAGCTTTCGTCTGGATTTCGGAAAAATCAATCAATAGCCTTCAAAAATATTGACATTGAATGGTTTTCTGAAAACACTGAGTACTAGAACCAAAATACAAGAACCGGTTAAATCACATACTTCCAAATTCTTCTATTTTAAATCATTGAAGAAAAACGTGTCGTTTCTAAGATTGAAATAGTGTGATTACAATTTCTTCACTGAAGTTTCAAGCCCGTTGATTAATGGTCGGTGCGTTACATAACTTATAATCCCATGAAAACTCCAAGAAAACCTAATTTACCACCGAAGTTGCAATAGCCTTGCCGACCCCACTTCGCCGTTATTTCGCCGCGGCAACGGCACGACGCAGTTTCCCGGCAGGTCAAGCCGTCACGCGGACACGGCGGTCACGAGTGGCACGCAGCTCCTTAAATAAAAGCCCCCGCCCCTCCATTGGCTCATTACGCAGAGATCAGGTCCGCCTAATGAGGTTGATGTAAACTCTTACGAGGCGAGCATCCTTCATTTGGGAAAATAAACCCCGAAGAGCTTAATTTTGAAAAGCGCCTCGCGGGCCTGCTGATGTTGCTTCTGGGAGGCCCTTGTTGTCAGGCGACCCCAGTAAATCTCTTGGTGAAGGAAGCGAACCCGGTTGCAAGCTAACGTGAGATCTGATGGAGTGTGGGGATTGGCCTGAGAATCGTCCGTCTTTGGTAGGTACCCGGGTGCATAGGTTGATTGAGTCTGGCATAATTCACAAGGAGCAATTCGATTTGGAGAAAGTATCAAAGTTTAAGATTCGGTTAAATCAGTTGTTACATTATCATAAATGAAGAACATTCGGAGTTTACTTATATGGTAGATCTAACGGGGTTTTAGAAGGCATTGTCTCATTAAAATCTTCCTTGAAAAAAATATTTTAAGTGTTTAAAGCAGTAACAAGAAAAACCTCACCTCCCTCATAAAGCCTCCCCTTGACCCTAAACGTTAATACCTCGATTTTTGTGAAATGTGGATATTCTTGTAACTATGTATGTCTTCTTCAAATTTATGATTAGGGTCAGACAGACTTGCACCAAAATCTAGATATTGACATTTACTATGGGAGGCTATCTTTGGATAATGTGACTTATCTCGTCACTGCCCCAAGCCCTTCATGTAATTTTTAACAAGTGTTGTGTGTGTTTTTCTTCCGAATTTCTGTATTTCTACTTTTGAAGGGGATTTGATTTGATTTGATTAACCAGAATTGGTGAAATATTTACTGAAATCATATTTTAATTGATGAAATAAGTGATGACTGGGTCGTGGTAAAATGAGGGGCTGGGGAAACAAGAAAACCCAGAGAAAACCTGTATACTAAGAGAATAAAAAGTAATTGCAAGTGGTGCAATGAGAGACAGAATTAACATGAGAACCCAGAGAGAAAACCTATCGTGCGCTCCCTATGTCTTCTGCCACATTGAAGATTTAATATGCGTTTTCTTATGAGAGCGTACTAACTAAATAAATGTCTCTGAGTCGCTTAGACAAATGAGTATAGTTTTCTCATTTAATAAAAAAAATGTTATTGTTATGATATGGAGATGAAATGTTGAAAAATCGTATTAAAGGGAAGTCAAATTTTCAATCGGTAAACAATGGCCATATTGAATGTAATACAATGTGAAAGTGGAAATAAATCAAATGAAAAATTATAATTTTTAAGAGCAAATTTGTGAATAAACATTAAACATTTTGAAGAGTCTTTTTAAAATGTCTAATAGAATAGGCGCGGAGTAAAATGAAAATTGTGAATGCTTAATGGTAATTTACAAACACCTCACAGAATCGTGTACCCGTGATAGGTTACACCAGCAAATGTTGCTCATGGACCGACCCTGCGTCTACGAGGTGCAAAATCAGCGTGCTGAACTGCCGGCCTCTCCGCTCGCCGGTCGCCGTGCGTCGGAGGCCGGCGGAAAGGACGTCCGGGTGAGGGGCCGTGGGCGCGGATGACCGCCCCGCGCCCTGGCGGCCTCGCTCGCCAACAACAACAGCGCCCTCTTAACTCACGCGGCCGGCGCGGCGGAGGGGGCGGAGGGGGGCGGGCGGGGGAGGGCGGTGGCCGGGTCGCGCCGGGCGTCTCCCGCCTTTCGACCTTCAGAAGGCTCCGGCTGCTGCTGCTGCTGCGGCCGCGCCGGGCGCCGGTACGGTAGGCAACCCGCTGCACGCTGGTCACAGTGGGTGCTGTTGCAAGAGTTCTCGTATTTTTTATCTTTCTTTTCATGAAAAATTCTACCGCATCTCATTGTTTTTCGTTTTCCTTAATGTTTCTATTGGATTGTTATAAATTATATTTTGTTTACGATTTTTCTATGTCAATTAGTTTTCTAATTGTATCCGTATACTCTACCTTTTAATTTTTTTTTGTATTTCTCGGAGAATTTTATATTTATGGTCATATTTTTATTTCTAAATATATTTTATAAATCTATATGTTGTTTTAACTATTACTACTGTTGGCTATTATTTGGCAATAGTCCCTCATCTTATGATTAATCCTTTTTACTTCTCATTATTTTCATAAGTGTGTAATGTTTGTTGTACTTTGGTTACGCACGTATTTTTCATTGAACAGTCAATTAGTTACATAACAAACAATATTTGCGAGTAAAATAAAGAGAGGTAAGTAGCAAAGGACATCGAATCTCAAATCTTCGCTCGACGCAAATTGGATCACTAGAACATTGACCCTGTGAAGAAACAAGCTAAAACGACCATGAATGTGTTTTTAAATCTGCTCTGCTTATGGCACGAAGTGGCTCTCTTCCCGCGAAATCCGAATGTCATTGCCAGCACCCTCACTCTTACCCCGAGGCCCTGCCCTCCTCCCACCCCTATTCTTTCGGATCGCACAACCCACCCTGCCAGTCCTATCATCCAGCTCGTCCAGTCCCCTTTCCTCCTGCTGACCCAGTCTCCACCAATGATTCCACTATATTCGGTCCCGCAAATACTCCTCCGGGATCGGATGCTTCCTAAGACTCTTCTCCAAGACCTCAGGCGCCCGAAAACAATGCTAGGGAAAGTAGTAAATTATATTCAGAGCAATGGGCGTGTGGAAATAATTTGCCATACCCATATGAGATCTATGCAACATTCGTTTTCAGCTCTTCTGGTACTCCACAATTAATCTATTTAGGTATTGAACTGTCTTTCATTAAAAATCGAGTAAAACATTGACCGTGCGACATACTACATCTTTCAGATTTCGTCTGCAGCTAAGTATAGCTTTTTTCCTTTTAGCCTTCTCACAATTCCGTTCAATTCCGCTGATGAGACATGTTCCATGCTTCACGTATTGCCTTGTCGCTCTCTGTTGCGCATTTTGGCGTGTGGAGCCGTTGGCGATTGCGGTCTGCCTCGCGGGAAACGCGCGAGTCACGGCCGTGGGCGGCGGGACGCGCCCTGGCGGCGGAGGCGGCGGTTGCGCATGGGGCGGCCGCCCTAATATAGCTGCGTGGGTCGCTTGCACGCGGCCCCGAACCCCTGAGTCATTTCGCGTCGGCCGCGCTGCCGTCCGTGGAGGCTGCGGCGGTGGAGTGGGGCGCGGGAGATACGAAGAGGTGCGGGCGAGGTGGAGACAACGATTGGTGATTGAGTATTTCCGTAACTGATTTGATCATTTGTCCCGTAAGTGTAGTGCGTGTTTTATCGAGGAAGGGAGCGGTGTTTTTGCCACGCAGGGTGGTGAGATCCGGCGCCGACCTGCACGTCGTTTTCGTTTGTTTTTTTTCCACCCAAGGATGTCCCACCCGTGGGACACCGCCCCAGATCGAACAAGCTCGAAGCTCCCCATTGGCCTGCTGACATGTGTGGTAGTGTAGCTCATGTAAGTGTTACTGTAAGTGTGTTTGAGTTACACAAGAGAATAGGACAAGGAAGGCGAAGGAAAAATCGTGCCCGGATCGTGACCGATTTGTTAGGGTATTGCTCCGGCATTCGCCTCACATGGATCGGAGAAATCACCGAAAACTACCAATAAGAGCTACCTGACGCTACAATTAGCCTCCCGACAGCGGCGTAATTCGTTCTAGCTATTGTATTTATCTAGTGTCAAAAATACTGACATCGTCGGGTCTGGAACCCTGAGAGCTTGCTGTCCGAAGCTCTGCGAAATGATAGGTAATAGGGAAGTGCTAATGAAAGAATAGTGGCAGGAAGGGGAACGAAGAGAACGACTCATGAAAGTAAAGGGGAGGTCATGACGGAAGTGAAAGAGATTAATCTTCGTATTTACTACTGCCGTAAGGAACTGCAGAATATCATTCCCGTGTTTAGAATAGTATATTCGTTCGCTTGAATCTCTGTCGAACTGTTAAAAAAATAATAAATTTGATCAACTTGCTTCCTAACGTAAAGGATTTCTAGTTCGGAACCTTTATTAATTAATTTGTTTTCTATCTTCAAGCTATGAAGAAATAATACAACTATAAAGATTGTTGTGAGATTCATACTCTTTCCCTATCTTTTAGTAAAGTTGGAAGAAAATAGACAAGATACGAAATAGATTCTTTCTTTTTATTCTTCATCCAACATGAGTTATTCAACTCACTAGCAAGTGAAATTACTTCATAGAGCGATACCAATAATAAAGACAAACGTAAATAACAAGAGGCCGTCCCGGTGACCGAGTTCGCTAAGTTATGAGTTCAGTAGCGAGGTCTGTTCTGGAGGTGGAGTCCTACGTAGGCATGGTTGATTACCCGTGAGTTGTGTCATGGGAGTTCTTCCACACACCATGCATCACTCTTCCAATATATCCCTTCGCACATGGCTCATTCGGGGGACGTAGAAACTTGCATATTCTCGCTGTAGTCGGACGGTATGAGTTCCCAGCCCTTCTCTCCGGCATTAGTAAGGCTTCTTGCTGCCAGCGGCGCACGATATAGGCTAACGAAACAGGGCAGTGCTGCCCCTTGGCTATGGTCTGATACCATCCCATTAACTTGTGTCTAGTCTAATAACACCCGGACCATGCCAGGTAACGCTGGAAATAAACTCAAAATAAGGGCTCAAATCTACTAATTTTGACAGTAATAGAATTAGGTCGTCATCTCTCTACGTTTGAACAAACTTTTTCAACATTGAATGAATCAAATTGAATTTTTCTGCTTTTTTTTGCAAGATGTAACTATAATTAGCGTATTTTCTCGAGTTACATTATTATCACTTAGGTTTGAAATGACCATATTACTTTGCATGACTAACAACTCTTTATCCCGAAGATGAGTCGGTACAGAGATCAAAAGTCTCCACCAATTATGAAGCCCAGAACTACATAGATTCTACTCTTGTACTTCCGAGGCTCAGATTGTGTTACATTGCAGTTTAAATTTTTTTAAAAATGCACTGAGAACATAATACGTATACGAAAATAGAATTGCGAAACGTATTTGCGTGTGACTCATGAAATGTCTTCAAACAAAATTTCTCTTCTTGAATAAAGGAAAGGGTCGTGTAAAGAGATGGATTCCATGGGCCTGTGCCGGATGCACATTCCAACGCCTGAGGTGAGGAGACGGAACAGAAAGAGCCCTAGATGACTGACAGGACACTTGCACAAGGCACCAAAAGAAACAAATTTCCTTAATCTGGCCAGTTTTTCTTTGTGTGTATTAAATCTAGAAGTCAATGAATTGCAAAGACATATGAAACATTACGCTATAAGTTAACTAAGAACATGGAAGTATCTAACATTCATAATAGCAACGAAGGTTAGGAGCTAATGCGTCAATAGAAACAAAAAATATAAATCTGCCAAATGTGTTCAGTTTTCCTGGTGATTTCATTTGAAAATGTTATGTAAATCAACATATAGTTTAAACATCGTAAATAAGCTGTATCCAAGTCTTTCACATCTATTATAGAATAAATTGTGATTAACTTTATAAATCAATTCCCTGAAATATTACATAAAAATGACCGTTTGTTACTACGACAAGTATTAATTGGATGCGCTCTCCTTAAAAAATGTGCCGCTATGGAGGTGATTTCTATTGTGTCATGCAAGTGTATGACATATTAGAAAGCACCACCTCACTAAATATTTGGTAAATCAATTTTAATCTTCCTATTAGTGCGTAAGTGGAAATTTCGTGAATGATGGTGACAAGAATTAGTACATTATAAAACATAAAGGAATTCGATGCGAGCCACCATTTTCGAAGTGTATAAAAACTTTCGGATAATTGGTATTTAATGATTACAAAAATATATTGATGACTGCGCTAAAATGATAAATTATCTTTATTGCTCGAGTTTCGTGGCCGTCTCAATGCACTGAGAGAATTTTTATTTATTCTATCGGACAACGCCATTACTTTGAGAATACATGTTCATTTATCTACTGATCAGTTTTAAGGAAGATTTTTTTCTTTGGACCTTATAATATCGCACTATTTCATCGTATTACGGATTTCATGCCGAAGTAGATGATGCATACCAGACTTCCTGAAGAGAGGCAGAACGAGAAAACATATAGCTTGTGCTACGACTAACCCAACAGTATTGGGGTGTGCTTCGCTCCGCTGCACACGCCTAACCATGTGGCGGTTCCGGTCTGCCTGCGAAGACGCCGCGCGTCAAGGTTAGTGACCGTGATGTTTTAATTGCCCTAAAAAATCGGCAACCTTTTTTTTTATTGCGATACATTCTCGGTGTGTTGCAAGAACAGCTCTGTCGACTACACGCATCGTCTTGATATTATAGATTAGCGATTTTCAAACTTTTTCTTGCATCGACCCCTTTACAAAAATAATTCGCTTCATCGACTAGCTTCAATTTTTCTATAACATAGAGCATAAAATAAAATCGTAGTACAAATAGTTGCCAATATATTGCAAATATTGTCATAGAATCGGACATAGAATGGGAACAACCGTTTTGATGAAATAATTTATTAGACTACCTAATGTTTTCTTTTTTGCACTATTATAGTATTCAATTTTTACAAATTTAAACGAGTTTTCATACACAAAATCACATATTGTATTTGATCAAAAGTTAAATTTTTATTCACGGGAGAATAATGAAATTCAAAAAGAGAGTCATATTTGTAATTTAATGTGAATGAAGCATGTTGAAGTTTCATATAACACAATTAATTACAAAATACTTTAGTACGTTGTTTTTGTTATAAATAGGATATTGATCTTAAATATACCAAAGAGCCAGGTGTATCTTTGAATATCGATCCCCTATCAACCCCTTGATCATCATTCAAAACTCATCAACCTCCAGGGGAGCGATGCAGACACGTTTGGGAACACCTGTTCTGGAGAGATGGAAATCATATTTCATGTACATGAATATCAGCAGAAACATTTGAGAAATACCGTATACATTGTTTAATGTCTGTTTTTACTTGAAGCGATCGAACAAGTTCCCTTCTTTGATTAAAAAACAAAAACTTTCTATGCGTCAAATTAAGCGTCTATTTATACCGTTCAAAACTCATTTCTGAGACAGAGAGTAAAGGAAATGGCAAGGGAAGGATCTTCAGCGATCCCATGTTGGAGATTTGAAATTAAGTCCACCCAATAAATATTTACTTTCAATTTTTTAATGTAATTTTTTATAAGAAGTTGTATATTTTCTCACTTTCAAAAGACGAATTATGGAAACATAAACGGCGGTAAGACTGAGCTTAACTGAGCACTGTCTTGATGTAGGTATTGCCTAACTGTAATAGCAAAGCAGCAAAGAGACAAAACTTAGTCTCAAAAATACACCGGTAATAAAACTACCAATTTCATGTTAAAATTCCTTTATAATCTGAACATAGTTTCTCCGTGTACTCTTTCGCTGATATTGTACAGCCAACTGATTTCAAAATAAAAGTATAATTAGTGCTAGTCATCTCCGACGCCGGGAGGGTTGGCACTCCTGGCATCGCCCGGGGCGTTCGCCCGCGGCTGCGCCCGCCCGTGGGCGCGGGGGCCGGTGAACCGCCGCCGGTCGCCGTTCGAGCCTTGCGCTCGCCATCGCCGTATAAGGCCGCCGCCGTCGCCAGGGCTGTCCAAACGCCACCCCCGCGCCGCAAATCTCTCGCACCCACGTGGTGCAGAAGTTAAGTTCATTCACAGACGAATGCGAATTTTGAGAATATACCGGCATGTCTTTTTGACTTTCATTCATCTCTCTGGAGTGTTAAATAATATCTTGTCACTCTGAATAATTCGAAAATGTCACACACTACTTGTTATAATTCTCCACAAAACGTGTTTGTGAGTGTTGAACTAACTGACAAACCTGATTTATAGTGCTTGCTTACCAGTTTAAACTAACACTAAAAGTCGTTATCTGCGACAACGGTGATTGTGTCGTGATATGCTGTTAACGCATGATCTGCAAATGCTAAATCAAATTGTGTGAAGGCTGTGGCAGTAGTTAGAAGATTACGGTTCCCTAGACCCCAAAATACCTCTCCGAAGAACATATTTTCCTCTGCCTGTAATTCGCCGTTAAATTCTGCCATTCCGCCGGGTGAAACGAACAAGGTCAGAGACGCGCGCTAATGTTTTAAACCAACGTCTTTCAGTACGGCACGATACCATCTACTTCAAGAAAGCAAAACAAGTGTAATAACCTAATTGCTCTCACGAACCCAAGTTACGACCGACACTTGGCAGTTTCATTCAGCTAACTCATCGCAGAACAATGAAGCGAGGAAATCACGGCACGCTTCTTCGCAGAACCGCCGAGTCGCGCCGCTCCGAGCCGCGCCTTTTCGCTAGCGCTCCCCGCGGCGATCGAGAGAACCACGTAGCTACGCCGTGGTTGGAGGCTGCACACAGTGTGATGTACACCAAGTATAAATGAACGTCACTTCATATTCTGAATATAATTGTCAAAAACAATTGTCGAATAAAGTGGCACGTACAAATATTCTGACAGACGCTAAACCAATTCAATTTTTGATGATCGGGAGAGACACGTAGCTATGTCGTGGTTGGAAGCTGCACACAGTGTGATGTACATCATATACAAATGTACGCCACTTCATATTCTGAATATAATTGTCAAAAACAATAATCGAATAAAATGGCACGTAAAAAAAGTCTGACAGATGCTAAACGAGTTCAGTCTTTGATGTTCTGGAGAGCCACATACGTACGTTGTGTTAGAAGGTTGAACCAATTTTATATACATTCGATCTAAATGAACGTTACTTTATACTCTAAATTTAATTGTCGAAAAGACTCCCCACGGTGGCGGATTTTTGACATTAGTTAGATAGGTAGGTTGAGATTACCTGACATCTCCTGGAGAATTCTAGAAATCAGCTGTTCTGATCGGCAGTTTTTCGTGGTTTCTCCTATCGACACCGGCCAAATACTGGAGCAAAACGTTCACAAACGGTCCATGGACCGTTCGCGATTTTTTTCCTCAGCCTTATCTCTTCCTGCATCCTTAAATTCACTCTTACACTTGCAAGCAGTATACAACACAAATTGGGAAACCAGTTGGTAACGTAGAATTTATCCCTGCTAAGAGCGATGCCATGTTGGTGAAAATATCTGGAGGGGGTAACCTGACATGGAGATGTGTCTGTCGGCGCCGGATCTCACTCTCCAGAGGGAGAAGAACACCTCCACGTCCCGAGATACAACATGCACAATATATGCTAGACTATCGAGCATATATAGTGTATCAGTTGCACCTTCATATAGCAGTTGCGTTAGCAGTTGACGCCCCCAAAAACAATTAATCAATTAATCGAGCGGGTAGATAGATATGTGTTGGGCGTAGTACGGAGCTCAGCACACGTACTTGGGGCATACTAATGGTAGAGAGAGGGAGAGGGCAAGAGAGCGATCGGCAGAGAGCGAGCGGAAGTTAGCGAGCGGAAGTCAGCGAGCGGAAAATAGCGAGCGGAAGAGAGCGAGAGGAATGAGCGAGCGGCAGGGTGCGAGCAACAGAGTGCGAGTGGAAGAGAGCGAGCGGAAGAGAGAGAGAGAGAGAGAGAGAGAGAGAGAAAGAGAGAGAGAGACATAGCAAGAGAGCGCGAAGCAAGAGAGCAAGCGAGAAAAAGAGAAAGATAGAGTTCGCCAGTGCGCCTCAAGAGCTTGCTAGGGGAGCAGGGGCGGCGGGCGGCGGGCAGTGGCAACGGAGCCCATTCATCACGAAATCCGAGCGCCGCCAGTCCCAAGGCACGACGCGCGGTCGCGCGGCGCGGGGCGGCGCCACGCCGCGCCGGGGCAGGAACGAGGGGTGGGAGAGCGACCTCGGCGCCGGCGCAAGGGTCACGGCGACGCGGGGCAAGGGGCGGGCGCGCTCCCCGCCCTGCGACAAGCAGGCGCATAGACGCCCATGCCCGGTTCGAGGTGAAGGTTGCTGGCAACAGGTGGGCGTCAACAACCTTTTTGTTTTTATACAATTTTTAAAGATGCATTACAGAAAGAGCAGAAATTGCTTCGGTAATTCGGTACTGTCTGTACTGTCTCTAAATACTGTAAAAAGATATTAGGTATTTGTACCGTTCTATTCGAAAAATGTTTCTTTCTAAAATTGCTTGGGGTATGAGAAAATTTCACAATCATTACGATGACATTTATGTTCGAAACAATTGCTTGCTATTATCCCTAAAATACTTGAACAAGTCATAATATGTTTCTATGAACTTCTAACGCAAATTGTTCGTTTAAATTTATGGTATTTTAATATATACCATTTTTATAATATATTTACTACGCTTTAAGGGAAAAAATTTTAAGCCAACTTATTTAGTAAGAAATTCTTTTTTGTGTATGACAACAAATAGGAGGTAACCAAATATTCGTATTTGTTATGAATATAAGAGTGTGTCTCTCCCATGTATCTCTACTTTCATATTATAGTACCACATAGATTGTAAATATTTTTGCTTTATAAAGATTGTACATTGGTGTACGAATCGAATGTTTGTTCGTCGTTTCAAGTGTCGTGTGAATGCATGTGCTAACATTTCCTGGAATGTGCAGAGCGGCGTCGCGCTGTGAGCTTTGGCCGGCAGCCAGCTCCACGGCGTGGTGCTCCCCGACGCGTCCTCGGACACGAAGCTGCTCGTCAGTCTGCGCCTAATGGGCCGGCGGTCTCCATTTGCCCACGAAGCTCCTGTTCTCAGCACTGATATCGCGTTCGTCTGCCTTCGGTCCCACACTACCTGCACCATCATTATCACCACCAGCGCCACCACCACCGCCGCCGCCTCCGCCGCCGCCACCACCTCCGCCTCCTCCGTCGCCGCCGATGCCGCCAATGCCGCCGCCGATGCCGCCGCCACCGCCACCGCCACCGCCACCGCCACCGCCACCGCCTCCGCCTCCGCCTCCGCCTCCGCCTCCGCCTCCGCCTCCGCCTCCGCCTCCGCCTCCGCCACCGCCACCGCCTCCGCCTCCGCCTCCGCCTCCGCCTCCGCCTCCGCCTCCGCCTCTGCGTCCGCCTCCGCCTCCGCCTCTGCCTCTGCCTCCGCCTCGCCTTCGCTTCCACCTCCGCTTCCGCCTCCGCTTCTGCCTCCGCCTCGCCTCCGCCTTCGTCTCCGCCTCCGCTTCCACCTCCGCTTCCGCCTCCGCCTCCACCTCCGCCTCCGCCACCGCCACCAGCATCTTCTCCGTGAATTTTAGAATGGATGGGAAGAGGGTGGGACTGTACCGAATTTCAGTCAAAGGTCCTTGTAGAGAATTGTGTACAATAATGTGCGGATCGGATTGTATTTGTTTGTCCATAGTTTCTTACAGTGTAAAGCTGTCAAATTTGTGGGTTAATCGCAAGTCTTCACGTATCATATAATTGATAAGCGCGGTCCATTGTTCTGAATGAAACAAACAACAAAATTTCTGTTTACTTTCCTTTTCATACAAGTGAAAGTCTCTCCCATTCATCTTTGTGATATCACAGTACTTATCCATCCAAACGCTCCATTCTAGCGGTTGCTTTTCCTCTATTCACGCACGAGCTGTACCCTGGAATTACGAGTACGCTCGCCGCCGGCAGCGCTAACAATCACAGATTCCACGCAGCTGCGAGAACAATTGAAATTCCTAGTCTGCTGCTGCGTCGCTGTTTCTGCAACGTAACCATCCACACACACACATACCCTCACCCGCCTCGTACACACACCGAGATACGGGGCTGGAGTACGCCCCTGGCAAGTACAGTCTGGCACGTAAACAAGAAGCGTGAACCTAGGGAAGAGCTCAAGCCCTTTTTCACGTTTTAATCTTCAGGAATATTCTTTGGGTCACTTTTCAGATCGACTATTAGGGAACGGAAATTGTGAGAAAATGGGAGGAAAAAATCCCACTTTTATGTAGCAAGGTTAGAACAGAGTGGGACAGAACCGGAAAGATAAAGAGTTTATGAAAGTAACTAGGACCAGTAAATCTGTGTCATTTGTGCATCCTGGATCCAGGACAGATGAAACTCTGAAAAGTAATTATAAATAAGTTGATGTTGACAATTTGAAATAAAACAAAAATAAATTCTATAATGAAAAGAAGTTTCAATTTAGTATCTCAAGAATTGAGTAACTCTGAAAGATGAGAATAACTTACAAATGTGCCATAAAAAAGAAAATGTCCTCTGTCGCAAAGCGCGTACAGAGGGGAACCAAAAGTTTCAGAACTGTAACAGATTCTTGACATATTCATGATAATTCAATTAATGCATCTTTTACAATAAAACGTACGGTACACATATGGTGTTATTTTTAATATATATTCTATTAACATTTGTCTGATAAATTTGCTAATTCATTGACATTCGTGTAATACGTATTACTAGACTTATGTATCGGATATTCTCTCCTCGGAAAAAATAACTCCCGATGGTCCCATTGAAAGAAAATATCCTCCAAGCTAAAATGTGTACTAAAAAGAGGAATGATTGACACTTCTTCCCTACCTCTTTGAATTTTGAATAATTCAAATATGTCTCTTTCACAATCTGTCAACATATCAATAACCCCATTTCTTGTTGTTATTGTTATTATTAATGTGAATATAGTGGTAAGTCGATGAATTTATACACGATTTTTCGTCAATTAAATGGGCATTTTATGATAGTAACTGATTTCAAACATTTCAAATTCCACGTCGTTATCGCGTTCCTCCTACATTTTACGGCGTGCTGACAGGTGTCGTCGCCTCAACTCGCCGGACTGTACTACGCGAGCAGGAGAGCGCGACTAGCAGCCAGGTATCTATTACAGAGCGGGCAGTCCAAAAGACGCCCCCCCTCCTCTCTTTAGCCTCCTTCTCCAGCGCATGGGGCGGTCGTTTGCGCGGAAAAATGCTAATGGCGGCGGCGAGGCCGAGAGCGAAGCCGCCAGGTGTCACGACGCGCGGGGCGCAATGGGCGCTCGCGACGGAAGGGTGTGCGCAGACGCACAGTAGCTCCAAATGAAGGGAACGTGGAAGAGTCAACATAGTTCTTATTGTTTTTTTCTTTCTTTTTTTTCTTTCGCGCATAGGCTAACTCGGACCACGTGTGCACCCTACTTTTGAAGGTGCAAATACCTTATCTGGTGGGGGGGGGGGATATCAGCGTTTTAGTTGAATCCCGATTGTTATCCCCCAAGGTTGTTAGCCCTGGGGGTATGGACGATGAGGTGATGATGATGCTAGCAAGGGGTGAAAGGACGGCACACACATGTAGACATACGCAAATACATCCACGCCCCCGACGAGACTTGAACCTGCGGTATTCTGGTCCGAGACCGGTACGGCGCTACTGCCCTAACGATCTTGGCCATCTGACGGGCTATAGTTATTTATTGTACAAGTGACAGAAAATATTAGTTGTAAGTTAAGAATGGGAGAGTTCTAAATTATATTTTAGTAGCGTGTAATGTACTATAATGTTCATTCTCATTTGATCGCCTTTTTAATCATATTTCCTCTTAATTTGTAACTCTACGGCTATTGTGCCGATTTCTAACTCTAAGCTAATTGTGATATATAGGGTGAGGCACCTCAGTTGGCCACAGCAAATATCTCCGAAACGGTTTGAGGTATCGGAATACAGTTTGCGCCAATTTGTAGCAGATGATGGGGGAAATAACACATATCATTTTCGTGTATGTACCATTTTTAATTGCAAAGATATTGACGCAACTTTATTTTTTTAAATGGAAGTATATATTTTTTTCAGCAGCATTATAAAGGTCACAAAGAGAGGAATACAATGACATAAGTATTGTTAATATTCGAAGAGAAAGTGTAGAAAAAATGTGTTTTGCATTTTCTCAGAAACCACGTCATTCGTGTCTTTCCGAAACAGTTTTTCGGCAGGCGGAAAGTTTCTGCCACAGCGCTCTGCTCTAGAGAGAAATTGGTCGCTAAACTGTTCACGAGCGGGCGTTCACAGTTGTAGCAACTTGTGAGAAGGTGAAACATCTTTCAACACTTTCAGTTCAACGTTGGCTTTCGTAATGAAATTTACAAACGAAGAAAAACTCGACGCTGTTCTTATTTACGGTGAGTGTGGAAGGAACGCAAAGCAAGCAGCGGAAATCTACGCGAAAAGGTATCCGAATCGGAAGCGTTTGTCAAGAAAAACCTTGGTAAGAATATGCCGACGTCTGTTGTCAAGCGGTGACTGGAATTCAAAAACACGTGAGAGAACGAAACCTGCTACCGGTGAGGACAAGGAAGTAGATGTTATGGCATGTGTGGCTGCAAACTGCCATGTGGGTTCGCGAGAGATTGCTAGAGACTCAGGTATAAGTCAGAGAAGTGTTCTTCGTATACTTCACCGGTACAAATTCCATCCGTACCACGTTAGCCTTCACCAGCAGTTGCATGAAGGTGATTATGAACAACGTGTTCAATTTTGTAGATTTATCCTTATGTCACTGAGAGACGACAAAAGATTCGTAAACAGAATACTTTTCACCGATGAAGCGACTTTCACAAACCATGCACAAGTAAACCTAAGAAACATGCACTATTGGGCGACGGAGAACCCAAAGTGGATCCGTCAAGTGGAAAATCAGCGGCAGTGGAGTGTGAACGCCTGGTGCGGGATCATTGATAATTTTATCATCGGGCCGTACTTCATTGAAGGAAAAATGACAGGTCAAGTATATTCTAAATTCCTCAAAGAGACCTTGCCAACGTTGCTACATGAAGTTCCTTTGGAGTTGCGTCGTGGCATGTGGTATCAGCACGACGGTTGCCCTGCACATTCTGCTGAAGTGTCAAGGGCAGTTCTAAATGAAACATTTGCAGGTCGCTGGATAGGAAGAGGTGGTGCGGTGAAATGGCCGCCTCGGTCACCCGATCTCACACCACTTGCTTTCTTTCTGTGGGGAAATTTGAAAAATACTGTATACGCAAACATTCCTTCGACTCCAGAAGATATGAAGAGGCGCATTACAGAAGCTTGCGGCAAGATAACGCAAGAAACGTTCCAATCCGTGCGTCGGTCGCTGGAAAGGAGACTGCAAATGTGTATTGCCGTGGACGGTAAACATATTGAGCACATGACGTGAAGACTACCCCGCGTTCTATTTTATGGAATGTAAATTTCTTTTATGCGTGCTAAAGGTCTTATTTTTATCAATACTGTGTTTCATTGTTTTGCTCTCTTGTATTTAAGTTCTTATGTTACTGCACTGGCTTGAAGCATACCAAACTTATTCTGTGTAAATAACTTGCTGTCAAAGGAATAAAATTTGTATTCCACAATGCAGAATGTCCCCTATTGTTCAATCAATTAAGATAATCAGAAAACGACCGAATTTACACTTTACTTGGACGCACTCATAAAATGTAAATTTGGTATTTGATTGTCTTAAATTATTACGTTGTTGTATTCCTATGTTCCTCTTCCTAACATATAATTCATAATGTATTTTTTACTGCAATAGATGTAGTATGCAGGTAGTTTTAGAATGTACTACCATTCAATACATTTTTAGTATGCCATTCTAATTACAAAAGAACAATATGTTTTACTTTCTGCCTCATTTATAGTATATCTACAGTACAATAAAGAAAATATTCAATTCTCGTAATAAATTTGTGACAAACTAAATTAATTTTTGATTTTTTTATTAAATTTAATTAATAAAAATTGTCACTTGCAGGTTTTCGGACGGTTAGACGTCGGTATCACTTCACGACCCTCAGCCGTGGGCAGTGTTGACTCGCGAACGCGAGGTCGGATGTTGAAAGTTAGAAAGATAGAATCTGGCTACAAACAATGTCAAACGCACTTTCCGTAAACAAGAAAAAAGTCTAAGGAACGTGTGCATCCGCGTCTATTACGTGCTACTTGACATAATGTATTTTTGCAAAAGTCTCTCTTCAAATATTAACAATATTTATATCATTGTATTACTCTCTTTGAGACCTTTATAATGCTGCTGAAAAAAAATATACTTCCATTTAAAAAAATAAAGTTGCGTCAATATCTTCGCAATTAAAAATGGTACATACACGAAAACGATATGTGTTGTTTCCCCCGTCATCTGCTACAAATTGGCGCAAACTGGATTCCGATATCTCAAACCGTTTCGGAGATATTTGCTGTGGCCAACTTAGGTGCCTCACCCTGTATATACTCCGGTATCCTCCTTTCTTACATCGGTTGTAATAACGAGACATTTGATGTACTTGAGGAAGGTTTATTAGATTGGATGTATTAATTTGCCATTTAAGCCACGAGGAATACGCAAGTAAGTAGCTTATAGAGGCAATCAGATAAGATAAATAAATTCTATTTTATAGAACTTTTTTCCAAATTGAGATGTATATCGAAAAACTGAAAAGGCATGTGACACATGCCTTGGCCGGAAACGTAAGGTTTACACACCCGTACTAGTATTTTCTGTCCTGTTATTGTTTCTTCTATCTTTAGCCTTATTGTTTTTTCCATTCACTCACAGCGGCAAAGGAGACTTATGGCATCAACCGATGTTACTACAGTGCCTCTTACTGCGAGTTCGTAGGGTTCGAATCCCGACGGAGGCCGGGTTTTCGACAGTAGCTGGGTCGAATTCAGCCGCTGTCTGAATGAAGACTTTAGCACCCGGCTGCTCTGATCGGTAGGTTTTCGAAGTTTCTCTGACCAACACCAGACTAATGCCGGAGCCGAAGTTCCTTAACAAACGGGCCACGGACCGCGCACGTCCTTTTCTTCCTTTTCCTGGACGTTTTATCATCTTTTATGTATACCAACCGGACCAAACTATCGCACATGTCAGGAGACCAGTCAGAGTCTTGCAGCTTGTTCCGGCTGGGGCGGTGCCCGGCTGAAGGGAGGTACCTGGCTGGGGAAAACCTCGCATGTGGATGGGTATTTCGGCCCAGATCTCGCCATGCAGCCGGAGAAAATCCCCTTCTCCTCCCGCGATAAAACATGCGCTACTTTTACAAGACTAATGATCATAGTAGACGCGTCGGAATCACTAATCAATTCATAAATCAATCACTCAAACATTTAATTTTTTTCCGTCATCGAGGATTGTGGCCCACTGCGGCTGCGCATGTGGCCCAAGGCTGGCACGCACGGCCCGACGCAACGTGCGCGGGGAGCGACGGTCACGGCTGTGGCTGCGGCTGCGGTGGCGTCGCCGCGCGCGGATGGGGAAGGTCGGAGCCTGCTATTGAGCACGTTGCTGCGTGGGGCGACATATGTGAAATCTAGCTGCTTTTCTTCCGACACACGTGACATTCCTGTGGGTCGTGTTGATGTCCTGAATCGCTCGGTTGACTAATATTTTTAGTCGGTCAATTCCAGCCGCATGTTTGCCAGCAGTATTTCGAAAGTTCTGAAAAGAATAGATTTTCTTCCTTTCCAAATATTGTTTCGAAACAGTCAAAGACATAAATTAGAATTCTTTACCTTGACACACAAGCTTCCGAAGTTGTGATCCATTCAATGACAGCACGAATAGCACTTCTGACTATATTACGTAAATCTACAATTTACATAGCACCTTTGGGAAAATATCACGACCCACTAGGCAGTAACAATCCAGGTTACACAAAAAAGGAAAATATTATTATTTTAACTTCAGATTGAAAATAGTAATGCACTACTATACCTATAAAAATTACACTCAATCGTTTCCACTAATGGCCAGTAAATGAATTCTTATTATGAATCATTTAATAATTAATCACAATGATTTCAAGGTTTTGAGAAACAAACGCCGGATAATGACATGTTCTGACAAAAGATGATAGTTAATATTTTGTAAAATTAAAAGTAATTTCCGTATTTTTGTATACCTTTATGGTAATCCATCGACAAAATTCGCCTACCCGTTTATACATTGTAGGCGGAGCGCTGTTCTTCTTCACAAAGTAGAAATTTGGCAGCAAATACAATATTCACAGAACATTAGGAAATGTATCGCATACCAATCACAGAATCACGAATCCGCAAACAAATGAATGTTAAAAAATCGAGACTAACAGTAAAATATGACTTAAAAAGTGATGAACATTTTCTTATCTTCATAAGTATGTCTACGCGAATTTTATCTTCTTGAAAACGTCCAAGGCCTTGCTCAGCCTCTGCTCAGTCTGCTCATTTCCGAGGACACAACTTACCGCTGCACTTCCCGTAATCACCTCAGTGCTTGTCAGCCGCAGAAAGCAGCGCGCTGAGGTTTGTAGGAGGCGGAACAGCAGTCGAGGCGTCAGCGCCTGCCGCACAATCACCTCCGTTCAGCTTTCGACTCACCTGTAACAGAGAAGCGAGCATGAAAGGACTCCGCCCTGGCAAGAAAGTTCTTTGGCGCGCCAACAATCGCGTGCATTTTCGCCCACACAATTACAGCGAAGACTGGAAAGAAAAAAAACCTGTCAGATGTCCGTGAACATGTTCTTTTCTTCCTGTACAATTGGATGCAGTTTCGCTCGTTGTAGTCATTTCTTCGTAATGTAAGACAAATTTCCAAAGATCTGATAATGTTTTATGCCAACAATTTGTAATAAGCTTTGTAAATAAAAAATCAACTTTCAAAATAACGTTTATTCAGGAAGTGTAATCAAATAAGATACACAAAAATCTTCCGCTCTAACATTTCTGTAATATACTCTTGTGTAGATTCAGAGCATGAAATATACATTTACAGTAGTTCTTTGTATCCGCTTGTAGCTGTGTGTATATATTTGAGAGTCAGAGAGAGAAGAGAGAGAGAGAGAGAGAGAGAGAGAGAGAGAGAGAGAGAGAGAGAGAGAGAGAGAGAGAGAGATTGTTATCTCCAATCTTTCCTTCACGGAAGATCATGTAAGTAAAATGCACTTTTTACTGGACAATGCGTGGAGAATACGTCGTGTCAACCATTATCATAATCTTCATCATCAAATATCTTGGTTTGAAATCAAACTTATTTGCTGACGATATCACAATGCTAAATCTTGTTTATTAATAGTAGATAACAATGTTTAAGGATTTTTTAGAATAAGCATGAGCCTAAAGAAAATGAAGAAGATAGTAAACATAATAATAAATAAATAAATAAAGTCTACATACAAAATAACATTAAATTGACTATGTGCAAAACAAAATTCCCCAATGTTTTGAGGACTCATGTGATGTACTCGTGGATCCATTTTTGAAGAACCAAACGATTCTCACCTCTACCGGAAAATGTACCGAGAAGCACCCGGAATCAAATACAAATTCTTACCAATCACAGCACCACTTCCAGTTCCAGAAGAAGGCGAAACTTTCAGAGGTGTATGACCCGAATGCATCCTATTCAGGGAGAAACTCAGTCTCCATCGCAGGCGGAAGCCAGCAGGCAGAGGAGCTTCCCGCGGTTTCAAGTTCCACAATTTGGAGACCGCAAAACGCCCCACGCCGCAATTGCCGTTAACGAGTCCCTCGCGGAAACGGCCGGCGGGCGGCCGCGCGCTCACGGAAGGGGAAACCTCCGCCCGAGAAAAGTCCTCCGCAACGCAGCGGCGTAATGGAGAGGGAGAGTGGCCTGTGCTATACGCGCGTTTGCACCTCGGATGGTCGAGATCGCTAAGGCGCGAGGGTACTGGCAGTAACGGGGGGAGGATTACTAGTTTCAGTTTCAGTTGAGTGTGGATGTTTACCTACTTGTTGTAGTATGGTAGGGTTTCCCACTCGCCAAACATAATCTTTCCTGCAATATTCTATCTTTTCTGGCCTACCTATGTGGTCTATCTATGGGGCATGGGCCGAGATCCAGGAACGCGATACACATGGGCGAACCCCTTTCCAAAACCTGTCCTTCCAAATACCACCAGGTAATTGTAAAGGGCTGGCGACACGAGATTGCGTTCCGACCTTACTGGACACAGCGCAAATTTACCTAGGCGCAGACCTGGTCACCCACAGGATTTTTAAGGTAACAAATAGGAATTCATGGGCTGCGTCAGTATGTATGAAAATATACATATCTAAAATAACGGGCCTGTTGTGTGAATGGGAATCATGACAGCTGGAGTTGTTGCCGCACGTAGAGGTTAGCTAGAGTCTGCAGGCGGAAGGAAGAGTCAAAAGGCATCGGTGAGACTAAAATGAAGTACCATTTAGACACTAATTCTTTGAAACCTCGATAGAGAGTAACGGATACGTCTAGTTGCTCCACAACTATTATACGCGCTTTTTCTTAAGGTCCGGAATTCCTACCCTCTTAACAGTTGTTGCATTGAGTATAAAATATTGCAATGACACTTGTTTGCAATAATTGATAATACTAACTGTGTTCTCCTGTGTAAGAACCTGGTTTTATCGTAAAGGTAGCTACAGATTGAATGCAATAATACTAATGCAAATAACCAAAACCGTCTCTTATCTAGCATCAAAAAATCGTGTGCATGTTATTCGCACCGATTCTCTTTTTATTGAGCCCTACCTATTTTAAATTCTGGCACCTAGTTTATTATGTAGATCGTAAAACGAAGAGAATTTATTCCCATATGTAGTTCTTTGCGTGAGAATATTACTTTAGTAGATTCGAGTAGGAGTCTCTTCCCACGTCTCTTCCGAACATTTCCACGTTTATGCCAAAACACGGTCTTAAGACATGGACAACGCACGATACATCCTTCTCTGTCCTGAACTCAATCACATCCTTCACACAGGGCGAATGACTAATGTTTCATCACCATAATACGGGGATACATTATATCGTATTCCCATGACGTCAATGTACCACGAGTCCGGAAGTACCACGAGGGCTTGTATATCAGGCTATGCACGAATTGAGCTCTAGCGCCGTTGAGAAAAGACAGAGTGAGTGAGAGATTAAGGGAGAGAGAGGGAGTCAAAGGAAGAGAGGGAGGGAGAGAGAAATGGAGAGAGAAGGAGAGACGGAGGGAAAGATGGAGAGGGAGAGAGAGAGGAGAGAGAAAGAGAAAATGAAGAGGCATGGATGAAGAGAGATTAAGACCGGCGTTAAACGCCTGCTTTGACGAATGATTTCGGAAGTTATAGCGAACGCCCAATTGCGCACAGCGGCTCTGTCCCCCCCCCAGAAGACACCTTGCCCATGCGCGCGTTCTCCGAAAGTCCCAAAATCTTCTGTCAAAAGGAAACCGTTAATGATGTTCTAAGAGTGAGAGTGCTCTAGGGCCTCCGCGACGTTCTACATGGAACATGAAACATTCGGTCAGAACGACACACAACTAACTGGCGTTGCGTCACGGAAAACCTCACCCAAACCGCGTACCCACGCGGCAATTTCCCATTCTCCTCGCTCCAGATGGTCGCACCGCTCAGCACGGTGGCCCTTTCTACAGACGCGAAGGCGTATTCTAATGCTCGCGTAATTTCTTCTGCAGAGAAACGTAAGGTGTTCTTGTAAATGTAAAGTTATAAAACAACTGGAAGTAAATGAAACGTCTAACACTATAACATGCTCTATTAGTCGTGGCTCATTGGACTGTGTAAATCCAAAGTAGGAAGATAGGCAGAGTTTCATAACAAAGAATAGTATGGTTGTGGAGAGTGAAAAATACTGAGAAATTAACAGGAAGCAAGAGAGAGAGAGACGGGGTGAGAGGGAGAGAGAGGGAGAGAGAGGGAGAGAGAGGGGGAGAGGGAGAGAGAGGGAGAGAGAGGGAGAGAGGGAGAGAGGGAGAGAGAGGGAGAGAGAGAAGCGACGGCTGTTGACGAAATATTAATAGAAGTTTCGAAGGCTTGGTGATGTTTCATGAGATACGAATTTAAAACGTCCATATTATTGATAAGATTATTACGAAATACAATTCTTAAATTTATGTTTATTTCAATGTATTCAAAACATGTTTATCTATATAAATATTTATTGATGGTAACCGCAATTGAAAAAAATCATACTTTCGTAATTCAGTACCATGATTAATATTATTATAAATACTCAGCATATTTGCTGTAGTTATCTGTATAAATGTTAATTGTCATTAACCGCTATTCAAATATTATTACGTTATTTTCTTTAGAATTTAATGTCTTGGTTATTAATGCACGATGTATGAATAACAAACGAATGTGCAGGGTTATTCAACCACGAGTAGATCTGGAAGTGGCCAGCGCCTTTGAATGGTCGGTGGGAAAGACGTTCGATCGCACTTCTCGATGGGTGCTCTTCCTGACGTTAACGGGCGACCCCTTTCATTTCCAGATGGGAGTTAATTGCGACTCCCGCGTGAGAAAGTGCGACCGCTGGCCGATGAGAAATCTCAAAATGCGCCGCGCGATATGTGAGACGAGACACCACTACTGTTCCTGGCACTTCATTTGGTAAGTCCTTTCCTATTTGTACTATGATAAAAGAATTCATTTGATTTGTTTCATACCTGAAGCAATTTGAGGTTCAATGTTTAAGTGAATTAGAATTCCTGTAAGCTGGATTTTAGTAGGGTTTTCTCTGCTTTATTTTTTCACAGTAAGTGGAGCTATGGTTATACTTATCCACATGTAAGGAATCTGAAAAATCCTTACGTAAATCTTTATATTTCTTCTTACAATGTCATAAATTAACTATAGATATAGTTTTTGTATATCAGCATTATAAACAACCTTTTCTGTTGCAAGATCGTTCATAAAAGGGCATTTTACGGCACAAAAAAAGAGAGAATCGTGCGTTGATAGTGGCAAATGGAACCGCTGACCACCTTTGTCACGCACAGACGTGAAATTCCCGAGACGTCACGGGAAAGCTGTTTTGCAAAATTAAGTTTGATTCTCTTATATATTCATAATGCTGTATTTCAAAAATTGCGTATGGAACTCGTTTACAATGTTGCTTTATTGCATTCGTACAAATTTTAAAACTAGCTTCTCACGTCGCTCGTTTTCAAAACATTCTCATATGCATTAATGTTTAACATTGCGTAAAGTGATTTTATGTTTTTTGATAAACGAATGTGTATATTTCATGACCTATTTTATCAGTAATGAAATACATTAAAATTCAGCTATTTGATTAAAATTAAAGTTAACTCGGACAGAACATATTTCAAAAGAGTTATTTTTAATTATTAAGGAAATGTACCCTGTACCCCCTATTTTTTTCCTTTATTTGTAAACATTTGATTTATATGAATGTATTCACAGTCTTCGTGAACTTCTCTCATATACTCCTCTAAACAGTAATTTGTCAGTAATTATCAGCAAAAGCACCACATTGAAAACAAAATACAACAGTCCATTTCTCGGAAGTTGAAGCCGATGAACTTGCATCTTCCCTATATAATTACGTGGTACTATTTTTATGACGAACCAAACTACAACGATCCTTCAAACAGAAAAAAACTAATATCCAAATTGCGGCATGAATGTATGTAAATTAATAGTTTTCTATCCATTCTGAGAGCTACGGGGTGGATTCCATTCACTGGGCAGAGTAGAATTGTTTTGCGTGTGAAGTACTCATAAACGGGAGGAAGGAGCAAGTCATGTGCCTGAATGGAAGATTACCTTTCAAGTAAAGGTTTAAGTAAGGTGAACATAGTGCGAATGTTTGCAGTCATTCACTTGAAATACACTCCCAACAATATTTTTAAATCGGCCTCTGAATTCGCCAAATTCTCTCCACTTCTTTTGAGAGAGTGAACTGACCTTTGGTACAAATAAAATTTAATGCGTTTTTGTCATACATGGTAATTGATTTTCTATTTGCCTTATCAATTTAGTTATTAATATACTTAAAACTTATAAATGCTTCAAGGAATGTCATTTACAAAATATTAGACTCTTGATTACGTTTGTGCCTTCTTGCAACATACATACTAATAAGCGATAACGGAAAAATAAGAAACATATTCAAAATGTGTGAAAAATGTCTTAATCACAAACCACATTCACACATAAACAATTACAAACCTTTTTTATTTGATGACCTTAGGACATATCATGTGTCATATAATACCCTTGGCTCTTCGAGTAAAACATTTAATAGTGTTGCCTATACAAGATATATGTTGTGGAAGTTTATTTTATCGTAATGACTACTCGCAATTTTTTTAGAAGTAAAGTTTTGTCTCATATTTATGAATTCTGCCTAATATGTCAGTAGTCAATTACGAGCAACTGCGCCTGCCAAAGAAAAGAAAATATTAATAACGTCAGTTTCCTTTGGCATCTGACAACGTAATATCGATTTAAGGGGCTTAACTGTTTTACTGTTTATGAATCGCGCGTTTAGATACCATTTTCACGAAATTTACGACATAACTACCGGGAACAGTCCTTGCTAGAGGACTGAACGCCCCCTCAAACATACAATTAAGGTTGTAATCGTGTACGTTAATTGACAAAACAACGAACAAATATTTTTTCTTGCGCTCTGACTCAACATGAAACTCAAGAGGTGCGTGAGTGTCATGCTGTTAGTTAGCAGAGGTTGCTGCTTGTAGTATAATGCATTTTTATAATCGAGCATTATCGTAACGATGTAATGCTTATACACACGCAGTTTTACTATTTATTTAGTTATTTCAAGTACAAAAAAATGGTCAGGTCTGTAAGTATTGATTGGAAATACAGTTAAACAATTATATATAATTTAACAAATGAGAAATATTTATTATCATTATCAATGAATAGTAATAATATTTATTGTTCTAATTTTTAAATATTTTTTCGAAACAATGATTAAATATTTAAATGAAATATATATCGATGTGATGAAACAAATCACAAGGAATCCAAAGACTGTCATTCAAACAATTTGTAAAGTAACTGTTAAATGTAGTTTCTCTCAGTGATTTTGAAAAAAAAAACTACTCTCAAGCAAAAAAGTGTCATCTGCCAGCAGTTGTCTGGTGGACCGTGTTCTGATGACGAATACCAACAGTGCTGTTGTATTGGCCAGAAATGCACTTATCAGTGGTTCAAATGTTCACGCTTCATAGAAGAATTCATATGTAATATCATTCTCACAAAATAAATATCACGTAATTCTAATACGTTATTGATGAAACTTTAGTAGCATCTTTAATACACGTAGCAATAATGAATATCTTCAGAAGTGTGCTGGAATATTGTTTCCGTCACACACATCACTAGCGTGTAAATTTGAAGCCAGTCATAACTCATGCCTACTGCCATACGCAGGGTAGTTTAGCATTGTGTTCTAAAGCGCGCTTAAGACCCAAGTGGAGAAGAACTCTCGGTAGGTGCATAAATTTTTTCAAGGCGTTTCCCCTCCAAAACTTCCGTGGCGCTTTGTCGGAAAACGAGTCGTAAACAGTCGCCCGGCACGCTAAGAGAGTCTTTAAAGCATCCCCGAAATATCTGAGCGCGAGGAGTCGAGTGCGGCCGGGGAGATGTATGCGCGTTTGTTTAGCGGGCACCGCCGCCTTGCCCGCCGCCTAACTAGGCGTTAGCGCGCTCGTAAACGCGGCGCCGACACGTGGAGGCCCCCACGTGTGCACATGCCGAGCCTGCGGCCACGTGTGTGCTGGTCGCGACCTTGCTATCGCGCGGTGAATGGAAACTTTTGTTAATGCCAGCTCAATGAATGATTGCCTTGTATAGGGATTTTTGGTAAGTGAAAATGCTAATTATACATTAAACAGTGTGGTATTTTTGAGATATCATAAATTGAGGCCTTGATACCACAACTATCTAAGAGAGATTAATAATAAAATTTAGTGGAGTATTTCAAAAGAAATGTGTGACATTTGAAAGAAAGTGGTTAAGGACTTACTTTAACGTAATGTGGATGTGATGTGGTGTGCGTGTGATGTGATGTGAATATCAAATAACTGGTTTGATCAACGCGTTTAGTTACGTTTGCGCGTTGTGTTTTCAGGTCACCCGTTAAAGAAATAGTAGTCATGACATTACCCTAAACTTCTACAAAAGTAAGCTCTCTCAGTGACCTGTTACCTCCCCCTCTCTCCCTCTCTATCTCTCTCTCCCTCTCTCTCTCTCTCTTTCTCTCTCGCTCTCTCTCTCTTGCTTTTTCGACCATTACTTGCTCATTTACTACTCGATCAACTAATCACAGTTGCGGGTTTTAATGTTAGAGAATATAGTTATGGACTCTGGAGTGAGGATATAAAATCATAAATTTTCTTTACTAAGTAATGTGAAGCGTTTCTTTGAATTCATCAACACTAAACACAATTCTTTCAGTGATTGTTTGGATATGAAATGGAGAATATTTATTGCCATAGATTACAGAAACACAAACACGGCATTGCTCACCAATTTTCATCCTTTATGAAGAAAATAACATTTTTTCGAAGTAAAATGTAAAAGACTCGAATAATGTAATCTTAGTTGTAGCAGAATAAAATAAGAGCGTCGTGAGCTTGCATTAATGTAAATATTAAAATAATATATTTTATTGTTTTGATGTCTTCCTAAATAATAACGTATTATTTTAAATGCAATAAATATCAGAATTTGTTATCTTACCTAAAATTTTGTTTACCAATATTTCATTTCAATTCAAAAATTAATTCATATTACATGCAAGTTCATTCAATGAATTCCTCTTTTATTTTTCTTGATTAAATATCTTTGATTATTTATTGCCCATAAAAATATTACAAACCACTATTGTTTGTAGTATATTACAGGGGAACAGGGGTGCACATACGTGCACTGGTTCAAAATGTATTGTCACCGATAAAAAAGAAAGAAAGCAAGTATTTCGCACCCTTTCTACTTCTCGCACAAAGGGCAAGTCCGAGAAAAAGAAAACATCCTAATTTAAGTCCGCCTGGGCCGCCGACGCCTCGAGAAAATTACGGCGCCGGCGTGCTCCGTGTTAACGCGTACAATACGAGCTATTGTCTCCGGCGCCTCTGGCCTCCACGTCGACCGCGCCCTCGCTCTCGCCCTCCTCGCCCTTGCCTCCCGCCTCCTCCAGCCACCTCCGCCCTCCCTCCACGCCAAGCATTCACGTGCGACCAGCAGACGGAATGGAATCTGGTTCGGTGAGAGATAGCTCTCGTACAGAAAGTCTACGTAGAGATTGCCTTGGCTGGGGCGGTGTCCTGCTGGTGAGAGATACCTGGAAGGGGGACAAGTCGCAAGCCGAGATGTAGGTCGGAGTCGGATCTCACCGTCCAGCGAGGAAAGAACATGGCTACCTCATGTGATTCTTCATGCACTACATGAACGGGTCTAGTGACCGTAGTAGTTGACACGCTCGGGAAAACGAAATAATCAATTAGTTCATTTGTTTATAAATTAATCTTTCGTAATTTGCATAATACTAAATATTTTAGGATAGATTGCCCTATTTTATGCTATTATACATAATAAATGCCGTGAAGTTGTTGGGTATTTAGGGGTAGAAGGTAATAACGTTTTGCCGGTGTGGTGGGAAATTTAGTGACGTTACTAATACATGCAGTTTTGAACATCGTCCTCCGTAATTTGTAGGTAACATCTTGCTTTAGTGTTAAGTAGCTACACGTTCCAGCGCAGTCAAATAGTTGTGTGTTTGCCAAACACAGAGCACGATGCGTTGCCTACCAATTACCAGCTCGATCTTTAAAATTGCCCATGGGTAATTATTGTATGAGATTTTCCACTTCATGTTGATTGACAAAAATCGATAATTTTCGATTTATTACACGCCATAAAAAACGTAACATTTATTCTGAGACACCCGCATGTTTTTATAGTAATTTAATTGGCTAAGAGCTGTTAGGACATTGGGGTCGCTTTAAAGATAATATATTTTATTCTCCTTTCCACGCTTTTCCTAAACATTTTACTTCGATTTGCGAATTGAAAATTCTTCAATTATTGTATAAATACTGCGAAAGAAGAAATTTTAAATTGCAATTAATGCAGTGACTAGTCGAATGACTCTGTTAATGCACAGGATTTAAAACGAAAGAATATACATTAGACTTTTTTATGAACAACACATCGGTTTGTCATCGTTTCAATTAGAATGAACGTTTGAAGAAGATGAATAAAGCAATTATTTAGAATTGCTGACTGTTCGAAAACCTAACTCGAAGGCACGTAACTTCTCCAAGTCAACTACGCCTCGTCACTTATCTCCGTGAACGCCACAGAGCGCGCAATCGCATAATGCGAACTAAGACGCCGCACATCTTCTCCGCGGCACAATTCTCAAAGATCTTCAGACGCCCATTCTGTTCCTGCTGTTTAATGAAAACCGCGAGATGGACAATCATTCACCTCATCGCCCTAACGTCGATGGGAGATAGGCGTTTAATACAGCGTCGCCTGGACTAAATCATGCCGTCAGAACACAGGCACTCCATCAGGCGATGCTATCTCCCGCTTTGTGGCGGTTCAAAGGATCGCCCCAGCACTCCTTGGGATACCCGGCTCCATGATGAACGAATCATCTCTTGCTCAGCGAGGACGGAATGGAATCGATTCTTGAGAGAACAAAATACCTTGGTTAATAAAATCTATTTGATGGAGTTTTATTTACTAAACAATTGTATGGATATAAAATTTCTAATTGTTCTTCGTGGATTTTCGGAAGGCACGTTCTGCAAAATGGTGATGTTTCGGTTCTTTATGGAGTTTTTATTTCGAGGCAATAATTTAGATTTCAAATATAAACAAAAAGCATGTTTTATAATATTCTTAATGTGAACGTTGGTGCTTATCAAATACCGTTGAGAAAGAGGAGAACGTACTTTTAGATTAATAGTAAAGTACTCTGTTGTTTCTATAAATAAACGAAACTTCGCCATCTATATTTACGTGTAGTTTTTATTAAAAAAGTGACTTATTCTTAAAACATACAATTATCTCAAACAAAAACGCCTTTATATATATATATATATATATATATATATATATATATATATATATATATATATATATATATAAAGATTATTGATTACTGAAAACTTTGATAAATAAGGAAAAATTTGTTGATAATAAAGTACATGTGTTGCATGAAATACAGAAAAGGGAACTGAAATTGTGGGTCAAACAGTACCAATATTGAAAATAACAATACAACCCAATTAAAAACTATTCACTTTCTCAAGAAAGCTAATATTAGAGACAATGATCAAACAACCATTTTTGCTTTCACCGTGACTTTTTATGAAATTTTATTCATGTGAATTTTATGTTTATGAAATACACTTTAAATGTACTTCTTAAACAATATAAATATTGAGATCATTACGTATAGGACCTTCATTTAATTCCATTTTTTTCATTTAATGAATACAATTTCATGCCAAATTATTTCTGATAGTAGGAGACAACGGGAGAATTACCGAGGGCACTACTGCTGAAGGGTCTTAGCTGTCTTGGCTTGGAGGATCGCGGGTTGGAATCCCTCTAGATCTAGTCTCATGCAGAGCCGATTTAGTCGTGACATGTATGAAGAGCGCAAAATTCACGTGGATATGCTAAGCTTGTCAGCGCTATCGTCAACCGACGTGTTCCCGCCCACTGGATTCAAGCGCGGTCGAAGGCGGGCTGCTACTGCTACTCTGGGGCCATTTGCATTTAAGGCGTAATTGTAAGACCGGTCGACTGCAGGTTACGAAGACGCCCCAGGGAGAGAAGGCTCAAGAGTTGATTATAAAGTCCCTGCCGCTGGAGAAAGTATTGGAGGGACATTGAAGATTTTAAATTGTAGCGATTATTTTTTAAGTTTCGTAACATGACGCATTTGTAACTTCTGATAAATGAACACCATTATGCATAAGTTGTAAAATAGGAGAGAAAACAACATCGTTATAAACGTGACTGAGGATCTAGAAGTTCGATAAAAATTAAAATGTTTATTGGTAATTTTTCATTCATTTCATTCCATTCTAATATGGGGGATATTTACCTTCAGTCTTCTCATTGTCGTTGTTGATATACATTGTTATTGACACACACACTTTTTGACGTTCATATGAAAAGTGGAATTTCTAGTAAAGGTTGGTGTCCATGACACTGTCAGAATGTACATAACCAGAATGATTTTGAACGAAATAATGTTTTCACGGTTCTATCAACTTCTGTGACGTAGGCACCTGTCCTAGTATCTAGCGTTAGATCATGCAGAGTACTTTACATAAGAGAGAGAATCATTTATTTAGGCAAATAGGATTTATCCTTAAGTAAATAACATAGCATGTTTATATTAGTCACTTCAGCTTCTTTAGTATTCTATTTGCTGCCTGTAGACGCTCTCGTGTATTTTCCCTCTAAAGGAATTAAGTGCTGCTTCATTAAATTCTCTTTCGAGCCGTTATCGTTCACGCACATCAGGCAGGTGAGCTTCGCAAAATCTCATCTCGTAAACTTCCTCTCTAAGTGCGTAAGATAGCATGTTGCTAGACAGGAGTGTTGTGGACACGGGAAATGTAGTGAATAAGGTTGAAATCGTGTGTGGGGAAGAATAAAATGAGAACACTCATCATTCATTAGGATTCTCAGATACTGGAAATGATAGACTTAGATACAGGGAATAATATATAATAGTAACCTACGGAACTATGACTAAACTTGCTAATAAAAAATGCTAGTAAGCTGCAATGAGATATCGCAATTTAAACGTAAAAGTTAACTCTTAATGTGCAAAATGAATTGAATCAGATATTTCTAAGAAGCTACATTTTCATATTCGACGCTCGCAGTTTGTTGGAAAACGCCAAATGTGTGGATAAGTGATCTCAAAACAAATAGAGGACCATTATGCTTAGATTATTTTAACGACCATTGTATTACATTGTTTTTATACGATAATGTGTGAAAGGATTGAAAAATAAGGGAATACTGAATAAAATGGTAACTAACTTTTGCAAGGATTAGACATGAAACCTTCTAGAAGTAATCGATTAAATTAATTAAATTATTTGCTTAATTTAAAAATATTATATAATTCT
Organism: Gryllus longicercus; assembly: GCA_038098605.1. Lineage (NCBI taxonomy): Eukaryota > Metazoa > Arthropoda > Insecta > Orthoptera > Gryllidae > Gryllus > Gryllus longicercus. Next base: position 1,221,184 of record JAZDUA010000004.1, read on the forward strand.
TAAAGAAATCACCAGATATTCAATAAAGAAATTATTAATTCATTTCAAAGTTACAAACGAAAAATATTTTGTTCTTTACGTCCACAAAGGCTAAAGATTCTATATTTATGATTTTATAAATTTGCACTGGATTATTAATTTTATTTTAAATATTTGACCAATAACATGATGAAACGATTCAAAAATATTTGTTCTATTTATTCTTCGTTGTAACTTGTGACTCTAGATTTTTTATAATAAAGACAATGCAGTACATCTTGAGATATAATACTGATATCTATTTGCCTGGTCCCTACAGCCCACCCTTTGAGGACACGAACAAACATCTATCACACTTAAGCCAGAGGTAAGCTGTAAAGGGGTTTTTGATTTGCATTGTCTCTCCGTAGAAGACGGGATGTTTTTTCTTAGACGTGAAGTACTCGTTGAATCTTTCCGAGACAACGCAAACGAGTTGGTCAAATAACTGCTGGAATGACGGCCTGTTCTCGGAGCCGGCAAGGCACTGCTGCGTGGGCAGTGCTGAATCGTTTTACTTCCCTCTACTCGGCTTCATTTCTCTGTCTCCTGACACGCTGACAGCCAGCCTTCACGTAAGACCATATACTGTCTCGTTAAGTGGACATAAGTATCCGAGCTGAAACCTTTATAGATATCATAATTCCTATCGTATTCAGTGATATTTTTGGATGTAAGTATGATAATTGCACTAGAGAAATGCCCTGTGCATATGCAAATTATTCTGAAGGCTTTATGAAAATAACTTTGCATACTAATGTTATGTGGGCAAGGTATATGCCTATGTGATTGTAGTTGCAAAAACTAATTTGTAATAAAAGTATAAATCTTATATTTTAGGGTGGTATAAATTATAAAACTGATAAATGTAAAATTGAAATGCTCTATCACACGGCAACAAAGTAGTGTTCGGCATTTAAATATGTGTTCGGTATTATTCATTGTTTTTTATATCATCGTTATTTATAAGTGACGTGGCTCCTTTCTTCTTTTACCTCAATGCCTGTACAGAAAGTAGGAATTCATTCTTCCAACAACTACCTCTCAACATATCACTACCCCCGCGATCCAGTGCCACACACCCTACATATAACGAAAGCACAAATACCGTGAACAATTATTCACAATCCGTTTCCGATTTCTATCTTCGCCTCCAATAAAACATAACGTATCAACTACACCTTCCGGAATGCAAATCTCCGAGACACGGCCCTGTTGAACTGAGATACGTCGCGCGCCCGGCCTTTCCGCGCGCAGTGTTGCTCAATGAGCGGCTGTAAATCCAGCGAGGTAATTGAATCGTAGAACGGGCAAAGGGGAGGGCGAAGGGGAGGGGAGGGCGAAGGGGAGGGGAGGGCGAAGGGGAGGGGAGGGCGAAGGGGAGGGGAGGGCGAAGGGGAGGGGAGGGCGAAGGGGAGGGGAGGGCGAAGGGAAGGGGAGGGCGAAGGGAAGGGGAGGGCGGAGGGGAGGGCGAAGGGGAGGGCGAAGGGGAGGGCGAAGGGGAGGGCGAAGGGGTGGGCGAGGGGGAGGGCGAAGGGGCGCGGTGCACGCAAGGCGGAGCGCTTCGCTTAACCGTCGCTCGCCGGGGCGAACTGATTTAAATGAGGCAGCGCCTCTCGTTACGAGGGGCAGTCACGCAGAAGCCTCGTTATTCAGCAGCCCCTTTGCGAGAGCGATGCGAGTCGACGACGCCGCCCCCGCCGCCGCTCACGCATTTTTTTTCTCTCTCCGATTTTCTTGTGAGAAATCCCCTTAAAAGCTGTAGGCATGTTGTGTTTCTGGAAACTGCTTGTTGACGTTGTGGTCTGGCGCATGTCTTGTACGGTATGCATGAAATTGGAAACGAGGAAAAGATTGGAAATCGTAATGCAAAATACGGAATTCTCCCACTTCAAATAATGCTCTCTTCTTTTAGTAAATGTATTGTATTGGATAATTTACATCTTTAATGCAGATATTTAAATGTATATATTTCACTTCATAACATATATGGATTTTTAAATAGGAAAGATGACGATGGTATAAAATGATTGGTTTATGCAATCACTTCATATGATCTTCGTCTTTCGTTTAATCAAAATTATATGTGAAATTGAATGAGGATATCTTTATACCTGCTAACTCTTCAAACAATTTAAATGCATTTGGTATTGTCCCCTTTCTTCTAAAAATATGAATAATGTCATTACTTCATTACGAGTACATTATGTATTCATTTGAAAAAATGCTTATTTTCTTAGCAAATAATTTATTAATTCCCCAGCGAAAAGAAGATATCATGGTATATTTATTGCAATATTTATTGCAATCAAAGATACGAACTTAAAGAACCAGTACACATTATCCTTCATTATGTCATACATAAGGCTTATTTTTCATGATTTGTTTTCTGTGTATTCAGACTTTCAAATGTGTTAAAAAGATCCTTCATCGTTAAGCGATGATTAACGCTTGAGGTCACTAAATAGATAAAAGCTTCCCAACAAAAGAGATCCTTCTGTGTGGTTCATGTATGAGTTCATGCGAACGAACGTGCTCCAGGCTCCCTGCCACATCTTGTTAATGGCGCCATCCCGTCTAATCCTTCAGCTTGAAAAAGCAGCGGCACGTTGTTGGGGCGCTGCTAAGAAAGGGCACGAACCCGAGGCATAAATAATCTTTCCGGGTTCGCCATATTTTTTTCGCGCACCGCGCCGCGCGGGGAGATACAAACGATAGACCACGACCTCCGGCAAGTTACACGCGCGTCTGCCGCATACCTGAGCTGCGGCGATGACGGTGATGGTGGTGGAGGCGGTGGTGGTGATAGTGGTGGTGGTGATAGGGGGTGGGGGGTGACAACGGCAGCGATGGCGGCGGTGGTAGTAGTAGTGGTGGTGGTGGTGGCGGTGGCGCCGGCGCCGGAGGCTGGCGGTGAGCGGCGGTGGTTGTGGTGGTGATGGTGGTGTGGTGATGGTGGCGGTAGTGGTTAAGATGGTGGCGTGCATAGCGGCGGCGGCAGCGATGGCGGCGGTGGTGGCGGTGGCGGCGGCGGCGGCGACGGTGAAGGAGGCGGTGGTGGCGACGGGGGCGGCGGTGGTGGAGGCGGTGGTGGCGGTGGAGGAGGCGGTTGTGCCGGTGGAGGGCGAGGTCAAGAGCAGGAGGGCTCCGCGGCCGCCGCGGCTTTGAGCGCGCCGCTCCACGAGAAGCGGGGGAGGCCGAGCGATGCCGCCGCCGCCGGTCGTGACCGGCGACTGACGGCCCGCGCTGCTCAGCTGTCGGCGCCCGCTGGCCCCATGGGGGTCGAGTAATAACACGGCCGGCCCCCGATAATTAACAGCGGAAGGCGCAGCCGCGACAGCCTCCAGGGCCACTGACCGCGCCTTCTCCCCTCCAGAGAAGCCTCAGCCCGCACCACCCTTACCTGTTTCGTAGTCTCGTCTCTAGCGCCTCCTGACTATCGCATATAGACGAATGTCTGTCGTCCCCAACTATCTATCTTACGCCTCCCTGCTGCCTACCTTATTCCCATGCCTCCTTTATGTCACTCTTATTCCTACCTGTCGCCTCTCTGGTGACGCTTCTCATGTGCCTCCCATACAGCCTCTTCACGCCTTCCTTGCACCTCCCTCACGCCACCCTTGCACTCCCCCTACGCGTCCCTCACGCCTTAGTCACGCCCCCTACGCTACCCTTACGCTACTCTTCATTTATGCCTACCTCATTCTTAGTTCATGCCTCCCTCAAGTCTACTTCATGCCTCGCCCATGCCACCCTTACGACCACCTTATACTTCCATTACGCCTTACGCTTTCCTTAGGCCCCCCCCCTCACACGTATTTTACGCCCACTGCACTTCCTCTTAATCTCTCTCTCTCTCTCTCTCTGCCTCTCTGTACCTCACTCTCTCTACCTCTCTTTCGACTCTCTCACGCCGCAAATTAGAATGAGGCTACTATTCATTTACTGTTCTGAATTGGTAAATGACATTGGCGTTATACTTGATATGGGTAAATTAAAAACGCTAAACTTTCTTGAAGATAAATTGAAATACCAGAACCGATTAGAAGAATTAATTCAAATTACCCACGAAGACAAGACGGACTGGCTATTATTTTCTGCAATGAAGGATGCATCCGCAAGGCTATTATCAGTAAAGTGCATCTTTATTTGTCACAGAATTTGATTCTTAGTCACTCGATCACTTAGTGTACTTCTATCGAGGGTGGACACAGCCACCTCTCGGAATACAATGTGTACTACTCTTTCGGGACTAAATACTTCATTAGTTGACGCGGCTGGAATCAACAACTCACCCTCTTACTCAGTGTGCAAAATCTCCAAGGAAATTATTCTCGCGGCGCTAAATCGTCCAGTGCCGTCTGTAGGTGTACAAAGTTTTGAAAGTATATTAACAAAGAACATTAGTAAAATGTATTAATTAGTAATTTAGACTTATTAAAATAGATATTATTTTAGTTATTATTTTATTATAATTGTTATTTTATTATTAGTATTGTGGTATTTACTATCAAATGTATTGGTTTATTAAATGTATCATTGTATTTAAACTAGTAGTTGAATGGAGTGTTATGACGTGTTGTGAAGTGTAGTGCAAGAGAAGTGAAGTGCAGTATATTTAAGAAGTGTATTTATTAGTTAAAATATTTATGCAGGGCAGTCATAGGATGTAGAGTTAATGTTTTTGTTATTATTGCCTTTATTGTTACGACATTATTATTATTATTATTATTATTATTAATATTATTATTGTCTTAAAATGTTTTAAAATTACATTGTATAACTATTCCTATGTAAATATGTAAATTGTAGTGTTCTGCCATCAGGTTGTATAAACCTACCTGCAGAAATAATAAATACATTTATCTGTCTATCCATCTATCTATCTATCTATCTATTTATCTATCTATCTATCTATCTCTCTATCTCTCTATCTCTCTATCTCTCTATTTCTCTATCTCTCTATCTCTCTATCACTCTATCTCTCTATCTCTCTACCTCTCTATCTCTCTATCTTTCTATCTCTCTATCTCTCTATCTCTCTATCACTCTATCTCTCTATCTCTCTACCTCTCTATCTCTCTATCTCTCTATCTCTCTACCTGTCTATCTATATATCTGTCTATCTACCTACCAGTGCGACTGGTGCAGTGACCTGTGTCGCCGACCCCGCGTGCCCTCCACTACCGCGAGGGCCCGCAGGTGTCACCCTCCGCCTCGTCGCAGGGAGCCTCCGCCGCTAATGGAGTGCCGACGAGCGTCGACGCGCGCAACCTTCTCCAATTGCTTCGGCCCTCACTCTGTGTACACGCGCTACCCTCGATAGATGCAGACAAATAGCGCGCAGTCACGCTGCATCGAGCAATCCAAGGATGGGCGGACGCCTGCCGCCAAAGACGGCCGCTCGTTATTTTATTAATGGTTTTGTCCTCTGGCCATATTTGCACCGCAAATTTGAGGATTCAGCGAAAATCGCTTTGGTTAATTGTCTGGAAATGAAATACAAACCTTGAGTTCAATAGACTGTACCCAATCACCTAGCGCTAAAAACGTACTGCGCCGTAGTGAATTTATTGCAAAATGGTTTGAACTTTGTTAGCGAGCGCTTCCAAACTACTTCCTGATTCGTGATTTTGACAAATCACTTTGTTCATTCAACGGTTTGTAGTTCTGCAAAAAGTTCCAAGAACATTCGTACGCTGTATACAAACATTTTATATGTACATATTAAATGTTTAAGCACTTTTTATCATTAATTTTTTTCTCCGCTACTAATTATAATAGGCCTGATATATTGTCCCGTTATTATACATGTCACCACAAGTGGTGACCTAATAATCTGACCCAAGTACCTGCTCTAAGAATTATTTGTCTCGGTAGCTTCGTGGTTATAGCAACTGGGCGTAAACCGGGCTTCGAACTCCAGTCGTGGTGACAATTTTTCAACAAATATAATTTTCAAAACAATCTCAACTTTTTTAGTTAAATCTTTTGCTCTCATAAAGTTTATGTCTGCGATGTCTTAAACATTAGACATTTATCCTATTAAATAATTACATATTAATAGATATGGTATTAATTTCTATCAATTAATCTTCATTGTATTTGAGACAGAAACACGAAGTTGTCTTTGCATACGAATAAATTTTTGCTTTATCCGAGACACTGTGACTCGGCAATATTCGCCAACCAACGCCAGGTCGACGCACTGCGCTCCGGACACTTGACAAAGCCGCCAAGTGCCTCCTCGCGAAGAGGAGGTCCATGGGGGCGAACGCGTGCTCCATGTTTGCAGATCGTACCGAGTGGCTCGACTTCGCATCCTCTTCCCCTTTGTACAGGCTGCGATTGCTCAAACGTTGCCTCTGCAGCGTCGCTGACAGGGAGATCCTCGGGACTGAGTCCAGGCAGCGGATATTCGATACTAGCTACATATCTAATTCGTATTAAGCCATTGAGTAGAAGAATATTCTAGCGTCCAGCTACTCTGTTTGGTAGTTTTCCGTGGTTTCTCCTATTAAAATAAAGCTAATGCCCGACAAGTACCTTTACAATCGGGCCATGGACCGTGGCAATCTTTCCTTCCAGAACATTGGCCTCTCGCCACCTTTACACACACACACACACACACACACACACAAACACATTTCCACTCACTATCATACTTCTCAGGATATTACAATTTGTGCCAGCAAAAAGAGTGCCTCGCTGAGGAAGATTCATGGAGGGTATCTAGATTGCTACATAACTAGATATTCTAGCTAGATAGCTGCGTTGAATTCAGTTGCTTTCTGCAGGAGAATTCTAAAGATTTCCGTGATTTTCACCACCTCATCAACACCAGGCGAATGCCGGAGCAGTGCCCTAACAAACGGGCCATGGACCTCTCGCTCTCTTTCCTTTCGTTTTCTTGTCCTATTCGCACCCCTTACTTACACACACACACATGCACTACACCACCACACATGCCGGGAGCTATGTCAGGATCTTAGAGCTTGCCTGATTGGGGCGTTTCTCCACTGGTGGGAGACACCTGGTTGAGGGAAATCCCTTCAGCCGATGGTAGATCGGCGCCGGATCTTACCGTCCATGGGGGGAAAATAACCGCCACCTCTTGAGGAAAATACATACACTACACTTCCGATTACACTTTAGCAGTTGCCGTACCCGGAATTACTAATCGATCAATTAATCAATCAACGCGTAGGCCCGCGTATTACACCGGAAGAGGAACACAGCCACATCCCGGAATATTACATGCACTGCACTTACAGAACTAATGACCATTTCTAGTTGACGCGTCTGTAAAGAGTAAACATTCAATCACTCGTCCTCTTTCGTTTCCTTTCGCAGCAGAAGTCACCACACGTCGACGCTGGGCAAATGAACCGCCGTGAATGTTTGCCCGTCATCGCGAGCGAGTGGCAGCTCTTTCTTATTTGCTTTCTGGCGCTGCTCTATTAGGTCCTCGATAATAACCGGTGCATTCACGCCGCTCGTCCGAATATGGTGCGTGCTTTCGCCGTGCGCCGGTGCTCCGTGTGGTCGGCCACTTGCTGTCACTTTGCTATTTTACAGATGCTTTAACGAAATTACTTGTCAAATGTATTACTGTAGTTTCTCACTCAATCAGAAGTCCTGAACTGCAAATTCGGTACGTCACGAAAGGTACACAGTAAATCAGTTGCGAAAATGTGGCATAATGTTTTTTAAAATTGTGAAAGAAAACTGCAAGAAAAAATTGGCACATTGAAGGATTTGGTACAAAAATATATGAAGCGACAATTGGTCGGAACAAAAAACAAAACATGAAAGTGGTTCAAATTACTCATTGTCGTCCTTCTAAATTATAGAGTGTTTAATTGTGATCGTAAGCTAGGGATGCATTTTTTGTAACCTTGATAACCATTTAACGTTTTATCGGGTTAGTGGCTTCTCAACAACCAGTTTATTTTGATTGTGACCAATGAAAACATCACCATTATTTATTTCGTATGTTTCAAAATCTTCCAATTAGTGAACGTATCTGCCTGGTCATCGATTCTTGTCGCTCTACACACTTCGACCGTCGTGCATAGTTCATGGGACCTGCAGCGTCCATCACTTGGGTGTGTTGGTAGCTGGAGCGCAGGCGCGGGCGGGGCGGGGCGTTCGTCGTTCCTTTGTTTCCCGGGCGAGGTTGCGTGTCGGCACATTCCGCGCCGCCCACGGCCGCCTCCGCCGCCTCCGTCGCCTCCGCCTCCGCGGTGCGTCTCCGTTCGCATCTTACGCCATCTCGCGCCCACTGCGCCCCATCCCCGGCCCGTAGGCGCCCGGGTTCCTTGTTCGTGCGCGCGTTGAAGTCTTCGATGTTAAGGGTGCGAGTTGTTAGCGCTCGACAGTTCATGAATTTTTGTATGGAACCAAAACGTGTTTTAATTTCTTTCTTGCGATGTAGTGAAGTTGCTTAGAAGTAAATTTTGGGGAGATGTATTCAGAATGGATGTAAAATATTGTACATCGGGTTGCACATATTAAATGAGAAGTATGACACTTCTCATAATTGTAATTGTAATGACTTTGAGGTTCTTAGATAAACCTATTTCATCCTCCCCGGTATAAAATAATATCACAATTCATTTTTATATATTTCATATCCTGATAGATTACGAAACACTGTAGTGTTAATTGTGTAGTGAATAGTCTGTGTCACTGCGAAATTTTTGGCAATTTTATTACTCTACTCGTGTCATGTGTGCACGTGCATGTATATTGATAGTTAATGTACAGAATGTGAGTCAAACCCGGCAATAAAATGTGTTTTTTATTTCATTAACGTTTTTGCAGGTATTTTTGTGTATGATACCCATTGACAGAAATATTACGAATTATTTCACATTAGGAATTATCTTTTGTTGATTATAGCTCTGTAAACAATAAAGATAATATTTATTTTGTAATGTGTTATTCTAGTGATAAATTACCAAAGTGAAAACCGTCCGGATCTGAGAAAATGTAATCTCTTAGAGAAAGCCTCGAACACGAAATAAATTGAATCATTCTGCATGTATCATAAGGTACACTACATTTCTTATCATCCTTATCATCATCATCATCATCATCATCAGACTATTCCCATCTTCTGCAGAAAATTGTATTGCGATATGCTACATGCTTAATTCAGCCTGGTATCTGAAGACTAACGACCTTTACCACCAGATAAATAGAAATGTTTAATTACTTTATATAACTGTATACTCTCATAAAATTCTCCATTCCATATTGGTTTTAAATTAGGTCATAATATTATAAAAACATAATTAGTTTTACATCATCATACGTAATACATTCTCGTTGATCAGTGTTTAAGAATTGATATCAATTTGTAGACAGCGTAGACGCTATTTGTATCTTGACAATGAAGAAGTGATGTATTGTTTTACGTGGTTTGGTTTTCTATTATATTACAGATAGATATGTTTTCTCGCAGAGCACATTAGTACAATTTAATCCCGCGCAATACAAATCGTTCTCCGCAGCAGGAAAGGCAGCACTGCGCCGTGGACGGGGGGGGGGGGGCGCTGGCGCTGCACCGGCGGCCTTCCGCGCGGGGCGCTCGGCCGGCGCATATGGGCATGCAGGTCGCGCTGACGCACATTGAGTCAGCCCGCCGGCGCGCGCCGCAGCCGCGTTCAGAAAGCCTCCGCGAGCACGCGCTCCGTTCGCGTCGAAGATTGGTTCGAATCGAAGGGGCTGCCAGGGGAACAACTACGCGTTTGAAACTGTGCGAGTCCGCCCATGTCTTGGTGCTGTTGCTCCATCCTGGGCTCAATCTGCGTTTCCTGATTGAGTTAGTGGGAAGGGATAAGAGGGTGGGATACTTGTTCCTTCTCAGGCGTTCCTTCTGTCACTTATTATCAACGGTACTACAAAATAGTGCCGTTGAAACTTATTTCTTGGTGCATGCGGACAAGACACGCGAGCCCCTTCTGATGAGAGGAGAGTGGTCAGATCATTTCTCGCTGCTATGAATCATAAACTAACACGTTGAAGCACCTGCAAATGACACCAATAAACCACCAATAGTATTACTGTTTCTGGAATAATGAAGAAAAGAGAGCGATTAGAAATTTATAAGATCTGAAAAACAAACTGAAATATAATAAATTTGAGAAATTAAATGCTGCTTATCCTACGGAGTTTACATGTTATTAATTAATGAGAATATAAGAAAAGATAGACCAAAAGTAACAGTTCAAAGAGAAAAATGTATTGGGGATCATTATTGATAATGTAATACCTTACTTGCTAATACCAATTACTTGTAGTTATTTTCTCTCTAATTTTACGAACAACGAGAACGGAAGCATAGTATTGTGTTCTCTGGCCTATTTACTTCTTCTGCAGCTGATGCGTCCTGTCCATGGCGCTTTCCGTTGAAAGAGCCTTTCCCTGCGCGACGGGAGGCTGCTGGAGGCTGCAGGCTGCAGCCTACGTGACGCGCGTCTCCGCCGCATCAATTATCGGCTGCCGGCGGAGAGCGATGTTGTCCTTCGGGCGCCGGCGCCGAGACTTCATCGCGGGGCACTGGCGAGCATCTTCGCTGTTCTCATTACATTCGCAGTGTGGGTGGATGTAAAATGTATGTGCACGCTCATGCTGGCTGATAATGCGGGATGAACCCAGTTTATTATCACGCAATTGTAACTAATCCGCGGGAGTATCTGGTTATAATAGATATCGAGAATCATGAATAGATCAATGTAGGAAATAATCATTACTGATTCCCTGAATATAATTGTAAAACCGAATTTTTTATAGAAAATGAAGAGTCTGGTGGAAAGTATTCAATTCTTTTCTTTATTTTTTACTCTTAAACAAAGTATCCACACAAGTTAAAATGAAAGGGCACTCAATTCACATAACTCGTAGGTAACATTATTTTTTTCTACTAAATTGAGTTTACTATCTAGTATCTGTGACACGTGTCCTAATCCTAATTATCAATTATTTGTTAGAAGTAATTTTTGCGTCGTATTATGCAACGAAGTGATCGAGATATTTCAGTCGAAATTTATATGACTACTGTCGGGAACTACTTAAAATTATACAAAATTTCATGTATCGTTTTCCACGCTCTAGACTGCCCTGGTCATTTGGATTCTTTTGTTCGTCGATTAGAGCGACTGATCAATACATGACGAATTATGGAGCAGTAGCCTAACAAACAAACCAAGGATCGCGTGCGAAACTTTCTTCCTCATTTTTGTCTACCTCTCTCTCCTACACATACACACACGCTTACAAGCACTGGTACATTACCATATATGTTGGGAAATAAGTCCGGAGCTATGATCTGTTTCCAGCTCAGATGATGAACCAATGGGAGAGATACATACATAGATAAAACCTATCTAGTAGACTTATAATTCGCCGCCGTATCTCATTTTCCAGATGAAGAGGCACATCTCCCAAGTTATAACATGCATTATATATACGGAACTTATGACTTAACCTAAGAAGGGGGGAGCACTAATAACCAAATCTCACTCCCTTTCTCATATACTCACTCACTCACTCACACATTCAACCATAATCACTGCATTTATCGATTCGCTTATGTTCTCTAGTAGTAGTTCTGGCACACAGTTCAGACCAAATTTTCAGTTATTTACTACGATGAATCATATTAATGATTTGTATTACACAGGAGAGAAAGCCGTAATTGTCATGACAGCCTTCACGTGCTTCGTAAAATGATATAAAACTCCGCAAATCCCTACGCTCTTACCACGCTCCGTGTTGCACCGGTCACTCGCTCTCGTCCTTGGATCTCCGAAGGGGGGGGGACTCGAATCCATTGACTCCAAGTCCGGAGCGTGATGCATGGAGGTGCAGCGAACAATACCCGTCCGTAGAAAGGGGGAATGAAATCGTTGACGTTGACATGTTTAGAGGCGCGCGCCCGTGCCAGAAGGGCGTGGACCACGACGGCGGCCACTTGACCCCGCCAAATGGAGCGCGCGCCCGTGACCCCGGCGACGACGACGACGACGCCCCGCGCGGCGCGGCACCGGGTACCTTTACCCAATTAGTCGCGTGGAAAGCGCGGCGTCTCCGTCGCCTTGGATGAGGCACGCCGCGACGCGTCGCGATGGGCGCTGGGGTACGAAGGAGAATGAGGTGCTGGGATTTATTTAGAGTGGGTCTCTAAAGAGGGGAGTGCCCGTCGAAAAGGTGGCTTAGGTGGCTCAGGGCATCAACTGATGTCGCTGCAGTGCGTCCTAGGGTTTGAGACGCGACGGCGGCAATATTTTCGACATTAGAAGATAGCTTGGTCGAGTTCAGTTGTTGTCAGGAGACATTTAGCGGCCAGGTGCTCTGATCGGTAGTTTTCTGTGGTTTCTACGATCAATACCAGGGTAATGGACCGGCCTTGGATCGGAGATGAGGCTCGCGACAACGCGACGCGACGGGATCTGGGGGCGGGGCTGGTGCGAAGAAGAACGAGGGGCTGGGATTTATTTAGAGTGGATTTGTCGAGAGGTGAGTACCGGATTAAGGGGCTCAGGGCATCAACTGACACCATCGCAGTGCCTCTGACCGGGAGCTTTTCGACATTAGCTGGACATCTAGGTCTCATTCAGCTGCTCTCTGGCGGAGAATTACAGCAGCTGACTGCTCTGATCAGTAGTTTTCTGTGGTTGCTCCGATCAGCATCAATTGAATGTCGGATCAGAACTCTAACAAACGGGCAAACAGCCGCGCGTGATCTTTTCTTCCACTTTCGTGTCCTATCCTCACCCCTTACACACACTTACACTAACATGCACTACTCTACCACACATGTCAGGAGAGACGTCGGGAGCTCTAGGCGTGTAGTGGCTGGGGCAGTGCCCCGCTGTTGGGAGATACCCGGTTGATGAAAACCCTGCTATCTGCACCAGATCTCTCCATCAATCGGTGGAAAATCACCACCTCCTCCCAAGAAAAACTCATGCACTTCACTTTTGGAACTAATAACCATAGCAGAAGACGTGTCCGGAATCATTAATAAATCAGTGGAGGGGTGAGTGAGTATTTTGTGATTCCTGGCGCGACTACTACTGTGTAAGTATGGTGTAGATCATAGATCAGGTGGGGTGGTGGGTGTTTGTTCCAGCTGGAACGTGAGTTTCGGTATATACCTTGCATGTCAGCTTGCGTAGGATTTTCATCCTTCTCAAGAGGAACGTTGGAAAAATGTGATTCCACTACTGTGACGACGGTTTCTAAAAAAAACCTTAGTTTGCCATTTCACTATTTTCACGGTAGTGAAATTTCTGACATTCTCGAATGTTTCGGGTAATTAAAATTGAATGAATGTGAATTTCATGATTATTTTAATATTTTGAACTAAGTAATTAAAATAAGATTGACCTTTTTCCGACCCACGTATAAGAACATAAAACTGATGACTAATGTGAAAATCGAACCAAAAACAATTTCAGTGACACGCAATATCTGAATTCTACGCGGTCTGAGCCGTGCTTGAATCGTAGATGTATTGAGGAGAATGCATGTAAGCATGTAAGCAATTGCAAATTCTTCAGACATGCAGACTGAAATGCCAATTATCGAAAATGAAGATTCCGGTTGCATTTTGGGTCCATTCTTCCAGTTGGTAATATATTAATAGTGTATAATGCAGCATGGTAAGTACCATTCATAAAATTTAATGATTTTTCCAGTCTTTCAGAAAATATGATTGAAGATACGTTTGTTACATCCTATTTGGGCATTTGCATATTAGCCATGTTATGGCAACATTGTCATTCTCACCAAACGCAGAATTGTGAGTGAGCATAGAGTTTTTAACTTCATCATTTTCTCGTTTATCTGCAATGCGACGTGCGCAAACTTTCTATGCAAGTCACGGTATTCAATGTGGTCCCACATTTAAACACTGTTTATATTATTTTTTGGTAGTATCTGCTGTAATACATTGTGATGTACGTAAGATTCCATTTTCTTTTCCGAAGTTAATATTTTTTTAATTTGGAGTTTAACTCTTCGCTATTAAATGTACTTGCCTGTTTGTTTTTTCATAGCAATTTTTTTCTTTTAAAGCTGATATGTTTTTAATACATTGTTATTTGCATGTTTTCGTTTTCGTTATCACTTTTTTATCCTCGTACAAAATAAATATTTCTTTTTCAACAAAGTTCGATGGTGGAAAATACTTCTTTTCTTTCGAGTTAATGATCAATGCGAATGGAAATATAAACATTTTTCAAAAACAATGAAGTATGAAATTTGTGAGAGTTGAGAGACACTATCAAATTTGTTTTTAAGGATTCGACATTTTAGAATCGGATTAATATGAGTTTAGGCAGCTAGCGGTATTCCCAGGGCTATGCCCAGTTTTTTTATTGTACACGCCCGGAAGTAAGGGAGGCATTTGGCGTGCATGACGTATTCCTGTCACCATATCTATCATACTTGGCATACAATTTCTTTTGTCACACATATGTAGAAACTGAGACGATTGTATTATAAAGCTTTTTTTGCTCCGTCGGAGAATTGCACAACGGAAAGCTAGCACGCTGTCCAAGAGCAACACGAGTGGCTCATCGTCATATTTAACGCCTTGAAATCATAAAGGAATCGTTCACGCGTTGGAGGAAAACTTTAGTTTCAAACCCTGATTGTAATTATGTATTGGTGTAATTGGTGTGATTGTAATTATGTGTTATGCAATTATGACGGGAGCGTTCTAAGACCAACTAAAGAAGATGAATGCTGACCCCAATGACAATTAATCAATATCAACGTCTACAGCGCTATGTCATTGGCAATTACCTCAGTTGGTGCGCTTAGAATCAATAAATCTTTCTACTCGGTCGGTTTCGAAACTGACTCCGCATGAACACAACTCTATTTTAATTACTTCTAAATGTTCAATCCTGCAAATACATACCGGAATCTGTGGTTTCACAGACCCCGGATATTTATATTGGGTTACAAACCATCTGAGAAATTGTTTATGGCTCAGAGATGTATTATTCTGTTTTATTTTCATTGAAGAATGCATGAAAACAAAAAATGCAATAATGTTATATTAAACGTCAAAATTATAGCATATTTTAAGGTATACTCTCTGTTCAGAGCTAAATAGAATGGTTACAAATACATGTTTTGAAAACAAAACAGTACAAACACAATTGAAAATATATTAATTCTGTGTGAAATTAAAAGATATTTAGCTCTGTGTAAGTTTGATAATACATTGAGGAACACTAGTATATCGTTGAAGGGTGGACTATTTTCTGAGGATTTTTTTCCTTTTACGCTTCGTGAAGGGCATCTTACCTCTGGGTTCAGCCATAACGCTGAGCAAACTCTTTTGTCAACACCGCGAACGTTTCGACCCATCGTCTCCCCTTTGGCTTGATTGATTGATTTATTTTTGATTCCAGGCGCGACAACTAATAAGGTCATTAGCCCCAAACACGTAGTCCCCTCTAGAGATGGCGGTGATATTCCACCGCTGGATGGTGAGACCTGGCACCGATCTACCGTCGGCTAGCGAGCTTTCCCACAACCAGGTATCTCTCACCAGCGGGACGCCGCCCCAAGCTCCAAGCTACCGACTGGTCTCCCGGCATGTGCGATAGTGTAGTGCATGTAAGTGAGAATACGTGTATGTAATGATGAGAGAGGTGTGGATAAGACACGGAAGAGGAAGGAAAGATCGCGCGCGGTCCGTGGCTTGTTCGTGAGGGTATTGCTCCGGAGACTGGTATCGGTCATAGAAACTACCGGTCAGAACAACCGGTCGCTAGACGCCTCCTGAAGACATAGACTGAATTGGACCAAGCTATCTAGCTAGTGTCGTCAATCCTGCGACCGCCGGTACTCGAACCTAGAACCTCCCGGTTCCCCGTGGTGTGAACGTCGCGTAACAGAGCCGGCCCGCCGCAGGGAGCGTGGCGGGTGGTGCGTCGCGTGGCGTCTCGACGCGGGCGATCCGGTCCCCCCGCCCACGGTCGACGACGGCGGAGTGGCGGCCGGTCGCACACGCGCGCGCGCGCGGGGAACAGATGCGGCGGCGAGTGCGCAATCGCGTGGCCGCGTGGGCACGTGCACACGTGCGAGCGCACCGGGCGACCGACCGACCGCCAACGGCGGTAACGGGCCAAATAGATTGGAGCCGGCACAAATGAGAATGATGGATTTGGCTAGCTTGCTTTTCGTTATGCGCGACTTCCAGGCTGGTCTTTGCTTGTAGTTTGGATAAAATGTATCTCTCTGAAGCCATTCGATTTTTATTTGCATTTATTAATTGTTCGTGATAACTAGCCATCAGAGAAATCGTATGTCTGTAGCAGAAGACATTTATTAGGCCGAATGAGAAGAAAGTCTGTTAATTTATTTTTTGTTAGAATGAAATCCTATACTCTTTGCAAGAACTATCTGTACATTTGCTCCCAAAGGGCAGATTACATTCCATGTTTAATTCATTAGACGTGCAGTTGTTGTTTAGTTACCTTCGAGAATTCCCTTTGTACCTCGTTTTTGGCTCAATACAAAATTATCTTTGATCGTATCTAATGTAGGTGAATTGTGCAATAGTGTTCATGCAAAAGAAAAGGAATTTGAAGACAAATACTCATTAAAACTATGTACTAATGAATGGAGAAAGGTGAATGAAGTAGTAATCCAAGTGTATAGCGTAAAAACCTGTTCTCTTTCCCAACTAAGTATGTGACAGAGTTGACACTTCAAATATTGACAATTTTGTTGTAATTATGATGTAATATTACTTATATTTAGCCAAGATCATGCCATCATTCAAAAAACCGTTCACACATGACTTAATTAAATACAAGGTTATATTGCAAGGCTGAAGAACATGAATAATTCTAATTCTATCCGGTGAGAATCGATACCGCTTACTGTTGGATGTCAACAAAGTAAAAAGAGCGTTTATGTCTCTCACATGTGCAATAGTCCATAAATAGCAGGAATCCTCGGGTGTTTGCCGACTTTCGAGTGGCGAGGCGTCGCGTCGCGTAGAGCTCATTGCCTCCTCGCTCCGCCCGGGCGCGGCGGCGCCGCCGAGGTGTTAGCCAACTGTTTGCTCGGGCGGCTCTGCGCCGCGGGCGCTGAACCCTAGGAGGGGCGGTCGCCGGTGGGCGGTGGGCGGCAGGTAGCGGGGGGCGACAGACAGACGTGGCGGGTGGTGAGAGGGAGGTAGCAGGAGGACGGTGGGTAGTGGGAGGGTGGGCGGTGGGAAGCAGGAAAGTGGCGGGTAGAGGTGAGATGGAGAGGGAGGTTGGCAGCGGGAGGATGGCGCCCGGCGGCGGGTGGCGGGCGATGGAGGCGGGCGGCGGACGTGGGAGGCGGGCAACGGGTGGCAGGCAGCGGGCGATGGTGGCAGGCGACCGGGCCGGTGATGGGGGCAAGCGATGGGAGCGGGCGATGAGAGTGGGTGTCGGGCGATGGTGCGGGCGATGGGGCGGGCGATGGGGTGGGCGATGGGGCGGGCGATGGTGCGGGCGATGGAGGCGGGTAAATGGAGCGGGTTGCGGGTAGCAGGCGGCGTGCGGCGGGCAGTGAGGGGCGGCGGGTGACTCCGCCCGTGGGCGACCCCGAAAGTAAGAGTGGAACGACGCCGTAAATTACTCAGAGACTGCCAGTGGGGAGCGGCGGCGCGGCGTCGAGGAAACGCACGTGGGCGAAGCAGGCAGAGGGAGGCAGGTGACGCTGACGCACTGTTATATTTCAATCAAAGGCAATCCTTTCCGAAACTAACAGGATGAAATAAGTGAATATTTTAGTGTCAGAGTCAAGAAATAATTAGTACAAATGTACAAGACATGAAATGCATGATTGTTAATCATTGTAATTAATATTAAAAATGTCTGATGTAGGATTGATAAGCAATATTATTTACTGTATATTTTTCGATGTCAATGACTCTCAAGTAAAATGACATGCGTACATAATATTTTGATCATTCGAAAATAATACAATGAGATGTTCCAAGAGTGATATGTGCATTAAATATGTTGCGGGTTGCATTTCTTTCTGGCGTATGGTGATGTTAGTATGATATACTAAACGATTTTGTATCTTTCTGATTACAACTGGCAATTTGATAATTGTGCAAACCATAATATTCCTCGAAGCTACCCCTCTTTGCTTGGATTATATGTTTTTATTTTCGCCTCGGGGAAGCCGATCTGATAGGATCAAGAGAAAGGAGGTAGTCGTGAGCAGTTGACGAGCTGCCTCGAAGCAAAGCGAAGACGCCCCTCGCGCGGCGACGGCAGCGGTGAGTACAAGGCCGGGCGCGCGACGAAGTGGCTTCACCTTGTTCCGAGCCGCGGAGGCTGAGGCGGCGGGAGCCCCTGGCCGGGATAAATGACGCGTAGGCGTGCGTGAGAAGAGGGGAGCGAGGCGTCGACGCAACCGCCGTGGCGTAAGCGCTCTGGGCCCGCTGCCACCGCCACTGCCGCCGCCGCCGCCGCCGCCACCACCGCCAACCCACCGCCGCCGCCACCACCGCCGCCACCACCGCCGCCACCGCCACCGTCACCGCCGCCGCCACCACCGCCGCCACCGCCACCGCCACTGCCACCGCCACCGCCGCCGCCGCCGCCGCCGCCGCCGCCACCACCGCCAGCACCACCAACACCACCACCACCACCGCCACCGCCGCCACCGCCGCCACCGCCGCCACCGCCGCCTCCCCCGCCACCGCCACCACTACCGCCACCGCTACCGCCACCACTACCGCCACCGCCACCGACACCGCCACCGCCACCGCCGCCGCCGCCACCACCCCTACCACCCCTACCACCACCCCAACACCACCGCCGTCGCCGTCGTCACCGCCGTCGCTGCGGCCGCCTGAACCCACGCCCCACCCATCCTATCCTCCCTCCCGCTCGGCTGCCTCAAGGCGAGTGCGTGCGTTGTGCGGCTGCAGGTGCGGCGCGACGTGGAGCGGCACACACCTGTCCGCTAGCGCTGTTGACATTGAAAAACGCTCCTCTTTTTCCAGGTCGTGACACGTGACCGAGATTTGATGTTCGTGCAAAATAGTAGGTCTTAGGAATATGTAAGTAAAATACGTATGTGTTTGATGAATGAAAGTCCCTTTGCGTCATGAATAGGCTATAAATATTATAAGTTATTCAATGTCATGTAAATATTATCCAATAGGCACATTGGCTATTATTTGCATTTATTGCCATTTATCGTGCTTTGAAGTGTCAGTAATTTTTTTATACTATAAAATTGAAGCCAAAATAATAATTATAAGTTCCTTGTAACCAATTTCACATTTTTCAAAAAATAATTAAAAATACGATATTAGTTCCAAGCGTTATAAATGAACAGTAAAACCGAATAATGCATTTGTCCTTGAAATTCCTTTCCTTGTGTAATATATGATTTTTAATTTCATATTTAACGTTAAACACGATACAACAAATATTCGTAGAAGTCGTAATTATGAGGTGCGGCATTGCGTGGTAGTCAATAATAGTTGCAAAACCACGTATTTGCAATGACGTGTATGAAGCTCAGGGGATTCCGGCGAGAGAAAACGGCGCTATTTCCGCCGTCCGCCTGTGCGCAAATGAGCGTGGTTGCGAGGTCCCGAGCTTCGACGTCCCGCACCGCTCCGCCCCGCCGCGCCCCCTCCCGCCTCGACCCCCCACGCGCGCGTTGTGGGAGGTCAGCGCGCAAAAAGACGCAATTGCGCAGGCGTAATGCACGGGTGGATTAATGCTCAAGCAGATTAAACACCTGCTTACGACCCCCGCTAGATACGGGTCTCTAACTACTTTTTACGACATCAGAATTTTATATTGATTCTGCTGGGTCCGCTATGTTTTTTTATATGAGTGGTAAAAGTGGCATTTCGTTTTGCGAGTAGGAAAAATTCCCACAAGAGGCCCAAAGGCTGAGTGACACAATCCTCAGAGTAAAATAAAGTCACTTAGATTCAGTACTAACTCATCTCAATCAGGTTTTGTAATCAGCTTTCCTCTTCATTGGGCAAAGCTAAGATGACTCCTTGGTTTGTTTCTGAACACAAATGTAGCTACATTATACACACATTTTTTCGAGTTCTTCTTTGCTAGTTGTGGTAGCAGAAGAGCTATTTTGGGTATCTATTTTCTTAGAAATTCTATAAGATAATATCTGTAGTTCGTTTACTAATGCTAATATGTTTTCAGTATCTCGGTCGTGAAAATACCTAGTTTTCAAATGTTGCTAACTTGGCTTTATTAATACGTTTATTTCTCATTCAACTCTGTACAGTGAAAGGATGGGGAAGTAATTCTGGAACTCCAGAAAATGGGCGCAGATTATGTTCCTTCCCATAAGCCACATTCACTTTTTAATAATTATCTGACGTAAATAAGTCAAATTATATCAAACCCCACCCTTCACAAACCGTCTGGAAGGCGGTGGTTTGTACGATTCCGCAAGGACTTGCTGAGGACTCAGCGGATTCGCAGCGATAGGCAAGAGATTCTCATGAAGAAAAAGTGAATAGACTATGCCTTTCCACCATATGTCACGTACATTGTCTACTGTTTTCCGACTAAAATAAATCAAATCAATGAAATTAAATCCATCCCTGCTGTCTGAGAGGCCTTGTAGACTCTGAAACTGCGCTCAGAAAAATTAAAGGCGTTTCGCCATGATCAGAGCCTCCTGAAGCTCTCCATCCGCCCCCGGCCCGGCGGCTCCTCCCCTGCCCTGCGCGGCGCGGTGGCGTGCGTGCGGCGCGGGCGTTTGGTGCGCGTGCGCACGGGCGCACGGGTGGCGCTGGGCCTCGCGCGCGCTCGCTGTGCGCAGTCACTCTGCGTACCGTGGCCCCGCCGGCGCTCACGCGATCCAGCATTTCGCAGCAGCTGCGCGGCTGCGCGGGGTGACTCACAGGGGCCGGGTACTTCACGGCCGTGAACCCCGAGAAGCTGGAGAGAGCACTTCGAGCAGGGAACTCTGCTCCCTTACGTCACCCAAGTACGTCGAATGTACTGAAGATCAGTATGCGAACTACGTGCACTCTCTGCCAAAACATGCCACTGAATAAAAAACCTCGTTAGTGAAATGTGATAATACTTTTCTTATAAATAAACCACTCAATCCATCCAGATAACTGTTACGGTGAAGAAGGTAATTACCATCTCAAGACATGCTCGTACCCTGAAAACATACGTTCAGTTTTGTGGTCCTATCAACCTCTCAACTTCGTGATAAAATAGTGTGATGGTTACAGTGAGACATAAGATATGGAAATATATGAGAGTGAATGAATTTGGAATTTACACTGAAACAAACAAGTTGTGACAAACGTCAGCCAATTACTTCACGACTTCACGACTATTATTTTTGTTAGTGCGTCCTTTCTATACTTCAGTAAGTTTACAATGGACACTTTACTAAGAAAAAAATATCAGAAATTAATTTTGTTAGATGTGATCCTGGTTTATGGTTCTGATATGTGAATAATCCCTTATGTCCACCTCCATATTTTACATGAATTAAAGTATAATCGGTCGAATCCAGACTCTCAGTGTAATAAAAAGTATTTTTTGTGAAATACGGATATATATTTCTGCACTAAGGATACCTACATGAAATACTAGTATCCCAAAAGCTTGACTCATCATATATCTAAGAAAGATGGTATCGTAACAAAAGTATTTTTGTGGAAAATAAAAAATGTAAGATTTTTGGAAATAAAAGAAAATTATTACTGAAGGCGAACATAAAACATGTTGTTTACTGTTGTAATGATTTGTTATCAACCACATAATGTGACAGCAACATTACTACAAGAAGCAGAAGGTTGATAGATTGATGGCATGAAAAGTATCAGGGGCCAAACCAAATAAAAAGTTTTCCTGCACTAATACGTTTGCATTTTAAATGGTTTTAACTAAAACTCTAAAACTCCTTTGTTATCGAAGGTTGATGATTAAACGTATGTAGTTTAACATAAGGTAGTAACTTTGAATTATTAACGAATTACCTCTCCCAAGTATTTGTAGCCCTCTTTACATTGAATTCAGCCTTAGAACTGTGATATGGTGTAATAACAAATTATAAAATTATCATAGTTACCATTAGTAGAATAATTTACTACAGGATAGTGCTAGTTGAAAAGATTAAAACTATTTTCTGATTTTATAAAGCAATAAATTTTAACCACCTACTATATTTTTAAAATGTCATTTAGTATTCCCTTATAATGTAGTAATGTCGTGGATCATACAAATGCTTGCTATTAATCCTGAAAGTGTGGGTCCATGATAACATCAGGAACGCCCATGTATAATCTTCCGAGGAGCTTAGAGAATTTGTTTCTTCACTCCGCAAACGCAACCGTCTGAAAAAGGGCATGAAACATGAGCGCGGCGGAAATGGTTCGATGCGGCTGTGGCGACATTCCCTGCGAAGGGGAGGGGGGAGGGGGAGGGGGAGGGGGAGGTGGGCGGATCGGGCCTTTGGAGGAGCCTCTTGCACCAAGGAGAGGACTTCGCTCCGTCACCCACCACGCGGCGCGGGCAGCCTCACTCCCTGCCTCCAGTCACGGCGCTGGCCTCTGCCAGCACCTGCGGGTTGCACTGATTTCTAATTGATATTTCGTTATATTGTTCTGTTATATCGACTTAACCTAACTATCCGGATGAAAAGCCATTTTTAAGGCACTTAGACATTTACAGTACGCCATCTGTTAAGAAGAATCGAAACAAAGGAGTTGTAGCTAAAAATAGCGTACTTTTTTTGCAGGAAATAGTATTTTCGCTTCGCTTTTTGTTAAATAAAAGAAGGTATTTTGAAAAGGATTGAAAGGCACCCAACCGATAGCACAAATAACAAGGTCGGTTCGTTGTAAACCTCGGCTGTCACCCCTGTTTAAAAACGTCAACTACATCTGCAATTTTCTGTTTTTCGGCATAATGACTTAATCAATTTCTAAAAGTTAGTAGAGAGAATGATTCGAGTTATAGATAAGAATTATTATAGGTTTAGTTGTTACGAACTGACAATAATTATTCATCATCGAGTAAGAAATGCAGGTTTTAAGAAACAAACGGGAATTATCACTGATGTAATAGTCGACAGTGGAGACAATAACAATGGCAGAATGTGCACATGACACAGAGGACAAAAGATGTCCATGGACCGCTTGGGGGAGCACACACTTAAGGAAATACTAACTAAAGACGATTGGTATGGGAGAGGTAGGTTTTAAATGACTGCGCCATTCGAAACAAAACTATCTGTACTCTATGACTATTAATACTACATTATCAGAATTTTCAGTATATGGGGTCGTAGATCCATTACGAGAAGAATGTGTTGAAAGTAGTTTTTTAATCACATTGCAAACATTCTCTCAGGTATTTCATAGCTCCGTGGCTGTAAGGATGGTCATAATCAGGATGAAAGCTTTACATTTTCAAGAAATTATTCTCATTATGGGACTTTATCTTCCCTTCTGACTTTTCTAGCAATAGTATACTCGTTGTAGAAATTGGTTCAACTATAGACGACTACATCAGCTATATTACGATAAAAGTTTGTTTTTAATATTTTTATGTAACTGCTATTTTATAGAAAGAATATATACAGATAAATCACGACATAAAAATAATTGCAAAAAAATAGTCCCAATGTGTACAAAATATCCAGTACCTTTATTGTATATTGTGATGTTATTTGAATATTCAGTACACGCAAAAAGTTTTCTTAAAATGAATTTTATTTTTTCTGAAAGCATATTTTTGAATCCAAATGTAAGTCGTATTCCCATTTTGACGCGAATGTAAAAAAAAATTTTCTAGTCGTCAAATGCTCTCGACGAGAGTTTTAGTCAATTTGTTTATAGGTATTCATTTTATATTGGGCAGTGTTAATTTAACTTGCGTACATCGGAGAGAAAGGAAATTTAATGACAGTTCAAATAATTTGAGAGTCATCGTCCAAACTCTTCCAATTAAGCAACTATTCGATAATAACAAATGAAATAATTTAATGCCGCTTTTAATGGCCAAAAATCTAGTGTAATTTGAAATTCTTTGAATCTACTACTTATCATCAACATCAACCACTGAAAAATTTGGTAATAAAACCAATTTATGCGGTCGTAATATTACGTATGAACTTCATAAATCGAAATGTTGAGAATACTTATAGGTCAATCACGTCATTGAATCTGCTATCGGAACATTACTCCGAAAATCGATTACAAATGTGCTTTAATCGAAATGGGTCAGAATTTTTGTTTTTTAAACTAACTTCATCATTCAACGAGTTAAGGAAAGGCATTGAAAAAGCTTGTCCGATAAAAATGCTGGGAAGCATTTTAGAAGTTCTCTTTTATTTGCTGTGCATTTAGAACATAAAGGAAATTATATGTATTTTTATTAAAATTTAATTTGAATGCCACGGAATTGTAAGCATTTAGTAATATTATCAGATATTAAGTTATTTAAAGACGTATATTTATCCATATTATCGTAATTTTCTGAAACTTATTAAAGAGGGAACCCTTTTAAGTAAACATCCATCTTAAGGACCGACAATGTCTGCCGGAACCGTCGGTACCCCGTCTCATAGCAATCCCTAGGCTCATAAAGATGAACACAGCAGAAATGGGAATGTGCTTAAAGGTGGTGATATAGTGGTGATTGCGCAGCGGCGCGTGCCGGCGGCGTGGCCGAGGCCGTAGCTCCCCGGTAAGGAGCGTAGCCTTGCGAGCCCACGCTCCTCCAGAACCTTCTGGTCATCCTGAGCGGCGCGGCGCGGCGCGGTGCGGCGCGGCGCGACTCCTGCTTTGGTCAGGGCGCTCTCGGGGCGACCCCCGTCATCTCCTCGCTCCCTTGCCCCCTCCCGTCGCCCTGTGTTCTCTCTCTCGGAGACCGAAATAGCCGGTCGTAAATACGCGTTGACGCTGAATCGAACGAGGTTCCCATTCCGGGGACCCCTTCCCCCCTGGTAGGTAAAGGCCGGAGCGGAGCTAATGCAGCTTGGACACACGGGAATGGGTGTCGCTGTTGGATATCGTCGCATCGGATATGCCTGCGATGGATATCTTAGTGGATGATGCGAGAAATCTCCTGAGGGAAAGACGTTGCGGATGGGGTTGTTTAAGAAAATAAATGACAGGTGGTTTTAATTGAATCTTCAAGTGGAATTCAAAAATAATCCTTCTTATCTATTCGAGTCCAACTGAATACAATTTTAGTAAAAAGTATAGTTAAAGAGTGTAACTTTTCAGGAAATTTTACCAACTTGGTAGGCATTAACCGATTTCATTGTCTTGCTGCCACATTACGTTTAAGTGAATTTTAATTGCACTCAATGTCATGAAACTCGCTGTTACTAGCGTCTCGTTTCTCCGACGGCCCGTAAGATAATTTCAATTGCCCACAATTTTTTCCCTAATTGTCTTCCGTTCCGTAAACGTGTTCTACGTACTACATTAGCGCAAAGGGGAAAGAAAGAGCCCTGCCGTGACGTAGACGGAAGGGCTTTAATGCTGTTTGTTATGAACAACTGTCAGTGTACTTATTTAATATTCACTTTATTCTAACACAATATCACATTTTTATTTGAACGATAAATCTATTTGGAAACGGGTCAATTAAGGTGATCTCTATCCTGTTTCACTCCATCAACATTTCCGTAGACCAGCAAGCTTGAGAGTTGTATTTAATTGATACATTAATTTTGTCTCTATTTACACTCCCACAATTATTGTCGTTCAGTGCAGAGAAAGTTTCATGATGTTCTGTCAACCCAGGGCTCTGCAGTAGAATCTACCTAAAATGTTTTCAATCTTTCATCCAATTTTACAAATAAATACACAATTTATCATGATTGTTAGAGTAGCTAACAAAACGTTTGAAACCGTGTATATAATATTTAAATTTAGTTTTCTTGATTCCCCACTTCTCTTAGATAAAAACTATCTTAATAGTTCCGTTCAGTGCTATTAGCTTTACTCTTGCCTTCAATCGTACCTAAGTACGCTTTCAGGAACTGCAAACTTCTTACTACCAGAAACCATTTACCAGGTGTGCATAGCTGCTGTTCGTATTTGCAGGTTCTACATAACTATTCAAATTTCAGTATTCAAACAGTTCAATTTTTTTTCATCTCATGACCTCGCTCTACTATTGACGTCAACAAAGAGAAAACGATCTGTCAGTCCAAACCATAGTGTTAATTCCATTCTGGTTAGTTCACACTAACAAATGACACAAGGTACTTGCAAGTTATTTTTTAACATAAGTACATCATATCTTCGGAAATTGTAGAGCAAGTATGCAGTGTATTACGTTCATTTTATACATCAATAACACAATAATATTTTCAACAAAACTGTACTTTTCTTCGTTCTTCCTAAATTTTTAAAATTGTCTTTAATCTCGATTCCTCTAATTTCATATATGTTTCCGCTTTTAATTCTTCTTAAATACTTTAAAGGAAAACACTAATAAATTTGCGGTAATTATTGATTTTGCGCAACAGCACAGAGCAAATTCTCGAAAATCAGTACATCAGACACAAAACTCCAGGCCCAGACCCCGAGGTTCTGCTTCATTCTGGCATCACCAAGCCCCTGATTCGATTAACTGTATATCAAGTATAATCCTATTATTCAGGGAAATGCTGTCAAATAAGGAACCAAATTTTAAAAATAACCCCATGAACGCTTTACCAAATCAGGAGGACGCCTCTCAGTTATGCGCCACTAAAAGGTCGAATGTTTTATGTATGAGTTGGCCGTATTTTTTATTCAAATTCGTCCTTTCCTTCCTAAAGCTCACAACGCGATTCGGCGTCCCCAAGGTTCTCCGTTGCCCGCAACGCGTCGTCGAAGCCTTCGGCAAACATCCGCGACGTTTTCTGTTCTCGCGACCGCATCCGACGGATTCAACGGAGCCTGCAGCAACAAGACGTGAGCGGCGAACGCCGTGTCTTCAAAGGGATTTCCCACTTGCTTTCGGTCTCTCACGCCCGGAGGCAGTCCGATTCCTTCACGGTTGTCTCTGCGGTTCAAGAGCCACCTGTGTGAAAAGAGATTTCGTGCCTGTTGGATTATAATCTCGCCTCGTTGTAATTCGCGGTGAAGTGTGCACACTGTTGTGCGAGAGCGCTGGCAAAGTCGGTGTTTTCAAGTTCTCCGTGCATAAAAATTTCGACAAGCTCATTAAATTGCATGCGGTCCCGCATATTTCTTTTTATTGCTCGTGACTTTTGGGAGACGTGGGCGTTGTTTGAGAATGTGTCTTCTTTTGGGTTTGGAGGAGACGACTGTGGGTCGTTTGTTGTGATTCGTCGTGGAAGTTCTCAGCTGAAAATTGAGAAAGTAAATGTGAAACCGTTTAAAAAATGTGACATTGTCTCGCATTTTATTTTCGAATACTGATGAAAAAGTCATGTGAATAATTTTTAAAATTTGAAAACTAATTAACAATGAGGTAACGTTTTAAACTTGTAGCAGTCGTGCATGATTTATTCTTTAGTAATCTATCAAATTTTTTATGTATATTTATATTATATTATATTATAATATAATATTATACTATATAATATTATATATTAATATTATTTAGTATGTCTATCAAAATGTACAATAACTCCGACTCCGGTTCTTCAGTCCCTTGCTCTTCTTCTAAGACTATTCAGCGTAATGCAATCTTTGGTCTTATATCCGAGTACTCGTGGTTCTCTCTAGGCCTTTCAAGATAATGGATCGTGTTCGTGTGGGATGGATGGTCACCTAGCACTAAGGACGAGACTGAAAGGGGAGGAACAGAGGATCGTGCGCAGTGCGCGTCAAAATATTTTGGATACTATTTTGGCATTCGTCTGGAATTAATGGAAGTATATCACCAAAAAGATGTCAAACCTCTAGTAGTCTCATTTAAGCATTGTCATTGTCCAACATAGTTGGTGGTACAAATCCCAATCTAGGAAACTAGGAAACGACAGTCCCAATCTAGGAAATTTATTGTTGTATTCTCAACTACATTCGCCAACACAGCCAAATTCTGCTCTGCCATGGCAAAGATTTTTAGTCCGACGAGTATATTTATGGATATGAGAAACGTTGTATCACCGATTGACATTCTGGGTGAGAGCTCACTTTCAGGCATTCCGAGAGACTCTCCTTTTCAAACTCAGGAATTTCACAGCACACGTAAGCGTCACCTGTCGAGCGAGTGTGTAAGAGTGCGTGCCGCGCGGGTCGCACGCCTACGCAAGCCTTTGCTCACGCGCGTGTGACACGGCCGCGGGCTGTCGTCTGAGCAGCCGCTGTTTGGAGATGATCGCGCGTATTTTGATTAACAGCTGCGTTAGCTTTGGGCAAACAGTCGAACGCGCCCCGCGTGGTCCGATGTTTGCTCAGCGCCGCGCAGCCCGCCCTGGAGTCTCTCGCTCCTGGTCCCATTTCGTCGGAAGGCGAAGGACGGAGCTGTGTGGGAGGATGGTGTTGGGCAATGTTCGACTGGTTTTGTCCGGTCGAGAGGTATCTGGAAAAGATGCCTTGATGCGTTACACTAATGTGTGAATCTCGAGGCTCTGGTTTAAACTTCAGGGTTAACGGCTTTTATACAGTTGGTCAGTAAAGTCGTTGATATAAAGTCAACTCTTTAAGGATTAGACAATTCCCAAGTTAAGAAGTACTTAGCTTTTACATAAACTTTTAGTGAAATTATAAAATATTTTGATTAATTTATCAGTAATAATATATTATCGATTTAACATTTCTTACACTGTATGTACAGCAATAATATAAATAATTCATAATAAATGAATCTCCACATATTTTTTAGGAGGCAAAAAATGCAGATAGAAAAAACATCTTCTGGGAGTATTTCTGTAAACTCGCAAAACAATAGGTGGAAGGATTGCTTTCACGAAATTTAACGAAGTTTTTGGAACTTCTCCTCGATGATGGATGTCGGGTCTGAGAGCCGAGATTTTGCATGTAAACGAATTAAGAGTATTCCAAGAAGACGCGACTTAAGTACGCACAACGGAGATTCACACAACTGTCAAAAGTGCCCTCAGCATACTGCCCCTCCTGCTTGTAGCTCGCATCTCGCATAGAAATCTACGTCACATCCGGCGTTATCTTACGCAAGACTAAGGAATGGAGAATACATAGAGGCCTTTGTTGGTGGGGCTGAGGCAAGCTCTACAAGGCGGTGCGTGCAAGTATTTTTTAATGAGTTGTTGGTGGTGACTTGTATTATGTTTCAATTTTGCGAATGTGTTAAGGTCCCTCAACTTTTTAAAAACAAAATAATTTATCTGTTTTACTTGCTATGACTTGTTGCATATTGAAAGTGATGTGAGTTTTTTCTGCGTTTTTCATCTCCTGTCCTTCAAAATGAATTGAAACGCAAATAATTTGAGATAATGTTGTTCACATATTTAATTTTTCTTATTGCTCTTTAGCATAGAGAGAAAAATTAATCATCTCAGTAATATGATCTTAAATTTCCATGTTTGAGCAGGTAAAGAGGAAATACACTCAATTTTGTACGAACTCAAGATTAACTAACTTGAGATTAGGAGCACTATTCGACTCGCAAGACTATTCAAAACATTGTGTTACAAGAGTTGCTTTAATATTCGTCTTAAAAAATATAATATCTTAGGCATATACTTATGTTGACAATTTGAGAGGTGAATTACATAAAATCTGTGTTACAATAACAGTAACAACAACGTTAAAGTGACAAAAACAACAAAGATGTTTAGTGTTCTTCAGTGGGATACACCAAATGACTTGTATGAGCTTTCACATTATATTCATACTTCTACATTCTTTCTTGGTCTGTATTTACTTTAAAGAAAATAAAATACGATAAATTGTCAGAAGGGTTTAGTACGAATAATAATGTTTTCTACCGTTTAGAAATTAAATGGTAAGTTATTTAATATGTTCTAAAGTAATAAATCGGTAACAAATGGAAGATTAGAATACTTTATTTACGATACCTGCTGAAAATTTGCTTCTTCTGAAGAATAAGCTACGAAAAACGAAGTGGTTTCCGCCTTCCAAAAAGTATGAAAACCTCGGCAACTAGCATGAATTTGTACACAGAAACATGCAGTAATTTATACCAGTATGCAGATTTTTATAGAAGAATAATGAACCTATACCAAGGAAATGAGACACGACCTGCATAACATTTTTTTTCATTTGTCACGTTTTCTTGTATTACATAAGACGTGTTCTTGAAATAAGTAAATAAGACAAAAACCTTTTCCAGAATTATTGAAGAAAATCTGAATTTTGCCTATTTTTTCTTCCGTTAGAATTAGTGCTCAATATTTTTACTTAAATATGCAACTTCTCAGGAGAGAGAATGTATGAAATTCTTATTCATTTTCAATTATTTGTTTGCTTAAAAATGTGTTAATATATACATTAAAACATGTTGATATTACAAATATATTCTTGGAAACACATGAATGATTAGTATAATTTTAGTTTGATGTATTTCCTTCATTATTGTGAGAAAAGGCCTCACTTATTTATTTGTGTAACTTTTTCATTACTATTTGTTCACGACAGAAAGATAATATATGTAAAAAATACGAACGTATCATATAATTAATAATCATCCACGAAAGATAAACCTCAAGAAAGATAAACCTCTTTCTTTAATTTTAATGAAAAAGAAACGGACGTTATATGATCCATTGTGAAAAGTTATTTTATTTATCCACTGCGTTTAATTTTAACTCATGAATCTCCAAACTGGAAGCTTTGAATTCGGTGAACCTTTACGGCTGCCCTCAATCGCCCCGTTTGATGAGCACTGTATCTATCCGCACTGTGAACACATTACTCACTTACCCTAAGGTATAAAAATCGTTCATATTATGTTTATAGCCACGGCACGTGTTCTCGTCCTCACGTGTACTAGTTCATCGACTAGTTTAACGACATTGTAGCAATCATTCTGAGAAAAAAGAGGGATCGGCGCGGTGAGGAAACTGTGCTCGAGGAACACCCTCGCCATCTGCGGCTAAACCGCAGCGCCGCCCCCGCCGAAGCCCCCGCCGCTCTCGCACTGGGCCCAAAGGGTCGATAGACGTGTGCAAAAAATACTTCCAGTAAATATAAAAAAAATTACCTTAAGAATCATGTTACATTATGTGACCTAGAATATATATATATATATATATATATATATATATATATATATATATATATATATATATATTGGATTTAGCCAAACATTTTGAATAAATAATATAAAATAAAATAAAATAAAGGGCTTCATGGTCGGAGGCAGAAACGCGTATCGACTCTTCTTGGGACTGTGGGTTGCGTTGATAAACGTAGGTTGAAGAAAATACAAGAAATGAAGGAAAACAAAATAAGGCGAGAAAGTAAAATGGTAGATGTGGCCCAATTATTGGACTAGAGTTTTTGAATGAGATAAGGATGTGTTTGAGACAGTAGATCTTGTTTAAAAGTATGTGCTCAGATTTCTAATGATTTATAAATATAGCCTTTATAATTAAGGTATTTGTTGTGTGGCATGTTTTAATCCATACTTGAAATTTCAGAATCATTTTTTCAGATGCAATGAGTTGTTTAATCAGATAGTTTTCAAGGACTTCTTTTATCCAGTTTCTTTTAACTATTGATTGCACATTTTCTACGGCATTCACGTTAGGCCTATGTGCAGGCCATATGAACACGGACTAATCATTGTCTTGAAGATATTTTCCAACTTTCTTTCGTATTGTCGCATTGAGCCTCTCGTAGTCATACTTGAATGTGCATGGAATTTTTCCAAACCACTCGTTTATTTGTGGAGACCATTGACTCTTTAGAGCCTCTGTGTGTTGGTCGTGCCTCATTTTACAATTAACTATTCGTATATTTCCAGTACAATCAACAAACATTATATTTCAAACCATCACATTTGTCGGGGCGCTTCTCAGGAACGTGAGTCAAGGAAAAAATATTTAGTCTAATAATTTGCCAATCAGTTATTTTTATTTATTTTTGATGATTTCATTGTTATTAATGTTTGTGCAAATGAAGACCACAGAATGGCTTTGGATATCCGTTCGAGGTATAGAGATTCGTGAGGTAAACGAAACCGAAGTAATGGCACGAAACAAAATAAAACCAGTTTTGTTTATATAAATGCATTTATCTAATATTTTTTAAATACACCACTTGTAAAATATAAAATGAACATTGTTTTATTTTGTTATTATTGTTTGAAATTCTTAATGAATATTGTTATTAATATTTTATTTTTGTT
Source organism: Gryllus longicercus (assembly GCA_038098605.1). Taxonomy (NCBI): domain Eukaryota; kingdom Metazoa; phylum Arthropoda; class Insecta; order Orthoptera; family Gryllidae; genus Gryllus; species Gryllus longicercus. The sequence continues at coordinate 1,253,514 of JAZDUA010000004.1, forward strand.
ATTGTATAGTTATCTTGTGTTATCCATTGTTTATCTTTAATATTGAATAGATAAAAAATCACATGGTTCATGATAATTTAAAATAACTCTACAGAGTTGTCATAAACATGTAGAAATATATTTACATCTGTTATGTTGTTTATTTAATGGTAATGGTATGCAAAATGTAATGCACTGTTCTAAAGTGACCAGTGTTGACCAGTTTTATTATAATATTGACAATTTTTTAAATATAAAATGCTAACTGGTTGTTTATTAATATTAAGAGTTTTCAACAAACCCTGATCGTATATTTTTTAAAAGGCTGTAACTAGGGTCGAAACATCGAAAAAAGAAATTTTTAAGAAAATATTTCAGTGTCTGTGTTTTTATTAAGGTCAGTAAACCATTACCATTAAATATAATGTAAGTCTGTTGTTATTATTATTGTTTATATTATTACTATTTCAAAACAATTTATAGTTACATTTAAGTTAAAACAAGTTTTTTGAATGTAGTATCCTTATTGTAAGTAAATTATACTAATCTGCGAACAGGTTTCAGAAAGCCGACTAACAAAAATAATAAATATCTAATATACATTTATGTTAAAACAAGTTATTTCAATGAAGTATCTTTATTGGAAGAAAAATATACTAATCTGCCAACAGGTTTCAGAAAGTCCACTAGCATAAATAATAAATATCTAACATTCGCACAGCGACCGCCGCAGATATTCCGTGCTCGGTGGCTTCCGCGGGGAGGCGGGCCCACTGCTCGGAGCGGGAAGAAGCGCCGCCGGCTACGGCTGCGCATTTGCATGAAGGCGCTGCTCCGGCCGATGACGTCACGCCGTCAACATGGCCGCCCCCGCGGTGCCCTTGGCGACACGCGGTGCGCCGCTGTTTGTCTTCGCGCGCGGGGACGAGCGCGTGCGACGCGACGCGACGCGACGGCGGCTTCGAAAGTGCGAGTGTTGCTCGCGTCCGCTCGAAAGGGAAGACGCGCGCTTTTGTTTGTTTGGGTAATGGAGCGTTCTTTGCTTACGCGTTCGTTTCGGCCGTTATTAATGTGTGTGTGAATGATCCTGGTTCACGGTTGAGCATTCAGTAGATACAGCAGTCAAGCGTCACTTTAACTTTCTAGCGGTTTTTGTGAATGGCAGTGGCCACATATCCAGGGAGACTGAGTATTTTCCTTAAACAAGGAAAAATCGTAGAAGTGACACATTACGAAAGACAATTATGTAAGAAATGTTGGTATTTATTTTTGTTGAGCGTAGACAAGTCGATCGAGTACACGTCAAATGCAAATTTAATAAGCCCATATTTTTCTTTCCAAGTGAGAAGATATAACGTTAAGAGCAATTATATTAAACGCTTATAAATACGCTTGCCTATAAGTATCCTAGAAAATTTATAAAGTATCTTTAAAAAAGTAAATTATTACATATCAAATATAAATTAAAAATCTCACAAAATTGAACAATAAATAACAAGAAATTTAAGTGTTTTGATTTTTTAAATGTTCAATATTTTCTACATTCATATTTGTGCAAAATTTGTGCAAAATTTTTCATCCCAGACTTAATCCTGAATTTCACGAGTTCCTTTCGATAATTGCAATCAGGCTTTATTTTTTAAGTAAAGATGAGGAATTTATTTAGGACTGTGAGAAATCATATTCACTCTTGGTAAAACAACTGTTAAAACATTTTTTATGAAGTACAAACTTTTGATTTAAATTACCACTGACTCCATGTTTTTGGTTTTTTAATTATTTTAATTATCTTTACCAAAACAGCTTTTTTGATTGCATTAAATATCAGTTCATTCAAGATTATTTGAGTTTGTAATGACAAAATGAAAAATGAGATTTGTATATGCATGAAATTAAATGGTTTGTAGCAAAAGTGGAACGAAGTAGTAATATCTTGATTCTGAATTTCCCGAAGAAAGAACAGTGGGGAGTTGATGTTGCAATCTCCGAGTTCCTCTCCTTCTAGTGCGGTCTCGAGCCACGGGAATTATTCCGCCTCCGACAAATAAAGAACGCCTTTGTGCCCCCTCGCTCGAAACTCCGTTCTGCGCCGCGCGCGGCTGCTTAGCGGGCGGGCGGGGAATTTCGGCGCTGCCCTCCCCCTCCCTCCTCGGTCCATTACGAAAGGGCGCTCGTTGGCCGGTGGGACGTGAGATGAGGCGGCGCCGCGGTCGCAACGACTACTCCAGACACTTGCACAGTGGAGTTCTGGGAGTTGTCAGTTGGAATTGTCTCTCGACTTCAGATTTGTTCAAAGTTGTCAAAGATTTCCACGATCTCTGTAATTTGCATGGTTATTTCGTGTTTCCGGGCGCTTCAGCCGCCTTGTTCATTAATCCCATATGTGTACTGTATGTTTTAACACGGGGTGACGGTGTTTTTCCCTGCTGGATGGTGAGATACGGCCAGAACCTACACGTCGGCTTGCGGAATTTTCCCCATTCAGGTATCTCCCATCAGTGAAGCAATGTTTCGGCCGGGACGAGCTCTAAACACTCGACTGATCCCGTGACATATTCGATAGTGTAGAGCATGAAAGAGTTGTGTGTGTCAGTGGTGAAGATAAGACAAGTAAGAGGAAGGAAAAATCGTGAGCAGCCCATGGCCCTTTTCTTAGAGCACTGCTCTCACATTCGCCTGTTGTTGATCGGAGAAACCACGAAAAACTACCAACTATAGTAACCGTAGTAATAACAATGATATTAGTAATAAAATAGATATTACGTGATTGTAATTTCCAGAGTTGTTTTTGACCACTGTGCTGTGGCTTGAGGAGGTCCGTGGGTTGTGGCCCCTTCGAAACCCATTTGCCAAAGAGCGCTTTCAGAGCCACTTCACACTTTCCTCCGCCCCGCTCCGTCGGCGCCACTAGCGACCTCTCCTCTGGCCGCAGCAGGGGGAGAAGGCGTGCGCGGGGACGGGCATCGAAGACGGGACCTTGGGGCTGGCACGTGCGGAAGTTGGAAAACGTATTATAGAAGCACTCCGCGATACACCTTATGGACCTGATTTACACGCTACCTGTTGATACATGATTCCTAGATTTGGCGAAGGCCTGCATGGAACCCAGAAAACAAGCGTTGACTAAAAAGCGGAAAGCGTTCAATTTTATTGGTTCGGTTTCATTGATTTCGTAAGTACAGGGTATGCGTTATTATGAGATGCAGTGGTTATCTTAGTTACGATGATAGCTAGTTAGATCCAGCGCCGATATACACTTTGTCTTGTGGGGTTTTCCCATCCTGGAATTTCCCACCAGCGACCCACCGCCTCTGCCGGCAAAATGTGTAAGCCCCCGACTGGTCTCCTGACATGTGTGGTAGCGTACTATACATGTATGGCTGTGTATGAGATTAAGCCAAGGATAATGATAGGGCAAGAAAGAGGAAGGAAAGATCGCGTGCGGTCCATTGACCACGGATACTGCTCCAGCATTTGCCTAATATTGTTAAAAAACACGGAAAACTGCGGATCATAGTAGCCGCTCGCATGAATTCTCCTCTAGACGAGTTTAATGCAAACTAGCTAACAAGCTAATGTAAAAAATCCTGCAACCGACGAGACACGAACACTTGGAGATCAGTGGCATCTGTTGATGTTCTGAGCCACCTCATCCGAACGTTCAAAAAAAAAAAAAACAGTGGCTCTTACGGGTAATAAAATAGTATTCGTGTAAATAAATCGGATTTAGGGTAATAGTTTCGAATTCCCTATAAGTCATGAATGTTTTCATCATACGTTTATGGTATAGAAGCCTTCTGACAGCCCCATGAATTTCACTGACAACACACATACCATCATCCCAACCCCAAGCAACATGAACAAAAATGTTTAGGAAGCTGTTTCGGATATCGCGGGAACAAGAAGTCCTGTAATCAGTGACTAAAAAACAATCAGTAGACAGCGTCCAAAAATCCTGAATGAAAATGGATATCAATTATACTGTTCATTGCACTTTAGGACCTATCAGCGATCCAGTTTTCGCCCTTTGTAATGGTAGGTTAATGAGAACCATCGTTTATACGATATAGCATGAATAATACATGGAATGAAAGAACACACGTAGTTTAATAATGCAGGGATGCAAGACAACGTAAACATTAATGAGTCAACGAGTATGTCGCAGATGTTTACAAGGTCACATGTGACATGTTAAACGCATGAATTCGCGTCCAAATGGTGACATGTTGCGTTTTCTTGGAAAGGAGATGATGCGAATCACTGCCTGCGGTATGTCTGCAGTTGCTATCGCAAAATATCCTTTGAAGTAAACACTGTTCAACAGAAAATCTTTAGCACGTGTATTGTTTTCCCAATCCTACAACTATGGAAATGTAATTTGCCAATGTTCATTCAAGACACGGATAAGGAGAGAGTACATTTGGTGCTGAGCGCCAAACTTGTTATTCGATCTACCGTCTCGTGTATCATCCAAAGTGAAAAATGCATTGCGGTAAGGAGTTCTCTATTGCCATGTAATGAATAATAAACGATCGATAAAATTTAAGTTCTTTTGATCGTCCATGAAGATAACTTCATCACCGCTGCTTTGGTAGTACCTGCTTATACATCTCCTCCAAGTTCATTCAAGATGATAAACGAGATGGTTGCAAGAAACTTTACCGAAAGATAATATAATGTCAAAGGTAGAAAAATATTATAAACTGGGAATAATTAGAGAAGATTCTAAGAGGTAAAAGTCAGTTTAACTTTATTAAAATCGAGAGAAGTAGATTGAAGGATATAAAAAAAAAGTTGAAATGTTTTCGAGAATAATGAGAAGCAGAATTAAGAAGCTTGTCACCGACGAACTTTAATTCATTTGTTGAAAGGTATCAAAAACAAAGTATAAAATGGTGGGATAAGAATAATAATTGAAAGTACCAAAAAGCATGGAGTTGAGCAATGGTAATTGAAGAAGGGATAAGGTAAATACAGGGATTTTCAATTTTTATTAAAAAACATCAAACTTTCTATGTTATAAAGTTTAGTGAGAGAGAGAGTTACAAAAATCGATGAATATCTACTAAAACATCATATAGAATAGAAAATTAAAAGAATAATCTGTTGTTCAAAGAGGGCTCAAGACTATTGTAAATGGTTGGATGACGCCTGTTTGTGTTACAAACTTTGGCGAATCAAGAAGACGTTAAGCAGAAGGAGCAGCACTTTGGCCGAGATGAAAAGCAAAGAGAAGATTCGCGAATGCGGTGGCCACGTGACCGGACGCACCCCTCCCGCCGCGCCCGTAATAAGATAATCGCGCCCGCTGTGTTCCGCGCGCGGCCCGCACCCGCCCGCCCGCCGCCGCAGCCTACGCGCGCGCCGCGCCGTTTCTTTGTTTCCCGGGCGCGGTCGCGGTGTGCAGGCGCATTCCGACCCGCCCCCCCCCCCCTTTGGCGACCTCCCCCTCTCTCCCCACCCCCGCCCTCTCCACGACCTCACTGTTGTCACTGCCCTGCTCTGTGCCGAGCTGCCATCGCGGGAATGTCGACATGTCAACGGTTCGTTGGGAATTCGCGCATTGAAGTCTCCAGTACAATGTTCTCTTTTAACTTCCTTCCTTTAAGACATAACAAGTATTGTTATACCATTGACTTGTCTGTCATGACACGCGTATCTCTCTCTTCATCTGCCCACCTCGTTGCTTTCCGTTCCTCCCCTCACGCTTCGGTCATCTGATGAACTCTTTATTACTGTTATAAAATTACTTCTTTTATTCCTCTGAGATTCCGAGTTGCGCAGTCCTCGCATTCCTTTTCCATGGTCGCAAACTCCGCTTCTGATAGGGATTAGGCAGTAGTGCCGTAGCGATCTCAGACCGAAGGATCGCGGGTTCGAGTCCCGCCTCGAGCATGGTTGTATTGGTTCGTCCTTTCACACCCCTATCATCATCATATCGTGTCATCTTCATAGTTACCATACCTCTACACGCAATAGTGGTCGCTAATGACCTAGTAGTTGATGCGGCCTTAAATAACAAAAAAAAAGGTTGTTACCATTTACTAAGCACTATAATGTAATTTGTGTGACTATATAAACAGTTTTCACATGCTGAATTATGCGTTTGTTTTAGATGATCTGCGCCGATGCACTGATTTAAAAATTAAATCTGCTCGAAGATTTATTCTACATTAAAAAAAGTTTATTGAAGTAGTATATTAATTGAATAGTATATGAAGTCAACGTATGTAACTTGATAGAATTATTACTACAACGTCAGTTCGTAAGTTTTTAATATTTTTTCTGGGAAATAGAGGACTCATATTCGTAGAAATTTACATTTTAGCGTATTAAGATATTTTTTTATCTTATGTATCGCAGGTCCTGTAACGAACTGCAAATGTTTGAATTTTCCCCTCAACATAAAGTACAGACATATCGCACAGATTACTTTGTGGCGCACTGAAGCATATCATGAAATACGTTTGAAGCGAGGCTAGCATGAGCGTTTCCAGCTCTTCTAATCTCATAAAGCACGTTGGAACGTTTTTATGGGACAGCACCGGCGTTTGAGCTAAACGGCTTTGTTAATCGGTTGCGCTCCCCGCCACGCGCTAGAAAGTGTGTCAGAGCGACCCGCCGGGAGTGCGTTAAGGTGCTCCCCACGTAGAGTGACGTGGTGCGAGGAGCGGAATCTCTCGGAACTCGGGCCAGGGTTGTATAATTTACGGCTTGCTAGCGTGACACAAATTACATTTGGCCCTTTTAAAATGCTGGAAATGGAAGTAATTCTTTTTTGCTCTGAAAGGTATTTTTTTAAGATTTGCATAGAAACGGTGGTGCAACATTAATGAGAAATATTTTGTTTAAATTGTGAAACGAAGATGTTTTAGACGTAAATATTAATTTTTTCATTAAGTTACTTGGTTAAGTACTTTGGTAGGTATTTTTCTTTACTACTTCTATGTACTAATTGTTTAAAAATAATTAATCATTAGACAATTTTACCAAAAGTTATTAGAAGTAGGTTCAAATTCTTATATTTCTTCTGTTTAAAAATGTGTTTGTTTCAGCCTTTGGCTATTGCATAAATATGGTGTGGTTGAATGCATTACAGTTTTTTTTTAATTTCAATGTTTGAGATGTTAGGAAAATTTGACGGCTTCATTTTCGACAATGGAGTTATTACTATCGTCATCATCATCATCATCATCATCATCTTCCTTTACGGGTTAGGCATATTACTGTTCCAGCCTCTTTCCAGCTCATTCTTGGCCTTCCAATGTTTCTCTTACACCTCAGCTTATAATTCAGGGCTTGCACTGGAAGTCTGACTTGCGCCGTATTTCCAATATGTATCGTCCATTGCTGTTTGTACTGCTTAATTTTTTCATGTACTGTTTCTTTTCGCCCACGTTCCTCTTTTATTTTCTCACTTTTCATTTGATCTCTTAATGTATAGCTCTTTACTCCTCTCAAAAATCTCATTTCTGCTGATTCAATCCTTCTAAAATCTTCTTGTTTTTGAACCCAGCTTTCACATCCTTACAGTAGAACTGGGAGGTGTATAATACATAAATTTTGTACTGGGTTTCTTTCCGTGCTTTCTTTTTAAACGTTATAATAATAAAAAATATCATTATAATTATTCGATTTATATTTTTATTGAAAGGAAAATATTCGTTGCATTCCGACGAACGTTTTTGAAAAACGAGCTCCATGTAGGACGAAGGTAATATCCTTCCCTTCTTCATTGACATCTAAGTGATCACTCTTCCTCCGTCCAACCGCGCACTTGCACCTTGGCCGCGCGTGCGACGGTCGCTCTCGATGGAGCACTGGAGAGAGCGTCGGCGTCGGCGTCGGCGTCGCTGCCACCACAATCGCTGAAGAGGCAGCGCCCGAGCGGGCGACCTTCGCCTCCAAATTTGGGAGCTGCTGCCGACGACAGCGCGGCTCTCGTCTCACCCGGTTACGCACTAGATGCCTCTGCCAGTGCCGCCGCCGCCGCCACTGGCTGTCACCCGGCTCCTTCCCCACACTCTTCTTCTCACACCAACTGTCTCCCACACCACTTTATTGCCATATTGTCCATGATTCACGCCGTTACTGATGTAATTATTGTACCGGTATTATTATTATTGTTATTATTATTATTATTAAGTCTCATAATATCAATATTTTCGTCATTTCATTTGATGCAGAATCCGCATTTCACAAGTCCGTCAAGCGTCACCGAGATGGCGCATGATCCCTCTCATACTGAGGACTCTAAGACCACCGATTTCTGAAACCGCGAATCAGAACTGTCGATATGTGCTAAAGGTGAAGAGAAGAAAACTATTTTTTTAATAATAAATCATTTGAAATTTCTCTCCCTCTAATTCTGAAACATTCGTCTAATTCGTTTTTGTAAAACAAAAATATTAAACTTACTATTAATCCAGAATTCAAAATATTTGAAATATTCTAAAGAGTTTTAGATTTTGGAATAATGAAAATTGCAAATATGTTCAATCCATATTAAAGCAACTTTGAATTTACGGAATGAAACTTTTTCATGTAATTCAGACGGTATATCTTCAGACAATTTCTAGCGAATCCAATTCTACATGTAGCTCAGTAAGACTACATTGTCCTAATCCCAACCGCCTGATGCCAGGTACATGCAGTTCAATACGGTTGCACTGACTTAATCTCACCATATTGGTTCGAAATACGCACATGCAGCTTAATACGGATGGACTGTCCTAAACCAACCCTATTTGTACGACACACGCACCAGTAGCTTAAATGGCTGCGCTGTGCCTAATTCCATTCTGCTCGTACGAAATACGTGCATGTAGCTCAATACGGCTGCCCTGTCTCTATGCAACCTTCTTGGTACGAAGTGGGCACATGTAGTGGAATAAGATTGCACTATTCTAATCCTATCCAACTGATAAAATATACGCACATGTATCTCAGTACGGCTGCCCTGTCCTAATCCCACCCGGCCCATTGTAGCAATCGCCGCCAGTGTCGCCCACCGCCGTCCCGCCCCCACGACGTCCGCTGCCCCGGGAATCCGCCCCGGCCAAGGGTGCTCGCGAGTCACCAGCTGTTCCGAGCCGCCTCCTGCGCGATTTTCGCAACGGATTCGATTGGCCTCGACTTCTTTGGCGTCAGTCATCCTGAGAGCGCTCAAGGCGACGGGCGCTTTCAGGTGACGTTTCTTAATCGTATTCAGAGAAGGCAGATGGTGAAAGAGATACCTCTGTACGAGCTCCAAAATCCTTGCAGGTGTTTCAGGTTCGCGTTGTGAGGTAGCTCTTAGTTTGTTTTCTACGTCATTTTAGGGGGGAGGATAGCAGTTAGCGTAACGACCATGCAGGCAGAATTCAGGTTTCAAATTCCCTATCACATTGTGAAATCAAAACCATATGGTTTCGTTGGGAAAGCAAAATGATGAGTTCCTCTTTATATCATCTGTTTATAATAATTTTAAAACGTATTTCTGGTACCGTACAAATTTTCATCCACCTAGCAACGATAAGCTTCAAAATTCCCGACCGTAGGTCAAAACACTGATAATGTAAATATTTTTCTTCGCAAAGTATTACTCGTATCAACATATTCAATGCTACACATATTGAACGATGATCAAATAATCGCATTTGAATTTATACATTTTCTATTTCATATTGAAGTAAAATATTTGGAAAAAATGTAAGCAACGTCCACTAAACGGAGAGTTGGAGGAATGGAGAGATATATTCAAGCCATTTTGACAGATATTTCCATTTCTGCTAATTATTCGTAAATATTTGTAGAGTGAAATGTATCTTCTTTTACTGTGAAATGAAATGTAACTAAATTGAAAGGTTGGTATAATGGCTCAATAATTATTATATTAAGTGAAATTTAATACCATTTAGTGCTCATGACATTTATAGTTACACGAATACAGAACTAAGCGTTGTTTTTGAAAGCGGGGTATTTCTCTTTGATTAATTACACCACAAAAGTTCTACCAGAATACACCGGAATGAACGGAGCCAAAATATAATGAGATTTGCAGTGTGGAGTAGTCTGACACAATGTGGAGCTACTAATTAATGATCAGAACCTACCTCTCAACTGATTTCTATAAGATACTATGAAGATTCTTTTCTATTATTCTTTAAAGAGTGATTTTCCCATGTACTTATTTTTAGCTAAAAGTCGCCCAAACTCCGTTAACTAGATATAAGGTTTTTCATCTCTTGAAGAATATCTTAAATAGTTTTTATCTCTTCCAATAATAGACCGCAATCGCACGAGCACACGAACTCATTGGTTTCAATCTGGTTATCAGAGTGATAAAACGTATCGTGTTAGTAGGTCATAAGAAAATAATATTTATCGTTTTCAAAGTAAATTGTAAAACGGTATCTTTGAAGTGTGAAGACAGAATAAAATGATCGACGCCTCACTTCCAGAAGTGTGCTCACTTGCGCAACAAATCCACAGCCTTGTGAATATGGATAAGACCCCAAACAGCAACCCCATAAAGCTCCGGCAAACAGCAGCCGCATAAGGCTGAGTGTACGACTCGTAGCACGGTTCGGGACGCACATTCTCAGAAAAAGAACCATTCCTACCTGTAGGAATGGTTCACACCCTACGGTGTGTCATGATGGATTTTCCCACTCACCACACATCACACTTCTTACAATAGGCAGTTTTCGCCCCAGGCGTGACGGTTACGTCACGCCACTCTTAGTACACAACGTCGCTACCTTACACGTAGCGCTAAGATTCTCCCTTAAAAATGAACGACTACCTATGCTGTAATTCCCTCAATCCGACAGGTGTAACATCTCAATTCTGAATGTTACCAATTATATATCCAGTTGAATACTTGCCAACTGCTCCCACCGCTCTTGATAAATACTCCTAATCCCCTCTTCTCAAGAATGTCAGCCTTATGTATGTTTTCCCGACTTATATCTTATTCATTGTCTCAAATTTACTGAGCTATTCACTCATCATGGAAACTTTAACTCACAATAACAAATAAAGTACTCATGGATCTGAGAATCAGTTTATATCCAGTCTTCTAGACCTCTCAAAGTATTCTTGTTTGTGTATCAAATGCGCCACGTTGCTAGGCAGTGAAAAGATGGCTATGTTGCCCAGGGAAGAGAGATGTTTCAATGTTTTTTCCCTTCATCTTTTTTTAAGAAAAGACGATCGTTTCTTTACTTTTGGAAGTGTGCTCATTTTCCCAACGAATCCAGGTGTCCCTTGTGAATATGGAGGCGACCCAAACCACTCCCACCCCTCCCCACGCGCGCGTCTCCGGAAGGCGAGGCGGCTGACGCAAGGGGCCGGGCGTGGAGCGCAGAGCGGCCGCTGCGGCGAGCCGGATGATGGCGCGCGTGTATTCTAGGCGCGGCGCCGACGCCTGAGCGTCGCCACGCCACGCCACGCCACGCCACGCCGCACGCACGCGCGCGCGTCTCCCTCCAGTGTCAACTGTTGCGCAGTTTCCGGCCGCTGTTTATGCACGCGCGCGGGTTCCACCTGAGTGGAAAAGTAGGAAGGAGAGGAGAGCATTTGCATGATGTTGCGTGGGCGTCTCGTGGGCGCAGGCAGCGCTTTTGCATTCCGTCTCCGGGAACTCGAGCTCAAATCTCTGTAATTTCATTTTTGAATGTGAAAACAATCGTGATCAAAACGAGTTGGTGACAAAGTCTTCACTGGCTGCTCCCTTGCGTTCCGCGCGCCTTTTATCACAAACTCAGTTATCCTATTCGATTTATAGTTCTCGTCATTTCACATTATTAAATATTGTTACAGGTTCGCTAGTATTCCCAAACAATAATCGATGTTACAAATTTCTTCATAAATATTATGGATTCGATGGTAAAATGTAAACATAATAATTACTTTATTCATTACTGTGAAGGACAAAATCTTGGCAAATCTTAGACAAAAATAGGCTCTTCAGGAAGCTATTGAAATATAGGTTAGAATATTTATCGGTAAATAATGTGATTTTTAGTGCTGCTTTTTAATAAGGATCCTAATTTACTATTTTTCTTAATATTGGTAGTTAAGAGTGTAGAAAATGAGTGTTTAGAGAACATAATATTTCTTGCGAATTTCAAAATTCAACTAAAACATTTCATAAAATTTCACAATATCTGTTCCATAAAGCAATTATGCACATTAACTAAATAATTCTGAACATTCTAAACAATGATTATGAATTCATTCTGAAACATTCAGAACAATGACTTACCTTTCCAAAATTGAAAATTATAAATCAAAAAGTACCTGACAAAATACCGTTTCAATAACTGCAAGTCAGCAAAATCAAAATTCACGCATCAATAACATTGTATTGTTTTTCTTTTATCTAGCAATATCAGAAATGTTACATACTCGTAATGTGTTACATAATGTTATACATTTCTAATGGCTGAATAATCTTGGTGTCGTAACAATAGCCTCAAAATGGCGCAGTGTTATTTAAATAGTATTCCTTATTTTTTGTTTGCTCTGTGTTTGATGATTTAAGTAAATATATTTAATAAAATATAACATAAAATTTCTTTGATATATTCTATTTCTTCGCAGTCTTTGTTCAGACATCAAATGTTCATGGGAATGGTGTCAGGGATGTTTGCTTTCAGAACAAGACGAGGCGAACTTTTAGCTGTAGCCCATAAATTAAAGCAGACGCTCTAAACTGAGAAATAAACACCTTCAAACGCTTAGGTCACGCATTGTAGTTCGTTGCTGCTCCAGAGAAAGTCATACCCCTTGTAAAACTAATAAGACACTCAAATAAAGTTCGGGGTCAACAGAGTAGGTAGATTTAAGGTGTCTTGCGGTGCGCTCAGAGGAAAATTAAAAACAAGCTTTTTTCACACATTCAACTGAGATCCTCTGAGAAGTAAATAGAACAAGAAAAAATAGATTTGTCGAAAATGTTGCACAAACAAACAAATAATTTAAATATCTCTAATGAACCATGTTATCAATGAATTATCTTTTGAATAAAAAATTGTTTCTGGTTAACCTCATGTGACATAAAATTGAAGCTCTCTCAAGAAATTAAGATATATCCGCAACTCGAGTAACATTAAATCTTATTGTCATAACATTGAATAAAAATGTTTAAGTTATTGTAAAACGTAGGTCTACGAAAAGCGTAGCGAATACAGTTACATTCAATCACTCAAGTACCAAACTCATACCATATCCCTTCAATTTTGTATTTTACGGGAGTATCCTTGCTCTTCGGCATCTGAAATTGAGAGTGGCCTGCAACGACTGGATCACTAAAGATATTTAGACGAGCGTTTGAAATGAATCACACATTAACATGTTTATTTTTCCGCAGCTTTTTCGCAATCTCCAATGATCCTCATTAAAGGCGCTCATTTCCTGGCCGGCACCTCACTGAGCATCCGCCGCTGCAGAGTCGCCAACCTTTTTATTTGCAAGAGCCGGGTCGTCTTATATAAGCCCCGGCGTCCTGAACGGCGCCACCTCACATCCTCTGTCTGCTGCAATTTCCTCGCAGTCGTATCAGAATTATGGTCTCGGCCCATGTCTCATTTGCTGAACGTACGAAATGTTCGGTAGGAGTTATGCTGATTGATCAACTCAGTATTTAACCATTCACTCTTTTACGTTTCCGTATGAGGAATATTTTTAAGCGAAGATATATTTTTGAAAGAAATAATTATTATTATTCTTATAATTGGTGAGTTTAATTGAAAACAAATGTAGTGGTGATCTATCTGATAATATATCTTCCGTTTAGGTTGCTCGTAGGCAGATAATAGCTTCCCGAGGTGTGATCCCGGGTTCCACTCCCGATTGAGGTGGAAATAGAGCTGTAGCTTATCTTTCAAATCATCTCATTTTCTGTAGCTGTGTCTCAAAGAAAGGGTCAAGCAGATGAAATTTGATAGTTACGGCGAAGACAATACGTCGTGTTCACCACACGTCTTTCTTACTCATCAAGTGTGGGGATTGAATTAGGCCCAGGCATGGGAGACATCGTTATCTAGCTAACAAACACGGAGAACTGACCCTGAAATGCCAAATAATACATTATTGGTATTAATTTATACAAATGATCAGTTTGTAAACATGAATAAACTTGACTAATTTTAATGTGTACTATTTGATGTTTTTCATTTAGTGCTGATATTTCTAACATTAATTAAAATATTTTGAATTTCAAATTCACACTTACAAAAGAATAAACAGTGTTACACAGAAGCCTTCCCACGAGAAAGGGTCAAATATGAGACGACAGGCTAAAGGATACGTTCGGTCAGCTTGACTTGAGAGAATGTGAAAGTACCACTCCCCCCCCCCGCTGGGGCGTCGCACAGTGTGGCTCCAAGGGCATCGATCCATGTGAGTGAAGACAACGCAGCGGTGTACAAGGGAGCTTTGGTAGTGTCTCGTTAATAATTCCGTGGACGTGTGAACGTTCCTCTCAGCACTACGTCATCGACACTCGCCGCTTTAGCCGACGGAAAAAATCTGGGCAAGGTGTCCTTGTGCAGTGCAGTGTATGTGGGTACAGTGCGACGCAAATTTCTAAGAACTACTACCTTCATTAACGAGTTGACGGTACGATTCGACTTTTTAGCCCGACTTCGTTGTGGACCGAATGCTTGTAACATTCGAATACGTTATGAATGTGTATTGTCACGAGTTGAAATTTTGTACTGCGCAAATTTCTAAGCACTAACACCTTTATATACGAGGTGAAGGTACGATTCGAGTTTTTAGTCTGCCTTCGTTCTGGATCGAATCCTTGCAACATTCAAATACGTTATGAATGTGCGTTGGTACGAGTTCAACTTTCGTACTGCAAAAGTTTTTAGAATAGAAATTTATGATGTTGTTTCTCGAGGAACCTGTGTACCCTTTGCACTTCTGGGAACGCAAACCACTAAAATATTGAATTTATGGCTTTACTTACAATGAAAGTGAATTATATGAACTTATGTTTGCTTGGTGAACCGAATATAATTAAGTAATGTGTAGGCAGATACGTGCCTCAAACAACGAAAACACCCAATTTGAAACGTGCACAAAAATACATTTAACTCGTTTTATGAAATTCATTGCCAGTAGGTTTACAGCAATATTTCACCGATAATTGAACCTAAATAACTTCTACTACACAATCCTTCATTAAACTGATTGATTCTGCATAACAAGTAAACTTTCTCAGTGAAGATATTTACCAATGATATTACTCAGTAAAACGATGTTACCCTTTCTTACTTAGTACGTTATTTAGGACAAAGCTTTAATCATATTACATGTTTTGGGGAAAACCTTAATTTATATATCATGACTGAAACAATTTTGTGTATTGACATTGACGTAATTCACGACTAAAAAATACCCTATAACCAGAATATGCAAAATATCCTAATTACACATTAAATTCAAGAAATAAACAAGAATTTTAAAATAAATGAACACGTAGACATAAATGTAGTGACCAACAAGATTCCTTTCGTAATAAACAGACCTGTAAACATGCAGTTGAAAATGTCTTCCATGTGGTTTGTACATCGTAAAGAATTATATCACCACTGCCAGATAACCACTTAGGCGAGTTTTAATATTGGTAGTTTCTCACGTTTATTCAGTATAAATGACTTTTTATTTCTAGATTATAATTAATTTTACTTCTCCTATAGATTTATTTTTGCATATTAATTTTTTTTTCACTTTCTATTTTATTACTGATGCTTATTCGTGTTTAAAAAGACTTGACAAAAGCATGCAAGCCGACGAGAGCGGACATTGTCAATAAATATCTCGTCGACGGCTGGTAACTCATGCCGCTGTTTCCGATGTCTATCCGCCAAGTGGCGTGACGCGCCAAGCGGCTTCTGCGGAATTATCTGTAAATCAAAAGCGCCAAGCTCTTAGCGCTCGGCTTCCAGCGAAGCGGCGAGTCGCCCGGGGCGGCAGCGCGCATGCAAAGGCGCAATTGGACTTCCAGGAAAAGCAGGCGTTGCACAAAGAACGCGACGAGTCGGGAGGGGATCGCCCTGCCCCGTCCCGTCCCGCGTCGCCTCGCCATGTCCCCCCTCCATGCTCTACAATTGCTCCCCGCCCCGCTTCGTCCCCGCCGTACCGCTCAGCCACGACGTTCCCTGCCAAGCTCCGCTCCGCCACGCCCAGTCGCCCACCGCCCTTGCTTGCGCGTGTTCCACCCATCTACGCCCAGCCCAGCCCCACCCTGCCTCGGCCTTTCCCCCGCCCTGCCAATGCCCTGCCTCCGTCTTCAATCACCCTGCGTTTCTTGCCCTGCCTTCACATACTCCGTCTTCATGAGCTCCGACTTCACCTTCCTCGCATTCACCTGTCCCGCCTTCATCCACCCTGCCTTCACTCGCCCCGCCTTCTTCTTCCCCGCATTCACCGGCTCTACCAGCACCTTCTCCGCCTTCAACCGCCCCGCCTTTAACCAGCCCGCATTCACCCGCCCATCCTTCACCCGCCTTGCTTTCACTTACCCTATCTTCATCTGTTTCGTCTGCACCCACCCCCGCCGCGCCACACTGCACCACGCTCAGTAATCCCTCGTCTCCATTCCATCAACTGACCTGTACATCAGTACCTCCCCAACTTCCCCCTCGCTCTGCCCTCCCATCCCCCCCTCCCAGCCCCGTCGAGCCGCACCGCATACAGTTCCACCTTGCCATTCCCCGCCCTGCCCCGCCCTTCCCCACCCCCCGCTCCCGCTCTGCCCCCGACCTTCCCTCCCATTACCGCCCAGCCCCGTCCAGCCGCACCACTTACTGTTTCCCCTCGACATTCCCCGCCCTGCCCCGCCTTGTCCCACCTCCCTCCGCTCCGCCCCGCTCCGTGCCACGCTGCGCGGCGCGAGGCGAAGCGAAGAGGAAAGGTAGGCCGTTTATCCACGTGTCGATAGCGGCGATCGCTACACGGCTCCCGCATCCGCCGGGCAGCCAGCGCAGCGGGGCCGCGATGCGGCGTGAGAGATGGACGACGCGGCGTTGTGCCCCCTCCGACGCGCCCCCCGCCACGCTCTTCCCGCCCCGCACTCGCGGCCTCGCACGCCCCGCACTTTGCATGCAACGAACCTACGAGAATATCCATCTGCTCCGACTCACGTGTCTAAATCACTTAGGGCAGAATGTGGATGTTTTGCTTTGTGTCAGTTGCATACGACGAAGCAATGAAAATTCTGAATTTGTCGAATAAATATGAGCATGATAATTGTTTTTAGCATTCATAATAATGTATTGAGTTGTCTGACAAAATGTAATATGTTACGCGAATTCCTTTTCACCGTATTCAATTCGTGACATGCGCATTTAGTGTTAAAATTTTCGCTATTGGAAGTAAGAATATTAAAATCAACTCTGAGATTATACGCAAAAACATGAGTTAATATTGTACATAAAGATTTAAATTTCATGTGTTGCAAGCCTAATACAATTAACATGGCGTGTTTCTTTAAGTTATGAATAAAATTTTAAGAAGTTTGTTTAAAGTAACTTAATGTGGACTTCGATTTGAAACCCGCAATTACATTTGGAATTAATATTGCAACGTTGCATACTTGGATAACTTCGATACATCAAAACTTAACTATAATTCAACATTCATGTGTTTTTCTAAGTTTTATATTTGGAATTACTAACAAAATTTTACCGTTCTATAAAGTTCATTTATATGGAAATAATTTAAAGTATATAAATAGCCTGCTTTAAAATCTAGAACAATTGTATATTAAAATGATTGGTTGTGTCTGAAATGCGCTCACACTGAAAAAGTATCATTCATCCATAATTCGTGACTATCGAGTCCATTTACATTTTTATCTTTTTATTTAGAATAACATCTATGCTATCGTGCGCTAGTGATCAAATTATAGCTAATCTTCCACATCATCTATTTACCTTCATAAGTAACGCAAACATCGCAGTCCTCAGCTACATAGCCCTACTCCAAAACACCTTTGCTCTCCTCCCCAACAACAAAATCACCACAAACGAATCCTAACCACCTTCATCACCATCAGCGTGGCGAGGTAGCTACCGCCGCGCGCCGGCTCGTTATATGGTCGCCCCCACTCGTCTTTGTCGCCCGGCCCGTCGGCGTCGCCACAGGCGCCATTGTTCACCGCCGCGGAGGACAATGCTGACCGCGGACGGCGAGGCGTTCTGCTACAGCGGGCGCAATTAAGCTCCTCGACCACCGCGCCACAGGATGAACCCCACCGCGTAATCCGCGTGGCCCGGCTGAGGTCGGTGGCTTTTGCCAGCTAGACGTACTTCTTCTTCGGCTATCTCGCCCTCGCGTGGAGGTTCTACACAAGCTGGGTAGTTAGGTTGATTTCAGTCGCTGTCTGGGGAATCCTAGTGGCCTGGTGCTCTGATTGGTTGTTTTACGTGGATTCTCTGATCAATACCGGGCGAATGCCGGAGCAATACCTCTAAAAAACGGTCCACACACTACGTACAATGTTTCCTCTCTCTTCCGTTTTTCATCCTGTCTCTCCACACACAAGCATACACACACATAAACACACACACACACATACCCTATCACATATGTCGGGAGCTTACCTGCTGAGGTGGTACTCCGCTGCGAGAGATACCTGGCGGGGAAAATTCCCCGCCAACCGTGTAGATCGGTGTTGGATCTTCCCATCCAGTGGGAAGGAAGACCGTCACTTCCAAGCTTAAGAACATTTACATCTCTAACGACACTAATGACCATAACGTAGCCTGAATATGAAACATGAATTAATCAGTTAGTATCATGTGGTGGAAGGATTAGGTAATTCTAGATCGAAAAATCGTCTGGGATGAACTCAAAGTTTATCATATCCCTTATATACTTGAAAGAGAATTTAAGGGGTTTCTTCCCTACCTAGTAGCAAATATCAAGCTTCTATTTGAAAATTATTTATGAGCTGGTGAATGTGGGGACGTATTCACATGGTTATAGATCATACATTCACATAAATATTACAAGTCTTGAGTTCGAGCGAGAAGGTTATTAGTTAGTGATCTGAATAGGAGACATCGATGCGAAGGGATTCATGGGTGTGCTCATACTGATTTCCTTTCCTTGCCTATTCGCGAGATTTCATTGAGAATACCTGTAAACCCACAAGTGCTTTACGTAATTTCTGAACTGCATTCAAGAATATTCTCTAACAATCTCCCGTTCTTTGCAATAGTGACAGCAGAGGTCTAGATAGAGTAGTGCTGTTCCTTTTGTACCGCTAGTTCAACCCTTGTTGAAGCAAGTTGTCAAGAGAGTTCGAACTGAACCGTATTGTGTGTGTTGTTAAGAACCACTAATATATTTGAATAAAATATGTTCTTAGCAACATTTTTATTTCTTTCTCGAGCAGCATTCGAAAGCTTAGCCATCGTCATATCTTGCACATATATTTTAAAACATTGAGAAAAAATTGAGAATAACTGTTTACTGCTATAAATATTTGGCGACAAATAAATGAAATTAAAATAACGTGAATTATCTTAATGTAATAAAATGCAAGGAACATGGGGATAAAAAACGTATTGAATACCACAAATAGTAATTTACAATTTCTCTGAATGCAAAATTCTGCAAAATAGTCAATAGCTTGTTTCTTTTTGTTGAATGAAGTTCATACATTCTACTAAAAATGGTTGCTTGCGATTAACACTTACAAGTGTAACCTTTTTTTATTATATTGTATACTTACTGTTTTAAATCTTAGAGCCTGAAATAATGATCGAAAGCTAATTATGAAATAAATAATAAAACTGGTAACATCTTTTATTCAAATATTTTCAATGGCAACATCTGGCCAATAAACCAATGTAACCAATAGGCTGTATCTAAAAAACACTAATACCTACTAATATTGTGAGAAAAGATATAATCGTCCACAATAAAGTATAATAATTTTGTTAATTAATACATTCCCAGAGTTAACTTTTGGGAAAACACTTATCCTATCTTCAGTGGGTCTCTAGCGACGAGAAGAAAAAGCTTCTTATGGGGAAAGTGTTTCCCGGAAGGTATCTCTGAGAATGTAATAATTAATAAAATTATTATATTTTATTGTGGACGATTATTTCCTTCCTGACGTTATAGATTACCATAAGATATCTGCTACCACCACGAAATTTACGTACGAATATAATGTGAAGTTTGTCCTCCTCCTTAAATGTTATAACAATATTTAAAGATATTTTAAATGCGAAAGAGCAGCCCCTACCGTCTGAGACTCGTCATTAATAATTACATTATTATTAATGGTTTTATCATTATTGTTATTAATATAATTGAACCTCTTCGCTAAGCATTCAGTTGTTATCATTTTCTCAACTCCAGACAACTGTCTGTCGGGGCTGTCGGGACAGAGGATAATACAACGGCTGGCGTTCAGATTGCGCCTCTCTATCTTCGGAGATTCGACGGCCCGCCTCGCGGCCAGAGGTCCCCGCTCCGACTCCGGCTCCGGGTCGCATTGGCACCGGCCGCACGCGCTCGCGGATGCCATCTGCGCGTGCACGTGCACGTGGCGGGAGGGGGGGGCGAAGGGCGGGCCAACGCTGCGAAGGTCGTCGAACTCAGGGCGGGTCCTCGACGTGAATCTACACTGGACCTCGGTGATCCCTCACTTGAACTTTAATCTTCTTCGGGTGAAATATACCTCTATAAATACTTTGAGAAAATTTATTCATTTTCGAGAGAATAAACTAAGAGAATGTGAACGATCTAATCTCTTTTAAAATCTGGTAAAAATACTATTACCAATAGATAATTTGGACTTTTATTTGGGCAGGAAATACACTATAATACGTATGAATTGACATTAAGCACACATTCCTTGAAAAAAAATTTAACTTCGAATGTGTTAGAAGAGATTTTGCCTGTAGATTGTGGTCATTTCCAAACGCTGAGGACTTGATCTCGCAATCTTTACAATTAAACATCAGTCGAAAGCTTCCAAGGAATGAAAAATAAGAAAATCCTTTTAAGTGATTTAGCACAGATGAAACATGCAGGAAATGTAATGAGAATAGCATTTTTCTAGAAAAAAGGTTCTAGAAACTCATAATTTCTAGAACCTTTTTTAATTCAAATGGAGAGGTGAAATCTTACATATTCATGAGTCAGAAGCGAGTTTATCATTTTGGAATGCATTTGTCAGAATTTGCTGATGCACTTCCACACTTGCATCAGAGCATATTCAGAATTTTGTTTTGAGGATATTTTTTTCTAAACTTCTTCAATTAAATTTGGCCATTAATGAATACCACCAGTAACGGTAAAAGTGGCTCAGGAGATCAACTGATGTCACTGCACTGCCTCTTACCAGAAAATCGTAGTGTTCGTGTCGCATCGGATGCAGTATTTTCGTCACAAGCTACATAGTTAGTAGGTTGAATCCAGCCCCCGTCTGAAGGAGGATTCTATTGGCTAATCTGAACGGTTGTTTTTATGGTTTCTCCAATAATCGGCAGGTGATAGATACCTGAGGGAAATACCGCAAGTCGACCTGTAGTTTGGCACCGGGTCTCGCCACCACGCTGTGAATAACCACCTCCCATAATAAAAAAATCACTATATTTACTGGGCTATTGACAGCACTTTACGAGCCCAGAAATACGAAATAATTAAACAATATCACCAGTGAAAAATTGGGCTTCTAGTGCAACAGATCTTCTGATATGTCTGAAATGTTTGAAACTGCATATCAGTTGAATAGAAAACGATCTCAACTTATTTAATTTTAGTGTCAATAACTCATTATCAGTCGGTCGTTTTAAGAGATTTAATTATCATATTCTTCAAGGGTCCAATTTTTGCGTTCTTGGATGACGGGGACGCACGCCCTATTGTTCCTACTTTTCTGTTTGAGTATAAATGTGTTTTACTGCATTATATTATATATTGTCATAAGACAAATGTAAAATAAGGATATAAAATAACATATTATAATAGTATTTTCTCAATAGTAATTAATTTAAAATTGCCAATTTTGGCGCCTTCTCGACAACTCTTTAGTTTGCTTTAAAATGTTACGGTATCTGCATGCCTTCGGAGAAGTCTGAATTCATCTCTCAAAATAAGACACTGGTACGAAAATATAATATACGATAAGGCTTACGGTTACGATAAGCACTGTTTTCAGACGTTTCCACTGACAGAAAAATTCGCAGAACTGGTCTTGCCAAAGTTCCCTGGTGTTTTCGCTGAGACAATATACTGAGAGGAGGGAAGTATCTATACCTAGATAATTTTAAATACAATTATCTCTTATTGAAAATCTTTTTTTGCAAAATATCACTCAAATGCAGATGAATTATTGTTCATAACTAATAATATTAACGTAAACTTTTAATTGAAATATGTTTGAACTTTTTACTTGCAGATTCTCGTTAATTGAATAAAAAATTAATGTACGTTTTCAAAGCAATACCCCGCGCTGAGCATACGATAACAGCTTATCGGTTGAATTAAGCGATTGTAGCTTGAATTAGTTGTAAAATGTTAATAACACTTCACCAGCAAGTCGATGCAAAAGGTTAGATTGTCACATCCTTCTAAGGCAACTCGTTCTGAGTTTGTAGCGATAGTTCCAAGTTTATTATAAATGTCTCATATCCCCACATGATAATGACCCTTTTGTCCCCACTTTTTTCTTTGTGTCATGAGTATGATTTACAATATTCAATTAAAGTCTTCTTCAGTTTGTGAATCAAATTATAGGTAGGATTGGTACTTTCTCATTATGGATCAATTTAAAATTTCTAATCTTGGTTACTCTAGTACAACGGCTCGAATTGATTTGCAATGCAACGGAGACGACATGCTTTTCTAGAAGCCTGCATTCGCATCCAGAAATAAGACATTACATCACCCGATAATGCGTAAGGTTACGACAAGCGTTGTTATGAGATCTTCCATTAACAACAAATTCTCAAAACTAGCCTTTCAAAAGACCCATAGTTTTTTCTTTATTTTCTTCTAGAGGGCAGTGTCATTTTAAAGGATACCTATATCTTTTTAAAAGATAATTTACAAATAATGACAAAGAAGGTTTAAAACCTTCTTTTTAAAAAAACTTTATCAGCACTATTAATATTATTAACGTATTTTTAATGAAATGTGTTTTTCGTAACTTTTTACTTGTTTCTCGTTAATTGAATAAAAAGTGTGGGGTATTTTTAAAGCAAACACCGTCCCGCCTTTTAGCTTTGTCAATGTGGCAACCGTATGTCCAACTCTCGTTTGAATTCCGCGAGAAGCGTTGGGCTGTGGGCGACGGAGATTCGCCGTGTGGAGATTCGCGCGGGTGGGCGGGCGGTGGGCGAGGGGGATTTGCGCGGGCGGGAGGGGGGGGAGGGGCGCCGCTCCGCCGCCAGCGGCCGCGTGGGCGTGGCGGTGCGGCCTTGGAGGCAGGAAACGCTCCGAGCTTTTTCACCCGCCTTATCCTCATCCTTAGCTGCCATTGCCAAGGTAACCGTCTGCACTGGCAAGGAACGGTAACGTACGAGAGTCTTGAAGACGCTCCGGTGGAAATCTCTCAACTACGGAAATTCTGATATAATATTAAATCAAGATTTTTAGCTTTATTACTTTAATTTTACTATATCTACTGTGTTACATCATACGTCTCTGAAAATTCATTGATGTAGAATTAGAATGCACATCTCTAGGTATTGTAAAGACAGGATTTTTTGAAGGAAGAAACAAGAAGCTTTATATTTGCGTACGTTCAAGGGTAATGGATGTAGTACGTCTATTGAGAAATTTTTCTTGTATATCTATCATGTGAGAAGTCATACTATTTAAAGAATTTATACTATTTAGGTACTCACTCAATTATAAACTTCATATGATCTTTCTATTATACTGTCAAATTATTTAAATATTGAATCAAAATTTGGTTTTTATAAATTTTATCGATTTAAGTTACAGGGGAGCTTAGAAGACAAAATGATGCACTAATAATATCAGCATTTGATATCATATACATGTGAAGAAGCAATTTCCACCACGAAACTGCTGTAAGATAACTCAGATTTCAGGCAATTAAAAAATTGAGAAATAAGCTTCCGTATTGAACTCCAGAGCACTGTACATTTCAGTTATTTTATGTTGATGGAATTTCACGTGAAAAATAAGTGTACAGATGAATAAATATAAAAGCAAAAACATGTTACTCAACATAATAACGACAAGCACATTTAAATTTATTCAACTAACGTGAGAAAAAACTTTATACTGTTTGCATAAACTTTAATGGAATGTTCAATTATGGAACAAAATTCAACAGACAGCATTACGAGAGTATGAAATCGGTGCAGCCAATTAAAATAGAAAACTTTGGTCTACAACATGAAATGCCGTGACGTAAACTACAGCGTCGGGTCTTTTTGACCCAACTCACATTCGTGTGAAATAAGTCAATTTTAACATTCTAACATAATAACAAATAATAACATATCATTTTAACATTTATACACTTTACTACTAGGAAACAAGAATTTCTTTCTTTCGAAATAGATCCTTTTCATCATTTCAATGAACATCAATTCTAATTTTCCCCCAATGAATGCCTCCCACTGCCCTGTCATTCATGCGCGTTTTTCGTGGCTTCGGGTCATTTTGACACGCACGTTGTTGAACAAAGACTATAAAGTTAAAATTGACAGACACAACTTTTCGTTCATTTTTGTGGCCATCCTCAGCTGTTCTAAACATCGCCTCCACAAAACGAGTACACTCGTGAAGAGAGTGTATGTGATTTTATACACTTTACTACTAGCTGTTGAACTTTTTTCAATAATGGAACATTATATTATTCAAGGAACCTGCACCGAATGCCATTATGTAAGCTCCAATGCCTGTTTCACTATTCGTCTGTTGTAATGGAGTGGTCAACTACGTAGACGGGAAATTTCATTTCGCCTTAATTGCAACTAAATCTCGCCAACAGGTGAGGCAACAACCTTGATCTCACTGCTGTAAATTATGACAAACCTCTAATGGTGTGGTCTACTCAAAGTGTCGCATTGAAGTTAACCTCCAAGGCAAACCCTCTTCCAGAGAAGCCCGCATTGTGGAAGAAGAGGTAAGTCGGAGGATTCCGCGACTGCGGCCGCGCCGGTGCTCTCGTGCGGAGCAGATCCGGGTCCCGGCCCGGCCCGGCCCGACCCGGTGGAGGGGTCGCCCGAAACCTGAGACCCGAGACCCGAAAGACGCGGGCGGCCTTGCTGATTGTTGTCTGCGCGGCCATCACCTTGAGAAGGACGCGCGGCCGTCCAGCAGGTGAGGTACCGGGGCCGGCACACTTAACCAATCGCAGGACTCGGGAAAGCGAGACCATGAATCGGTGGAAGTAATTGCACATGATGGGTGACAGGCTGAAAATACGGAATCTAATACGCGGATGCACAAATTAATAATAAGCTGGTCTTCAAAAAAACTCTCCCACAGAGGTATCATTTGCGTTTTATTTTTTCAGAAAACGTAAACTGAATTAATTTCTCCTGAAGCATACTACTTTCATTTTATTCAGTTTTGGCAAAGACACACATAAATACTAACTATAAAGATCTCTAATTCTGTAAAATCGACAAGGAACATGAACAATTGATATATTTGTTCTGTGAGAAATACCTGTATTACTAATTTCCTGTTCACGCGATAATTGAAAGAAGACTTTGCAAACCTCCTGTCATACCTCCAGAAATAACTCCAGAAAAATAAATTTTACTAATATCCGATGCGCGCTGAAATTGAAAAAGAACTATGCAATCTCCATCCTTATAAGAGATGTCTATGGATGGTTAGATACACATAAACTCGAAAAAACATCTATATTACTGATTTCCGATGCCCGTGGAAATTAATCCATACCGCCTCAGGTTTTTTGAGAGGTTTCTATGGTTATGTTCGATACTCAGAAACTCAGTGAAAATTTAAAAAAATGTTTTCTTAAAATCTTTAATTTAGTCTAGTGTTACACGAGAGGTTAGAGACAGAGGAGAGACAGTTTATTTGAATATGCTTTTCGTATATTTTCACATCGCTTACCTTCTGTGGTGTGTATTTTTCTATTGTGTAAAAATTAGGTCCAAACCTCACATAATCATATTGATGATGGCGGAAGACGATGCTTTCCTCCAACTTTCATACCTGAAAAGAAATGCAAAAGAATTATTAAATATATAATTTATTAGCTATTATTTTATTTAAAGTAGCATTCATATTTAATAAACACTTCATAATGCACCGCACATAATTTAACAGGTTTTTACAGGTACTACTTTATGTTACGAAGAGGTACATCAGACTGTCTGCATCCGAGGTTTTTGTATTGTGGGGGTGGGGAGAAATAATAAAACTAAAACTAATAAACATTAATAAACAACTTCGGTACATGTGACACAGATATAAACTCTAGAGTAATTATGGGGAAGAAAGCAACCAATGCTTTAAACGGCGTATTATGGAATAACAATATTCGCCAAGATGTCAAAAGAAGGCTATTCCACTGTAAAGTAGACAATATAGTACTATACAAAACGTAACATGTAGCCACAAACACAAAAAATAAGAGATAAGATTAGGACGGTAGAAATGGACTACATGAAACGATGCCTACAAGTTACTCGCAGGGACGGAGTGCAAAATGAAGAAATATGGAGAAGGATGAATGTAATTTGATCTATTACGAAGACCTTGAAAAATAGAGCACTACAATGGTATGGATATGTTTAGAGAATGTCTGAAAACAGATGTCCACACAAGATCTTAAAGTGGCAACCACCTGAGAGAAGACGAGGAAGACTCGTTTTAGAGTGGGAAAAATACATTCAGAAAGGTATGGAGGATTGAAGTCTCAAACCAGGAGATTGGGAGGACCGAGAATTGTGGAGAGTGAAAACGGCAAGTTCCCAAGGGGAAAAAGCCGATGAAGAAGAAGAAGAAGAAGAAGAAGAAGAAGAAGAAGAAGAAGAAGAGTTACATCAAACATCCCGACACAAGTATCATCCTTTTATTATTTTGATTCGGATTGGATATGTAGAAAGAGCCAGTTCCGTGAACGAGTTCTACGGATTGCATCTTCTTGTTGAGTCACATTTTCACTCTTGTAATCTTTTAATATTATCTTGAAGAATTTTCAAGATATTGTAAAGTCAGTATTTTTGTCACTTTCGTCTCTCTGTTTTAATTCGTTAAACACCTTTGAAAGAAAATGATAAATACATCTTCTCTGTCCCGAAGACAACATTGTCTTTGTCCATATTAAAGTTCGACTTCTAAACCAAAAAGATCTCAAAAGTCTCTTGATTTATTACAAGTAATAACGCAAGTAGTTCATTTTAATGGAACATTATCTTTAAAGAAACTTAGTTGTCGGAAGACGTGCGAATAACACGAGTTTAAGCAAGCTGCTCATTAGTTACTCAAAGTACACAGCTACAGTTAAGATGAAAACAAAATTATAACTTATATATTTTAAATGATGTCATGGACGATACAACTGAAACATACGTGTTATAACTGCCTACAAAGTTATATTTTAATGAGAAAATATCTCATATGAATATAACTTGTGTAGTTTTGTATGACCCATCACAACCATAAAACGACTATAATTTGTATCTTGATTTTGTTATAGCAGCTGCAGAAATAATTTGAAATTAAAGGCGTTACCATGTTAAAGAACCTCTAGTCGGAACATAAACCTGGCGTGTTTTTAGTACATGTTTTAATCTATTCCTTCTATTAGAATAAAGCGAACGCCAATAACATGCATTAACATATAGCTTGAGTTGGAAGCTGTCGCTGACCTTACACAGTTGGACTCTCTGTAGTAGACTGGATGGCGACGCCAATCCGGTCCTGGGTGAGAAATGGCTTCGTTCAAAATATGTCTACGTCGTTCGTATGAGAAAATCGTGACCTCTTTTGGAGCCGCTTCCAATAAAAAGTAAAAGCACGGGACAAATATTTTGTGTGATACTTCACCGGTTACCTTGGATAAAGGATAGTGCCATTAACGTCTGAAGTTCGCGTTTCCTGGTGTGCCGTTTTCTCTCTCGGAGGTCCAAACTTAATGTTCCGCCTCACTTTTTATTTCTATATGCTTGCTGAATGGCATTAAATTCCTTTCACTTTCCATCCCGCCTACAAGAATTTCCTACGAAATAAGATGCAGACGTTGTGAATCTTCTACATTTGCAAATCAATAGAATATTCTTGCTCATTCGCGCGTTGGAATCTCCAGATCAATACTTTTAGAAATATTTGTTCACTTATTTTCATGACAGAATTTGTAGACGCTTTTAAGGTAGTTTGATGCTACAAACTATCCATATCTGACTTACGACACATTTATGTATGAAGAGCTAAATTTAACTACCAGGATTAACATGATATGCTCAGCCCCAAAAAGGCACAAAATTAGATCATTATGTTGGGAAAAACGGAAGGCTGTCTGTTCTATTTACTTTAATGCCTCTCAAAAGATCAGCAGTTCCGTCAGTCACCGCCCACTACGAGTGAGTCATCTGCTCGCAAGAATAGATGCATGTGACATTAGCTTCAGGGTGACAAAGCAACACTATCAGTGAAAAACGCAGAGTAGTGTACGGCTGGGTCTCCCAAACGCAAAAACAACTTCTCACCCAAGCCGCTAACTTCGCTAAGTGCGGCGCGCGGAGGCGGAAATCATTCGTCTGCCGGGCGGTCGGGCGCGGAGCGGTGTCGCCCGTGGGTTTCCCGCGCGCGCGCGCCCGCTCTCGTCCAGGGATTCCGCGTGCGGCCGCCCGCCGTGACTTCCGGGCGGGGCGCCCTCGGCCACCGGCGCGTGCCCGCGCGCTTCGGATGCCTGCACGCGGCGATGGGGACCCGCTCGCCCGCAGCACGACGATGCGCTGGGCCCTTGGCACGCCACCCCACGTCTCCCCTCTCACTGTGCTTGCCTACCCCCCACCCCGCTACTCTGCTTCTCGTCCCGCTGCGTTCCGTCTGATCCCGCCTCGTGCCGCCGCGTCTCGCCCCGTCGCAATTTGTCCCGTCTTGTCCCACCTCGTCCTACCTCGTCCCGCCTCGTCCGACCTCGTCCCGCCTTGTCCCGCCTCGTCTCATCTCGTCCCGCCTCGTCCCGCCTCGTCCCTCCTCGTCCCGCCTCGTCCCGCCTTGTCCCGCCTCGTCCTACCTCCTCCCGCCTCGTCCCGCCTCGTCCTACCTCGTCCCGCCTCGTCCGACCTCGTCCCGCCTTGTCCCGCCTCGTCTCACCTCGTCCCGCCTCGTCCCACTTTGTCCCGCCTCGTCCCACCTCATGGCAAACTAATCTATAACCTTCAGATGACATCATTTTAATAATTTTTTCAAGCTGTCAAAGCGTAGAAAAGATAAATCAGTAACATGACTCTTCAGTTATGAACTTGTAACTCTCATTTGAAAAAATCACAGTAAGAAGCGTTTTTAGTACAAAACGCCTATCAAGTATCTGAAACTGTAGAAAACACTCTGTCTCGTAGGCGCATAAGAGAGGTATCTAATGTACAACCAGCACTTGCTACAGACAGACAGAAATCTTTATGGAGAACTGGTCTGGAGGCTGTTGGCAGACGGAAGAACGTTAGCCTTGTATGGAACTTTCATCGCAGACGCAAATATTCTCGAACACGTTCGTTAATGGTTCTCCTTCGAGAAAGTACAAGTTTACCTCATTCCCTCCAAGACTCGATATCCAGAAACCTTCCTTTCAAAAACACATTTCAATTAAAAGTACATTTCATTAAAGCTATCGTGCTGCTCGTCTTGTTTCGAGACAACTTTTATAATATTTTCATGTAAACAATTATAAAGTAATCAGAGACGCAAAAACATAAACGTCTTCGATTGCGAACTTCTACCCACTTTCTTGATATTTGTGAAGGGAACGACTCTTCAAGGCTCCTAACAAAATGTTTATTTTTTGTTTCCTGTCAGCTGAAAATTAATTGGCTTTGTCTAGGCGTGAGACCGGCGAAATTTCCTTACGAGTTTCAGTAAACGTGGCCGGGAGTCATCCATACTTGTCAGGAAGTGCTTACGTAAACCAGACCATTCCGAGACCAACACCTATTTCCGTGAGACTTAATGAAATAATGTCCTTCGAACAGCTCTCGCATGCTCCCCATTTCCTTCTTCTGATTTTATAAAACTGTCTTATTTTTAGAGCAAATGTTCTGGCAAGTAGGTTTCTTATGGCTGCTTATAGAATTACACTCAAAGTGATGAAGTTAATTTTTCTTTCCTTTTGTTAAAATATGTTTAAGTTGTGTTGTGAAAATAATTCAAGACGACAAATTTTCACTCTAGATGATTAATTGACATCTGTGATAATCAAATATGTGTCCATTTTTAGGCATAGTTTTATAATATTATTTCTGAAGAAACGATTAATCACATTTATCGAATCGTACATTTATTATTAAATAGAAAAGAAATCCACACAGTCGTTACTCAAATTTACTTTCATATTAAGGCAAAATGACACTCTTGAATATGTTGATAGGAAATCAAAGAGGAAATTATTAATAATATAATCACGAAATTTGTATTGACAAGATCACATATAATGGAGATCACTACATGTTTGCTGGCTGTACGTTAGTTTCACCTTCAATAAGCTTGGAAAAGTTTGTCCATATCATCATTACTCCACATCTCATCATGCGACTACATTATACAGCTTACATTCTTACAAGAAAACACTGAACATGCTTCTAGATTCCTCTTAAACTAAGAAAACTTCCGACTTCAACATCGAACGTTATTTTTTGTGTTCTGTTAACTGAAGACGCGTGAGGACGCCTGGTATTTCACTTTCCGATGCAATTAGTTATTAATAAATCTTGATGTTTCTGAAGACACATAAAGAGCGCATGGTATTTGAATTTTTCAAGCAATTAGATATTAAATCATAATGATTCACAAAAAAGTGTGTAAATTGATATTGACCCATTTTTAAAACTTTTAAATTAAAAGAGATCTGGAAAGGTAACGTAGCATTAAGTAGAAGTTATAGAGTTGCATACTCTAATTATTCAGTACCTTAAAATTAATACATATTATATTTTTTTTTCAAGAGAAAATGATGGCATTAACAATAACATGACGATATGTCAAAGGAATGACATCAAGGATGCAAAGTCGGAGATAGGAGTATCACTCATCAATTGACAACGCGCATTGCTCATTGATGAATTGATTAATGTTTCCGAGCACGAAAAAACTACTGTGTCCGTTATTCCGGTTCGTATAGTGCATGAATTTTTCCAGAAGATGGCGGTGATTCCTTCTCTGTCGAAAGGTGAGGTCCGGCGCCGACCTAAAAATCGGCTGGCGGGGCATTTTCCCTCCAATTATCTTCCCCAACAGAGCACCGCTCCAGCCGGGATAAGCTTTCAGTTCTCGACCGGTCTCCTGGTATGTGTGATAGTGTAGTGCATGTGAGTGTAAGTAAGATATGAGGATGTTACAAGGAAGAGGAAGTAAATATCACGCGCTTTCTGTGGCCCATTTGTTAGGGTACTGCGCCGACATTCGCCTGGTGCTGATCAGAGAAACCACCGATTGAAGCAGTCAGTATTGGAAAAATAGATTTAAGTTTCTAGCTAGCGCCGAAAATCCGCCAAGTGCCGTGACTCATATTCTAGAGCTTCTCGGTTATAGTCACAACAGAGACAGCAGCAACGCTGAGCTAAATTGAGTCGGTCGCACGGTCGTGTTGACGCAATCGCTGACCGCCTGCGACATCTTCAGCCCGGTCGTGAGGGCGCGGCTAAGGAGGCTGCATGCCTAGGCGCGCCAGATGAAAGTGAATCTCGCACAAGCAGGAAGGCGACGCTCGTCCCGGTGCCCGCTGCCCGTCTACGGCCTTCTTTATTGCTCCGCTTTCCACCGCCCCCTGAAATGTAGGCTTACGCACTCCGCTAGGCCACCTGCCCGCTCTTTCGTCAACTTTCGAAACTGTGCGTGTTTCTCTCGAGAATCGCTATCATTCTGTGTTTATCGGGGTTGTTGAACTGTGGAACTTATATGGTTCGCGTACATTAATAATGCCTGTTTTTGTCAGTTACTGAATGTAGACATATTATATATGTACTATTGTTCATAATTAACTATTTCACAAGACATTTCTAACAATTTGCTGCGATATTTACATTGCATTGCATAAAATGTTCAAGTAAAAGAGCCGTTTATAAAATGTGGACTAAATATGTCGAAATATTCATGAAAAATTCAAAAATTTCAAAAGATGCTATTTTCAACAAAATAATCATTATGTAATTCAATAATGTACAACCTAAAATGTGTTTTTCGTTTATTGAATGTAGAAATATCATTCATTTACTATTGTTCGTAATTAACTTCGTTCGCAAAAGATTTGTAAAAGTTTGCTACTATAAGTAATTAAGAATGCATTTTATATAATGTCAAAAACATCGAATTATTAATTTAAATGACGAAAAACACAAAATGTGCCATATTTTCAACTGAATAATTAATATTCAATTCAAAAACTTACATTATAAAATGAACAACAGGAAGAAAATATAGGTGACCGAAAGTTGAATAGTACCAGAACAAGAAATCTTAAATTCAAGTAGGTGACAGGCTGATGATCCGGCAGCTCATTCGAATATTCACGAGTGAGCTCTTCCAAATTGAGGACACTGGGCATTTTGAAAGGTGAAGATTTGTAAAGCATATTTCGTCACATGCAAAATCATCACCATTCTCGCGTCAAGCAATGTAAAATTAATACAATATAAAATTGATTATATTACCAACATTCCTAAAACGAACAATAGTGCATCGTTATTAGCATAGCCCCGTCACTTACTATTGAAGAGTCTTGGCTAATTTATAACACATGTTTATAACGAGTAGCTCCAAATTTGAAATATAAAATAGACATTTATTTTAAAATCTGACGTTTTAATGACATCTCCACATTACAATCCTTAGAATAAACTGTAAATTTAAAAACAATTATTTGTATTAATTATATCTTATTTTAGATGCTCGAAATGCTTACTGTGTAAAGAAAGAAGATATATGTTTTATTCCATTGGTATTTTTATATAAAACGAAGTAATGCAATTAAACAATTTATAACAGAAAAGATTAAATCTATTATACAAAATAATTATTATCGTGTGAGTGGCTGACCTACGCTAGCAGTAGTCCTGCTCCCCAAAATATGATCGTGACTCATGCCTCTCCTACGTGCTCTTAATAGCGGAGCAGGGTCTTCCATTAACAGCAGGGACCAGTAGAGAAACGACTGTTGCATGTTGCAGCAGACAACACCACCTGCGTCTATGGCCAACGTTGGTTCAGCGTTCGCGTCCGAAGTGCTTATCATCCCCGTCCAGATTAAATTTGTCATCAACTACACTCCTACGTACTGTCCATATCCTTGACCTTGACTTATTGACCTCCTTATATTGACCATGACTTGTTGCTTTTGAACTTCTTAATTTGTATCATGTTAAAATAGGAGTGTTTCAACAGCTTTCTTACATTATTTATAACTTTTCAATTTTCGAAAATTCTGAAGTTTCGACGAAAATGAGAAATCCAGCATTTTTAAATTTCTTTGCTCTATTCGAGAAAAAATTAATCCAAACAATTTAAAGCCGGTTTTTGAGAAAAATGTTGATTGTTAAGGTTTCGTACAATGTACCCACGAAAATCAAAATATTCATTTCAAATTCACAGTATCTCGATTTTGGTCAGATCGATTACGGTGTATCAATTTTGAAGGAAATCGTCGGAACCGTTTAATTAAATTGAATTGAATTCAATGGTTTGGGTGGAGGCGTTGACTAAAGACGGACCTACGCACAGACAGTATTTGCCGTCCAGCGTTTTTCGATGTCAAGGACCCAAAAAACGTGAATTATAACTACACAACATGTTAGAGGAAGTAATTTGTTACATATGGGAACTAAATTTTTCTACTTTTTCTTTATTAGAGCCCAAAAAACTAGCATTTCACTCCGTAAGAGTGTATGAGAGAAAGTAAAAAGCAAGCAATGAATATTTTTATCTCTTCCCTTTCTCTAATTTTTAAATATTGTTTAAATATTAAAATGTAAATATTGTGTTAAATATTGTTTGTTTATGAATTCATCGTTGAGAAAATTGCATTTTCCAAGGTTTTTTCAACGCACAACAAGGTTTTAAATTTTACAAAAATTTCTTCAATTTTCAAAACCAACTTATGCATATTATTTTATAAGACAATCTCTGTGTTAAAATAACATTTATTATGTAGTTACAAACGAATCATATTTTAATTTATGAGCGTATTTATATAAATCAAAAACTGTTCTTGAAAAGAAGGGTTAATGCAATTTTCTCCAGACCTTTTGCCTCTCTCCTAGGAAAGAGTTAGTAGTTTTACTTTCCCATTCACTACAGGATACGCTTCATTTAGAAATAAATTAAATAGTTTTAATAAGATACAAGGGCAGTAATATTCAAAAAATTTAGTTCAACACTTTACAATTTTACTTCCATTAACAAAGTTTAAAAAATATATCAGTAATTTAGTACATCAGTTGAGGGATGAAACAGTTCTTGAAAATCTTTGGGAGGGAAATGATTTTCCTTGACAGATTAGAACTAACCAGACCGTCTAGACCAACAGTATGCGACAAATAAGGAATCCACATTGTGTATCTACAATTCTCAAGTAAACGAATGCTTCAAAACGCACGTTGTCGCGACCATCTGCTCTCTATGAGTCTGCAGGACGTTGAGCGCTTGGGACGGGGACACCCCCGTGTTTCCCGGCTCTCCCACAACGCGGTGCCGTCTGCTCTTTATCTTTCTGTCACCTCGACGATTCCCTCGCGTCATCCCCACAAGCTGGAAGCCAATTTGTCCATCTAATTGATCTACACGTCGAAAAGGAAAAACGATCGGGCCGAAAGAAAAATATCTTGTCTCTGCATTTATGGCCATTTCGTCCAATTTTTCAGATTCCGTAAACGGATTACGAGAATCCGATTAATGTTTTTTCCCTTTGTATTTTGAAATGGCGAAAAGAGTTACAGTGGTTTTAAATTCTTACTTTCGGTGCTACCTACTACGTGCAAAAGAAACAACAACTCAGCAGCTACAACGACGCAACATTTTTAATGCATTTCAAAAATATTGCATAGAATAACGACTAAAAATATATTTTATGGTATTATTCTTAGAGTAGAAAAGGTTCAAATAATAACAAGAGGAGGGAAAAAAATGTATGTCGAAGGGGAAATAAAAAATAGAAGATTGATGTTGGAAAGAGGTAAATAGACAAACATAGAAAAACCGAGTTGGTGTAGCAGAATCTACTCCACGTTTCTCTCTAGTGGCAATTGATCTCATCTGCATGTTCCTTCTTAATCAACGTCTTAGGTTGTACATTACAGAATTCCGAAAAAAAGAATGAAAGCCGTAGGAAAGGAAGTACAAGAAGATACACATGAGCGCAAGAGGTGGTTACATGCAGATGAGATCAATTGTCATCAGACAGGAACGTGGAGCCAAAATCGTAAAACAAGTTGCCTCCAAGACAGAACACTGCGC
The DNA here is from genome assembly GCA_038098605.1 of Gryllus longicercus. NCBI lineage: Eukaryota > Metazoa > Arthropoda > Insecta > Orthoptera > Gryllidae > Gryllus > Gryllus longicercus. The sequence goes on from JAZDUA010000004.1 coordinate 1,289,139, forward strand.
TGCTGATTGAGGACCTCCCCATCCCAATGCTACACATCGCCCGGCGAACTCGCGGTTTCGCGCGGCCCCTGCGCAGGATTCCCGCCAAGCCCCTCGTCTCGGAAGCGGCGCGCGTCCTCCGGGGCGCATCTGCGGAGGGGCCGTCCGCGGGCGCCCAGCCCCCGCCACCGCCTCCGCCTCCGCCGCCGCCGCCGGGCAGCGCCCGCTCGCGCGCTCGTTTGCCTTATATAGCGCTGGCGGCGCCGCCTTGTGACGCAAGCGGGCGGGCGGGCGGGCGCCCCGGCCACGCCGCGCCGCGCCGCACTGCGCAGACTCTCCGTTGCACGCGCGCCCGCGACACTATCAGCAAAACATTGCCCACTAGCGGACCCGGTAATACCTCGCTATTACGGTGTATTAAATAAATGCTCACCATTCTATTGTTAAAATAATTAAATATGCTAGTCACATTATGGTGTCACATCATGTCTTGGAGTTAGAACGTTATCTCTCAAGTTTGGGAATGCGTTCAATATGACACTCACTTGGAGAAATTTCATTTACTTGTCCGAGATAACGTTCAGATAATAATTCCGGCTGATATTTCACAATCGCAGATGCATAACTTGCAGCAACACGTGCGGTTAATACTTGATGGTACGGCGGGTTGCCTAGCGCTTCTATTTGATGTACTTGAGTCGACTGAGCAGGTCATCTTAAACGCGACCCATCATTGACAACTCCCCCACATGTCTTATTTAATCTAAACCACTCTTCAAATACTCCCGATACTAATAAGAAAAATGAGTGAATTTTTCAGCGCAATCGGTTGAATAGTTTTTGTGCCTCTATGCGAGATAGAGGTTCCCTTTTATTTATATACACATTTCTGTGCCTTGTTTTAAAAATATTTGTTTAACCTAGGATGTATATGCAGAGCGTCTGAGGCCTTCACGCTATATTTTTTCTTTTTTTACTCTGCATAACAGCATTTCTGAGATCATGACCTCCACGTAATCTACCATATGTCTTTATACTTCATTTTAGTCACTGGCAAAGGAAAAATTCGCAGAAGTTATATACATAGGTATTCCATTTTGATTCTATTCCATCAATGGAGGTTTTTTAAGGCCCTATTTAAAGTTATTTAATGCATACAATTAATAATTTCTCGAACATTAACTGTTGATTTTTATTGACTTTATTGAGAAAAAACAGACTTTACATGCATTTTTGAGTATTACCTATTGCTTATGGCCCTAAGGTCCTGCATGTGCGTTAATGTAGTTTGCCGTGTCCATGCATTCAAGGGTAAGGTGACAAGAAAAAAGATGGCTGCCACCTAGCTGTAACAAGCATGTTTTGCCGTTTTCACATTTTTGGACCATGTTGTGAACATTCATAGGAGATCCACGTTGTTTGGGCAAGATCCACTGAGGATGGGAAAAGTGTTTTCCCGAAAGTTAACTCTTGAAAATTATTAATAAAAATTATTAAAACTTTTGTGAAGATTATTTCCTTTACCATATTTATTTTATAATGTGGGTAATATAGTTAAAATATGTCCAGTCTGATTATTAATTTTTAAGGGTGTCTATTTTAGGGATTCCTTTCTCGATATGAAGAGGTTTGTGGTTGCGTCTAATCGGCTACTTGAAAGCATTTGTTCGAGTCTAGCGTAGGGTATTGTTTTCACCATTCGTTTAAGGCGTGTTCGATGTCTCATCCCTCACAATGTATCACGTCTATACCTTCACTCCATCCCAACAATCCCTTCTCATCGGTATGTGTTTCTTCGTGACAACATCGTAACTCAGAATATTCAAATAAATAGTCATTGCATTATATTCAAATCGTAATTTATATTTATGTGCTCGAGACTAATCCGAAGAGCAGTTTCCTAAACTGTGAAAAGAGTGAGGAAATCTAATATAGAGGAACGGGCTGCCAACGTGATTCAAGTACATTCATTGTCCTTCTTTTTCAGTTAGTCAGATACATAAAATAGCAATGCATTAAACAGATTAAACTGGAAAATTGATCGAGACCGACCTATTCTAGCATTATGAAACATGTATACTCAAAGTGAGATTTATGTATTGAAGGGCTGTCACGACCTTTTGAGAGAAACTCGCATTCGTTCTGCGTATTTTTGCATTCGTTACGAAGTGCCTCACAATATACATGCTTAACACGGGCGCTGCCGAAAAAGTGAAGTTCTTGTTCAAGAGCAGTTAGATTGTTCATGTAAAAATCTTCCCCCTCTAAAATTATCTTAGTGTAAATGTATGTGTAATCAATTCGACGTAGAGCACTAATTGTTTACTACTTTATTTACATACGGGTAAGTGACATTTCCGGCAAAATTGTTAAATCACTACACTCAACAACTACCAAGTCAAATAATTAAATATGTTGCAGAATCTCCTGAATTATTCTTTGATAATTAATCCCAAAACATAAAATCGTAGTTACAAATGATTGCTAGTACTAGGTTCGTAAATTGACGTGTAAATCATGCATTGATCTCTTTAAGGTCAAGTGCTAGTTAGCAGGTAGCAATCGCCACATTGCCTGCAGATTCTGTTTTGCATACTAATCTCCCAAGAGATTATTTGATTTAAATGACCGATTATCACTTTCTAAAGTGTTTTTAATGTGTTTCGAGCAGTACGTTCGTTGGCAACGATAAAGCTTGCTTCTCAGCTTGTCTCTCATGGACATTGCAGACTTTCTGAGAGCGCTCATTCAAGTCGTCCTATGTCTCTGAAAAAGTCTGTTGGTTTTCATAAAGGTTAATTTTTTTTCCAGTGCTAGGACGAGAGTGATCTGCCTTGTAGAATTTTAGAATTTTCCAATATTCACGAAATCTAATACAACGTTTCTACAAAATTCTTAAGAACATTTTCTTGCAAAATAATTGTCCTCTACTCCCCAACACAAATCTTTATCATTCTAGACATCGAAACTTGCGAATTCGACGGGTTCACTAGAACACATGGTTCTCCTCAAAATAACACAAACTAATAACAAAGTAGAAAGGACAAACACAAATATTCATGCACAGATGCGATTCAAAGCTCCATCTTCTTGGGACGGCTTAAACCGTCTCAGTAACTCACGTCGACTACAAAGGCATTGAGATGTAAAGAGTTGATTTCAGAGAATTTCTTGAGATTGTGAAAAAAAACTCATTAATTTGTGGAATATTATTTATTTTAAAAGACTCGTGGAGAAGGAATAACACAGAACGAAGTTTTGAATTACAATCTCAGAAAACATATAATCATAGAATACACACATGGACCTGCGTGGTACTACGTATAAATTTCGGACAGCAAAACTGCTCTAATAGATGTGTTACTCTGAAACCCTCCCGCCGATAACGCGCGTATCTGTCAAGCCCACCCGTTTAGCAGCAGCCGCCGCCGCCGCCGCCGCGGCGGCCTCTGACGTCTGCGCTCCAGATGGGCTCTCTTCGATACTGGAGGTCACATCGGCGCCCGGTCGACGTCTCGGCGCCCAGTCCTTCCATTAGCGCAGACGGCGCCGACGCGGCGGCGGGGCCGGGGCGTTTGCACGCGATGGGTGGGGGTGGGGGCATGGCAAGGTGCGGCGACGGAGAAATGTCGAAGAACAGGAAGGAGGTCGCCGACGTCGACAAGACCACGAATGTTCTATATTCTGAACGAAGAGTCGGGCACAGGCCGAATAACAAACTGAAATATATATATATATATTTCAGTTTGCCGCCCAATTTATTCCCGAAGCATTTGCAAACTCACAGGATTTACAGAATGAGCTCGTAATGTTTATGACAGCCACGCAGTAAACATTCACTGATAGATTCTAAAAAACTATCCAACATTCGTTGTATTATGAAGATAATTATAATGAAGGCGCCCGATTATCATTTTGTGGCATATTAGTTTTAATGGTGGTTCTGTATTCTCAAAACCAAATCAGCATATTGGTTATGCAGTTTCTTCCTCCGATAATTTTATTATGTCACTGTACAACGCCTCTCTCCTTACAGTTGCATAGAACCTACATAAGCAGTTAAACTTGTCGGAATCGTATCATAAATCGTGGCAAAAAGACAGCTCGTGACAAATGAGAAAACTTCGATCAACGTAATAAATGAAAAGGAAGTAATGCAAGAATACAAAAAAGAAAATTAATCCTATGGTCGTTATGCAAAAAGAAAAGTGATGTATTAAAGACGACAGCGCGAGAGTCATATTCACAGAAATATTTTAAAAAACAAAATGGAAGAGGATGGGAAGAGATGATGAACATCAAACTTGTAGAAAAAAGAATAAAGAGAACGTCGAAAACAAAAAAAAACAATGCCAGCTATTTGAACAACAAGAGAACGTTTTAAAAACATGTAAAAACCGGCCACTGAGACAATAAAAAGACCACTGAAGCGTCATCACCTGTTTAATTCCGAATCGTCCATCATCGAACACGCCTTTCCACCCTCATCGGCTGTCCACACAGCCAAGCAGCGTGCCCACTTGCTAAACTCATAATTGCAAATTCGGCCCGCGCATTATTACAACTTCCAAAGCCGGCTTTCTTCCTTAGCACTTCCACGCGAGCGATCCGTAATTTATCGCGCAACTCCGAGTGTCTCGCGAGAACATATTTTCACCAGCGGCGGCGGCGGCGGCGGCTACACTGGGCCGGGCACCCTGGACGGCGAACGAGTCTGGCCCGTAACAACTGGTTCCGTCGTTTCATGCCCCTCTATCATTGCACGCGATTAGCCGCTCTGCGCGCCGCGCCGCGCCGCGCAGCGCAGCACCGCCTCCGCTTGCTCTGCGCCTGACAGCCCCGCGGGCGCGCGAAGGCCGCCCGGGAGGAGGCCGACTGCGCTCGCACTTCCGTGAAGACCAGACTGCGCGGCGTTGGTCGCCCTGAGAGGCTCTGTCGGATCAAGCGGCACCGCGACCGTGACGAGATATGTTCAATATCTATGGGCTGGTTCCTAATCAAATCACTATGTGACTCATTAGAAGGATATAATTTGCATTACATCCAGTGCACACAGTGTCAAGGGAAGCGTCAGAGAAAGAACGATTATGTTGGTGGAAGTGCTGTCGCACTTCCGTGAAGATCAGACAGCGCGGCGATGGTCGCCCTGAGAAGCTTTGTCGGATCAAGCGGCAAGGCGACCGTGACGGGATATGTTAGCTATGGGCTGGTCCATAATCCATTTATCATGTGACCCATTATTTATATTCGCAAGAGACTTTGTTTGCCTTAACTTTAGTGCATACATGTGCGCGAAGGCGGACGAGAGAGAAAGAAGGCTTTTGTTGGCGGAAGTGCTGTCGCACTTCCGTGAAGACCAGACTGCGCGGCGATGGTCACCATGAGAGGCTCTGTTGGATCAAGCGGTACGGCGACCGTGACGAGATACGTTCAATAGCTATGAGCTGGTCCCTAATCCAATTACCATGTGACCCATTATTTATATTCACGAGAGACTTTATTTGCATTACCTCCAGTACACACATGAGCGCCAAGGGAAGCGCGAGAGAAAGGAGGCATCTGTTAGAGGAGGTCCTCTCGTACTTCCACGTGGAAGCCCAGACTGCGCGACGCGGGGCGTCTTCAAAATTGCTCGGATCAAGCTGCGACAATACGTGTTTAAGAGCTATGCGATGGATTGATTCCTAATCAAATTCCTGTGAGGCTCATCACTTACATTTTCAAAATACATTATTACCATTACTTCCAGTACTCACACGTGCAGCCAAACTCAAGGAGAACGCCAGAGAAAGGAGGTATTTGTAGAAGGAGGCATTCGTTCTTCTGCGTGGAAGCCCAGATAGCGCAGAGCAGCTAGAAGCGCTCCGATCACATCAATGCGGCAACCATGACAGGTTGTGTTTAATAGGTAGGTGATTGACTGATAATCATATAGTTGTATGGACCATTACTTATATTCACAAAGGAAATTATTAGCATTACTAGTAGTACAGACCAAACGCAAGAGAGCTCCAGAGAAAGGCGTTTGTGGGAAGAGCGAATATCCGCGTGGATGCCAAAGCGGTGCGACGCGGGGCGCTCAAAGAAGCTCTCGAACCAAGACATTTCGCCGATCAAGTGGGTGCGCCGTCTGTGACAAGATATGTTTAATAGCGGTCTCAAAGAATTTTGTATTTAAGTGATTGGTGCGAGTCTGGTAGCGACAAAAACGTAAAGGGGACTAAAGCAGCGAGCAGATAAACGTATCGCCTCACTGCTCGAGCTTGCCAGTGATTCGAAAGTCGTGATTTCGATCCCAGCAATGTTCCAGGCATTAATCTGATGTGTTAGAAAATGGTACGTTCTTGGCGTCTGCAAGAGGTAAATTCATTTGTCAACAGTTCTGATCAGTGTTTTCCCTGATTACTTGCAGGCCAATGCTAGTGGAGTACCAAATACCACGAGCACGGACAGCTCGGGAACGTTTCTTCCCATTCCATTTCCACCATCTTCATCAACATCTCATCATCTCCCCAGTTTTGTACTTGAGCAATGTGAGGTAGTACTTCCCAATTTACTCATCCCGCCATAATAGGCACACGTCGGATGAAAAATCATAACAGGCACACGTCGGAACAAAAAGAGTGGTGTGAGTAAATGCATTGAGTGCGTGGAAGTCGTTGCGAATTCGCAAATAAGTTGCCCGGTTAAGTACTTCGTGTTTTAAGGCGTGTCAACTACTATTATAATTATTTCCGTAAGTGTTGTGTATGTTTTATCGTGGGGAGAAGCGATGTTCTTCCCCCCCCCCCCGAATGATGAGATCCAGCGGCGACTTCCTCGTTGGCTCGCAGGGTTTTCCTTTCGCAGGTATCTCCCACTGGCGGAACATCGCCCGACCGGGACAAGATGTGAGCTCTCGATTGGACTCCTGACATGCAGCAGAGTGCCGTGCATGACAGTGTAAGTGTGCGCATGGGAGGGGGAATACAGGACAAGGAAGAGGAATAAATGATCGCGCGCTGTCCTTGGTCTATTTCGTAGCGTACAGCTCCGGCTTTAGCCTGGCGTTAATCAGAGAAACCACGGAGTACAATCGAGCAGCCGACCGCTAGAATTCTCCTCCAGACTGCGGCTATTCAGCGACTGTCGAAAATCCTGACAGAATCGGAAGAGCCTAAGATCTCCCGGAAAGAGGCACTGGAGTGACATTAGTGGATGCCCTGAGTCACCTCAGCATGTTGCCCGGGAGGTCCTATGTTTTAGTTCCGAAGGTGAACAATTTTGAGCACCGTCTTTGCCGTTGAATCAAAGTCGACCACTGCCTTGGTCAAAATTTTATCGGCCGGCCGTTTTTGCCAGCTATTGGGATTGGTTGTTTCCTTAGTCACGGAGTATCACTTCCAGGTGGATCACTCTGGAGCAGGCGCTTAAACAATTCACATAGCACCGTCCGCGATCTCTTTCTCATTTTGAACCCTTGCACAGCGTTAGGACTATGTGATTGATTCCCCATCACCATTATAAGACATTATCGGTATTGATTCTTGAATGTCAGGCCAGACACTGCCACAATGCCAGAAGAAGAAGAAGAAGATGATGATGAAAAAGAAGACGATAATGATGGTTCTGAGTAGAATAAGAAGATGAAGATTATTACGAGGAAAATATTAATAATAATAATAATAATAATAATAATAATAATAATAATAATAATAATAATAATAATAATAATAATAATAATAATGCCGATCAGATGGCCGAGATCGCTAAGGCAGTAGTGCCGGAGTGGTCTCGGACCAGAAGATCGCGGGTTCGAGTCCCGCCTCGGGCGTGGGTGTATTTGTGTGTGTTTGTATGAGTGTGTCGTCCTTTCACCCCTCATTATCATCATTCATCTTTCATACCCCCAGGACTAACAACCCTGGGGGATAAAAATCGGATCCAGCTTAATACTGGTCCCCCCAAAGAAGTGTTCGCAAGCACCTGCCACCGTGATATTAAATGAAAAACTGAGCCACGGTAAAATGCAGGTTGCTTGCCCTGCGTGGTCCTAGTTGGCCGAAACGAAAATAATAATAATAATAATAATAATAATAATAATAATAATAATAATAATAATAATAATAATAATAATAATAATAATAATAAATTAGTGATAATTATGAAGAAAGGACAAGTCGTCGTTCTTCACTCACTGTAACCAGTCAAAAGAGACCTTTGCAACTCAGTACGTCCACCCCACCGCCGGTGAACGCGACTCGATGGTACTTGGCGAGCGACCCCGGGTGCGGGAGTCTGCAATTAACGAAAACGCGGCCCATCCATTTCCCGCGACCCGGGCAGCCCCCGCGTCGCCGAGGTCATCGGCAGACAATCGCCGCGACGCCCGCGACCGGCCCCGTGACAAACGAGCGGCGTTCATTCCAGGGCTGCGCGCCGCCTCTCGTTCGGTTCAGCGCGCAGCGCCAGCCCCTGCCGCTTTCTTTTGCTTCTTAAGAATGCTATGAGTGAACGTGGTAAGGGTCACACAGGGTTGTAATGTGTCCTGAGGTATAGTAGTGGAAGAAAGTCTTCTTGCTGGTTTTGTTGTTCCCAAATTTGGTCAAACATACGCAAATCTGACATTACAACATAATAATAATAATAATAATAATAATAATAATAATAATAATAATAATAATAATAATAATAATAATAATAATAATAATAATAATAATAGTAGTCTTGCTGAACTCTCTAAATACAGAAAATCATGTTTGTGGCTACATCTCGCTTTGTAACAAAGCTTTGCATGGTACATTGATGTAGATTTATTAGATTCTCCGGAGACTTTACAATGACTCACTTTTTTCCCTTTTACCTTTCAACATATTATGGATTTAGTACTCTCGTTACAATTTTCAAAAAAAAAACGTTCGTATCAATATTTTTACCGCCAACATAATTAAAACGTTTGGGCTGACATTTCTTGATGGCCATCCATGGTGCTATGATTCACTAGTTTTGCAGATTCCCATTGTATCGTTTTTGCTTGTGGTTAGAGAAGATGGATCACAATCGCCGATGTTTACGGTATTGCTCCACCGACTGCCTGTAATTGATCGGAGGAAAACATGAAAAAGACTAATTAGTACTGTCGAACTCTAAGCTAGCACCCAGGCAGAGGCGTCGCGCAAGTCAGTTATAAAGCTAGTGTCGCAAATCCGCCACTGCTGGGACTCGAACCTAGGAATTCCATATCTACGCAGCTCTATTGTGATAACTTAACGCATCTTGTATGCAACGTGTCACGACCGGAAGGAGACGAATGACAAGGTTCAATACATTTTGGCGAAAGTATTTTGACATATTCTAACCCTATAATGTCAGAATCAAAAAATTGTAAGAGCATTAAATTTAGATTTTAGAAAACTTTCTGTGAACCAAAAGGCTTAGCTTCTGCTGATCTTCATTTAACATTTGGCCGAGGTGGCTGCAAGTGTGTTGGTGTTTGGTGTATAATCGAATATGCTTCCCATGGGGACATAAAGGGTACTGGCTGTCGGGTGGATAAAATTCATAGAAACAGAATATTAAACATTTGCAGGCTGTCCTATAAATTTCCAAGGCGGATAGAATCATGCCATTCGCGACATATCAAACTCTGTATTTTTGTAAGCCCTCGATTTCTCTTAGTGGAGACCTGCCTTGACTTTCTGCTTCATCCAGGACCCAACACAGCTCGTTTATATCGAGACCACTGCGTCGCGACCTCCATCATCCCATAGCACGCGGGGTGTGACCGACGCACAATAGAGCGGCCTGGCGTGGCCGGGGGCGTAAGGCGAATCGTAAAGTCAGCTCCACACATTCGGCATTCGCTAAGTTGCGAGCGACAGTTGGCCCAATTTCGAGCAGCGAATTTTCGCTCCCTTTGATGTGTCCTAAAAACCAGTGGGTGGGGCGAGAACCGAATGTTCGGCGCTCGGTGAATCGCAAGCACCTCGTCCACTCTACTCGGGATTCGGTGAGCTGTTGGTCGGGATTCGCCGATTGTCGCATGGGTGGAGCCGTCTTAATGAACGGCTCGCCGATTTCCGTCGCGAACCGCCCCCAGCCGCCCGGCGCGGCGTCTGCGACGGCGTCTGCCTCGTCGCCGCCGCCCCGCGTCGCGCCGGGACCGCCCGCGCCGTACATGGCGCGCTCTGCAGGCTAACGGTCGGCGGCCCGTGCCGCGCCACGCCGCGCCCCCGGAGCTTTGGCAATGGTGCGCAACGGGACGCCATGCAAATGGCACGGGTGACGTGGAATGGGCGATAATTTAGCGCACATGCAATATTTGCATGAGAAGGGATTGTACGCGACGAACTGGTGACGTTTCGCGGTCAAACAGAATTAACAAGGCAGCAGAAATGGTAGAAGCCTCATGTTGTACGTCCTCGTGATCGTGGACGTAAATGATGTGGGACCGTTCGGAAAGCTGATTAAGTGTAAACTGTTGTAGAATAGCACTTTAGGTGAAGATATGATTGATGGATGAGTAAATGGATGGTTAGATGTGTCTTTTGGGGAACTAGTGGGGCGACTAACACTCTACTAACACTCTTTTCTTCGAATATCGCCTTTTCGCAACTCGGAATTTATCGGAAATTTCCAATACCTCCGATAATATATCAATGCTGTTTTTGTAGTGGTGTGCAATGCGACGCCATGCAAATAGCACGGGTGACTTGAAAGGGGCCAAAGTTAGCGCACATGCATTATTTGCATGAGAGATTTGTAAACGAAGAAACGGGTGACGTTTCGCGTTCAGGAACATTTAACGCGTCAGCTGAAACGGTAGAAACCTCATGATGTTCAGCCTCATGATCGTGAATGTTAATGATGTGGGACCTTTCGGAAGTCTAAGTTTAAATCGTTGTAGCATATAATTTTACTTGAAGATATAATACATAAATGAGTGATACATGAAATGCAATGTTTGCCTGACGGGATTGTGCGAGATGAATCGGGTATCGTTTTGCGGTCGAAAAGAATTAACGCGGCAGCTGAAACGGTAGATGCTTCATAATAGTGAATGTAAATGATGTGGAATCTTCTCGAAAACTGACGAAGTGTAAACTGTTGTAATATATCATTTTACTTGAAGATATGGCACATGAATGAGTGAATGGATGGTTAGATTTGTGTTTTGAGGATATGATGTTACAGGCCTACTTACAATTATTTTTTAAACTATTTTCAAAGCTTTCTGATTCAGAATTATAAATGATTATTTCACTCTTGAAGCCAACACGAATAGCGTTGAACTATTTATTTGGCATGTACCAATGAAGACAGCGTGTTTCAACAAATTCCCATTTCTTCACCATCTTTTCCCCGTTGGTCAGTCACAAAGTGCGACACGTCAATCATAGAAAGCTCTTCCGTGTGCACCCTCAAGCACGAACCCAATATAATTAATATTTGCACTATATACAACTTTTTAGAAGTAAGGCCATTTGTGGAAAAGTAGTCGTTACTTGACTGGAATTTATCGGAAATAAGCAATGTCAAAGGTAGATAATACGACAATACTGCTTTGGCAATGGTGTGCAACGGAACCCATGCAAATGGTACAGGTATCGTTGGGAGCCGTGGTAAGGGATATAATTTTGTGCACAAACAATATTTGCATGAGAGGGGATTGTGCGCATAAAACCTGGTGACGTTAGATGGCCATAAAAAATAACAGATTAGCTGGAGCGGTAGAAGTCTCATGTTTACTTTAGAGCTTCCAGGATGTCGGCAACATACAAACTGCGCTGCCGTTCAACGAAGACAGAGTACAATGTGAATGAATGTTTAGGTATGTGTTATGGAAACTTAAAACAGAGGTGTTGAGGGAATCTACTAATTTCTTGTTATATTTTAACTACGTTCTAATTCAAAATTATTTACACAAAATACGGCACTGGAGATTAGTCAGTGGCACGGAACGTGGACGCCATGCAGGTGGTACGGGTGCCGCTGGGTGGCACGCTGCAACCGCAGCGAGGGCGATAATTTGTCACACAAACAGAATGTGCAGGAGGGAAGAGTGTGCGCGAAAAAACTTGGTGACGCTCCTTGAATTATGACCAGGAAGAATGAAACATGGCAGTTGCACCGATTCAAACCTCGGGACTTTCCGAAAAACTCATGAAGTGCAGGTTTTAGCATATTTTACATGAAGACACGGCACAATGAATGAAATAAAAGAAACGACCGAAATGTAATGAATGAAATAAATGAAATGAATTAAATGAATGAAACGAAATGAAAGCAACGAAATGAATGCATGAACGAAATGAATGAAATAAACAAAATGAATGAATGAGCGAAATGAATGAATGAACGAAATGAATTGGTAGTTTTCTCTTCATATCTTCTGGTCGTTTGTATCAGCAGTGTTTGTTCATTCATTGCTTTATATATTTTAATATCTTTGTCCAAAATGCTACAATGAAGTTTAGGCAGAGGTTCGCAATCGGACGCTACGCAATGGTACAGACACCTTTGGATGACGCCGGCAACTGTTGTGCGGAAGTTGGTAATTTCGCGCACATTCACCTTTTGCGTGAGAAACGATTGTGCTCGAAGAACCAGGTGATCATTTGCAAAAGGATACAATACTATATGATGAGAGGGTACGAAGTGAGCATTCAGTAGATAAATATTCTAGAGTCCTAGCGCATGAGAGGGGAGTGATTGTGTTAAGATTCATTTATTCGAATATTTTAACAGCAAAGATTTAAAATTATTAGAGTGAATTTTACAATAGTACTTGGCCAATGGTGCACAAATTTTCTTGAAAATGGCGCAGGCACCGTTAACAAAAGCGACCACTACAGTAATTTGACGCCCATTCAACTTGTGCATGAGAAGGGACTGTTCGCTTGACGTTGGGTGACACTCCACGGTAAACATCTGAACTAATATCCCTGATGAAGCGTATCATGGTGCATCTGTAACATTGAGACCCTCTCGATATTCCAGGCACAACTTGTAAAGATCTGAAAATGCAGAGTCTGGATACGCTAGAAGAGATAAATGAACATACGTGACACAGATGATGGAGATAGTGTTAGCATTCATTATCTGGAGTATTTTAATCGCGTTCTGGTCGAGAATCATTAATCAACATTATTAATAGTGTTTTACCTTCAATAACTTTTTACTACTTCCTATATATATACGTTCGGAGATTTCTCTTCTTCTAGCCAGCTCTTGCTGGATATCGTTAGGCCAACACAGATTTCAATTGTTCTTAATTTTCGCGAGATCTTGATGAGTTGATCATTCTCGATGATTTTATAAGCGTTTTGCTATTATAAAACATGCTTACTGATACGGATAACTTTAATATTTTCGATCAAAAGATCGGAGAATATTCTGTATCAAGCCGCTTTTCAAAGAGAATCGATTTGACGTGTCTCCGTAAAAATGAATTGAATTCATTTCGTAGCGGAAGGAACACTAATAAAAAGATACAATCCAACCCAAGTAACCTTGCGAAATAGATGTAAAAAAACCTCTCTATTTACATTTGATTTTCAAGTGTATTAGCTCACTAATTCCCTCTTCATAGTTGTTGAGTGTAGATTGAGCCATTGATTTGCCTATCCGACGTAATTCCAAGCGTAAATATTTGCCTTCTGTCCCCAGTATTTGCTCTGAATACAACTTGCTTTACATTTCTCGGAACAGCGATGCTGACTTTTTTCGCCGTAAGAAAAGATTATTACCGGCAAACAACCATACGTTTATGGGCGTCGTTGCGCAAGATCGTTCCCGGTAACGGAGTCCTCTGCGACCGGGAGGGAAAGTAGTATGGCGGCTTCCCACCGCCCCCGCAGGTCCCTATTCGTCGCCCGCCCACTCCGCTGACCTGCGCCGCCCCTGCCGGCCGGCCGGCCAGCGTTTGCATGGGAGCGCGCGCGCGTGCGCGGGCGGAGCGGACGTGCAGGGCGACGGGTCGCGCGTGCCAGCGCGCTTGACGCAATACGCGCAAGTGCGTGAGTCCGATCCACGGGTGACGCTGGCAGCGGGGACTGGCGACACGTCGCTCTTGTATTTTTCGAAAGTGTTGTGTGTCTAGCCGGAAGGTTCTCGAGTTCGTGTTCCGGTGGTGGCAGATTTTCGACACTTGCACAGGTCGATTTCAGCCGCGATCTGTTTTCTGGCGGCTGGCTAGTATGATCAGTATTGTTTGGTGAGCTGTCTGATCAAATACTAGGTGAATTTCGGAGCGCGATGTTTCCTTCCACAACCATCTGCCCTCCTGTCACATATATACCCACTACACTACCATAGATGTCATGAAATCAGGTTGGGGCTTAAAACGTGTACCGATTGGGGCGGTGCCTAGCTAGCGGAGATAACTGGAGGGAAAACCCCCTCGTAATGAGACGTGTAATTCGTCTCCGAATCTCACGATCTCTTGGAGTGGAGGAGGAAAACATTGCCATGTCTGAGGTATAACATCCACTACACTGACGGTTCTAATGACCGCAGTGGCTACCGCGGCCGCAAACGCGAAATAAATAATTCATTTATTATTTTTTCAAGTATATACACATGTTTTATTGCAAATCTATTTTTTACTAAAGAAATATTTAGTTTGATATTCTATAATAATGATATTAATTCGTTTTGTAGTATTCGAACTGCAGACAAATAACACTGTGGGCACAAAGTTTTAGTACGCGAAATTGATTCTGTTTCTTCGATTAACTGTGTTGCTGGAGTCTCTCGAAAATTATATCATCCTGTCCCAGTTTCATTGATTTATAAGAACCATCTCGGGTAAACAACAACGAAAAGTAGAAATGGTTCGTAACATTTGAAGATACTTCAAATGTAAAGAACGCATGGGAAAGGAAAACGTTTCTGAACTGGTGGTGGTGGTGGGGGGGGGGTAGGTGTAGAGTTCTCTGGCGAGATTCCACTTTCTCATCTAACAAAGAGAATAAATAAACATTGCTTCCAAACTACCGCTCTAACCGCCGCCTTCACCATTGCCTTCATGGCTTCCGTCGAATTCTAAGTTTATTGTCAGAGTACGAATAATATTATTATATTCATGTAGAGCTGCGACGTAACTTGACTTTTTTATTCTACCACATGGACCTTTGTAATTACAAAAAAATCAATAGAAAATGCCGTGGCTTTAACCAAAATTACTGGGCGGTACATACTTCTTTGATATCCTCCCTTTCCCTAATAAAAATGTACGTATCTGACTCTCCTTTGGATCACACCGCACTTTCCATGAGAGGCTGGAGAGTAGAAGGATTCAACCTCGCGACTTCTTAGTAGTGCGGATGTTACTGGTTATGACACTGTACTTTATGTAATGAATAGAGGCTTCAAAGGTCCACGTGGTAGAATAAAAATGTCAAGTTATGTTGCAGCTCTCCATGAATAGAATAATATTATTCGTACTGTGACAATAAACTTAGAATTCATCTCTTACCTTTGCATGGTTTCTCGAAAGTGCTATCGATGGGTAATGCCAGTGAATGGCAAAATGAGACAGTTGTGTTGAATAAATTTCGACAACGAACTCTCAAGGCAACTAGGTTCGGAAAAAGTACTACCCAGCCTTTTTGTTAATTATAAACATAATTTCAGAAGGGCAATGATATCTCTGACGAATTGTCATTGGAAAGTCTCAAAAATGATATACAAATTTTCACGTTGTATTATCTTCCTCTGACGATCCCAGAAAAAAAGATAATTGAATGGGGAATTATTCTGAATATTTGATTCCCGAAACCCCCAAACCAACCGATCCCAACAAATTGGCCACTGCCCTATTTATTTACTACTGACTTCGACGTATGTTTTAATTTGCCTGTAGTGAGATAGTATAGTAGTGAGAAATGGTTAATGTGAGTAAGTCGTGAATGGAAATGCCACGAAATATTTTTACGGCTTACTTATGTAACTGATGAAGAGGTTTTTTTCAAATACCTATCCGTCTTTATGATGCTTTAAAACATTGTATATAAAAGTCATTGTGTTGCGAAAATATGCAGTATATTTCATTATACTACCCAATCAGCGTTCAGTTCTTTTGTCACTAATAGATTTGCGAGTCGTCTGATGCCTATATTGTTTTCTTCGTTTTTACTGCACTATTTTTATTATAAAGGATATGTGACATCTTTTTCGAATTAATGCTACTACAATACTTGACATTTAAAACACTCACATTGTGAAAGTTTCCGAAGTTTTCGTCATTATTTCTTAGTTGGTTTGTTTATGACTTGACAGCTTCTAATAAGTTTATAAGATTTTTCATTAAGTAACTTTTATCTATGTATGCATCAGTTTTCATGTATTATTTTCATCAGAAACGTACGTATTGGTCGCTGAATAAGACTAATTGGTAGTTTAATTTTTGTACATTGAGATTTGTGACGTTAACACAATAAAATTTCTAGTGTGCAATTTCTGCAATAATGCAACACTAAAAATAACAAAACATTCTAAAATAAAACTCTAAATTAAATAAAATTAAAAAATATTATTTACAATGCTTTTACATTTTAGATATTATCTTTGTTTTCATAAACCTCATTTTTAATGTAACTAACATTTCTCTAATGCATGCCAATTTTCTTAAAAGAAGAAAATATTTGAAAGATGCCGCTTAAATACAATTTTCGTAAAACATTTATCATGTAGGGCATTAAAAACATTTTGAAAAATAGATATGTTAGTTTAAATATTCTCGAACCTCACTGTCTCTTTCTAAGATTTGTTTCTGATAATAATCACGTCCGTGCTGATTGTTTTAAAAGGAAGTGTTTTAAAAGTAAATATTTTAAATAAAAATATAAATTAAGAAATATTTGGTTACTTCACCTATACTTAAATCTCTACTTTATATAAATCTGAATTTAATTATGGTATGTTGATAATGGCGTATTTAGAAACATATTTTTCATGGGTACTTACTGCACAAATAGATCTAATTTTTTTTTTCAAATACCTAACTTATACAAAGAACATTCGATATACTAAGAACATGATAAGAAACATGCAGTACATGTATTATAACGAAACTGACAGCTTATTGTAAACATGATTATTATTTTACTTATATGTGATTCTACAATTGTTCTTTATGATATCATTGAAATATTAATATCGCTTTCAAGTGCATTTCAAACGTACCGAACAACATTTGCCATTTCATTTGAAATTGTATCTGTCAATTAGTATCTAGTTGTTGATTTCTATTACTTACCTTCTTACTCTGCACCAAGATTTATTTAGTATGTTATCAGAATTTTTTATTATAACTGATGATATGTTTCCATTCCGGTCTTTTATTATTGATGTAAGGATGTACATGAAACAGACACGTGCATCTTTGAATTCTTTGCATCACTGAAAGCCCATCAAAGTCTTGTTAATGACATGTCTCATAAACATGTAGTGGCTCATTTTTATTGCCGTTAAAAGTTTTATGGGCATGTGTTTTCATTGTAACGCTGTTCCAGTAAGATCAACTAAACTAATTGTTTTGACAGGAAATATTTCCTTTCACTGAAATATTTTACAGGAAGAAGAAATTTATTCAATTTATTGAAACTTATCGATGCACATGGTAATCGGGTTTTTCTTAATATTTCTCAGTGTAGTATTAGTATGCAGTATCGCAAGACGTTTTTATGATTTTAAAGTACTACTATTTGGAGCAAAACACATTCGGCTTGGGTATGCTGATTTCATTACTAAGCAAATAAAATATTTAAAACTTTAAAGTACTTTCTTCTAATGTTTACTCTAATTCACTTTATTATAATCAGAAACGTATTGAGAATTAAGCATTTTAGAACATGTAAAAGTCATTTTAAAAAACAGTACTATTTATGGAAATATTTTGTGTTTCGCTCCTTTCAACTAATTCGATCACCAAAAATCGCTGAAAAAAGAAACTCATTCATTTTTCGCAGGAAATTAAACATCCTCCACAGAGAGCTAGTACGTAATCTGATACCGCCAAAACAATCATAATGCTGACGCCGTCGAAAAGTAAACAACGGCGGTTGCGCAGCTGAACTTCCACTTTCTCCCGTCACGCACGTGGGTTCGTCTCTTACCTGCTAATCGAAGTCTCCGCCTCCACGCGAACCTTTCAGCGGGCGCCGAACACCGGCCACCGAAGACACACGCACTATCCACACGCACACGGGTCGGATCGATCGTTGGCGCACGCGTCACACTCGCGTCGCACGCACTGTCACGCACCGTGCGTCCCCTGTGGACCGTTGCGCCTGCGTGGAGGCGCGGTCGAAGACTGAAGCGGCAGCGCTCGGACAGCGCGCGCGCCGCGACGCCGCCGCCCCAGTCCCCGCCACCGCCGCCGCCGCCACCGCCGCGCCGCCCCAGCCGCTTGTGTGTGTGTGTGTGTGTGTCTGAGGAGTGTGGGCCGGTTAGCAAAGCGGCGGCCCGCGCTGCCATTGGTCGCCGCGGTGCGGTGCTGCGCGCTGCGGTGTGTGGTGTTGTGCGGTGAGGTACGGTGCCGCGCGGCGAGGCGGGTGCTGTGTGTTCGGTGTCAAGGGCTGCGCGCGATCCCTCCGCCCCTGACCGTGGTTTGAGACCCGACGCCGCGCTGGGCTTTCGAGGCCGTCGCCGAAGTGTTTCTTCTGTCTGTTTTTCATTTTCTTTTCCCCGTCCATTATATTTCCACATTTTCTTTTTTATTGTTCGTTTCGACGAATTGATTATTATTTTCTTAACCTCCCTCAGAACTTTCATTGTCTGTTTTATACTATCTTTTTTAGTACTGTCTTGAAATTATTATTCTTAATTTTTTCTGCGGGGCTGTTTTTCATAACCTGTTTTTCCTTCTTTTGGTCTTACCAACTTTAATTTCTTTATTACATTTTAATTTTACTTACGTTTTCCCCTACAAATTTCCTCCCTAAAATCTTCTTTTTGTGCCCATTTTCTCAGTCCTCTCTTTTTGAGAAGTGGTACTTTTACGAGTAGTAATTCGTTTCTCATTGCCTTCATGGTACTTATTCCTATGTGGAATTGCAGATGTCCAGATGTTCCTAACTGCAGTTCTCCCAACAATGAGCTTTAGTATTGTGTACCTCTACATGAATGCTGCTGTATAATGTATGTGCTTTTGTTAAAGATATCATAAAACAAGAGATTTTTCATATTGCATTTTTGGATTTCTTAACTATTATAATAGTTTGTAATAACAAAC